>CM047943.1:3600000-4290040 GCA_026184415.1 Trichothecium roseum
ATTTGTCTCTCATTAGCTTCGGTCTCGTCCCGACGACATCATGACGACCAGAAAAAAAAAGAGTAAAAATAAAACGTACCGGGATAAACTGCCTCAGCTTGACTCCGGCCTCTCTAAACACCTGCGCCGTTTCCCTGTCCATGCTGTACCCGTGCGCGTACACGACCTCGCTGATGCCGACCTGGCAGATCTTGATGCTGCACGTCAGGCATGGGCACGTGTCGCAGTAGAGCACGGCGCCGTCGCGGATCCTCTCCCTGCCCGCCTCGAGCAGCGCGTTCTCCTCGGCGTGTATGCAGAGGCAGGTCGAGAGGGCGACGCCGGAGCCGTTGCTCCCGTCGTTGCAGCGGGGGCAGCCGCCGTCGGCGCAGTTCCTCAGTCCGCGGGGGGTGCCGTTGTAGCCCGTGCTGATGACGCGGCGCTCGCGGCCGACGAGGACGCAGCCGACGCGCCGCTTCATGCAGTTGGACCGCTGCGCTGCGAGGTCGGCGAGGGCCATGAAGTAGCTGTCCCAACCGGGGCGGAGGCGGTCCGGGTTGGGTATGTCGAGCTTGCCGAGGGTGGCGTAGAGGTGCGCCAGCGAGGACGACGTGTTGAGGAGGCGGACCGTGGCGCGGGATATGAGGGGCTGCAGCCCCCCCGCGGCATCGTACAGGTGGGCGTCGTTCTTGTCTACGAACTCCTCGAGGCTGAGGAGGACCGGGGACGACGACCGGTGGTGGTCCCGATCCCGGGAGCGCTTCCACCGGACCGTCAGGGGCGCGTCGACGGAGATGAGGAGGAAGAAGGGCCGGCGGAGGAACACGTCCAGGGCCGCCTCGGTGGGAATATCCGTCGTCACGAAACGGCTCCTCCACTGCTTGGTTACGAAGTCGAGGAGGTCCTCGGCCGTGCCGAACGTGTATTGGGGTGGCCTATACTGACGGGTCGACGACGACGACGACTGCCCGGACCGCGGCTGCAGCGTGAGCGACGTTCCCGAGTCCGACTGCACGCTCACGCCGTTCTCAGTCGTGAGGGCGCTCGACTTGAGCGCGCCGTCGAATGCCTCATCCTTCTGGCTCGCCGCCGACTCCCCCTTCGCGCAGGATTCCTCCGCCGCCTGGGCCTCGGGACGGGACGACTCGCCCAGGTACAGCCGTTTGAACCCGTGATGCTCGACGAGGTATTGGGCCACCGTCTTCTTCCCCGAACAAATACCTAAGCACTCATCAGCAACGGTCTAGAACCACTACTGACACCCCCATCTTCCTTTCTTTTGTGATAGCCTTACTGCCGCAGATGCCGATGAGCATTTTCCTTTTTTCCCCCAAAGGGCCGGAACAATTTACTGGGTGTTTAGATCAAAAGATCGGTCTAGTGCTTTTGATGGGTTTACGTTTTTTTAATGCGGATACCCTACTAAGTAAGTACACAGTATCTACTTGGTCCGGTATGTACATGTGTTTGCCCCGCAATCCTCTACTACTACTACTACTACTACTATTCCAAGGAAGCTCTCACCTACAGTCATTGGATGAAGAAAGTTCCATCTTTTCCCCCCTCCTTTGAAGATATTTCCTTCCCTTTATTTAGCATCCTCTCTCCCAGCACCTGCCACTTTGTCAAATCCGACCCGCAGTGTCTTGGCTAGAAGTGTGACTTATTATGTGACAAACAGTCTCGTCGTGGTGAAACAGGGCTACTATATATACATTCAATCTATTAGGAGGGTACCGCTAGTATTGCCAGTAGTGGTATCTTTGCGACACATTAGGATATCCCTTGAAGAATGCTTTCCTAGTAAATTCATATCATCTTGGACATGGCATGCTATTTATTGGATCGAGCTAACATGGCCTCAGGTCGAGACCCTATGTTACCCTTTTGTGATATTTCTTTGGAGACATGTCTCCGATCCCTTTGCAGCACGCAATGCAGATTTAAAGGTTGAATCTGAACCCATGCTCGGCTGCCTCGCCTGGCGCGGCATTGATCGCGCCTTCCACAATCTCGCCGCGTTCTAGTCTCTTGTTCAGCCTGGCCAAGATCACCCTCAGAACACCCGCCGCCGCGATGGCGACCACGGCCATTAGACAATTGTGGATAAAGGCGCCCTGGTACTTGGGCGATGCCGACGCTGGGTACAGGTAGGCAGTGTAGATCGAAGTCAGGTTTGAGATGGCATTGATGAAGGCCAGGGCGGCTGCTCGTTTGGCGGGCGGGCGAGGGAGCGTATTGCTGATCCAGGCGAGAGCTGTGGTGTAACCGCTGTATAACCCGGGGATCTGTTAATATGTCAGCATGATGAACTATATATTTCCTGGTTGTTGCTGTGCACCATGAGAACGATGGCAACGTAGCGGGCTGCCACGTTGGTTGTGGCCGCGGAGATGATGAACGTTATCACTGCGAGCCAAAGCGGGAGTGTAATGTGCCAAAATCTTTCTCCGGTCTTGTCCGCGTGCCAGGCGTTGAGGAAGACGGTGATGACGGCAAGACCGTACGGGGGCGTCGTCAACAGTAGAGTGACGACGTCCGAGTAGCCCAAAGTTTTCACGACAGTAGGGAAGAAGTTGGTCACGGACGCGGCGGAGACGTTGCCGAATAGAAGCACAAGCTGCAACATGTCAGTTTTGACAATAGTCAATATGCTTTTCGGGCTCACAACTTACCAGCACCCACATCTTGACGTCGACGAGCGCGAGCTTGAACCCGTGCCAGATCGTCTGCTCTTCGCTATTGGTCCAGTCATCCTGGCCAATATCCTCTTCCAATCTCCATGCCGCCATGGCAGTCTCCTCCTCCGTGAGCCAACTCGTGGTTTTGGGAAAGTCCGGCAGGATAAAATACGCCGCGAGGGCGACGGCAACGGTAATGACACCCTCAATCAGGAACAGCCACCGCCAAGCTCGGAGACCTAGATCGCCATCCATGTTGCCCGTTATACCTGCAGAGATGAGGCCTGAAAAGGCACCGGAGAGGAGAGACCCAGTGTATAGGACCGTCGTTCGCTTGCCGAGTTCTTTGCGCGTGTACCAGCAGCTGAGGTAGTAGAGGCACCCGGGCTGTTTGGAGTCAACGACGCCGATCCTTTAACAGAAACACATGGGTTCCAACACTTACAAAGTAGGTAGCTTCGATGAAGCCGAGAAAAAAGCGAGCAGCGAGAAGCCCCCCGAAAGAGTGACAGGCAGCAGTTGATGCAGAGATGACACCCCAAATAACCATCTACAGAAGTCAGAATCTTCAACTCTACTGCTTCTTGATGCTAGGGGCAAAAAACCGGAAGACCTACACATGTCGACAAGTAAATCGAAGGTTTGCCAAGCTTATTCAGAACTAAATTCGAAGGGACCTGCATGATGATATAGCCGACGAACAGGATGCTCACGGCAGTCTTCCATGGTCAGTATTGGATCACGGCGTTTGCGCTCATAGGTACTTACAGAGAACTGAGTGCCGTTCTTGTCCAGCTTCAAATCATCCTCCAACCCAGCATATCTAGCTGCGGCAATATTATTCCTTGGTCCTCGTCAGACAATTTCCCCGAAGATGCAGAGTAAGCAAAGCAAAGAACACATACCGATCGATGTAGTTCAGAATGTACATGAGCACGATCATCGGCAGGATGCGAAAATCAATCTTTCGCTTGACCCTGACCTCCAACTCGTGCCGCTGCTCTGGCGTCATGTTGCGAATAATCTCCGGCGGCTCGAGGCTCTTGACTTTCGGGGCGCCGCCGTCGTCGGCCGCGCTTGTCATCTCGACTTGCTCCCCCGCGGTCGGGGGAGCTGGGCCGACTTTGTCGTCTGCGTCTGCCATGGCGAAGTTGTTTTTCCCTCTTCCTTTTCCAATATCCGTGTAGGTTTGGTCGATTCGCGCACGATTGGTTTGATTTCAGCTCGCCGAGCAGCCCTTTCTCAATTCCCCCCGGAAAGGGAAAGGGAATCGCTTGCCATTTTATTACACAGGTAACGCTCGGGGTATTGCATTCCTTTTCCCCCGCATTTTCCCCAGACAGGACTCTCCGCGCCGATTGTCCAGCTGCTGATCCGTTCCCCATGCTTTTCTTTTACTGACTGGGGTAGGTTGGGGATGTGATTGGCGTCGCTTAGGAAGATGCGGGGTGTTGCATCATGGCATTGCGCTTTTCAAAAGCCGTTGAATCCTCCCGGCAAGCAATTGCTGCTAACCAAGTAGTAGTGGTGGCATGGGGTGCTCCGATGTGTTTCCCAAAATGTTCATAGTGTTCCGTAAACGGATGGCTCTCCGCGATGATGACTGCTACTAGCAGGTACGGAGTACAGTACTGGGGTGGTAGGTACAGTACGGAGTACTACAGTAGTAAGTTTCGTACGGTCAACCTCCCGAGGTCTCTTCCCCCCACGCCAAGTTGCAAGAATGTTGCCGCTTGGGGAGAGAGAGCATTAGCAGGGTAGCACGACATGGGTTAGCTACTACTAGTAGTACATCCTGTAGAGGAGCAAGTCTGATTCTGGGTTGGCATATGGAGTTCTGATAAAAAAAATACGACCATTCAATCACTTCCAAGCTACACAAATAACAGTAATTCAATGAGCAAGAAAGGCTCTACAACCGTTTATTAGGCGCATCCGGCATTCATTAGCTACTCAGACCTGGTGCTTAGCCGTTATAGTGTCCGTGAACACGGAGAATTATGAATTAGTAGTGCTCCGCATAAGGAACTCCCCGCAAGCCGTACGCCGTAGCGGCAATTTCGTGGACGGCATTCACGTGACCTTGAATTCTTACCAAAGTGGCCGCAAGCTCCATCGCGAAACCGTGTGAACCAAACCACATAATCCCCCGGTGTAACCCTCCCCCCCCAATAGCTCGGCGCTTCTTCCTTCCCGCCCCTCCCACGTATACGCGATCACCAGCAGATATGTCCACGGCAACGCCTGCGAAACAACCCGCGGCGCCGGAGCCGAAAGGGCGCGTCGTCCCCTCCCCGGTGGCCATCCACGATACCCCGGCCGCAAAGGCCGTCTCCTTCGGCCGGCCGGCCCTCCTGGGTGCCCTCCTCCTCCTGCGCTTCGGAGCCCTGGTCCGGGATCCCGTCTCGGCGCTTCAGACGGCACTGCCCGTTGTCGCTGTCATCCAGGCCGCGTACCTCGTGCTCTGCGTCCCCGTCGCCGGATCGCCGGCCGTCAAGGCCGCCAAGAAGGCCAGGCCCGGGGAGAAGAAGAGGCCCGAAGCCGGCACGCCCAATTCCGTCGTGGTAAGGTTCCCCCCCGGTCCCCAACTATATGAAAACGATATATTTCTCTTCCAAAGGGGTTCCGAAAATGGGAGGCTAATCTTTCTGGGGTTGTTGTAGACGGCTATTCTGTCACTCCTACTAACGGCACTCGTGACGCCGGCGGTTTACATCCTCTTTATCCTCTTCGGCGCCCCCTTCCTCGACCACGTCTCCCACACGTTCCTCTGCGCCGCGCACTTCTCCCTCCTGGGCGTCTACCCCGTCTTCTACGCCCGAGGCGTGGACGCGCAGGCCATGCTCGCCGTCGCCGGGGCCTATGCGCCCCTCGACGAGACGTTCGGCGGTCTGCTTGGTTCTCTGTTCGGCGCGTGGTTGGGCGCCGTGCCCATCCCGCTGGACTGGGACAGGGAGTGGCAGAAGTGGCCCGTGACCATCATCGTCGGGCTGTACCTCGGGCATGCGGTGGGGTCCAAGCTGATCGGGACACTATTCTACGGGAGAGCCATCACCTTGGCTGAGTCCAAGGAGGATTGAGGATGAAATACGCAACTTGCAGAATATATATGCTGAAGAGAGAGAGGTCTATAGATATATACCCCCACAAGAAAAGAAAAGAAAAAAAGAGCCTGGCCCAAAAAAAAAAAACCGAGCGAAAGGCTCCAGGTACCGTATTTGCTACGTGTTCCATGGCCTCGGTGCATCGTCCACCAAAGTTTCCTCGTCGTCTTCCCCCTGGGTAATCAGCCCTCCCGAATGGTTGTGGTCCTTTGGCATTATCCCTTGCCACGTGTTGTGGATGTTTCGCTGCCTCCGTTTCCCGGCCAGCTTCGGCCCTCTGCCGTGAGGATCCTCCTGCCAATCTACGAGAGCTTGCTGGATCCCACGCTTCTCCTGGGCGAGAGCCGAGGGATCGGACTTTGCGGGAGGGTCGATGCCCGCGAAGCCGACGTTTCGGAGGCCAATGGCGGCGCAGTGCCCCTCGATGATCCTGGCCTTTTTGAACTCGTGGCTCACGACGGTGACGCGGCCGGGCCAGGTCTCGTAGTGGGCGAAGAACCTGGTCAGACTGTATAGTACGTTGTGGTAAGAGTCCATGGCCCGCTGCTCGCACAGGACTTCGCGCTCGCTGAGCTCGTATCCCCAGAAACCGTTGTCGACTCCAAGTTGCAGGTACGATGTTGCCTCTGAAAGCTCCGTCTCGGGTCTAGTTGGGCCGCTGCGAAAACGATACAGACAAGGAAAAGAGGAAGAAAACACATGAGCTCTGCTGCTCCGCATGGTTGTTATACCGGAAAGGGGTGTTTGGTATAGAGAGAGAGAGACAAAAGAAAGAGAAGGAGAAAGAGAAAGAGGAACAGGAAGAGCTTACCCTGACAGTATGAGCACGGAACTCGGGTCTGACTCTAGTATCTCGAGACCCAGCCGCATGTGTGCTGTGAAAGTGGGCGTCTCGCCGGCTTGGAAGGGCGCAATGAGCCATTCGTCCTCCGAGGCTCCCTTGCAAGGACCACCGGTGTACACGCCGTGGCAGCAGACGATGATGAGGTGGGTTGGGATGACTGGGAACTCCGTGTGGCCAAACATGATACCGGGACGAATTTTGATGGTGGTTCTAAGAACAGAAAACGAGTTTGGGAACAAGACAGGGAGGGACGGGGAAGGAGCTATAGGTTGAGAATAGCGAAGATGTGTCGTATCTTACGCTTTGCCTCCCGACTGAAGAAGGTCGACGGTCTTTTTCTCAAAAGACGGCGACGATATTGTCAGTACTACTGCCGGGAAGTCGTGCTTGTAGCAACGGTAGTTCCCCACGAGAAAGCCTGTGATGAAGACGTCTCTTGCAGTACACTGGAGCAGGCTTCCTCAATCAAATAAATACCGAGGGAACTGGGCCAAGTTGGGGTACTGTGGTTTCTGAGACATTAGTAGAGTAAATAAAATCACTGCCGTTCTTATTCCTCATTATTTCCATGGTGTATTACTTACATGTAAATGTGCCGCTACTGATACTGCCGGCAGCGCCCTCAACATCTAGACGTGTACAGTCGGGACCTGGCTGCATGTAGTCACATTGGCGGCCCTGTAAAGGTGCGAGACTTTTGACCACGTCAGAGCATGACTGTACTAACTTACCTTAGTGGACCACATGCATGGCTCTGCAAAGAGAGTGCCCCTTTGCATGGGGGGGGGGGGGTTGTACCCACATGATTGACTGTCAAGTGTTTTATATGAGCTTGCAACTGTTGGCCCTGAACATGTTCCGCGCTCTTGGGTTTACAATATATATAATAGAACCCCCCCAGAAGAATGATATAATCAAGTTGCAACAACTTCGGTGTTTCTTGCATGTCTCTTTGCCCGGAAGGACCATGTTCTCGGCCGTGGGGCCTCCCCATGATATGCACATAGAATTTCGGTTGTTTTTGGTGTGCCGGGACTTGAACTGGCGGCAACGCTGAATCTGAGTTTTCTTGTCCTCTATCATTAATAATGTTACATATGGTCGTTGCAAAGCGGCATTCCACATCATAAGCGCCTAGTGGCGAATCTGTTGTGATAACCAAGAGCATCCTCTTTGACTGGCTCCTTTTCGGCCTGAAGCTCTGCGTCAGGCTCTGCGTCAGGCTCACTGGAAGATGCTCTAGCAGATGCTCTGGCATTTTCCCTTTTTGCATCAGCTTGCGCGCGAGCGATTTCCCTCATCTCCCTCCGCATCCTGCTAAGTTCCCTATCTCTTTCCTTCTCCCTCCACTCCTGGGCTTCGAGTTTGGCGGACTTCCGCTCTGCTCGCCGTCGTTTCGCCTCCTCAGCTGCCTGCTCTCGCTCTTTCTGTATGTCTAGTTCTGTGCGGAGCTTCGCAAAGGGTGTCCGGACCTTTGGAGGGACCCCGTAAATTTCACTACTGGAGATCCCCAAGACAACGGGAGCCTCGGGGTGGTGACATAGGGTTTCTATGGCGGTACGGCGACTTGTGGCATGTTGCTCGGCTTGGATTTGCATGAGCTCCATGCTATTCTGCATAAACTCCACGTTGGATTGTAGCACCGCTAATTCATCGACATCGACATCGGCTGTCGTATTCTCCTCCGTATGGTTTTCTTCCAAAGCTATATTGGTCTTTTCGATATCCATCTGTAGGGCTTGAAAGGCAACCTGGTAGTTCCGAAGCTGTTGGTCATGATGTATGACCTGCCGTTGAAGTGCATATACTTCGGACGTCTCTGGCGTTCCTGTTTCCTGCTCCCGGAATCCCGTAGCCTCTATGCTGTCGGGAACCTCAGATGCTTTGGGCTTGGGGTCGTCCAATGTTGCGTCAACCCATTCTTGCTTGAGTCGATCGAACTGTGCGTATTCTTCAATGCTCAATGGCCGCTCCTCCCAAATTTTAGTATAGTTGATGAGTGGTCGGAGATGGCCTTCGGAGACTAACATGGTAGACTTTTGTCCTCTTGTCCTAGTAACACCTTCTAGGAGGAGAAAGTCTCTAATATGGTATAAACTTCCAGTGACCACCATATGACCTTCATTGGCCTTTTGCGTTGCCCACTCTATTGCCTCGCCAATATTCGGATGGCCTTCGTAAACCTGGTCTGGCGTCTTCACAATGGTATGCGCGACCTTGCGGCCAAATTCAGAGGGAACGCTCGGAGGATCTGTGCTCCTTTGCTGGAACTCGACAAAGGCGACGTTATCCTGCGCTTGTACCAGGGTCTCTAACATCATGGAGAAGGGTTTGCTCTCACTAAAAGACATACCGATGACCCAAGTCACGGCTTCTTCGCCACGTCGAACCTGGCGCTTGATGTGATCCGACAGAGCATCGCACCCGATTGGGTTGTGCGCCGCATCGACTAAGACGGGGGAACGACGCCGTCCTCCCGTCAAGTTTTCCACCTTGACCCATTCCAACCGTCCTGGCAAGTAGGGCTCGGTTTCTAAAAGTTGATTCAAATCAACGTTCTGGTCGGGAAATACCTTTTGGAAAGCCAAGACTGCGCAAAGCAAATTTTGTTTTTGATGGGGAGCGAGTTGCCATCGCTTGTCGTCTAGCGTGTTGAGAACTGCTTTGGCATCGGATGCTGGGTACAGCCTCGTCCCGATTTTAGTGGCATAGTCTTTCAAAGCGCGCATGACGCTGTGTGGGTTTGTATCATCTACGACACATGGAACCCCAGGTCTCATTATTCCGGCCTTTGCTGTAGCAATCTTGCCGAGGGTGCTTCCTAAGTACTCTTGGTGATCCAGATCGATCTTTGATATGACCGTGACTGCCTTGCGTTTCATGACATTGGTGGCGTCCTTGAGTCCTCCCATGCCAACTTCGACAATCCCGTATGGGAGCTGCCTGGAGTTGAAAATGTGGTAGGCAGTGGCCGTCTCGATTTCGAACGGCGACAGCACTCCCAGTTCCTCTCCTGTGAGTGACCGAAGCATGCGTGTCGAGTTTGCGTACTTGTAGCGTACCCATTCCATCTGCTTATCATATAGTTGCTGGTCTACCGTCAAGCCATTGATGGTAACGGCATGATGTCGCTCAGGAAAGGCGGGAGAGACATATCGCCCATGGCTGATGCCGGCGAGGGCAAAAAGGCCCGACAGGTAGGCACATATGGATCCTTTGCCGTTGGTACCTGCCACATGAACACCTTGCCAGAACTGTGCTTCGGGTACAGCGTGCTTGATACGCTCCAAGCCTAAACGTATATCACGTCTGGCAGATACAGCGGCTTTCTTGGGGGCTAATGATCCGCGTAAGCGATTCAGGGTAGCCTGAACTTCTTGAGCCGTGGGCATAGCTATAAGAGTCTGGTAGACATGTCCGTGAGCTAGGCTTTTTCCTTACTGAGCTAGATGAGCAGTGAGGATGGCCAAGAGATGATTTGGTGAGGCATGAGGGACTGAGAAAAGGAAAGAAAAAAACTCCTCCGGAATTTGTTTGCGTTGCGTTTACCCTCTGTGTCCCTCTACGTGGTGTCAGGTAGGATGGTGGCTTGTCGTGCAACGTCGTTGCAGTTGTCGTCGTCGCCGCCGTCGTCGTCTTGCCCTCAAAATCTCATACCTCATCGAATTTCGTCTTTGGACGGGTGAATCTTTTAATCGGAGCTTCTGGTCCCATAATCGCTTGACCCCACTATAGGTGCAGCCACAATTCATGGCAGCAAACACAAACCCCTCCAAGTGCCAAGTGTGGATGAGTCTTTGACCTTGACCAGGCTGAGTGGCTGTGGCTAGCCAGGGCTTACCTTCAGGCTTTGCCTAGGCATTTAGCCACACCTCCTTTACTCCGTACTCCGTAGCAGAATAAGCAACTTTCTTAGGTAAGAGCAGGCGCCGTGTAAAAATGGGACCATTTCCAATTTACGTAGCAACGTTAGTATTAATGCAGGGCCAACCAGCAGTCGCACTAACACGGTCAAACTTACTCCGTAATGTGAGCCAGTGTGAGCCGCATGCAGGCCCTCAGACGCCGGGCACGGGTAGTCCTGCACTCCCCATCTCCCGCGGGATCCATCTTCTGCGCTTAGTAGATCTCTCCAATCACTCACGGACCCTTTCCTCATCATCCCCCCCGTCGCGACCTCAATCATCATCATTCCATTGGTGTCGGCGCTGGCTTTTTTTTTGTCGCTGCATCGTACGGAGTACCAAAATCATAAACCTTCTGTCGCTCGTTTCGTCTCACGCGACACTATTGTGTATGATCTCCCGCTCCGCCCGTACTGATCCAAGCGCCAATTCCTAGGAATTCAATCGCGAACAGGTCCCTGCAGCTACTCGTGCTTCACTTGAACCGGTTCTCCGTACGCGGCTTGCGAAAAAATCGACTTCCCGCACCCTGTTGTCGCTATTCCCCGCGATTTCCCTTGTGCCTCGTTATCTCCAACTATCGACTGACGCGCACCACCGTCTACACAGTCAACAATATGGGTCTCCCGTAAGTTCAGCCCAACAGTCGCGCCGCAAGTAGCAACCCCCGGGGGTTTCCCCCCTAGCAGCAAACCTCCCTTTACGATTCGCTTATTTGCAATCTTTTTCTTCTGGAAGCCTTACTCATTTGCTGATACTCTTACCTAGGCAATATGTCGCCCCCGTCGAGTCTGATATTCCTCCCAAACGAAAACTGCCAGACCGTAGAGGCCGCGTTGGTCCCCGTGGGCCCGTCAGCGCCGCGGGTCGTAATGCGCACAGCAGAACCCCTCGAAGCGTAGCCCCAGGAGAAAGAGCCCCTCAAAACGCACCGCGAGATGAGCGCTATAGGCGTCGTGCAAACTTTGGGCCAATGCCACAAGGGGCAACTGATTCTGGGCCATCTACTGAGCGTGCGGTTGCGGCCGCATATATCCGCTCCCGAAATCATCCTGCGCATGCCGGCCATCCAGAAAGACACATGTCAGAGGGAGGCACACTCAGCTTCAGGGACCTCATGAGAGGTGGTTTTGGTGAGAACTGGCAACTCCTAGATTGGCAACTTAATACCAGCGACATTGACTGGGGAACTACAGGCGCTGAAGACAGACAACGAAATCGACCGATAGCCGACGGTAGACCTGTGCCGCCTCAGCAGCATAGACCTGTGCCGGCGAGCTTTGGGCGTCCTAGGGTTACTGGAACCCTTCAGGAGGCTGAGGGTGACTTTGCCCGAGCTGAGCATACATCTCGCCCACGTATGCCTTCTACGTTCAGGATGGGTAATGCTAATGCCGTAGTGGGAGTGGCGGGCCCTAGACGTACACTTCGCGAGGAGTTATTCTCGTACCAGAATCCACATCTTCAGAACCGAAGATGGGTTGACACTATGCGGCGAAGTCAGGGGTATCGCGAGCGCCGTAGGCGGTTGAGTGAATCCCCTCAAGGGCCGGCCGACCCTGCGCTGAATGGTCTGGGTGACCGTAACAGGAGCCTTAGTCCTGAAGGTTGGGATACTTTACTGAGTACCTTGACACCTGACCCGCAAGCACCTAGCGCAGGCTCATCTTTTGCATCTACTGCTGCATCGCAAAGCAACGGCAACCCCCACGACCCGTCTAACACCTCGCTATCGCGCCATGCCCCTGACGCCGAGGTTCAGGGCGAACAGCCCTGCGAGCCAGGTCACGAAAATTCGGATGGTGAGGATGATGACATGAATGCTCCTTCACTTCCACCCCCCTTTCAGCCGCAGTTTGCCCCAGGCCAGCGACAACCACAACCAACTAGCTATGTAACAAGGGCTCAAGCAGCAGCAGCGATTCAATTACAGTCGTCAAGACATGACCTTGATTTCATTAGTCAGTATGTGACGATCCCTCCAGAAATCGTTCGCAGAACACAAGCTCGAGTTTTCAGACCTGGTACCCTCTCCGAATTTGATCAACATTTTTTCGAGAGGGACGAGCAAGCTTTGGAGAGTTATCAGAGGCGAGCCGAGGAAATGCATCAAGAAGTTATGCGGGCCGAAATACCCCCAAATGCCTGGGCCATACAGGTGTCTATAGGGGCATCTGACGGACCGCAGGGAGACGAAAGCGGTACCCTGCATGATGATGGAATAGGGGCATCATTCGCTGCTAGTAATGCTGTGTCAGGCGAAGAGGAATTGACGGGGATGCAAAGCATCGTGTCACATCTCGCGCGAAGGGTTGATATTCCTGAAGACTGGTGGGCTCAAGCAGGATTGAGCCGAACACTCTCCAATGCGCACAGCTCCAGCAGACCCCGCAGGGATTCTGATGGATCTCCACGAGATGAGGCGCAACCCGACGAATCACCGCGTTGAGAAGGTTAGAGATTTTAGTTCTCCCCCCCTCCTCTTCTGGTTGTTTTGGCAGCTCATTTCGTAACTCGCGAGGCGATATTCATGATTACGTGCTGCATTTTGGACTATTATCAGTGGGACGACGGACTCTATTCTAGGGAAGAATATTTGAAAGGCAAGGCGTTTAGCGATTTCTGGGCTTCTTTGTGGCTTTTTATGAGAAATCAAAAAATTATGCTTGTTTGTGGTATTTGCAAAAGGCATTGGCGGAGGCTATTATACGACACTGATAATAGCATGACCACACTCGGTATTTAACGATGAGATTATTTCCTATTATGCGATGGGGTCTAAGACACGGCGATTTCTGGATCTACTAAACCTAATGAATGCCAGGAAGCTGTCTTGTGCCAAGGGCGTGGCGCGGAGGCCGCACTATAGAATATCAAAAACATTGTTCCATCTAACAGTCTACTACTACTTAAGTAGTGGTATCCAATGCTGGCCGCCCGACCCAGACGTTGAGAAGTTGGAAGGTCCATTTCAATCAGGTTAGGTAGTACCAGTAGTAGTAATTCATTACTGCCAAGGCAGCGGCATAATAGCACAAGTAACATGAAGGTAGCCGAGATTTACAGTGGATGGATTGGCATGGGCCTCAGTGTGATAACAGATCCTGGCGGCTGAGGGGCGGCTGATGGGCGTCTACTGGGTGCCGTAGTGCCCTGGTCAGAGCCGTCAGCCTCGTGGCCCACTGTGATTCAGTGGAGCTTCAGTTGACTTGCAGAGAGTTAGCGCCCTCGGGCGCACTGACGCAGGCACCTCCAGTTCGACCTCCGCAAGCCCAAAACAGCTGGAGCCCAGTGCGGTAGCCTGCCCGCAGTGGTCTCTCGAGTCCTCCAGCTGTTTTGAGGTCAGGCATGAAAACGCAGCCAGGAGTTCCTCCGTCCATGGATGTCTCTGATATAATCTAGGGCGGGCCATTGGAGACCAAAACTCGAGGCCTGACATGTCAACCAGACCAACACTTGTCACCACTTGTACCTAGCACGATTGCGGATGTGACGTCTACAGCACCAGTCGCGAGCCGGTCGGCCCCTCCCATTCAGCCAACTACGAGCGAGATTGACGAGACCGACGAGCACTACGTAGACCTTGAATCAAACGTCGCACGAAACATTGAGGGATTCAGCAACTTTCATCACGGGCCCCGTATGCACCTGAACGAATACCATAAGCGATATTGACGTCGGGAATGCAACGACAGGCCGCCTCCTCCCCCGCCTCTTCTCCCCGCCGCCGTTCACTACTATCCTCTTACCTGCGGAGGTAGAGCCAAAAGAGGGGGGACCAGGAGGAGAACATGCCAGAGAGACGATATTCGCAGGCTGTCAATGGACGGCCAGCAGTTGGGAGAGAGAGGAGCGCGGCAGGCACCCCTGGGACGCCGAGCCGGAAAGAAAAAGGTCCAAGGGAGAGCCTTGCCGTCCAAGATCCAGGGCTCAAAGATTATGTGGGTGCTATCCCACGTGTTACACTGTCCACCTCCCGCGCATGGAAACGGATGTCTGCAGTGGGAAACGACGCTGACGAACATACAGAGACTCGGAGAATGCTTGGGCAAGGGAGCGTTTGGGGCGGTGTATAAGGCCTTCAACTGGGGCACGGGAGAGGCTGTCGCCGTCAAACAGGTCAAGTTGACTGACCTACCGAAGAGCGAGCTACGGATGATAGAGGTTTGTCTGGGCCTCGTGCAAGCGACTGCGAGCTAGGCGCTGACTGGATTGCAGAGCGAAATCGATCTTCTCAAAAACCTATTGGTAAGGACGTGTGACCCTTGAGGACTTGGCAGGCGTGGCTAATTCTGGCTAGCACGACAATATCGTCAAATACATTGGGTTTGTAAAAACGTCAGACTGTTTGAACATTATTCTAGAGTACGGTATCGCGTGTCCCAACGGAAACTCTCTTGGCTAACCGAAGCTAGATATTGTGAAAACGGGTCTCTACACTCAATCCTCAAAGCTTATGGCAAGTTCCCGGAGAATCTCGTTGGCGTCTACATGACCCAAGTTCTCCAGGGTTTGCAATATCTCCACGATCAAGGTGTGATTCATCGTGACATAAAGGGCGCCAACATCCTCACAACGAAAGATGGCACCGTCAAACTCGCCGACTTTGGTGTCTCAACCAGCACAATCGCGGCTGGCCAGGATAAAGAGGCGCAGGTAGTTGGCACGCCATACTGGATGGCCCCTGAGATTATCCAGCTCTCTGGTGCCAGCTCAGCCTCGGACATATGGAGTGTGGGATGCACTGTCATTGAGCTGCTGCAGGGGAAACCTCCTTATCACAATTTGGCCGCAATGCCTGCACTATTTGCCATCGTCAATGATGACCACCCTCCTCTGCCCGAGGGCATCTCCGCTGTAAGCTCGCCGCTGTTCTCTTCCGTTTGAGAACTCAATCTGACAGATTCACGCAGGCTGCGCGCGACTTTCTCATGCAATGTTTCCAAAAAGACCCCAACTTGCGAGTGTCAGCACGCAAACTGCTACGACATGCCTGGATCATCGGCTGTCGAAGGGCCGATGCGCCTGTGTCGAAAGCACCCGATAATTTCAGCCAAGCCGTCGAGGAAGTCAAGCAGTGGAATAAGGCCCTCGAGTCGTCGGAATCCTCTCTGCGGGCTTCTATAGGGTCAGACAACGCAGGGGCACCGACGTCACGATTCACAACTCCCGCGAAAGGCCGTTTATCGTTGGCGAAGCCAAAGTTCGGAGCCGATGCCTTTAGACAGGCGGAGATGGCAGGTCAGAAAAGCTCGCAACCGTTGGACAAGCCTAATTTGCTAACAAAGTCTACAGACGATGATAATTGGGATGACGATTTTGCTACGTCCATATCCCCGGATGCATTACAGCTACCTCACCTTAAGCCTCAGGACAACTTCGGAGGACTGTTGTCTAGTGATAAGCTAAAAGCATTCGCTTCCATCAATGATGGGAGAAATGACAGCAGCAACTACGACGACGACTTTGGGGGAGAACAGTTGATGACTATCAAAGGGCCTGGACCTTACCAGGACATGGATTCGCAAGAGCAAACCATCCGACCACCAAGGAGGCGTGGTAAAGCAGCAGGCAACCATATGCGTATCAAGTCCACATCGAGCAAAGCGGGAGGAAGTTCATCATCGCATACGAAATCTCCCGCTAAACCGAGCTTTGGCAGCAAGTTTGAGCTACCATCTAGGCCGGATATCGTATACCGAGAACAGAGTATTGAAGACTATTCAGATCTGTTCGTGGATAACGATAGTCTGTTCAACCGGAACGTCAACCAAGCAGTAAAGAAGAAGAAGGTAAGACAAGAATTGGCTTGCAGGTGGCGTATACTGACAAGCCTAGGGAGCCCAGGGGCAACGGCAAAACGACGCACCACAGCTCTTCCACCCATCAGACCTCACTAGTCTGCCGCGGTCGATGCAAGGTGCCGATGGAAGCATAAAGAAAAAGGTCCTGTCACGACCGTCTGTCTTGCCAGACCGTCCCATGAGACGAGCGCGCTCATCCATCGAGATTACGAAATTCGCGGAAGAGGACGATGAAGACTTTTCTGACGTGTTTGGACTGGGCAGCAGCCAGAACGAAAAAGTAGAAAGTGAGCGTGGTTCAGAAGATGGAGGTCTCATGCTCATGTCCAAGATCTCCAGCAACTCATGGCTGGGAGACGAGGAAGAAGAAGACGACCCCTTTGCCTACATGGATCCTGGCTGGGATGAGATGGATCTTGAAGCCAACATCGCTAGGGACCGGCATGCTCGACTAGGCGAAAAGGTCGAGTCATTGGTGGGTGAACTCAAGACCTCAGAGGGAGATGACAAGATTTTCGAAGTATCCGAAGAGCTGGTAAGTCCTTTATGCACGCGAAGCACCCGATTGTCTGCTAACCTGCGCAGCTGGTCTTGCTCTGGGAAAATAATGAGGCGAAGAATTTGATTATCAGCGCCCACGGTTTACTGCCAATCCTCGAAATTCTGGAGCCATGTACCGTCAAGAGCAGACAGTATATGATATTGCAGTTGTTGAAGGTGGTCAATGCTGTATGTTCATGATTATCCTCCACTTGAAGGTTTCTCGACTAACATGATCCAGATTATTCTTGATGATGTAGAGATCCAGGAGAACCTGTGTTTTGTGGGCGGCATCCCCATCATCACAAAGTTTGCTGCTCGCCAGTACTCGGACGAAATTCGTCTGGAGGCGGCAGCGTTCGTTCGCCAGATGTATCAAACATCCACGCTCACGCTGCAAATGTTCGTGTCAGCAGGCGGTTTGAATGTCTTGGTGGAATTCCTGGACGAGGATTATGACATGGCACGCGACCTTGTGCTTATTGGGGTTAATGGCGTGTGGAACGTTTTCGAGCTCCAGGGGCCTACTCCGAAGAACGATTTTTGCAGAATCTTCTCGAGGAGCAAGATTCTATATCCTCTAGCTCTAGTATTGCACCGAGTTTTGGACGAAGAAGGAGAAGATGAACTTGGCGAGCTCATTGAGGGCAGGATCGTTAACATCTTCTACCTTTTTAGCCAAGCCGAGAACTATGTGAAGGAGGTGGTGGCAGACCGCCAAGTCTTGAAGAGCGTACTCAAGGATCTGCGAAGGATGACGGCTATGCACCAAATCACTATGCTCAAGTTTATCAAGAATCTGTCCATGCTGTCAGCAACACTGCAATCGTTGCATTCTGCCGATGCGATTGAGTTCCTGATCGACCTACTCAGCTACAGCATGAAGAAGGGACAAACTCACTTTAGGGAAATCTCGAATCAGGTGCTCAACACCATGTTCAACCTCTGTCGTCTGAGCAAGGAACGGCAGGAAGATGCGGCCGTTGGCGGCATTATTCCCCTGCTGATGCGCATCCTGAGGACGGATCATCCGCCAAAGGAGTTTGCGTTGCCCATTCTGTGTGACATGGCACATTCCGGTTCCAAGGGTCGACGCTATCTCTGGCAGAATAAGGGTCTCGACTTTTACGTATCCTTGCTTACGGATCAGTACTGGCAAGTGACGGCGCTGGACGCGATCTTGGTCTGGCTACAGGAAGAGACGGCAAATGTAGAGAGCCATCTAGTAGAAGGCAACTTTACGTCGCAGATTTTGAGTTGCTTCAATACCAATAGGCTCAACACTTTCGACTCGAACCTCCTCGAGCCGCTGCTTAAACTGCTTCGCCTGAGCCCGTCCGTCTCAGCCTCGTTGGCGAAACCTGAGATGTTTTCCGGCATCGCTCAGCGACTCGGTCACAAGAAACCAGTCGTCCGTCTCAATCTTCTGAGGCTCGTTCGACTCATCATCGATTCATGTGAACCTGGCCTGGGTAGCGGAGATGGAATCAGGTCCCTCAACAGTTCGCAAGTCCGCTCGCTCATGGAGACCATCCAAACTCTGGCGGATACTGACTCGGCCGTGCTCGTCCGAAACCTTGCATCTGAACTCATCAGGTCTAATGCCGTTAGCAATGCATCTATGCGAATGATGATGATGCAAGCTGAGTCAAGACCTTCGTCACAGCCCAGCCCGGTATCTGCAAGGCGGGGTGCGGCCAGGAGGAATACTAGTTATACTCCTCCAGGTTTACATCCCTCTGCCTCGATGCCTCAGAGCCCGATGCCTCAGAGCCCGATGGCGCAGGCTCCGATGACACACACACCGATGCCTCAAACGCCGACACATCGCAGCAGGGGCAGCCTAGCATCGAATACGTTGGCCGAGGCTGCTGCCTCACCACGCCGCGTGGCGGCCATGGAGCGTGGCCGCGACAATTCGCACTACCGGCCGCACACTAGCCATGGTTCGGGGACGAACATTCCCCGCCGAATCTCCGGGGACGCAAACTCGGGGCTTAAAAATAGTAGGTTGCCACGCACGGCACCCAGCGGTACCCAGAAAAGCGGCAGCGGCAGCGGCAGTGGCAGCACGACACCGGTGCCTCCCATGACGCGCGGCGAGCGTAGCCAAAGCAGCACTAGTAACAAGGAGAACGTTGCGGCAAGGAGGGATATGATGGGGAGCGCAGATGGCGGCAGGAGGGAGGATAGGGGGAAAAGAAAGGTCAGAACCCCAAGCGATATCCAGTGGCCCTAGGGTTGTATAGTATAACATGGCGCGCGAGTGTTACTTCTTAGAGATGGAAAAGCATGATAGACGGTCGGCCGTGGGAGCGGGTTGCTTGACTTGAGGCTCGTTGGTGCCCACAGAATCGCAGCAGTTTCGGGAGTAAAGGCTACGGCAGTCGGGCATTGGGACAGAGTGTCTGGGACCAGTCTGCCGGTGCAGGCGCCCGGAGTCGTCCTATATTAATGCGGAGGATCTTCACCGGCCGTTGTTTCGGACGAGTTACGGTCTCGGACGAGTACGGCGATGCCAACCAGTTGCCGAGGGAGGGAACGAACCCCCAGTCTATATCCCCAGGGGGGTTTGCCATTATCTCCTTCGTCTTGCAGGTGATCTTTCAGGGGGCTGTTCCGGGCAGTGGTACGTGTACATTAGAAGTGGGAGTATTTTTTAATCTGTGTGAGTGTGGTTCAAACTGAGCAGCCTGTTTTGTCCTTTTGTCTTTTTTTCTCATTCTTTTTTTCTTTCCTTCTCTTTTTTTTACGTTTCAAAGTATATCTGGGCGTTTTTAAATATTCTTCTCTTTAGTTTACTTTTATTTTTGTAGGATGAATGAAACGAACGTGATGACCCCCGAGTCGTCGTTTCCCAGCGCGGACCAGATTTGATTTGGGGACTTGTAATTTTGTCTGTACCAACTTACGTGGGCCTGATGGCTTGATATGCGCAACGAATGGCTTGCAAAACCCCCCTCAAGAACCTACCAACAACATGGGACAGAAAATAAGAAGAACCTTTTAATTTGGCAACAAGTCATCAAAACGAGGACATCAGGCAGCACAAATGATGATATGATGATGGTTATTATCATTGGTTCATAAAGAACAGGGTAGACGCTTTTGATGCGATCCTGAGTCACCACCGCCGGGGACGACCCAAGCCAAGGCAGCCGCTTACTTGCTGTAAGTGACCGCCGCCGCCGCCGCCGCCGCCTGCGCCCCCAACTTCTCCCCCCCGGCACCCCTAGGACCAGGCATACTCCAGGCACGGCAAAAACATTTCCACTTGTTCATTTTTTTCTCTGGTTCTGCGAATGATGCGTGAGAGACCAGGCTGGTCTTTTTTTAATTTTTTTTTTAATTTTTTAATTTTTTAATTTTCCCACGATGTGGAAACGTTTGTGATGAAAGCGGTACTTGTAGCAGGCATTGTCGAGAAGCGGCTGGGTTCCCGTCCTTGCTACTCTACTCTCCCTCGTCACCAAGCTCTACTATCAATACATCACTCACCACTCCCCAGAGTAAAGCAGAGCCTCACTCCCATCTCATCTCATCACCATCGCATTCTGACCACTACTACATCTGAACAAAAGAGCCCCTTACCAAGAAGAAGAAGGAGAGTAATAGACATGGCTGCCACAAAAGTAGACTACACTCCCCTCCCCGTCACCCTGCCTCCGTCCTTCCTCCTCTCCGACCCCGAGCCATCACAATCACAATCCCAGCAAGAGCAGAAGCCCACCATCAGCGCCGGCGCCCAACCCATCCCCTGGGCCCAGACCCCCATCCCGGAATACGAAGGCCTCGTGGCCCTGACCATCCCCTCCGTCCTCTCCCCCGCCGAATGCGCCACCCTAATCTCCCTCGCCGAGTCCTCCGTCATTCCCAAAAACGACCCTAACCCCGGTGTTCCCCCCGAGAGCCCCTGGCGCCCGGCCCTCGTCTCCTCGGGAACGGGCTACGAGGCCCCCGCCCCGGGGTACAGGGAGAGCGGCCGCATCGTCTGGGACAACCAGGAGGTGGCCGACCGCATCTGGGCCCGCTGCCGCCTGCTCGCGCCCGGGCTGGCGGACAAGCTGCTCGAGCCGCCGAGGAGCAGGTACGACGACCGGAGCAAGGGGCGGTGGGTCTTTAGCCGCTTCAACGATCGGATGAGGTTTCTGCGGTACGAGGCCGGGCAGTTTTTTAAGCGTATGTTCCCCCCTTTTTTCCTTCCCCCTTTTCTCCTTTTGTCCCTTTTCATTTTCTCTCTGCCTGGCTTGGCGTCTTCTTTTCGCGTTGCTCTGACACAAAAGGGATGCAACGCAGCACACACCGACGGCGCCTACTTCTACACAAAGGACGGCAAGGAATTCGAGACGCGCTACACGGTGCAGGTCTACCTCTCCGACTCGGCCGCCGCCGTCTCCGAGGCCGAGACGGACGGTACGGCGGGCGGTACGGCGGGCGAGGACGCCTGCGTCGGCGGCGCCACGAGGTTCCTCTCCCGCGACAGGAAGCGCGCGTACGACGTCGACCCCCGCGCCGGCACCGCCCTCCTCTTCCAGCACGACGGCCTGCTGCACGAGGGCGCCAGGGTGGAGGCGGGCGTCAAGTACGCCGTCCGGATGGATATCCTGTACGAGTGGGTGCCTGCTGAGGATTGATGCCACGCCACACACACGCCTGTTCCATTCTTTCACTCACTCACATAATATCTCACACACATAATCTCTCTCTTTTATATATATATATATATATATACATAGATATGCATAAACGCTTAGATCATCATGACTTGGGCTGCGTAAAAAGACTCCGTAGCATGCCAGGCAGCTGCCGCTACCGCTGCTTGGGCATCTTCTTCTGCTCCAGCTCCTCGACGTCCTTCTTCTTGTGAAAGTGCGGCGCCAGCTCCGCCAGCCACCGCGCCTCGATGGGCATGCAGCTGCGCATGTACTCCTTGGTCGTCTGCACCAGCTCAAAGTACACCACCATGCGCTCCGGCGGGTCCGACGCCATGAGCACGCTGCTCGGGTGGATCCACACCGCCGTGTTGTTCTTGACCGTCCTGTACCCGTCGCCCGACTTCTGTATCCGCGCCGCGTTGGGGAAGAAGCCCGCCGTGATGGCCCGCTTGATCGGCGGCAGGTTCGAGGCGCCGCACGTCGAGGGCGACACCTCGACGCGCTCGCACAGCTTGGCCAGCTGGTCGCGCACGTCCCGCGCCCTCGTCAGCGACCGCTGCTGCAGGAAGTTCTCCTTGGCCCAGACGGGCGAGAAGTCGCTGTCCACCCACTGGTTCCACACGTTGAGCAGCGTCACGTGGTCGCCGCCGTCCTTGACCGTGAAGCGGTTGCGGGCGCTGTCGGCGTGAATCTTCTTGTCCTTGGGCCGGAAGAAGAGCGCCGAGGCCTCCCCGAGCATGGACACGATGGAGAGCACCTCCTCCACGCAGCCTTCCTTGTCGGCCGCGAGCACCGCCTTGGCGAGCATGGGGTCCGTGGGGAACTCTGCCATCTGCCGGCCCAGCTTGGTCATCTCCCCCTTGTGGTTCAGCGCCTGGAGCGCAAACAGCTGGTTCAGGGCGCCGATGAGCGCCTCGGTCGGCGGCGGATCCATAAACTCGAAATCAAGCAGCTCGTTGATGCCGAGCGACTTGAGTTGCAGCACGACGCTGTTCAGGTTGGTCCGCTGAATCTCCGGCGTCGTCGACTCGTCCATCTCGTTCATGTAGGCAAACTTGGTGTAGAGACGGAAACACTTGCCCGGGCCGACACGACCGGCACGACCGCTGCGTTGGTTGGCAGAAGCTCGGGAGCACGGCACCACGACCAAGTTTGACATGCCCGTCGCTGGGTTGTAGATGTTCTCCTTGACGTAGCCGGGGTCAATGACATAGACGATGCCGTCAATCGTCAAACTCGTCTCGGCAATGTTGGTTGCCAAAACCACCTTGCGTGCCCCGTCAGGCGTGGGCTCAAAGATCTTGGACTGCAGCTCCGACGGCAGATTGGCATAGATGGGACATATGACCAGCTCCTTGATGCGGCTTCCCAACTTCTTTGCCGTCTCTGAGAGCTCAAGCTCAGCTGCCTCAATCTCGTCTTGACCCGTTAGGAAGATGAGGATATCTCCTTTGCCCTGCGTGGTATGGATCTGGAACGTCGTTGTGATGGCAGCGGCTAGGTAATTGGCTTCAGGGGCAGGGGTATAGTAGATGTCGACTGGGTAGCGCCGGCCGGGGATGTTGAAGATGGGCGCATCGTCAAAGTACTGGGAAAACTTCTCCGCGTTCATCGTAGCCGAGGAGATGAGCAGCTTGAGGTCCGGTCGTTCTCTCGACAAATCCTTGACCAAAGCAAGCAGGATGTCGGTGTGAACAGTCCTTTCGTGCGCCTCGTCAATCATGAGGGCAGAGTAACCCGAGAGATCAGGTTCCGTCATAAACTCCCGGAGAAGCATGCCGTCAGTCATGTACTTGAGAATCGTCTTGTCGCTGGTGCAATCCTCGAATCGGATCGAGTATCCAACCTCGTTGCCGACCTTGACTCCTACTTCGTCAGCCACACGCGCAGCTACACTCATTGCTGCTACTCGACGTGGCTGCGTGCACCCAACCTTTAAGCCGTTCTTGGTGTAGCCAGCCTCGTGAAGATACTGTGGTAGTTGTGTCGTTTTACCGCTGCCAGTTTCTCCAACAATGACCAGGATTTGATGCTCTTCTAGTGCGGCCAAGAACTCGTCTCGATATTGATAGATAGGCAGCGTCTTTCTTGTCTCAGCGATTGAAAGTGCCTTCTTCTCAGCAGCATCGATTTGCGCATCCAGGAATTGCTGTTCCTTGGTCAACGTCTTGCCCTCACCGGCCAACCGACTGTCGAGACTCCATTGGATGTATTGAGCATCGTCCATGACATAGTCATACCCATCATTCTCGAGCTCGCCTCGCTGAATTTGGGCTTTTGCCTTTGTCGTCTGTTCCCTCTCCCACTCGTCATGCTCTGTGACAAACTTCTCCTGACCGTACTCGTCCTTTTCGACATAGCGCTTGTAGAGAGCTTCCTCCTTTTTCTTCCGGTCCAGCTTGCCCTTTTCGGTGATGTAGTCTTCTGGCATCACGTATCCATCTCGATGATCGTCAATCTTCAAACGCTCCTCGGCTAATCGTAGAATCTCGCGATTCTTTGCGAATTCAGCCTTCTCCTTCTCCGAGAGCCGTGCACCACTGCGCAGTTCCGCTGTCTCTTCAGCTACCTGCTTCCTCAGGAGCGCAAGCCGTTCCGTTTCCCGCTTCTTGAGATACTCTTGCCGGGAACGTTCGCGCAGGTCTGGAAGAGCAGCACTTCTCGCAGCTGCATCGTCGGCGAGTCTCTGCCTCGCTGATGATTCTCCATCGCGGCGATCCTTCTTGGACCGTGAATCGTCCTTCTCTCTCAATCTTCGCGAAAAAGCTTCCCTCTCCTCAATATCTTTCTGTCGCTCTCGTTCGGCCTTGGCGCCGTCGGAAAGGTCTTCTTCTTGGGGGTCGTCATGGCTCAACTTTACTCTCTTGGCCGCAGACTCGCGAAACTCGGGTTCATCCTCGTCCTCCTCCTCTTCACCCGGCTCATCTGAAAGGGGTTCTTCATCTGCCCATCTATCGTCAAAATCGGCATTGTCTCTCCGCCGTAAGTGCTTGGAATGGCTGCTGCTGTGATGTGATCGACGCGGAGATTTCGAGCGGCTTCGGTCGCGTCGACTTTTCGAGGGGCGTGGGGAGCGTCTATCATCGCGGGCTCTGTCCCGATCACGGTCGCGATCACGTTCCCTATCTCGGTGTCGCGATCTGTGCTTCTTTTCCTTGGAAACCTTTTGAGGACCGACTTCGTCATCTTCCATGGGTAGGAAGGCATACTTTTTGGAGCTCATTGTGAGCAGGGAGTCGAACCAAGGAATCTAGGTGAGGCGCGACGAAGCCAGGTAACCAAAGAAACCCTTTCCCTCGATGAAGGAGCCGGAGATGATTAAGAGAGGCCCTTTTGAAACTCAAGCCTAAAGCTGGAAGATGTCAGAGGCGTGAAGTATAACTTGTCGATTGACCCGTACCTATTCCGCAGTACCACCAAGCGGCTACCACTTAATCGATAAGAGCCAACGCCTAAGGTAGCCTCTGCCGATCCACTGTGCTGTTCCTGCAGCAAGGGTCTCGACCAACTGTAATCCGAACCGACTTTATTAAGACACGCTGGCTGTAACCAGTTTACTACGTTGCTAGTAGTACTAGTAGTACTACTGCTTCAACAGCCGTCATAATATTTCTAGAAACTTATTCCTGGCAACCCTGGCTCATGGTACCATATGGATAATCCATTTACAATTTCTGTTTTGACTACCTATAATCACGAGCATATGTCATAAGATTTATATTGTTCTACTTTTTCTCACATACATCTCGGCACCATGTTGCTGAACGGGGCGACTCTTGTCCTCCTGTTGCTAGGCTTCGTCCAGCTCGCATTATGCGCCCAGGATTATTACAAGGTAACAACCACTCTTGAACCGGCTTCCAAGACAATTCCCTGACTCCTGATAGGTTTTAGGAGTGGACAAGAAAGCGAGCGATAAAGAACTCAAGTCTGCGTACCGCAAGCTCTCAAAGAAATATCATCCAGACAAGAACCCGTAAATACGCCACGAACAAATTCAGAAACTCAAGAAGAAGAAAAATCAAGCTCTAACTATGTGTAGCGGCGACGACACGGCCCATGAAAAGTTCGTCGAGGTGTCAGATGCTTACGATGTTCTAAGTGACGCTGAAACTCGCAAAACCTACGACCGTTATGGCCACGATGGTGTCCAGAATCACCGACAAGGCGGCGGCGGGGGTCACCACGATCCCTTTGACCTCTTCTCCCGCTTCTTCGGTGGGCATGGCCATAGTGGGAGACACTCGGCCGAGCCTCGTGGACAGAATCGTGAATTCAGGATTGAGCTCCCCCTTCGCGACTTCTACAACGGCGTCAACACTCAATTCGAGTGGGAAAAGCAACACATTTGCGAAAAGTGCGAAGGTTCTGGGAGCGCGGACGGCAAGGTCGAGACATGTGGTACTTGTGGCGGGCATGGCGTGCGGATAATGAAGCAGCAGCTCGCCCCGGGGTTTGTCCAACAGGTTCAGATGCGGTGCGATGCCTGTGGTGGCAAGGGCAACACCATCAAGAACAAGTGCCCAGCATGCAAGGGACACAAAGTCGAGAGGAAGGCTACGCCGGTAGACCTGAAGATCGAGAGAGGTATCGCCGAAGGTGCCAGGGTCGTCTACGAAAACGAGGCGGACGAAAGCCCAGACTGGATCGCCGGTGATCTTGTCGTTCACCTCGCGCAAAGCGATCCCACCATGCAGGACAACCCGGACCGAGTCGACGGCGCATTCTTCCGCCGCAAAGGCGACGATCTATACTGGACCGAAGTGTTGTCCCTTAGAGAGGCGTGGATGGGCGGCTGGTCCCGCAACCTCACACACTTGGATAATCACATAGTCCGCTTGGGGCGCGAGGCTGGCACCGTCATCCAACCAGGCCACGTTGAGACTGTGGAGGGCGAAGGTATGCCCAAGTGGCACGAGGACGGAGACAGCGTCTACCACAAGTTTGAGTTTGGCAACCTGTACGTTTCGTATGAGGTTATCCTGCCAGACCAGATGGATGCGGATATGCACCAGGAGTTCCGTAGTGTCTGGGACAAATGGATGGGAAAACAGGGAGTGGACCTGCACAAGGACAGCGGGAGACCGGACCCTGGGCCTGAGAGGGTTCGGGATGAGTTATGATGAGCGAGCGATGCGTTGTTGACATGGGTATATAGAAGGGTCACGGAGTCAACTTATAGAATAGATAGATGCCTTTGGTTACCTTATTTCCCCATACCAGTCTCGAGCGGCCCATGGGGCAGACCAGCAAACCGGCACTGTTTTGGTGTGAGCTCCCATACGAGAGAGTTTGTTTCTTCTGTCCACCCGGGGATTGACGCCGTGTTACATCTCCACAACTGTCGAGACACCCCGGTTTCTTCTGCCCCTCCCCCTCATCGGCCGCTACGTACCTACATGGCTACATACCCAAGCGGCCTTGAATCAATACTTGACGTGTTGACACTACAAGCTCGCAACACACTAGAGACCTCAATCTATCTATCTATCTATTTATCTATATATATATTATCCTGGACAGGGTCAGTGGGATTGTGATTCAAAAGCAGGATGATGGCAAGAAGGCTTGAAGGCGGGATCCGGCAACTATCAGCAGCTTCCGAAGCAGCGATGCCACGCCGGCATGTCGTCGGTCAACGAGCATTGAGCCACATTCTCCTCACGTCACAGCCACCCAAGCGGCAAAGGCGCAACGGCCCAAATACGTTCTTGCCCTCGGCACAGACGTTCTCCACAGCCTCGTCGTCGTCGTCGTCGTCATCATCATCATTATCACCATCGTCATCGGAGAAGCACAAGAACAAGAACAAGTCTCCCGCGCGGCCTCCCGACCCGCTGCCCCTGGAAGGCATCACGGTCGTCAGCCTCGAGCAGGCCATCGCGGCGCCCCTCTGCACGCGCCAGCTCGCCGACCAGGGGGCGCGCGTGATCAAGGTCGAGCGCCCGGGGACGGGCGACTTCGCCCGCGCCTACGACGCCCGCGCGCGGGGGCTCTCGTCGCACTTCGTCTGGGTCAACCGGTCCAAGGAGTCGCTGGCGCTGGACCTCAAGCGGCCGCGGGACATGGCGGCGCTGCGGAAACTGCTCGCCCGGGCGGACGTGCTGGTGCAGAACCTGGCGCCCGGGGCGAGCGCGAGGCTGGGCCTGTCCTGGGAGGACCTGGAGCCCACGCACGGCCGGCGGGGCCTCGTGCTCTGCGATATATCCGGGTATGGCGAGGGGGGCCCGTACGAGGGCAGGAAGGCGTACGACCTGCTGGTGCAGGGCGAGGCCGGGTTCATGTCCGTCACGGGCAAGCCCGGCAGGGGCGGCATGGCCAAGGTGGGCGCGCCGGTGGCGGACATCGCGGCGGGGACGAGTGCGTACGGCGGGATCCTGGCGGCGCTGCTGCGCAGGGCGAGGACGGGCCGGGGGTCGAGGGTCGACGTCTCGATGCTGGAGAGCGCGGCGGAGTGGATGGGCTTCCCGCTCTACTACGGCATGGACGGGGCGGCGCCGCCGGAGCGGGCGGGGGCGTCGCACTCGGCCGTGTACCCGTACGGGCCGTTTGCCACCGGCGGCGACGACGGGACGGTGATGCTCGGGGTGCAGAATGAGAGGGAGTGGCTCAGGTTCTGCGACGAGGTGCTGGGCGATAGCCGCCTCGCGGCCGACGAGCGTTTCAGGGACAACAGCCTGCGCAGCCGGAACCGCGACGAGCTGAGGGCCATCATCGAGGACGCCTTCTCCGGCTCGTCGAGCGGGCAGGTCCTCGCCAGGCTGGACGCCGCGGGAATAGCCAACGGCCAGGTCAACGACGTGGGGGCGCTCTGGGAGCACCCCCAGCTCCGGGCGAGGGGGCGCTGGACCGAGGTCGACACCGAGGTCGGCAAGATGCCGGCGCTGCTGCCGGTGGGGGCCGCGAGCGGGGAGGACGTGCGGATGGGCAGGGTCCCCGCGCTCGGGGAGCACAACGACAAGATATTCAAGGAGCTGGGGATAGATATAGATGGGTGAAGCGTATGCAGAGACTCAGGGGCCAGCCGACACTGGATATTACAAGCATGACGATGCGTGGTAGTTCATTCCACGCCGCCGGCCCTTTTTCTTTATTTGCACGTAGGGTATATTTGAAAAAAAAAGACCCTTCGTAAGTCTACTCTGAATGCCCCTCCTCGAACTGTTGGTGGTATATATCATGGGATGCCCTCGTATGTGCGCATGGCGTAAACATTTACAACCGCTAATAGAAACAGTGAGGACCTATTTGGGAAGGTTCGGGTTTTTTTTTTTTGGCTATATGCACGTCATCTACACCCCAAAAAAAACCAACCCCGCGGTAAGCCGTTCCGGCTGTATAGATAATCGTCTGCTACTCCTCACGAGAGCCGATTACCCCCAATAATTCAAAGATCCGGCCCCCTCCCCTCGTAGCCTTTTACCGGCCACAACACCCAACATGACAGACACGTACAAGCTGTGGGTGGGAGGCAAGGAAGTCACCGGCAAAGGTGCACTGTAGGTTCACACGACCCTTTCCTGTCAAACTCAACCGAGTTGGGCCATTCAGAAACTGACGCTCAAACTAAGTCTGGATGTCGAGAACCCGGCTACCATGAGCGTGTTTGCTCGGTAAGACTTCTCTTTTTTTTTCTTCTTCTTCCTTTTTTTGCCATTTCACCGATCCCGCTTCCCCGGAAAAGAAGCTGACGCTTTAGCCTAGCTGTCAAACGGCATCCCCTCAAGATGTCGAGGATACGGTGCAGCTCGCGCACAAGACCTTCAAGTCCGGCGTCTGGTCCAAGTCCTCGCGCCACGCCCGCGCAGACGTCCTCGAAAAGGCCGCCGGCCTGCTCGTCGAGAACCTGCCGGCGCTCATCCCTCTCGAGGTCGAGCAGACGGGTCGGGCCGTCAGGGAGATGCAGGCCCAGGTCCCGTCCCTCGTGCGGTGGTTCAAGTACTACGCCGCCGTCCTGCGCACCGAGGAACGGCCTGTGCTCCCAACCATGGGCAAGCTTCACAACTGGCTGGACCGCGTCCCCCTGGGCGTCGTCGTGCAGATCACGCCGTTCAACCATCCCCTCCTCATCGCCGTGAAAAAGCTGGCGCCGGCGCTGGCCGCGGGTAACTCGGTCATCCTGAAGCCGAGCGAGTTGACCCCTCTGTCCAGTATACTCCTCGGGTCCATCATGCAGCAGGCAGGCCTTCCCGACGGGGTATTCAACGTCCTTCCGGGCGACGGCGCCACCGCTGGCAAGGCGCTGGTCAGTCACCCGCTCGTACGCAAGGTGGATGTGACTGGCGGCACTGCTGCGGGTAGAGCCATCGGCTCCATTGTCGGAGGCAACCTCAGTAGATACACTGCTGAGTTGGGCGGCAAGGCGCCCCTAATCGTCTTCGACAAGGCCAATCTGGACGCTGCAGTCAACGGTATCGCCTTTGGTTCATTTATTGCCAGCGGCCAGACATGCGTGGCAGCCACCCGCATCATTGCTCACAATGACATCGTGTCAGAGCTGGTATCCAAACTCACGGAAAAGGCAACCTCCATCGCGCGTCGTATGGGGTCGCCTACTAACCCAAAATCAACCATGGGGCCTTTGATCTCGGCAAAGCAGCTATCGAACCTCGAAGCATTGGTCGATGGAGCATTGAAAGACGGCGTAGTGGCCTCCTGCGGCGGTAAAAGAATGACCGGTATATCTGAACTCGACGGCACGGATTACTCTAAAGGTTACTTCTATCCTCCGACAGTGTTAATCTCGAGTCCGCAAAAGGCGGTTGAAAACACCCGGATATGGGCCGAGGAGGCATTTGGGCCAGCCGTCGTGGTCACTGGGTTCCACACTGAGGAAGAAGCAATCTCCCTCGCCAACGACAGCGAGTTCGGCCTCGGCGCGGCACTGTGGACTACGGATCTGAGTCAAGCGCACCGCGTTTCGGAGCAGCTGAATGCCGGCATCGTGTGGGTGAACACGCACCATCGTAATGACCCCAGCAGCCCGTGGGGAGGAGCCTCGAGCTCGAGCGGCGTCGGCAGCGAGAACGGCATCGATGCCTACCATGCGTACACCACGACTAAGAGCACAATCATTAACTACGCCTCCAACGAGGAAATGCTCGCTGCCGATGACTGGTTCCAAGAAGGGACTAGCCAGGTGAGATATGGATGAAGCTATCAAAGGAAGAAAGCCGATGCTCATTTTTATGGGCAATCTTGCTTCCCAAGTTCGGGTCTGTAGCTAATGGGAAGTTTCCATGACACATGGCTTCTTAGTATGAGTGGGTACAATGAGGGTCCGAGGGCGTCGGCCGGGGGGTCTCGACGCGCCGGCGGGCTATGGCAGACCGTTTTTTATCAATCTAATCTGATCCGAGTGCTGCTGTCGGTGTTCCGCTCACGCAATCCGGACTCCCCACAACGGGTCTACCGGTTGAGCAATGGCAGTTGAAATTTGAGAAAAAAAGTCCGAGTCCACATAATGATGGTTGGAGAGGGGTAAAATCTTACGGGCATGAATAATACAAACTGAGCAAGAATATTAGCCGTCGGCGGATAAAAGGTAGAGGGCGACAAGAGAATGAAAAAAAAAAAAGAATACCATAAAACGGAAACGGAAACGTGGGAGCGCTCTTAGCCACATGAAAAGAAGCGATGCGCTACAAGAGAAACCAACTTGGCCTTTGTGTTTTTGTTGGAGCGGGTGGTGTGATGCGATGGTGAGTGGACAGTCGGAAAGCTTAAAATGGGCATTCTAAGCTGCGTCTGCGAATCGTCATGGAAGAACGGAGTACATATCGGTCGACGCTTGTGGGCTTGTAGCACCGTAGATTACGAGCTCGATCGACGCAATCATCCCTTTCCTAGGCCTTAGGACTTGCGTACCTTGCATGAAGCACCTCAGCACCAGCTTCGAATCTAGTAACTGCTTACTGTTTGCACTTCCTCCCATTTCCCTTTCTTTGACCGCTTCCATTTTCCATCTTCTTATACTTCTCCTTCTGCCCGTTTTTTTCTTCTTCTTTTGCCCAACCTGGCTTTCGATCGATTCCATTTGGTGTTTTCCCCTTGTGTCGTCAAGGCAGTTTCCCGGCCGTCCCTCTTCCGATAAGCCGGCCCGGTCCTTATCGCTTGAGCTTCGAGCGTGTGCAAGCGGTCACCGCCAAAACAAGAAGTCCAACGACGGAATTGCGTTTGGTAACCTGCTAATTTGTGCCAATGGCTAAATTCGTGGACCTCGGGGACGAGGATGGAAATAGCATCGTGGCGGAGGAGGCACAGAAGTTGAGGGAGAAGCTTCAACGGGCGTCACTTAACGGTCGCAAGGGCGAAGCATCATCGCAAGCCGAGCCGACACCTGAACCGGTCAGAGCTCAGAATGCTGCAACCCGAGCTTTCCAATGCTACCCGTATGTTTTCCCCATGGCTTGACCTTTATGTGTGTGAAGTGGTTTTTTTTTCTAGTAGAGAGAGCTGATGTAACCCATCTCTGTGCAGAATCGTGATCGCCATTGTATCATCAATTGATTTGACCACCCTCGACTCTCTTGCGCGGACGTCCATGTACATCCATAATGGCCTTGTCCAATACCGTACAACCTTGATAGCTGCGACGCTGCGCTGCGTCAACGAGAAGGTGGCCATAGACAAGGACGAAACGCTCAGATACCGAGCCCGAGCCAACATAAACGATGGAAGAAATTATGTTGGCAAGGGAGGCACCTGTGCCAGAGATCTCGTCGGCGAATGTCGCAGGTGTGGCGAGGTCGTATGCAGAGTGAGTAACACATGCATGCATCGCATAATCAAAACCGATTGGTTCAGCTTTGGGGGGGATACGATTGCTCACAAATGCATTTATCCGTATAGAACTGTGCCATCAAGCCCCCTGCCCCCGTGGCACTGAGGGAGAGACATAGAAGGCTTTGCGTGGCTGACACTTCGGCCCCGCTAGCTTTCTTAGCGAAGCCAACCCTCGACCCGTCCCTTCCTCTGGAGTCGGAGGCTGTTCAGAGAAGTATCTGCAAATGCGATGTCGAGGGGGTATGGCTGTGCCAGCCATGCGGGCGCAGTATCCGCGAGACGGATCGCGAGTACCACCGGTAAGCAAAACAAAAAAAAAAAAAAAACCCCCCAAAAAAAACCCCAAGCTAGAAGAGGGAGCTCTCTTCTGTGTGTCATACGTGATAATGGCCCCCTCCTGACAAGAATATCTCTGGTAGTATATGGCGCTGGCGCAGTCACTATGGTGAGGTCCTCGGCGGCCTCGGCACGGGGATCGGCGACGGCGACCGCGGGGTAGTCTGTGGCCGTGAGGCGGACTGCCTAGCCTCCAAGGAGCGCGAGCACGAGATCGACTGCGACGCTGAAGATGCCCGTGAGGAAGATCTCCTGCATCACCACCAGCAGGCAACCCCCTCGCCGGACCACCTGCACGTCAACCCTATTGACCTGTACATGAGCGACCGATCGCGCACGCCGAGTCCCCAGCTGGGCCCTGGCTATGCCAGGCACGAGATCGAGGGCATCGGCGGCATCGTCAAGCGGAAGCTCGTACGCATGGTGCGGGTTGGTGCATGTGTACCCGAATTTGAGGACGAGCGCGGCGTTGGCAAGAAGGCCATGGGCCGGGAAGTCAACGGCGCGAGGAGGAGTTGGTGCGGCTGGTGCTGGAGGGTCATCCCGGCGCAGACGGAACCTGTCAAGGCCAAGGCCTATCAGGCAACGGCCTCCAACGTATTTGTTGCGTGTGAATAATAACAATGGAGTTGTGTCTGCGCTTGACGAGTTAATGATGTTAGGATATACGTATTAATACATATTGCGGGCTTCCACGCCTATGTTGGATAATAATAATGTACATTGAACAGGCTAGCCTTTCATCATCGTTCTTGCCGAACGAATCGTGCATTTGTATCATTCCTGCAGGAACTGTACAGGCCGTCTATTCCCCTTTCCCTCATTCTCTCATCATGACAATTCGCCGCGGTACATCATTTCCGTGAGCCTCCTGCGGTTCTCCATAGCCTTAAGCTTGATGGCACCCCACCTCTGCGTCTTCCTCTCCCTCTTGGCGTTGAGCCACTCGTGATGCTCCTTCGGTGCCGGGGCCGCAATCTTTACAAACACCGGCGAACAGTTGAACTTTCTTGCTAGAGTGTTCACACTCCACTTCAATGGATCCTCGTTCCTCAGCTTCCGCATTTCGAGCATTTCCTCTTCCTGTAGACCGTACGTTGCCGTGCGCCTCGGGTACTTCATCTCCGGCGGTAGCTGTTCCTCCGAGGCAGCGACGGCGTCCTTGGCCAGAACCTGCGGGTTGGATCCCCGTGCGCGCTCAATGACTGTGCGCCGCGGGTCGTTGTTCGGCAAGAAAAGGAAAGGCGTGTGAAATGGTGTAGCTTCTGAGGAGGGTGGGTTATAGATGATGGAGTCGCCTTTCGATGGGTTATTGCGGTCGGGCTGGAAAGATGGATGGGGCGCAATCTTGAGGGCTCTTTTCGTCCTGGCAGCCGTCTTCATAGTACGGACCGAGGGTCTTGAGAACGTCGCTGCTGTGCTTCTCGAGCAGGTTGACCGGAGCAGCTGGGCTGCGGGGCGGACGACAGATCGCTCCATTGTGGCAGGATGGAGTGTTTCTTTTCAAGATATGGAAAGGAGCCGGATCTTGGTTGAAGCACCACAGGATCGCCGCAGGCTCACCTTGCCTGGTTTACGCGAGTCGAGTTTTGGCGTTCAGAATATTCGCTGGGTTGGTCCACAGATCGTCTCTCAAAAAGTTGCGCCATGCCTCTGCACTAGATACCCACGAAGTCTCTGGGAACGGAGCCGCCCGCTTACGTAAGGGCCGTTAGCATAGCTAGAGGTCAGGTGCGTCCTCACGTGTTAGACTCGAAGGCTCAAGGTGGGCCGACGGGAGCATCCCTTTTTTACTATGTAGGCTCTTTACGGAATATTCCCACCCTCTTGCAGTTAATGAAGGGACCAATGACGTAGCAAGCTGGCCATTTCGTGCTCGGAGGGCATCGTCAATCATCATTTGGTAGCATGAAAGAATCGTTTCATGAGAAGCTGAGGGTGTGAAGATCCCATCTTGAGCGTGTTGAAAGAGCACTCGGTACGGAGTACTCCGTACATACGTATTGACTGGCGGTACATAGTACTTAGTAGCACACATTTTGGTCACGCAAACCGGGCTTCGTGCCAGTCCGACGGTGCAACGCTCCATAAGTCAATTGGGTGCGCACCCCAGTGAACTCTATCACTATTTCCATGCCTTCAGGAGATGCTGCATAGTGGTGAAGGATCCAAACATGGATGTATGTCCAATAATGCCATCGTGGCGTACGGAGTACTATCACGGAGTAAGAAGTTGGGCGGTCAATGCCTACGTCGCATCCGCTCTGGATGAAAATAACCACCTGCACCACGGCGTATTGAAGGGCGCAACAAAGAGTCCTTCCTGATGGGCTGCATATTGTGAGAGGTACTCCGTAAAAATGAGTGAAACATGGTCGCCGTTCTACAGTGGTTGCTGAGGTTACTCGCTACCAGGATGGACCCTCCATCTTCTATCGCGCATATTATCCGTATTGTACTTTGCAAAAAAAAAAACAAAAAAAAAGTCAATCATGGTAAACAATTGTGATCATGAGAGGCCATGCAGAGTCGCACAAACTGATGTAGGTATTTCGTATAGTAATCCCTCGATACTAGAAGGGATCACGGATGCAGGAAAGTGGTATCAATATCGCATGCGGTTTGAGTTTGGGCGCCTAAAAAAGTATTATGTGGCATAATGTGCCAATAGATGCGGCCATGTTGCTAAATTGAGAGGCGATCCCGCAGGGCATCACAAGATCACTTAACCGCGCCCCTCCTTCTTCCTTCTACCGGCCCTTTCTAGCCTTTGATCGTGCGTCATTCTCAATTTCACCCAGCTTCTCCTCAATTCAATTTTTATCAGGTGCTTCCTGCAAGCATATACATCGTCCAACACCCTTCCTCCCTTCCCCTCGTTTCCGACCACGGATGAATCTGAAACTTGTTCTTTGAGCACCAAAGCCTTGACGACACTGAGAACGCACGTTAAATCTCAACACATTTCTCCGACCACTGGAAACCCATTACCTCCATATTACATATTACCCTGCCCGCCTTAAGGTTTTTTTTTCTCTCTTCTCTCTAGGCTAGGGCGACCGCGAGCTTGAAGGCTACAGCTAGAAAAATCACCAGACGCACGGCTTGGCTCGACCCCATCCTCTCAGCAGCTAGCCCGCATTCCGCTGGAAACTCGACTTCTAGCGCCAGCTCCAGTGTCTCTTGACCATTGATCTTGTCCTTTCTGTCAGTCTGCCCTGGCTAAGGTGGTCAGCCGGGTGAGGAGTGCTATTAGTGCATACATCCCTCCTGGCATAAAAAGTGTTGCTTTATCTGGCTACTGCTACTCCGTAGTAGTACTTAGTTGCATTTGGCGAGTCAAACACCAAAAGTTAGGTACGTCGTGGAATGTGCTAATGTTCCCTTGCGCATAATTTCACCCTCCCGACGCTTCCCTGTTACCCCCTTGCTCTCTGCCTTCCTCGCAAGGGCAACGGCTAGCAAATAACGACCTCAACTCCATCCCTCTTTGATATACTCCGTACTCTGTGCACGACTGTTTGCAGTGCGCCTCCTTTTCCGCATATACTACCGTCTCACCAACATCCCAACCATCGGCCTACTCACCAAACGTGCCCCCTTGGGCAGATAGTTAACCTTAATTTTTTTTTATACAGACGTTGCAAAGTGTTTGCTCAATTCGGCTGAAACAACCGCTTTATAAGAACCGACCGTTGATCATATTCGTCGCCACTCCACCCTTATCGACGCGATGGCCGACAAACGTAGCGAGGGCGATTCCACCCCGCGCGCTGGTGGTTCAGGGACTGATAACGGGGTCAAAGATGGAAAGAAGAAGCGCACTTTGTTTGGTTTTGGCAAGAAGAAGGACCCCAAAAACGACAAGACGGAACAGGGTTCTGAGACGCCCTCGGTATCCAAAGAATCCTCGAAACTCTCGTCAGGGGCCGTGCCACCTCAGTCAAGTCAGCAGAGGTCGATTCCCGGATCGCCCAACCGCCCGCTCTCCAGTTCTACGCGACTAGTCTCCCCTGCACATTCGCAAATCTTCGAGAGGGATGTTCAAGACAGCAGTTCCCTGAAGCCCAGCTCTCCCGCCATCCCCAGCCATATCCAAACCGAAAACTATATTCCTCCCGTTCTAGACGATGCATCCGAAGCTATCACCAATAACAAGCTTGATCCCGATGCCGTCGAAATTGTCACTCACAACTCGCATCAGCCGGCTTCCGTGACTGTGACGGGCGCTGCTTCGGCCAACACTCCATACGACTCTGCTTCTCCCGGCTGGGTGGATGAGCTTGCCTCGTTCGCGGATCGCCAACCCGGAATCTCCCCCGACAACGCCTCCAACTATGGCTCCCTCGATTCCGCGGATGTTCGACGCCTCTCGTTCATCTCCTTTGCAGATGTGGTGCAAGGCGAACATGGCATCGGCGTGGCTGGCTCCCGCGATAGCATTCACATGGCTGGCCTCACCTCGCTTCCGTCGGCAGCGCTCAACCGGTCTCCCTCTCCCATCCGATCACCAGTCTCCAGCCAAGGGCCCGGCACGAGCCCGCCAACGAGCAACCCTGGGAGCATGAAGGGCGTTGAGATGAGTCCTCTAAGGAAACCTTTGGGAAGCCCCATGACTGCCGGAAGCCAAAGTTTGAATCCGCATGGAGAGCTGAATATCGAGACCATGAGCCAAGCCTTGAGACGAACTGGCAGCGCAGAGCTCAACTCACTGCGCACCAATACCATGCCGAACAGCCCCATCGAGGGCCCTACGTCAAGGTGAATGCGGAGTTTAAGTGTTAACCTGTGCGACGGAGAATGATACGCCACTAGTAACGACATACGTTTCTTACATACTCCTTCTTTTTCCCCTTCCTCCTCTTCTTCCTTCTCTTTTTCTTATTCACATTTCCAGCTCGGGCACCAGCAGCGGGTTCCTCTTCTTTCTTGGAACGTTTTATATGGTGTACATCCGGGGAGTTGGATGGGGTGCACCATCTTCTTTCTTTTCATTCTTTCTTCCACCTCTTGGCGTTGAGATATATGTCTTTTCTGACCCGACGATTTTTTCTTTATTTTTTTCTTCATGCAGTCCGATTTGATTGACGCGCGCGCGCGCGTACACGATTTGAAGAGAAGGAGAGAGAGGAGAGAAAGCCAACTTATCTGTTTTTTTCTTTGGTGAGAGAGAGAGACGGACAACGTAATTTTTATTCTTCTTTTTCGACAGCAGTCTGTGAATGTATGTGGCCACATGTGTATAGAAGAGAATTCAGGAACTGGATGTTGAACGATGCTGCGCGTGGTCCATTTACTTCCTATAATACTCCGTGCTGATGCTGCTGTTGCTGCTACGAATTGGAAAACGGGATTCAGTAATATTCCGTAATTATCTGATGCAGACGTTGACTTTTTTGTTATCCCTCCCGGCTACAGCAATGGCCGTTAAATAACTCCAGGTTTTGATTCCAGCATGCGAATCCTTGACGTACAACGTAGGTTTTTTTTTTTTGAGCCAATAGGATAGGAAACCGTTGCAATCATTTGGCTCGAGCCCGGTCGCCTCCCCGAGTTTCTCTTACACACGTATGTACGGATTACGGAGTACGGAGTACGGAATAGGCTCGTAGCACCAAGCCAGCCATGATGATACGGAAGCCCCTTGTAAATCCGTAGGCTTTATTGTTGTTCTTCCTCCGCCTCCTCCTCCTCCTTTCCAGGACCATGATAACTTGAGGATTCCCATGTGTAATGGCAAGTGCGTGTGTGCTTTGACAGTAGACAGGCCATCACCCCCCTTTAGAGGTCTTCAAACAGTAGTTTGCCCAAGTCCAGGCCCTGATAACTAACGGCCTAATGTGTAATGTGATATTATAGCGCCCCCCCCCCCTTCCCCTCCCTTTCTTCCCCCCTACGGACATGGCTCCGGGAGAGAGAGGGGTCTAGAGCTCACGATGGCGTTAGTGGCGTCCGCGCCTGTAAGGGATAAATGGAATAGTTCTCGAAATTTCATCAGGCTCCTCGACGAGCTGGTTTCCCGTCTGGGGAGGACTCTTCGATACAAGGGGATTCTTTACCCCTTGCCCAAAAGGCACGTTTGGCCTTGCCGGATCAAACGCTCCCCTACCATACCATTCGCACAAATCTACTGAGTACTCCGTCCGTGTCGTCGAGTTGAAGCCCCCCCCCCCGGTATAAAAAAAAAAAGGCCTTGCCGTGTAAGCGATGGTAGCACCAGTGCACGCACGCATAGCACGAAGCAAGGTACGTATTCTGTACTACCGCGTAGCTGGAAAAAAAAATCCGTTCATGCGAGGCTAAACTCGGGAATGGCAATGAGCACGACAGGAACATTATCATATTTACTCCGTAGTTTCCGACAAGTCAAAAAGCCATAGCAGGGCAGAAAAGAAAAAAAGAAAAGGGAAAAAAGGCAACGATGCGGAGCTGCGGGCCTGCCGTTTTTGGGATGTGGGTGAGGCACTGGCTTGGTAGCCGCACTTTGGCGGTGGCATGTCTCAGCCTCCCAGGGACGGGAGACGGAGTGGCAAACTCGTTCAGAAAATTACGAGTCAGATACCGCTGTGTCCCCCCCCGTCGAGCGTGCCTGGGAGGGGGGCCGGATTTCTCCTTCAATCCCGGAGTTGCGGAAGGTGACGTTGAGAGTGATCGACCCTCTCCCGGAAACCCTGTGCCACTGAAACGTGCGAGGGTTCGTCGTGGAGGTTGTTCACACCTACTTCGGTGGCGCCGGCCGGGGGCAATTGTTTGCCTGTGAGGCTGGCGTTCGAGAGCAGTGCTCCGTAAGTATTTCATCAATCGGATTGGCAGGAATCATCATGTTCAAGGGGGTGACACGGATGTCAGCCAGGGAGGTGATATGTACTGTATTTGCTTTCTGGCGGAAGATACCGTCCTGCTTCGGTAGTTGAGACTCTGGGGTAGTATCTTGCATGAAGAATGTGGGTTTATATATCAGTTCTTGCATGGACGGCGTATGTGCGGAGCACGGCTCAACTTTGTCAAGCAAGATAGCCGTACACGTGTGCAGGCCGTATCAGCACTACGGAGCACTCCGTACATACTGCTTCTTATTACCGTGCCCTGTAATCCGTACCCCGTGATCGATCAGTACATACTCGGTGCATCGTGAGGTTTGTACTCTCCGGATCCAGGGAAAACTCGGGAAAACATAGTGTCTGGTTGCGCCATCGTGTGCATCGTGACGAGATACGAAAGCACAGATCTCGAGCTGATGAGACACCCCGTTCGTGCCCTGTGATTCCTGAGATGTTTCAAAGAGCTTCGCTCGGGATGGGGACCCTGTAGGCCTATCAGGTACGTACGGGTACGCGAGCCAGGGCTCGATTGGACCCGACAAGCAGAAAGACCCCCCATCCCCTGGCACTGGGCAGGGTTGACTTGTATTTTGTTCGGCGGCAATAAAAGGAGAGAGAAAAGAAACAATAGACCGGACGAGCCAAGGGCCTGGAAGCAGACTTCCCAAGGGAGGGTGGTGGTTCTTGGGTGGGAAGTGAAAACTGATGTCCGCACCACGAGACTGCCCTAGTATAGTAGTATTAAACGATGCCCCCCATCTGTCAAGATGACCAGTCTCCCCTTCCCCCGGTCAAGGACTAGGCCCTACATAGTAGAGACGTCCAAGTGCTGACGGAGCGAAACAGGCTTTTTCTTTTCTTTTCGCTTTTCCCTCTGTTTGTAATTCATGCTGGTTTTTCGTGCGGCCGCTTAAAAAGGCCCATCTGCAGAGCGAGCTCCATATCCATACGTATTACCAGTCCATCGGGACGCAAATCTGTCCGAGTTGAATATCAGTATCAGTACTCCGTAATCCGTACTCTGTACTCTGTACGGAGTACGTATTCCGTACGTTGATACGACGTGCTCCGTTCGTAGTAGAAATGATTGCCCCTACAATTAGTAGTAGATAATAGTGGTACGTAGCACTAACCACGTACTCCCCATGCTATTAACAGTCGGGAGGGCGAGGCGAGGAAATAACTGCCCAGCACTGAAATCCTGCATAGAATTCATCCATGACAGCTCTGGGATGTTGACAGACAAAAAAGAGGCTTAAATTGTGCAGACATCCAGGTCCCTGGAAAGATGAAATGGATGCAGTGAATGGACGGATGGGATAGGTAACAGTGAGAGGTGGAGGGGGACCATGAATAGTGGGGCTCTTTCTCCTACTGCGTTAGTACGGAGTACGGATTACCTGCGAAAAAGAAGGCGGAAAACGCGAGTGGTCTAAAAAGCCCTCTTGGCCCACTTCTTCATCGGGCAGAGAACAGAAATACTCGGGCATGCTGAGGAGCATATCCAGGGAATACTATGTATATTGCTACGAAGTAATCGGTACGGAGGAAAGGGTGCTGTTATCAATGCTACCTGACCTACTAATTTATGATGCCTAGCTACTCCGTACTTATCCAGACAATACCATATTGGGTTTCTCACTTGGAACAACACTTCAACCAATACAACCTCAAACGTATGGATTACTCATCCCAGCCATTGGGACTAGGCCATCCATATAGAATAGTTCTACCGCATATGGTATATTTGCACTACTACTACGGAGTCCTGCTACCACCACTTAGCAGACACAGTAGTACGAGGTGCTACCGCAACAAATTACTACTACTGCTACTACGGGCAAACACCCAGGCCCAAACCCCAGGAAAGCCCGTCTACCTAGTATCCGCTCTTGCTCTAGGTAGGTAGTATTAGCCCGTAATGGCCCGCCACCACCTACCCACCACCGCCTACTAAATCCCCTCTCCGTTATCCAGGTCTAGAAGTTACCGGGTCGGCCAACATACCCCGAACAAATTCGGCGCGAGCCTTCTCTGTGCAGGCCCTGTGAGTGTCAATCTTTCCCTTTGCTTGCCTCACCTTAATCTAACGGAGTACAGTTGATCCCCTTCAGCCCGTCTCGACGTACTCATCACTATCTTGCAGCAGCTGGCTTTGCTACCCCAAACCTTAAATGCATAGGAAGGGCCTGGCCTCGACTGTATGTGTCCTGTCGTTTTTTTTTACTCGTCCCGCCTGGCGACCGCTACTACTACTACTACTACTATCCAATCACTCCGTACAGCCGCTAATACTGGCCACTCCAGCTACGGGCGTACCTAGATAGCATACCGATACAGCAAGCTTGCGCATGAAAGAAAAAAAACGACGAATCACAGTAATAAACTCAACAGGCACATCCCGCTCCCGCGTCCCCAGTGGCTGCACCCACTGCCACTACGACCTAGGTCAAGTTGCTTCCAGTATTACGGCGTACCCAAGTAGCCAAGCAACCCCCAAAGCCAAGAAACTCCGGCTCCTTAGGTACATTTTCCTACCTCTCTCCCTCTCCAGGGCTTTTCAGGCACTAGACCAAAGAGCCCGCTCCAACAGCTTCTCCCCCACGGCCGCCCCGCTACCGAACGTTGTCGTACTCGTACCTTGACCGTTTGAGTAAAGTAACTGGGTCTTTGTCTCCTCACAGTCTCCGCGACCCTTTGAACCACCCACCTATCCTTTGATCCTCAACAAGGTCCCCGGGCTTTTTTCCTCGTCTTCTACTTCTACACTGATCGCCCTTTCTCGACAAATAAACCTCGAGATCTCGACAACGTTGCTCCGCTCAAGAAAAAAGGACGTTCGAATTGCTGGGAGGGCCCCCAAGAAAAACAGAGAAAAACAGAGAGAGGGTGACGGGTCGCAAGTCAACCAGGTGGAGCTTTTGCGATTCCCTACCGGATGATGGATTGAGTCCAGCCAAGTCCGTTCCTAAAGATCCCTCTCCTCGCCTTCCTCCCTCTTCTTCTGTTCGCAGTCAACACCTCTGCCAAGTCACTTTCTTGGTGAATATGGGCGGTCAGAATGCTCCCACGCTGCCCCCTCGGCCGGAGGACGGCGCCACCAATTCGCCCACTTGGCGCCCTGCGCACATCCAGATCAAGGAGCCACATGAGACATCTGCAACAAGCGTAGGTACCACCTCCACCAACACTACTACCCAGGATCATTCGATCGAAGCACAACAGCGTGCGGCCGCAGCGTTGGAACGATCCAGCGGTCTCAATTTACGGTCCAATTACAGGACGCCGTTGGGTCTGAGCGACAGCAATGGCCACACCATCCGAGCAGTGACCCCAGATATGCAAGAGGTCCCAGATGTTGCCGTCGCTGGTACTGCCGACGCGCCTCATCTGCCCCGTGGGGTGGCTTCGCACGACTCCTCTCCTCGATCAATTCCCGGCGGCGTGAGTCGCAGGCAGGGCATGGTTTTCAACGACTCCTTTGGCGACTCTTATGAGAGCAGCGAATCGAGTCCGCCAGCGCCTACACAGAGGCTTGCAAGCAGCACAATACGACCACGCACTCGCACCGTTACTGACGCCATGCTGACCGGTCAGCAGCGGGCACAGGCCTCGACGATAACCGACGGAGCTCGACATCGCGTCGGGAGCGTGAGCTCATCCGGGTCGCAAGCTGTCGGTGGAAATGGCGGCGGCGGCGGCAGCGGCGCTCCAGTCACTGCCGCCCCTGCCGTCGCCGGTGGCCACGAAGAAACGAGAATGACGAATCCAGAGATGGCGTCGCTTGGATTTCCAGCCATAGCTGCAGGTCGAGGCTCTGAAACGTCAGTTTCGTCTTCAGCAACAAGAGAAAAGCGAACACTCCAGCCTCGAAGGCTCACTAAGCGACACTCCCGACCGGCTTCGCCATTATCCTCGCATCCGCCTTCCGTCGATTCGCTACCCTTTCCGGTCACAAACGATGATCCCAGGAAGATCATGATGTTGATGTTGGCGCTATGCGGAAAGATGCGGGGCGAGATAGAATACCAGGATGAGGTGACGGGGCCGTGGCATGCTGGCGTTGCCTATATCGACGATGAGAAAGGCAACCTCATGTTTGACTCTGGTCAAAACGGGCCTTTTCATGTTCCGATATTGCCCGACTTGCGCGGGTGCAGAGTATTACCTGTTGATTACCCCGAAGCCAACAGGAGATGCATTGAGCTGGTGTGCGCCGGTCCGTTTGTGGAAGTTCTTCTGCATCCGTTGATCGAGGAAGATTTCGACATGTGGTTAGCTGCACTTCTCTGTTGGCAACAGTTACGACCCGGCGCAGTCAAGTTGTCTGCCACTCAAAAGCCTAATAGTCCTGTCAGCCCTGTGCGGCCCGAGCTCAAGAAGCGCGGCTACTCTGCAGACGGACTCAAAACGAATACTATCATCAAGGTTGGCAAGATTCAAGTCTGGGACAAGGGGCCGGCTCCAGGAACCCGAGCTTTGGTTAAGCGCTCATCAACGCGAGACACTCGATCTCCCGCGATGAGCTGGAAAAGGGTGTCGTGCATATTAACAGACAATGGAGAGTTCAAACTCATGACAGAAAACGACATTACAATACTAGCCGTGATTGACATGTCACAATTATCCCGTTGCAGCATACAGTACCTCGACCACACAGTATTAGACGAAGAACATTGTGTTGTTATTTTTCCGACATACGCCGCAGGTTCGACCAGACTCAGTATTTGGCGCCCAGTCTATCTTGCCCTTGACAACAGGACGCATTTTGAAGTTTGGTTCTCCTTGCTCAGGGCTTTCACTGTTCCTGATGTCTACCATCTCGACGACCCAGACAAAGATCAGGTCATGGAAATTGATGACGTGGAAAAGGACCACAACGGAGAGGTGTTCCGGCTGGAGAAGGTGGTCACAGTGAGGGTCACGGAAGCCAAGATGAGAGCCAAGCAACAGCCGTTGGAGTCGCCAGCAACGAACTCACAGGCTGGGGCGCGGACACCAGATGCCGATGGGACTATTGGCAACTACTTTGCCGAGGTCATCCTGGATGGCGAGATACGGTCAAGAACAACTACCAAAATGGGAACCAAAAACCCGTTTTGGAGAGAGGATTGCGAGTTTGCCGATTTGCCGCCAAGTATACCTCATCTATCTGTCGTTTTCAAGCGCTTAGAGGGCTTTCTTGATTCCATCCCTGCCACACCTGTTTCTTCTGGGTCTTCAAAGCTGCTCGCTGCCAACGAAATTGTTTGTGGTACTGTGGATATACCTCTCGCTTCCTCAGAGCCTAGCACTCGCGATCAAGAAAGCTGGCTTCCCATAGTTGATGACAGGCAAGAAACGATCGGGTCCATGCTTATCAAAGTTACTTACGAGGAGCATGTCGTATTACTTGCCAGGGAATACAAGGCCTTGGGGGAAATCTTGCATAATTTTACCACGGGCCTCACCACTTTGATTGCGGCTGCTCTCCCAGGACATCTGCGGCGACTTGCCGAGCTATTCCTCAACATATTCCAAGTTTCGGGCAGTGCAAGCGACTGGCTCTTGGCGCTAGTTGAAGATGAGATCGATGGAGTCAATAGCCAAGCGACGATGAAGAAGTACCGCTTCAGCACCAGACTACAGTCGAACGAGTCGAACGAATCTACGAGCGACCGAGAGCTGATCTTGCGCGACATGAATAAAACTTTGTCGGGGGAAGCTAACCTTCTTTTCCGTGGCAACACGCTGCTGACCCAAGCCCTCGAGTTTCACATGCGACGGCTAAGCAAGGACTTCTTAGAGGACACGCTGCAAGGAAAGCTGTACGAGATCAACGAGCTCAACCCTGACTGCGAGGTCGACCCGAGCAAGATTACCCAAACTGACTTGGATCTGCACTGGGAGTTGCTCCTAAAATTGACTACAGACCTTTGGCAGGCCATTGTGAACGGGGCGAAGAAGATTCACCCCGAGCTCCGACACATACTCAAGTACATCCGCGCGGTTGCTGAAGATCGCTACGGAGATTTTTTGCGAACGGTGGCATATACATCAGTATCCGGCTTCCTTTTCCTGCGTTTCATTTGCCCGGCCATCCTCTCCCCGAAACTTTTTGGTCTTCTCCGAGACCACCCTCGGCCGCGGGCTCAGCGCACTTTCACCCTCATCGCCAAAGCCTTGCAAAAGCTCGCTAACCTGTCCACTTTTGGCAAGCGAGAGGAGTGGATGGAGCCCATGAACCGTTTCCTCAATGCCCAGCGGCCTTCGTTCAAGGAGTACGTCGATGCAGTCTGCGATATTCCCGCCGAGCGAGGGCCTCGCACACTTCCTGCCAGCTATAGCACTCCTGTCACCATTCTTAGCCGCCTTGGTCCTACCGCCCGCGAGGGCTTCCCCAGTCTACCGTTTTTAATTGACCAGGCGCGCAACTATGCCAGCCTGATCAAGTTATGGGTTGATACGAAACCTTCTGACCCGTCCAAACGTCTCACCATGGAGGGTGATCTGCTCATCTTCAACGACTTCTGCGTCTCACTACAACAGCGCGCAGACGCTTGCTTGGCAAAGGTGGAATCGGTTCGCCAATCAGACCTCGAAAATGCCGCCACGGACGAGCTGGCCGACATCCTCGAGCAAGCCTCGCTAGTCGAGTCGTTATCCTACTCTTACCCCGGCACGGCTTTGTGGAACGACGTCGACCGCCGCCCTGGCTCTTCGAGCTCCGACGACACTCCGCCCGAACCGACCGCTTCCGCCTCGGCAGCTACATCAGAAGTATCCCGACGCCGGAGCAAAGAGCTGAGACCAGGGAGAGAGCTATTCGACGTCAGGCGGACGGGCGGCCTGAGGCACGTCAGCGCCGGGGGTCCCATCAAGACCAAGAACGGCAAAAAGGGCAGGACCATTCTGAGCGGCATTATGAGGATAGGCGGCCGCGCGGAGAGCCCCGATTCGAAGAAGGATAAAGAAAAGTGACGGCAATTTACCCCCCCCCCCCCCCCCCCCCCGTCCGGTCCATACCAAGAAAATATCATATAAATAATTCTTTATTTTTTTCTTCTTCTTCCTTTTCTTCCCCTCCTTGTTTCGTTTCTTGCACATGATACACAATTCTTTTTCTCAGATATGCTTATTACTTAGAAGCTCATCCCTTTTCTTCTTCTTCTTCTTCCTCCCCTGTTTCCTTTTCATTCCGAAATCAACAAACCAAGGTCATCTTTATGACCGACAAATCATCAGGAGAACCTACGGCAGGGAAGAAGACGCAACACGGATAGGGATAAAAGAGACGGGGAGCGGGCAGGGAGGAGGGAGGATTCAAATGGCGTTTGGGAGAGGAAGGCTTGGCGCCACAGAGAGGGTAAAGGAATACTACTACTTACGGAGAACTACTGCTTACTTACTACTACTTACTACTACTTCCTGCTACCACCACCAAAAGGGAAAAATAGAGGAGGAGGGAGAGAGGGACCATATACGGGGAAGAAAGTACAGGATACCCTTTGGGCACAAAAAGATACGGAATCATTTGAAGCAGCTCGCATGCACAAATCAGCTTCTTTGCCTCTAGGCATGGTTCCTCTTCTTTTTTTTCTTTTCTCTTTATGCTGTTCCAGCGTAGCCTTGGTTAAAGGCTAAAGATGATGTGCAAGGAAAAGAAGACATAAACCACACCGTACATATAACAGCATCGGGCGAGCGAATGAATACAAAAGACAAACTTATAAGAATATCCGAACCAAATCCAAGTTCTTTGTAAATGTGGCTTCATTTCATCCGGCTTCTTAAATCTACAGCTACGCATCCTATGCTTACCTACGGAGTACACACGCAGAGAAGCCTTTGCCCCTGCCAACCCTTTCCTTATGCATGGACCAAGCATTATAGGCCCTTATTCTGATCTCATCACATGCCTATGCATTGTCATTTTTACCATCTTTCATGCGAAAAACTTCTGGTAGGCAGCCTTCTCCTTGGCCGTCCGGGCAGTGATCTTGGCCTTGACCGACGCGAGTTCATTCTTGACAGCAGCATCGTCAGGTACCAGAGAATAGGCCTTTTCAAGATCAGCCAATGCGCCCTCGTCGTCCTTCACCCGAACGCTGGCATAGCCTCGGCGGTAGAGTGCCTTGGCACGCTCTTTATCAGCCAGGTTGGGGACAGCGAGGGCGGAGGTGGCGTGACGGATGGTATCATCCCATTGAGATAGCTTAGAGGCGAGAAGAGCAGCGTTGCTGTTGAGGCTAAATCGCAAGGTGGAGAGGCTGGCAATTGTTTCCGGTTTCGCGTCGTCGAGGTCGGGGTCTTCGTTCAGATATCTGAGCCCCTTTTGATATTTCTCGAGGCCGATTTCCAAGTTTCCGGCCTTGAAGGCCTTGGTGCCAAACTCCTTGCATGCGGTGGCAATGGTGAGGATCTTGTCTGCAGACAGCTCCTCATTGCAGTCATCCGGGAAATCCTCATACGCGTCGCCGAGGGGGTCTGGTTGCTTAACATCTGCGGCAACGGCAGCGTCGCCCTCGAGCTCACCACAATCAGTGATGATGACATCCTTGGTTGGCTTGTCTCCTGCTAGAGTCTGCGAGTTCTCGATTTGGCGAACAATAGACTTCCCGTTCAAAACCTGGCCGAATACGACATGCTTGTTGTCTAGGTGGGGTGTGGGAACAGTGGTGATGAAAAACTGGGAGCCGTTGGTGTCTACATCTGTGGTCAGCGTTTCAATCTTTCAACTTGCATTGATACTGGATAACCGTGTGGACGTACTTGGGCCGGCGTTGGCCATGGAAAGCAGGAATGGACGGTCATGCTTTTTAGGGAAAGCCTCATCGTCAAACTTGGCACCGTAGATACTCTCACCACCAGTACCATCACCAGCTGTGAAATCACCACCCTGGATCATGAACTGCTTGATAACGCGGTGGAAGATGGAGTTTTTATAGTGAAGGGGCTTCCCAGTCTTTCCGACGCCCTTCTCACCAGTGCACAGGCAGCGAAAGTTTTCGGCTGTCTTGGGCACCAACTCTGAGTAGAGCTCCATGGTAATGCGGCCAAGGGGCTTACCCCCGGCAGCAACATCAAAGAAGACGCGAGGACGTTCGACCATTGTGAATTACCAGGAAAGTTTCGTCTTGGTGGCGAAGAAGAGAGAAAGAACAGGAAAGAGAGACAGATGCAGGTGGGTGAAGCTGAATCTCAAGCTCTCAAGTAATAGACCCTGAATGGAAGCGTGCTGATGCGGGGTCGTGCTGGAGCTGATGATGAGCTGTTGGTACTTCGAGAGCTTTTGATTTGATGAATCTCGTTGGGCGTGAGAGGGAAAAGATGGCAATGCAGTGGATGGCAAGTATGGGACAAGAGTTCAATTTACAATAAGTAGTAGCAGTGGTAGTAGTAGTAGCAGTAGAATATTAGAGAAAAAATCTCAGCTTTAGTACTCGTTACTTGAAGCTGGCACGCTGGCACGCCGGGCAAGGCTCAACAAGCCTGGGATTCACAGGGAAGGTGGGGTGTTACCTGTTTTAGGACGTGGAAAGTTCTAGCTCATGGTGCTGGTTTGGTGATTTGATCAGAGCGAGAGTGGGCCGATGCGGCTGCAAGTCATCCTTTCCCTGCCTGGTACGGAATATTAGATATGGACAGAATATAACGGTCATTACACGTATGCATATGCAGCCAAATATGAGCTGCTTTTATTTGGCAGCCAGCGAGCTACCTTCAACGCACTACAATGCACGAACTACGACGACTCTATCCTACCCTGCTTTGCCTCGCAGTTAAAGAATAATATCAACGCCAAAAGATTATTACTACTACGTAGTTATAGGAATATCATATCTACCTATTATCTCGGTGCTATTGGGCCAAAGTCAAAAGCATGCACCACCGAATATTATTACATTGAGGCGTTTACAACTCGGGACATCCCATAACTTTTTGGCTTGGAAGGACCAGTGACTTCCTACTGAGTACTCCGTATGGCCTACAAATTTGTATACAGTTTCACTAACCTCCAGTATACATGTAGCGTCGGTAACATTTCCTTGCATCATTTTTCGTAGTGCCTAGTATCAAAATAGCATTGCCTTATAGAACACCCCTTCTCACCGAGAATTTTAAGTGATGTAAATAACCAAGCCCCGCAGCATCGCCCAGTCTTGTGGCCTCCATGGTGCGTTCATTCTGGGTATTTCATACTGCGGGCTTCTCATCCAGCGAACCGGCCCCGGCTTGGATCTCCAGAGTAACCTGGAGGTATGAATTATGTTAGCACCGGGGCTGTTGAACCTTGGGCCTCGAATTCGGTGAGTATGGAGCTGCGCTTGGCTTACCGGCCCGTCATTTACCAAGGCCACTTCCATCATGGCTTGGAAGCGCCCATCCTTGACCCTGTCTGCCTGATATCCCTCTTGCACTCTTTGCACAAATGCATGGTATAGCTTCTTGGCATCTTCGGGATTAGCAGCCCCGTGGAAGTCGGGTTTTGTGCCCTTCTTTGTCTTTGCCAGTAGCGTAAATTGTGAAACTATAATACGTGCGGAGCAGATCAATCAGCTTCACTATATCCGTCCACTGGTGATAGGATTTCACGTACCGCAGAGGACCTCGCCTCCAATATCGCTGACGTTCTTCTTCCACTGAGAATTAATTGTTAGCCTTGTCCATAAGCTCTCAAACGAAGAATTAGAAATGCCCATCTTACTTTCCCTCCGGATTCGTCGTCCCAGAGCTTCATACGTAAAACTTTATTCGCCAGGCTCTGTATCTCCTTCTCTGTGTCTCCAGGAGCCACAGCTGCAAATACGAGGACGCCCCTGCCTATGGAAGAGATGACTTCTTGGTCGACGGTGACCGAGGCTGAAAGAACCCTTTGAAGAATAGCTTCATTTTAATCCTATGTGAGCATTGGCGCGGTGATGCTCATGGGGGTCCTGGTAGCGGGGGGATTTGGCTTTGGTTCGTACCCTTCATGCTGATGTGTTGTAAAAACTACTACTAACGGTGGGAAAAATACTCTTATGAGACGAGCTTTCTGAAGCGGTAGAATGCCGAGCTCGACCGTATTCAACTGAGACGAGTCAACTTTTAATTTCTAGATGCCTAGGTGTATGGTGTAAGGTTCTTCCTTCATAAGCGGCAATGCACGTCTTTATCTGGGCTTTGTCCCTACCTGGGTACTCCGCGAGTCCGTACGGAGTACTAGTTGTGGTATTACTGTATTAAGCTCCATTGCTTTTTGGGACTGGTGTCATGTGAGCCGACGTCGTGATGCAGATCTACTAGCAGCAGTAGCAATCCAGGGAGCCCCGCGAGTACTCCATGTTAAACCATGTCGTCAAGTAGGCAATAATATTCATGTTTACCTCACTTTAATGCTAGCAAAAAACCCAATTCAATATACATGAGTAGAGTAACAGCAACCGACCCAAATTTGACCAAGTGAAACCCCCTTGCTTTTTGTACGGGGTAGCGTTTAGTTGGATATGCACCTCACAGACTACTACCATCATACCACCAAATTACCCCCGGTACACTAAGTCTGCTAACCAATAGCAAGCCCGCCAGCTGGCTTCATCCCTCTCTATCCAGCACGGTCGGCACACCTCAACAGATGCAAAATATCCCGTCGCAGCTTGTAACTGGCAGCATACAAACGCCTTGCCTACTGCGCATTGACCTTCAAGGTTATTTCCCCTCATCTTCCTGCCTGTGCCGCGCAACAACCTGCACTCGTATATACTGGCAGTTTGCCCACTACGTGCCGATTGCGAACCGACGATTGGCGAACGACGACTCCCGAACAACAGATATCCATTTGCATTTGCCCTGCAACAACGAATCCTCAAGAGGCACTTCCATCACGATAGCGCAACGTCGCTCACAGCGCAGCTTGTGCCGCCCAAGAGAGGAGGCGAATAACCGTACGCCCCGGCGTTCACGTTCACGATGGCGGCAAGGAAATTGCAACAAGAAGTCGACAAGTGCTTCAAGAAGGTTGCCGAGGGCGTCGCGGAATTCGAAGGGATATACGAGAAGATTGAACAATCGAATAACCCTGCCCAGAAGGAAAAGCTGGAAGATAACCTAAAGCGCGAGATCAAGAAGCTCCAACGCTTACGGGACCAAATCAAAACATGGGCGGCGAGCAACGACATCAAGGACAAGGCTCCTTTGCTGGACCACCGGAGATTGATAGAGACTGTGGGTGCCGATGGTCACCATGCTACGATACTATTCTTTGAGGTGCTGACATAGCCCAGCAAATGGAGAAATTCAAAGCCGTGGAGAAAGCCATGAAGACCAAGGCCTACTCGAAAGAAGGTCTATCAGCCGCCGCCAAGCTCGATCCCAAAGAGCAAGCCAAGCTCGAGGCTGGCGAGTTTTTGAGTAATATGGTCGATGAGTTGGAGCAGCAGATCGAAGCCCTCGAAGCCGAAGGCGAACAAATAAGCAGCACGATGAAGAAGGGCAAGAACCAAGCAACCAAAGCAGAACGGATTGCCGATATCGAGACCACGATCGAGACGCATAAGTGGCAGCAAGGCAAAATGGAACTGATGCGAAGATCACTCGAGAATGGTCGCATTCAAACCGACGACGTCATGGACATGGAGGACATCATTCGCATGTATGTCACGGAAAACCAGAACCCGGACTTTCACACCATGTACGACGAGGAAATGTACGATCACCTGGGGTTAGAGGACGACGAGGATGCGTACGGCATGAATCACGACAACGAAAAGGGCAGCTCGCATGATACGCAATCCATGCAAGAGGAGCCACCACAAGAAGACGCCAAACCGGTGAAGAAAGCACCAAAGGAAGCAGATGTCGTCGCATTGCGGAGACCATCAGGACAAACCAAGTCGCCCCTACCCGCTCTGGCAACATTACATACACCGTTACCGACCATTAGTAATGGCAGTAGCAGTAGCTCGAGCATGAAGCCTGCAACGGTACCGCAAAGGCCAGCCGAGGGACTGAAGTATGCCTCAGCTGCCGCTGCGGCAGCAGCCAGTGACAAGAACAACGTAGGGATAGCGCCTTTACCGCCGCCGCCGGGTTCTACCCCGGTTATCTCGCCGTTGCCTCCGATTCAAGGCGCAAGGACGAGTGCCGCCAGCTCTCCTGCCATGGCCAATGTTCAACCGGTTCAACACGCCGAGCAGAGGCAACCTACGCCATTGGCTGCCTCGAGTGAACCGGATCCCATACCCACGCCGGCTCGACTGAGTAAAAAGTCCAAAGCGATAGGGAAATCCACCGCCCCAGAGCCTACGGAAAGCAAAGGTAAGCTACTTTTTACCCTCCTGAAGACTGGCGCGGCTAACACCATCGACACAGCCCCTCAAACGAACGGGGTGTCGAACGGTATCAAGCGTATCGAGGAGGAGGCTGAGGAGGAGTGTTACTATCACCTGCCATCGTCACTACATGACCTCGTGGATTCATATGAGACATCACGAAAACGTCAGAACCACGCGGCATCCTCACAGTCCTCCCGTCTTCTGGCTACCAGCCAAGCAACAAACCCTGATGCAGCCGACGCAGATGCACCGTCTAAATACCGCCCGCAGGAGTTTCACCCTGCGACACTGGCATCAGGCTTTCCCAAGGAGCCCCTTCCACTCCTCGACGACCAACGGCTATACTCGCGCCTGGATCCTGATACGTTATTCTACCTCTTCTACTATAAGCAGGGGACACCGCAACAGTATCTTGCGGCAAAGGCGCTCAAGGAGCACAGCTGGCGATTCCATAAGCAATACCAGACCTGGTTCCAGCGCCACGAGGAGCCTAAAAACATCACCGAGGAATTTGAGCAAGGCACCTACCGCTTTTTCGACTACGAGAGCACGTGGTACGCAATGATTGTTTCACAATCACTCTTCGAACGGTATGCTGACATGACACAGGATGAACCGCCGTAAGGCAGACTTCAAGTTTGCCTACAAATTCCTCGAGGATGATATTTAGCTATGTCGTCTGTATACTCTCACGCTAAGCAGCGCGCGTGATATAGATGCATAGGAGGGTCAGGCTTTGCCTAGGCAAGTATGTCTTTCTAGCTCGCAATCCGCTTTGTCTTTTTTTTCCCTTCGGGCGGGGACGGGCATTATCATTCTACTATTCGGGCCACTGGTGGTCTCAGACATGGAGGTGACATGACACGTTGACTGCAGACGGAGGAACTGTTGGGTGTGTATTCTATGGTTGACAAAGATCAATGCAATTATCTATCCCACGCAGGGGATAAGTTTCACCTCCATTAATAGGAAGAAGGAAAAGGAAATAAGGAGGGAGGGGGTGGAATCTCCTCATGTCCCTCGCTCCCCCTTGCCCCTTGATACGTGTCAAAGTGTGATTTCTTGGAAGAACCCGCCCTTACCCCCCCCCCCCCCCCCCCCCAAGTGATGGGTTGAGTCTGTAACAAATGAGGCTAGCAGTTGAGCGGCGCGGCTATCATTTCATCACGGAAGAGTAAAGGGCAGCTGTTTTTGGGAAGGGCTAGCTTACATTTACACTTGCGGATGCCCCTGCACCTTTCCCTACGTGTACGTGTATGCACATGTCGTCGTAACCCTTGAGCCCTGTCACTGCATTTGTGCAGACATGAAGCACGTACATGTTCATGTGCGTGTGTACGTGTGTATGTGCGCGAGCGCGCACATGTGTTCTCCCTTTTTCTTCCCTCGTCTGCCTTTTTTTTTTGTGTTTCGTCTACAAGAGGATAGCAAAAACACAAACTCAAGAAGAGCAAGGAAGGGAGGGAGAGAGAGGGAGAAAGATAAGAAACGGGTGTACGCCGTCGGCAAGCCGGAGGAGAATCTCGATTTTGGGGTTAAGGTCCGTCCGTTTTGTGTTGCCCTGTGTACATGCAAACGCCGGATATTTGTTTTAAACCTTTTTCCTCTCTCTCTCTCTCTCTCTCTCTCTCTCTCTCTTCCTTTTTAGTTTCTTTTTGTTTGCTTGACCTTTATTTTCTTATCCTACCCGTGACCGGAGGATTGATCCTATTATGGAAGAAAAAGGCAGTCACTCACTGTTTCTTTTCCTCTCTCCGTGTGTGTGTGTTGACCATTTATGATTTCATCTGGTTTTATTAGTAGCGTCATTGTTTGTTCCTTATTTGGAAAGTGTTCGTTCACATGTGGTATGTGGTGGTTAGTAGTAGTGGTGGTGGCATGTGGACGAGGCAGACTTTGTGATGTGCTGTCCTGTTAGGCGAGATTAGATGGGCAGACTCGTTTTCGCCTTTGGTAGTGGTTCTTATTAGCGTGACACCCCCCCCCCCCCCTCCTCCTCCCGCGGGTGGTAAATAGGGCTTGTAGGACAAAGCAACATTTCTCCGCGCTTCCCCTTCACGTCCGAGATAAGCAAAAGGAAAAAAGAGGGTGCGTACGGAGTACTACTAGGAGCAGAGCGGTCGATACGTGCAGACGGAGTACACACGCCTGCTTGCAGAGTATCATTCGATCCAAGCCCCGCGAGTTGGGGCGGGATTCTCCATTTCTCCAGGTTTCTTTTTTGTTTGTTTTAGTTTTCCGAATTCTGACGACCGGCGCCGGAAAGGAAACTCGTCTAACCTGCGAGCTGTAATCGGTACATTCCCTGCTGCTACAGCCCTGCTACGGTCTTGAGTGGTTGTGTATGTGCATTTTTGACTCTGGATGTGGCTGGCTGGCTAGCTGGCTGGCAGGCATCAACATTATCATCATCATCATCATCATCGCATATTTGCTTTCCGAGGGAATGACCTGGGAAGCCTCACCGAAGAGGGGTGTACTGTGACATATGCACTTATTGGCACAGGCAACGAGCCCCTTGATTCTATTTATGAGCTCGCAAACGGACTGAGCACGCACACGTGTGCCACTTACAGGACCTGCCAGGCAGCCGTATTCTCCTCCTCTTGACTGGAGTTTATGGTATCCTTTTAGACTTTTACGGAGTACATACACGAGAGAGAGGGAGAGGGAGAGAGAGAAATCATTATGCAGGGCGCAGTGCTCTTGAGGCGCAGAGGAAGCCCATTCTTGAGAGCCTAGAATCAGGCAAACGCCGATAAATAAAACGCCTATTGGATACTGCCAACTTTACATCATGTGTGGAGCAGAGGGGGGAAGGGGGGGGGGGGGTTCTTTACGTCGAGTCGTACCTGTTTTTTTTTCGTACGGCAAAGGTGAGTATACATACGGACCACAGCCGGCTGAGATAAACAAAACATACACAAGGTGGATTCTTGGGGAGGAGAAAGAAGGGGTAGGGGAAGGGGAACCCCAAGAAAAAAGGTGCACTTAAATCGGGAAACCACATGTATGTGTATCATTGAAAAGCAGGCACCTGAGTTTCCGTGCTTCTGATTGGGGATGAAAGAGTTGGGAGGCTTGGTTACTTTTTTTTTTGGGGGGGGGGGGGAGGGAGGGGGAGTCATGGCTCTCTCACTTGTTGCTTAGAGAGGCTAGAAAGAAGGAGCCAGCAGTCTCCCTGCCTCCTGCCTGTCCCCCCTCCTACCGATTTCTCCAGCCTTTTGTCGGGTGAACGCAGCGTAGGTACTCCGTAGTCGCAGAGCCTCAGACGGTCCACTGCCAAACCCTCATCAGCAGTGCAGGCTCCGGCTCCTTGTACCATACGGAGTACGGAGTACAGCTCCTTGTACATGCAGAGGATGGGTCCATTGGAGGTGCTGCTGCTCCATAGAAGGCGCAGCGGCGCCTACATACTTAGGTACAGATGCTGTGAGCTGCTACTACAGTAGTAGTACCCTACTTACCGCCGCTCCGACGAAAACCTTGTGCGTCCAACACTCCAACGGTACCCCGTACCTCCCGTCCGTACGGAGTACAGATTACAGGTACTCCGTACGTATCCTAGCTGCTAGGTACACCGTACCTCTCCGTATTTTTACACGTCTTGTCCCAATCCGGTCACACACACGCAATTTCTCTCTCTCTCTCTCTCTCTGCCATCCATCCATCTCTGCCGTCCCCCCGCCCCCCCCTCCCTAATCCTCCCCCAATTCCCCGTTCTCAGTGCGGCGTAAAATACCCGGCTGCGTTGCCCTACCACACACATACTAACACACACACAGCCTTCAGGTTCCTGCTACGCACATGCTGTACTCCGTACTCCATACTAGGCTCAGTACTCCGTACTCCGTATTATATACGGAGAAGAGTAGGACGTGGACAAGGGTGGCGGGCATGCTTGGTCAGACGCGAAGGCGCGAACCTAGCAGATGCCAGATGGGCAATGATGCAGAGTCCTACAAACGACGACCGCTAGGTAAGCTTTGCCGCCATCATGGCTCTGGAGCCCAGTTCTTGCGATTCAGTCTATTGGCGCATCAACCCCGTTTCAATTTCCTTCCTATTCCCATCTCATCCCATCCCCCCTCCTCCACCTCGCAGCGCAGTGCAACGCACCGAATCGCGGTACGCACAGGGCCACACGTTTCTGCAATCGTTAGCCGCTGCGCGCTGCACGGAGTAATAGCAAACAGGTAATTCCCTATGCACCCCCCGAATACAGGATACGCTCTACCTAGCCTCGTGTCCACATACGGAGTACCTATGGACTGCTCTCTTCCACATTCTCGCGGCAACTTGCCATTGGCTTCTAGTCATGTGTTGGCAACAAGCAGCGGCAACAGCCGCCGGCCTCTCACAAGAGCTTTTTTTCTTCCTTTCCCTCTCTCTTTTTCTCCTGCTCTTTCGTTTCCCTGCTCTCCTGATGGCAGTGGTACGGCACATGCGTCTCATCATGTTCCCATGTTCCTAAACCCTGTCACCTGCTGGCTTTACCTTGCTTGTCTTAGTAGCAGTAGTACTGTGTACACACTACATAGCCACTGCCTCGGTGCTCCAAAACCTCATCCTCTCCATTCTTACCCAAAGCAGAGCGATCACGACTTTAGCTAGACACCCCCCCCCTCTTCCCCTTCCCTTCCTCATGGTAGTTTTCCTGTTCGCCTGTTCCCATTGCAGCTTGTCCAATGGCGTGAGCGTTCCTCTGGGCGTGGCCATCCTTCTTTCATGCTTACACACAACGTACTACCGCAACCGCGTTTCGTGATGGTGGTGGTGGCCAGAGCTGATGAGCTATTATGGTTACTATCCTAACATGCTCAGTGTAGCACATATGTTATCGTGAATCCTTGCAACCCGCAGACGCTACTGGAGACGGTCAAGCTGTGTGATACTCCTTGAACGGAGACGTATCCGGTTGTACGCACTAATGCTGTCCATCAAGCGTATGCCGGGCAACCAGCTTGGCATCTGCGGCAGATTCAGTACGTCTCGATAAGTTCGATGCGTCAGATGTTGTTCTCAGCACCCAAGTCTCCGCCTCATCTTGCATCCTGTGTACGAGCTGTACCTGTGGGCTGTGCTTCTGCTCGACCCTTTCTGAAAAGAGAAGAAGAAAAAATCCCTCTTTCCGGGGAAGCGAGCTGTTGATGGAGAGCTGTATTTGACCGCTTCGCTGGATGCGGCTACACGCTGGAGTCCAAAAACAGATGAGCCAGCCACGATCCACTCGCAAGCCTGTGCCTACTACTGCTAGCTACTGCTACTGCTACTACTACCATATGTAGCTATCCCAAGGTGGGCTGTTCAGTTTCCTCCACAGGGCTGGACGATCAGAACCTACCTTCGGAGCGAGCCGTCTTTGATGTAGGACTCGATGACTTACAGCTACCACAGAGCTACATCCCATTGTAGCAGATTTCAGGCACAATTCCTTGTCTTCTTCTTCTCTTACAGCGGTCTCGAGTTGAGACCCCGAAAGTGCTCAAGATGGCTTGAAATGAGCACACCTCTTTTTTCTCTCAACCACGTCAACATGGTAATCAGCGTCATTCTCATGGACGCGGTAGGACGCTTACTTTCCCCCTCCAAATTCATGTACCTTCCCCCCCCCCCCCCCCCCCTACTGTACTCCGTGCAGGTTCACCCGTCAAATTGTCTTGGGCGGTATGGTACCGAACAGGTACGTAGTTCGGGGCTTGATGATCGGCACACGTCTCTCCAAGCCAAGTCGATCCCTACTCCAATAGCCATATATGCACGTCTGCGGCGCGCAATGGTCATAGGTGGTGTCGTGACCCGCCCTACGCTAGAATTCTTCTAGAATGCCTAGGGTAGTGGCCTAACCGCTAACTGGCGCTTCTCTTGTAGGGATAGACCCCTGTCGACTGCTCCCACTCACACTCTTCGCCCATGTTGCGTTGTCGTTGGATAAAGCCCAAGGAAAGAAAGCAGATACATACACACACATACGCAGACGCAAAAGCATACGGGGAACCGTTGGGCTGCTTAGCCGTCTCTTGGACCCCAAACCAATCCTTGTGACCCTTTCGGGTCCCTTCTTTTCTTTCCCAACTCCCCCATCCCCCCCCTTCTCCCCTCTCCCCTCTGGTCCCCATCCTGGGGCGTCGTGCTTGTTTGCCGAAACACAGACGGAACTAGCGGTATAAGGTCCAAACTGTGTACGGAGCACTCATAACTTGTGTCGGGCATTTCTCCCCCTCCCCCTCCCCCTCCTTGCTGGGTTTTCTTTCGCCTCATTTCCTGTTAGATGTGCATGTTATCAGCCCTGGCATTGCCCTCCCCTTCCCCAATCCTGGCCCGCATTTCAACCCGCGGTTTGCTTTCCGCTACCTCACCTCACTGAAGAAGACACAAGTATATATATACACAGCCCATCCCGCCTCTGGTCCGGATCAACATCCTCTTTCTACATTTACCAACTATATCTACCATCCACCATAGCACTATAGAAAAGACGTTTGGAGCCCCCTCTCCTGCACAATATAACATCACCTTCCCCTAACACGCAAGACAGGCCGTCAACTAGACTGCCTGGGTCAGCTACGCTGGATCAAATAACTTCTGTTGTTGTCCTGGGTGACCCTCTTCGACCTCCGTGACAAGAGCCCAAGATCTCTACACCATGCAGAACCAATACTACTCGGTCGGTGCCATGACGACTTACAACGGCGCATCCTACAACGACGAGTTCGTGGACGGCTACGAGCAGGAGTTCGACTTTGGCATGTCCTTCGAGTCATCCTACGGCTCCCCGCCTGACGATCTTCAGCCCTATTACCAGAGCGAGCCGCTCATCAGGCACGATTCCTCTGACGGCAGTTCATATCAGCACTCTATCCCACCGTCCCCGAGCCTCGCTGCCGCCTCGTACGGCACCCCCCCTTCGCTGTTCTACCACTCCCCCAGCCCGCAGTTTGCTCCGAGCCCCCAGTTCGGCTCCTTTGGGGCCATGGAGGACAGCTACATGCCCGCCTCGTCGGCCTCCCCGCAGTCGTTCTCACAGGAGAGCACGGCTATACCGCCTACATCGGCGCCGCGAGCGTCTGAAGTGCATTGCTGCCTCGCCCCCAACTGCCAAGCCAAGCCGTTTAAGCGCCGCGCCGACCTCGAGCGTCACTACCAGCACAAGCACAAGCGCGACAAGGACGGCTACCACTGCGACTACACCAAGTGCCCTCGGCACCAGGACCCCTTTTTCCGCCTTGACCACTTCCGCGACCACCTGCGCGACTACCACAAGGAGCCCATCGAGAAGCGAGGCGTCGAGCCCCCCAAGGAGTTCTACCACACCCACAACGTGAGCTCGAGGTGGTGGAGGTGCAGCCGCTGCCTGAGAAGGGTAGTTGTGGACGAGCGAGGCTACGACTGCCCTGACTGCAAGACGCGCTGCCCCCAGGCCGGGGTAGAGTTCCGCATGCGCTGAATGTGTGCATGTGTGTTTGTGTGTGCGCGTGTATATGCATGCGTAAGGCTGTGCCAAGCCACACACAGTCTACCAAGACGGTTGGCTGAACCAATTCACACGGCTCAAATGCTACCCTCCCGGGAAGATGCACGGGCACGTCAGTACCCAACAAGGTACCGATGACCGATTACATAGCTGCGACGTGGAGTACTCCATAGTAGCTTCTCTTTTCCAACGCCTTTTGCTTCGGGAACCCCGAGGGGACGAATGAGGGACGGGCGAATTTGAAGATGCCTCTCCCCCCCCCCTCTTCCTCTACCCCTACGACGACGGCCATGACGAGTCCACGATGATTGGAGTACTACCAGATCTCATCTCCGCATGACCAACAAGGGTTCTTGTCTTCTTTTCCGACTTTTTCGACTTTTTTTTGCTTATGATTGAGGATACCTTTTTTTATTTTTTATTTTTTACTACGATGATGGACATGATGTATAATGACAGTTTCTTGTTTTGTTTGTTTCTTTTCTTAGTTTCCTTTTCTTTACGACTACCCTTTTTTTGTATTTTCTTTTTGGCACTGGTATAGATATAGACTTGAGTTTTCATAGACAGACGGACAGACGGACAGACAGACGGAGATAATGAGACAGATATTCTATCTAAACTTTCGAGAAGATGCTGCCGTTTCGTCGTGAGTACGGAGTATACTCCGTATACTCTGTAAGTGTCGTTCCGAATCAGCCCTACCGTGCGTAGCATGTATCCTACTCTGAGCACGCACCATCCATGACACACCGTGGAATGTTCACTCTTTCCTCCCTCCTCCCTTACCATGACAAGTACTACGACTAGTAGTGTTATATGGAGCATGCAAGAGTAGCTACTTACCTACCTATTCCATGAGGAAACAGCTCGGAAAATCGCTCGCAAAGGGCCTTTCCCCTTCCCTTTCGCTTAGACCGAAAACCGCGGGTCGGACCCAACATTGATACCCGCTTCGACCTTTAACCCTGGTCCCCTCTGTATCTCGTCTCTCTACTCCGTACTCCGTGCCGATTAGTCTCTCTCGTCTCCCCTCTGTCTGATCCCTGCATGGAAGGTTTCTGGAAAGGCGCTAGAAGAGAGCGTTCGCTGAACCAGTCTACCAGTGAACATCATCGGGGAGGGGGGGGGGGGGGGGGCGGAGCAGGGACCTTAGATGGTATGTACTCCATACTCCGTTAGTAATAACACGTAGGTAAGTACCTCTGTTGGATCTATTACCTCCTCTCCCTCCAGCGAAAGAGTGATTTGTTGTTTCTTCTTCTTTGGCTGGTGGGGGAAACGATTTTCAATGCAAAGAAATGTCCCCTCTTTTTCCTTCTAGCGGCTCGGGTGGGGCTTTTCTTCTTCTTCTTGTTCCCTGGTTTACGCCCCAGTTTGGGGGTGGCAGAGTAGTTTTTCTTCTTCTTCTTTTTGCCATTGCATTTCAATGATCCATCGAAATGGGTCCATGCATGTCAGCTGGGAGAAAGCTTGGGACCCTTGACCTGCTGGCTAAGTAGGAAGGAAACTAGGTGGTTGAACTTGTTGGTCGGCGTTTTCTGCTCTTGATTGGTTGTTATTGTTTGACGGGTAGGTTTTCCGTAGAGAGAAGAGAGTGGTTTTTTCCTGGCTACGTACGGAGTACTGGAAGAAATGTGATTGGAGTAAAGATTTGGGTTTGTGCTTTCTCTCTCCACCCCTTGCACTTACTACTAGCTAGGTGTGCATTGGTATCATGATGGCAGGAGAATTAAGAAGAGGCTTTTTTTTTTTTGGTTTCTTGTGCATTCCGGCATTCTGATAGCTTGGCCTATTGGCATGTTTGGTGGTTGGTGGCTTACCGCAACCGCAAAGTGCCTTCTACTAGATAGTGGTGTGCGTGAGAAGGGACGATCACATTTTTGGGAGGGTGAGGTGATTTGGCGGGGTGGCTGTGATGGTGATGGCGATGGCTTGCAAGGAGAGAGGGGGCAGGGAAGAAGGCTCGGATGATTATTACTCTGAATGGTAACGGGGAATACCATATACATACTCAGGAAGAAGCATGTGTTTGTTTCTCTGCTTTTTCTTCGCTGATGGGGCTGATTTGAGGCGTAACGCCATTCAGTTCTCTCTCACTTTTTTCTTTTCTTTTTTTGTTGTTGCTGGAATGGGAGGTTAGAAAACAGCTGAATAAGGAAAGAGAGGAAAAATTGACGTGTCCGCGGAATAATGTTTTGATGATGTTTGGTGATGATGGCGATGATGACGATGACGACGATGCGAGGGGCACAGGCTGCGGGGGAGGGATAGTTACCTATCCTGGTAACCCCCATAGGTTAGGACCCTTGGGGGGGGGGGGGGGGGGGGTGGTGACTCCCCCCTCCCCTTGACCGGAATACGAAATACGAAACACGAATTGAGCTCCGGCGGTTTTTATTGGGGGGGAAATGTTTAAAAAAAAATGCCAATACGAAAAGTTATCATGAAATGTACGGAGTACTCCCGCGGAAGCAAGTAAAGAATGGTTCCCCCTCTTTTTTTTTTTTTTTTTGTTACGATTTGGTTGCCTGTGGATTTTGGGGAAAGATGATTCAGATGGCTGAGTTCGTTGTGACCGGTGGTAGTGGTGGTGGTGTGTACCAGAACCCCAATGCCCTGTGAGAACCCGCATGACAATCCAGCAACCCCCCATTACCATATCTGTGTAGCCCTAGACAAACTATCCAAGATAGACGAATCTTTAGGCGCGGAACACGCATAGGAAAAAAAACCAAAAAGAAACCAACAGCAACGCCAGTATTTCTTTTGCTCCCTTCCTAAGCGGGCCACTTCTCATGTTCAAACTCGCAAGGTTCGCCTACTATGTATCCGGCCAGCCAGCGAGCGCTCCGTAATGGCTTGTGGGGGGGGGGGGGGGGACACGCATCCTGAGCTTCCGACTCGCCCAAAGAGTCTTTCTTTCTTGCATTGGTGATATAGTACCATACCCAGTCCTCCGTACTCCGTACTCCGCAGTAGTAATAACTGAAGTACTACTACTACGGAGTACTGCTAAGTAGAGAACCCCCCCTCCGGACTCCCGGCTTGTGTTCCGAACGGTTTGGTTCAAAAGACGTCGTCGTCTTAGTTTGCGAAGAAGAGAAGAAAAAGAAGAGAGAAAAAAAAGGATACCGGGAGCCAATCACTCATCCGGCCAAGGGACTTTCTCGCTTGTGCATTTTCCCCCCAGCATGTGACTGTGACTCTGGTCGATTTTTATTTTATTTACGCCCAACGAATATGCAGCCCACGCACGCACCCAAGCACCCAAGCACATGCACTCAAAGTTTCAAGCATTTGTTCTCCCCCCCCCCTGGTCCATCATGTCATCCAGCACCCCCTCCCTAGTAACCCTCGGGACCGAACAATGACAATGACAGGGGAGGAGAAATAAACACTAGTCAAGAAAGCTACATAGTACGGAGTATGGACGGAACCCATTGAGTCGGCCGCATCGGACAAATACGTGTAGAAGCCCCGTCGTCGTCGTCGGAATGGCAGTGTTGGAAGCTAGAAGCAAGCTAGAAGCGCGGCGGATCTACGATCCCCGCCGGGGGAGGCTATGGGGACGGACCATTGACGTACATAGTAGGGCAAAATACGAAGTCATGTCTGTAGTGCTCCGTATGCGCTCTTTTATTAGTTCAGAACTTTGTTGTAGATCGACAACAAAGCTCATAGTACTCCGTAGTCGCTTCTCGCCTATGTATCTACCTGCGCCTCGCTCGGCCGTTTGTAGGGGTTCAGATGACCTCTGGTTGCTGCTATCTCAAAAGGGTCAAAAGCAAACTAAATAAACCTCTCAAATCGACGGCCCGAACAATTCTCTAGCCTCGCGTCTTCGCTTCTAGTGATAGAGTCAAAAAGCGCCATTAAAGCCTTTCTTGAAAGCGAGCGCAGATGGGTCTTTAGGAATACCCACCTAACCACCCCAAACGTAAACGAACAAGACCCCTTATCTAGCTATCTAGGAGCTAGACAATCGCCCTCCGTATCCCATACAGAATCAAAGTGCCAAACAGATCAATCATGGCCCCCTGCTGTCCACGTGTCACAAGACCAACCGAGGCCGACCCTAATTGGGTACTTGGTCGTCTATTCCTCCTCGATGGGGTCGTCACCCTCAAAGTCTGGTAGGCGTCTTATATCAGGTCTGCTCTGATCCCTCTTCCTCTTCGGTCGGCCCCGGCCTCCCTTGGACGGTCCAGATGATTTCGGCAATGACATCTTGCTGTCCGTCGTTGCTAGTCTTCCCACAAACGGTTGAGGGTGGTGGAACCGGAACTCGGTCCCGGGCGCCAGCGTGCTGGTGGTGGTGTTGAGGTCAAGGGGTGAAGGTGTCGCGCTTGCATGCGCAGGGCTGATTTTGGCACCCATCTTATCCAGCGCAGGCTGATCCGGGGCTTCAGTCCGTACCGCTCTTGTCTCGCCAGCGCCTGCGCTTGATTCCTGCGGCTCGACGACGTCGTCGCTTACGACCACTTTAGGCACATGTGCTGGCTGTCGCATAGTCTTGCGCTGCTGCGCTTCTTCGAACGCCCGGGCGTTGACTTCTGCCCAGTCTTCCCTATCAAAGACGAATTGCTTCCACACTTCGTCTTCGTCGTCAAAAAAGTCTTGTGCTGCGCTACTTGTCTGGGGCTGGGTGTTGTTAATTGTAGTAAGCGGCTGGTCATTATTGGTAATCTTGTTTCCGTCAGCGAAAAGCTGCCTTGCCTATTGTCATATGTTAGTTGACTTCGTCCTGGATCCTTTTGTCTGGCTTCTAAACCCAGACCATCGCACCCAGCCTTCCAAACACTCTCCTAAAGGGTGCGAGGCTATTTATAGGCCGCGCTGCCTCCCAGAATATTGGGAGTAGACGCCCGATTTATTACTTACATGATTAGGAACAGGTATATGGCTGCCGCTCCCGCTTCCTGGCTGGCGCGTCTCGATAACTGGCGTCGCCGACGATAGCTTGTGCTTCTTATGAGCTGGCTCTTGCATGTGATACAAGTCGTGATCTCCTGAAGGGGAGAATAGACTCGTCTCCGTTCGCGCGAGTTCGGGGTCCATGGCCCCGGCGCAAGATATTGGCAGACTGCCCACGAAATTCATGGGGCTCGTCTTATCGTATATCTCTGTGATGGGATCATGAACAAATTCGTCCGCCTCGGCAGTGAACGGCTTTCGTGGCACTTCGTCATGTCTTTCGTAGAGGGGCTTCATGTAGCCTGCGTATTGCCCTACCTGGGTGAGATCGCTGTAGGGCATCGCTTGCTGGGTATCATCCTAATAATACTCCAGCCACCGATGCCATTTCTCGTTCTCTACTTTATCTTGTCGAGAAGTTGGCGAGTGTTGAGATGCCTGGGTGGCAGTGCTTCCCAGCCCATCAGAACCCTCTTCATTTTCTGATGGCATCCACCTTCCCAAGGCCTTTCTAACCTTCATAGTATGTGGTTTTGGGTGCTGAAGCTCAGGTGAAGCACGTACTATGCATTTCGGTCTCTCCTCAGCCACATTGGTATTGATCGAATTGTCGTGGGAATGTGAAAGAAGCGCAAAGCGATCCATTTCGCAAGAGCCGTTCCCAACTTGTATCGGAGTAGATGTGCCATTTTGGCTCTCCCAATCTTCAATAGTTGTTAGGGAGCCTGCAGTACTCCCAATGCTTGTGGTGGTGTTGTTCTGATGGTTCCATCCTAGAGCTTTGTCGCCGATATGTACCCTGATGGGGTTTTCGACTCGACTGTCCCGTCGATAACATGATTGGTGACTGTGGCTTTGGTTCCCATAATAATGCAGAGCACCGTTGTATGAATGGTCAACCGGTGGCTCATAATGGGACGTGTATTCGACGCGGATAGGTCTCTGAAACTCAATGCCTGTCCAGTCTTCTTGCTCAAGCAGCTTTCGGCGTTTCGCATCAAGATCACCAATTGGCCGTGTTGCTTGACTGCTATATGCCTCGTTGAAAGGACGCGGCGGCGTCATGGCTATATTAGACATATCGGCTGTCGCTGGGTGGTTGATAACGCTCGATAAATGCCTTCGAGTTGGCTGTTTTGGCTGTCTTGACTGCTCAGACTTCGGCTTGGGGCAGATTTGATGCTCGCTACAAGCAAGCGCGCTTGCTGGTTGCGGCTTGGGGATGTAGTCTGGCACGAATCCTGATAAATGTGCTGAAGTCTTGATGGTTGCTTGCCGCTGTTGTCGAGAGCGTGCTTTTGCAAAATGATTTCTCTGCTTGGACGCTTCTTGGTTCCAACCTTTACGCCTTGAGAAACGTGCGAGTTTACCTTCTGTCCAGTTCATTATGGAGGAAGAAGGAGGAGGAGGAGGAGGAGAAGGGGAGAAGGAAAGAAGGAGGAGGGAGGCAAGGGAAAAAGCGAGAGATTGCTGAGGCGGCAGTGAGGTGGCTGAAAGTTTGGTTACAAAGTAAACAATGATAGACGCAGGAAGTGCTGCAGTGAGGTGAGAAGTCTATTACAACATTCACTTTCGCTTCAGGATGTGAGGATGAAGCCGCTGATGGGTGGGATGACGAGGGGTTGGGTAAGTACGGCAAGAGCGCCCCATGCGCCTGGATATCCATCTCACTATTCATGATGAAGTTAATTAACCAAAGCGGCTTGCAGAATGACAAAAAAATTACTTATCAATTGATCATGGCGTAGAAAGTTCTCAGATGCTGCTTAAACCTGGTCTCCCGATAGATATCGATGGGTGGCCATGGTAGGCAGAGGTAAAAAGGCGTAGAGCCACGGAAGGGAATATTTCGAACAATAATACATGCCCCCATCACAATACACGACGTTATCTTGCTAACTATCTGGGATGATTGTACGAGTGCACTAGCTTTGAAAACTTTAAAAACATGATTTCTGTTCTTGATACGCCCTCTGTGCGTGAAGGCGATCGAGAGCTGATCAAGACAGGATATCTTGCACCATACGGCATCGCCCAAGTTGTACAACTGGCATATTCCAACAAGACCACAACACAATCCATAGTACTTTGGATGTCAATACTAATATCGCGGAAAAGCTTTGAAAAAAACAATGCGCTCGTGCTGGCTTCAATAACTTCACCCGTCCAAGGTTGGTAGTTGAGATCGATACTCCATAGAGGAGGGATTAAATGTAATTCATGTTGAATGGTAGCCTCGAGAAGTGAGGCCAAATTTATTGCATTAGTAGTATTATGCATCGAGCATCATGTATAATTTTCTATTATCATTGGTATATTTTGAGTCGTAATGTTTTGTGAAACCACTACTAACGTAGGGTATTCTGTACGGAGAGTTGCATCTTGATTAAGGTATTCGCCAAACTCGTGGAAAGTCTGGTGTGCTTTTGTGGGTCTTGGATAGACCCTTGTAGAGGCCAGCAAGATCCAATGACGATTGAGCTCCATCGACGAGGTGCTTACGGAGTGCTTGTTAGAGATATCCCACCTATTCGTGCATTGAGTTTGCCGCTTATCGTCCATACAATACAATTGTCGACATACCCGACTTACAATGGCAGACGAAGATGAAAAGGCCCGCCAGGAGAAGATCGCAGCCGCTAAGAAGCGCGTACGCCGCTATGGCCTCCCTTGTCATGTTCGCAAAGCTTACCTGTCTACTAGGTTGCCGAGATGAAGAAGAAGAATAAGAAAAAGGGAACCACAAAGGACAAGGAACCCAAAGAGGAGACTTCGAAAGATGACTCCGCCGAAACTCCAGCTGCAGAGACAGAAGCTGCCATCGAGGACGACAGCAAAGCGGTTGAAGATGACAAGCCGGAGCAGTCGTCGCCTTCCTCCAACCCATCGCTCGCCCAGCAGTCAAAGTTACGGTCGACATCCTTCCGGGCTGGATCTTCTGGATCTCCCACACCATTTAGTCCCGACGGCGATACTGCACCAGATATCTACAGAAAACACGTTGCACGGATAGAAGAGTTGGAGAAGGAGAATAAGCGGCTTGCAAAAGAATCTGAGGACTCTGAGAAGAGGTGGAAAAATGCGGAAGATGAGCTTGCTGACCTTCGGGAGGCTGAAGGCGACGCGGCCCAAAGGGGAGAGGGCGATATCGAGAAACTGGTAGGAATAAGAGACCTGCGCCCGGCCCTGTCATAGAGCTAACCGTTCCCCTTGTAGAAGGCCGAGATCGCCTCTCTACAGCGACAGAACTCTCAGCTACAGCAACAAGTCTCAAAGAGCAGCAATGGCCGCCGGGGGTCCGTGTCCGCTGCTGCTCCTTCGTCCGACCTACAAGCTGAACTCGAATCCAAGTCGTCCACGATTGAATCCATGGAGATTGAGTTGTCCAAGTTAAGAGTCCAAGTCGAGCGCCAGGAAGGCGGTGCAACGAGCGAGAAGGAGCAGGTCGCCGCGTTAGAGGACAAACTCGCCCGCTCAGAGGCGGCAGCAGGCAAGGCTCAGCGCGAGCTACAGGATGTAAAGAAAAACCTCGAACGAACGTCTGAGAAAGCTGTACGCGAAGGAAGCGAAAAGACAAGCGCCGAGACCAAACTCAAGTCTCTAGAGTCCGAACTTGAGGAGGAGAGAAGTGCCAAGGAAGAATTGAGCAAGAAGGTGGAGGGGCTTGAAAAGAAGACCGCTACATTAACAACACTGCATAAGGAACAAGATGCACGCTCACAAGCCTTGAGAAAGGAGAAGGAGGCATTGGAAAAGGAACTCGCAGACCTTAAATCAAGGCTGGAAAAGTTGGAGAGCGAGAACATCAAGCTCAAGAGCCGCAAGTCGGCCGAAGGTGGGGGTGGCCTGGATGATGAGGGCGTCGACGAGTTGGAGAATGAGGAGCGCGATAAGCTCGAGAAGAGAATCCGCAGTCTCGAGGCAGAGAATCATGAACTGCGTAGCGGCGCCTGGATTGAGCGACGTCGGGAGCTGGAGTCGACAAGTCCCGGGTTCCAGGACGTCGACCTTGGAAGTGCGCACCCTACTTCGCACCAGCGCAAGCCTACACATGGCGGCGGCATTGGAGGGTTCCTTACCAGTGGCCTCAACGCCTTGGCTGGTGGTGGTGACGATGATTTCCTAGACGATGACGATATGGACTTTGATGAAGATGCCTTTAGGAAAGCGCAGGAAGAAGAGTCAAAGAACAGAATCGAAAGGATCAAGGAGATTAAAAGGGGCCTTAGCCAGTGGGAGGGCTGGAGGCTGGACCTCGTGGACGTCAGGAGAGGCGGCGGTCAAGGCATCGGCGATATATTTGACGTCTAGATACTTCATAATGGGGCATTTGTTTCCTCCCCATGTCCTACATAACGCGATGGGCTGCTGAAGAGGTATAGCGATGCTCGGTAGTACTTTTTGTAACTCTCTTTCGTGGTCGATGCCGTTTATGATGTGCTCAAGGTAAGAGCAGCACTTCATTATGATCTCTTGTAGGACACTGTTTATTGTCATACCACTCTCGCAAGTAAAACCAAGATCTATGGCACCTTATAGATGGTGTGGATGGAAATTCAGCCACTTTACTACCTCTCAAGCCGCACAACGAAGCCCAGAAAGTCATCACTCGTTCGCAAAGTAAACATTTCGTCATGAGTGTCCACTTTGGACAACCCCACACACAGGCTTCACTTTCCTCTCTCTCTGCATCGGAGGAGCAAACCACATTCCCATCTCCGAAAATCATCAAGTCACGAGATGCGCTTCCTCATCACAGGCGCAGCGAGAGGCATAGGCCGCGGCCTCGCCCGCAACCTCCTCGGCGCGGGCCACCGCGTGCTCCTCGTAGACGTCGACGCCAAGGAGCTGGAGCACACGGCGGAGCTGCTCCGACGGAGCCACAGGTGCGACGAGGACTTTGACACCTGCCTGGCGGACGTGAGCGACCCGGCCCAGGTCCGGCAGGCGGCCGGCGCGGCGCGGAGGCTCTTCGCTGGGGCCCTCGACTGCCTGGTGAACAACGCGGCCTACATGGGTGCCGGCGGCGTCGGCGGCACGAAGCTGGAGGACCTCTCGCTGGAGGAGTGGAGGCGCAGCCTGGACGTCAACCTCACTGGTCCGATGCTCATGACGCAGGCGTGCTTGCCGCTACTGCGGGCCTCGGGGGATGGCGAGGGCAACGGCGGCGGCTGCGTGGTGCACGTGTCGTCGACGAGGGCGCGGCAGAGCGAGCCGGGCAACGAGGCGTACAGCACGACCAAGGCGGGGCTCGTCGGGCTGGCGCAGAGCATGGCGGTCAGCCTGGGGCCGGAGGTGCGGTGCAACGCGGTGTTGCCGGGGTGGATCGACGTCGGGGACGAGTGCGCGGAGGCGGACGGGAGGGGGGCGGCCTGGGGCCAGGAGTTGAGCGCGGGGGACCACGCGTGGCACCCGACGGGGCGGGTTGGCGACGTCGGCGATGTGGCGAGGGCGGTGCTGTACCTCGCGGAGAGTAAGGGGGTTACGGGGGTCGAGATGGTGGTGGACGGGGGTGTGTCGAGGAAGATGGTCTATCCGGAGTAGATGGGGATTCTCTTCTATTTGCGTCTTTCGGTGGGCATGAACTAAGTGAACTTTTTGTATCTAGGCTTGAGAGTATGCTATTCCTATAACATACATTTGGTTAAAAGATGGAGGCAGTGCTTGTGGTGTGCCTACCGTCTGCTTCTTGTCACAGAGCTACTTCCCAGCCGTGATAAACGCACAACCGTGATAATTTACCCGCGCTGAATAAATACGCCCTCAGTCGCAGAAGTATTTCTTGTACGAGTATGGTATTTATCAAGTTGCCCACACGCCCCTTGACAAGAATGCGGACGTTGGGAGCTTTGAGGACGAGAACACTACCCCCTCAGGGGCCATGGTAGAATATTATTGACACTGACTGCAGAAGTAATTTAGTCATGTAAATAGGCCTAGAAATTTTCTACCGAGGAGATTGAACTCGTCGTCTGATTTATTATTGCTACTGGGTATGCAAACATCACGAGCTTGCTCCCAGGACTCTTTTGTTATGCTAGTGGCCATTGTCAAGGCGTCTGTGACAGGCATCCTGGTCGTATACCCTCACTTATATGTTAGTACGTAACACCCGCTACTTCTTTCTGCTATAAGCCCTTCATACGCAATTTATAGAAGCTTGGCTATTTCTCTGCCGGTGATGCGGCCCATTGTCAAGTTGACTCGGCGCCTCTGGACACCCGACCGCGAAACTACGTGTTAATACTCATGTAGATGGGAACCTGGGTTTTAATTATTTGAGGGGGGATGGGGGAGGGGGAGACTCAAATCGGAAATTATTACCAATAGTGACAAGCGGTAGAAACTCCCCCCCCCCCCCCCTCCAGGTCGGGCGCACCCCGCGCGTTACCGTCTCCAACTTTTTATTTTGGCTGATGTGGCAGACTCGGGGGGGGGGGGGGGGGGGGTTGCGTCGCATGATGACTTTTTGTGCGCCGTGCAGCGCGCGCAGCGTTGGCGTTTTTGAGAGGGGGGAGGGGGAGGGGAGGGTTTTCTTCTCTGCCAATACAACCTGCTGCAGCAGATCTCTGCATGACCTTGATGGTCCTACGTTCAAGTGCTACCATAACCATGCCACCCACCACCAGGATGCCCGACGCGAACGTATCATCATCATCATCATCATCATCATCATGCAAGCCCGCCCGTTCATCCGGTGTGGGTGTATGTATGCTGTATGTAGGTGGGAAAAAGAGGGAAGGTGATTCATCTGGTGTGGCTCCCCCGCACGCAGCTTCAACCCCGGACGTGGCCCCTCCATTACGATATGGGGGAAATTCGTAGTGGTAGTGGTGGTAGTGGTAGTGGTGGTAGTGGTAGTGGTGGTAGTGGTAGTGGTGGTAGTGGTAGTGGTGGTAGTGGTAGTGGTGGGAGGGGAAATGGCAACGGCGCTTCCATTGTTATACCGAAAGGGCTGGTAGGTATGGTAGCGTTGGATTTCGAAAAGTGCCTCTCGTGCAGTAGCAGTACAACCACCTACCTATGTGCTCTTTCAATTCCGAGCTTCTCACTTGCACGAGAGGACTGCGATTGCGAAGTCGAGTATTTGACTCATGGACTATGCATGCCATGATGGTGGGGTAAAGCGAAAAGGACGCGGAATGTGCAACTGTGCAACTGGCAATTGTATTAAGAAGAAAAAAAATTATATATATATATAACTCCAATAGGAGAGCTCAATTGCATGCTTTGCGATTACAATCAACTTGAAATTAGGTAGACGGAACAATGAGTGCCATGCGACCTGTTACGTGCATGCGTTCATGCGCGCGCGCATGCGACCCTTTATTTAGCCATGTGCTCATCCGGGCTTTCTTTTTCTTGTCTCTTTTAAAGTTTCCCAGGTATAAGAAGCAGCCATTATTCCCGCACAGTACAACGAGAAGTAATAATAGATATTACTACTACTGCTCCGTACTACCAGCATTGATACTGCATCCCATACCATACGGAACACTCTTCATCGTCTCCCCTCTTGTCGCAAATAAACCCACTTACTCACTTACTACTGCTACTACTAAGCCTGTCTTCCACTTCTGACGTAGCGTCACCAAGTCGGCCAAAGGAGCCCTGCTAGTAGTAGTACCGTGCCTACCGTGCAGCGTGGTCAATACCTAGCTAGAGTATCCAGTATTAGCAGTATCCATATTACCTGCTGGTAACGGACGACAGCCGCCGACCCCTCCTCGGTCTCCGTCGTGAAAAGCCTCTCGCACCTCCGCCGGCCCCGGAACTATCCCCTCCCTTCCCTGGAGTCGTCTCGGTAAGAGGTTCCCTTTTTCCCACTCTCCAAGTCTTGACTGTGGAGCGACTGTTGGACTGAGTAGATGTGCGATAGCGGCGGTGTTTTGTAGAGTAACAGGAACAAAAAATAGGGAGAAAAAAGAGAGGGAAAAAAAATAAAACAGAAAGATTGAAAGGAAATCCCATCACAATAATATTACTGCCCCCCCCCCCTCCTCTAACTTTTTCCTTCCTCTTCCTCCTTCTCTTTGCCACCACCCTGCTATTCTCTTTTCCTACTTCCTCGTATACGATTTGGATTTATCTTCCGCTACTACTATTCACATTTGAATAGACCAAGTTGTGCGCAAAAGGGTTGGGACAGAAGTTTAGGATCTTTGCGACAAGTTGCGATAACCGAACTCGCCCTCCGGTCTTCGGGAGCTACTTCAGCGTACCGGCCGTACAAAGAAAACAACGTCCCTCAGTCCGTCCCTCCATTTCATCGCATCACAGGCAAGGCCATTCCCCCTCCCCCCTCCCTCCTCCTCCTCCTCCTCCTCCTCCTTCCACCTCTCCCGTCACTGCCCGCCTTCCCCAAATTCCCTCGGCTTAGAAGAAAAATAGCCAACTCTTTTTTACGCCTTTCTCCCCCCAAATCTCTTTCCCCACGATTTTTTGCCTGCCATCAACCCCTCTAACACAGCCTCGGCCTTTTTTTTTATCCTCGGCGAACTCCCGAAGCACAACAACCACGACCACCTGCAGGACAGGCAGCACCAGCAGCAGTAGTAGTCGCAACAGCAACGGCGGCAACAGCTAGCATACTCAACCTCCCCCTCCCCCTCTCCCTCCCTTTCCTCTACTTCCCCTCCTTCTCCTTCTTTTTTCTTCATCATGTCGCGCTTCCTCCTGCGAGCCGCTACCCGCTCCTCTCCTGCACCTTTCCTCCGCCTCGCTCGCCCCGTAGCACCATCCTTCGGCGCCGTCCACATCCGCACCATGGCCTCCGTCCCGAGCAAGATCAAGGTCAAGAACCCCGTCGTCGAGCTTGACGGCGACGAGATGACCCGCATCATCTGGCAGACCATCAAGGACAAGTTCATCTTCCCTTACCTCGACGTCGACATCAAGTACTTCGATCTCGGGCTCGAGTACCGCGACAAGACGGACGACAAGGTCACCCTCGACGCCGCCGAGGCTATCAAGAAGTACTCGGTCGGTGTCAAGTGCGCCACCATCACCCCTGATGAGGCTCGCGTTGAGGAGTTTGGTCTCAAGAAGAGTATGTTTGCTTCTCCTCGCTGTTGAATATAAAATAGTATGCAAAAGGCAAACTAGCACTGGCAGCAAAACTAACATGGATATAACTGGCAGTGTGGCTCTCCCCCAACGGCACTATCCGCAACCACCTCGGCGGCACTGTCTTCCGCGAGCCCATCGTCATCCCCCGTATCCCTCGCCTCGTTCCTGGTTGGGAGAAGCCCATCATCATCGGCCGTCACGCCTTTGGTGACCAGTACCGCGCCAAGGACAGCGTCATCGAGGGGCCCGGCAAGCTCTCCATGGTATTCACCCCCGAGGGCGGGTCCCCCCAGGAAATCGAGGTCTTCAACTTCAAGGGCGAGGGCGGCGTCGCTCAGACCCAGTACAATACCAAGGAGAGCATCGAGGGCTTCGCCCACGCCAGCTTCAAGCTCGCCCTCGCCAAGGAGCTGCCCCTCTACATGAGCACCAAGAACACCATTCTCAAGAAGTACGATGGCCGCTTCAAGGACATCTTCCAGGAGATCTACGAATCCAAGTACAAGAAGGACTTTGAGTCCAAGGGTATCTGGTACGAGCACCGTCTGATTGACGACATGGTTGCCCAGATGATCAAGAGCCAGGGCGGTTACATCATGGCCCTCAAGAGTAAACTCCTTCCCCCTCTCCCCTTGCCAAGAACAGAAAGAAAAAAAGGCAGTAAGTTAACCTTTACCACCCAGACTACGATGGTGACGTCCAGTCCGACATTGTCGCCCAGGGCTTTGGCTCCCTCGGCCTCATGACCTCGGTGCTCATCACCCCAGACGGCAAGACCTTTGAGTCCGAGGCCGCTCACGGCACCGTCACCCGCCACTACCGCGAGCACCAAAAGGGCCGCGAGACGTCGACCAACCCCATCGCCTCCATCTTCGCCTGGACCCGCGGCCTCATCCAGCGCGGCAAGCTCGACGACACCCCCGAGCTCGTCGCCTTCGCCGAGAGCCTCGAGAAGGCCTGCATCGACACCGTCGACGTTGACGGCATCATGACCAAGGATCTCGCCCTGGCGTGCGGCAAGAAGGACAGGAAGGACTATGTCACCACCAACGAGTACCTGGACGCCGTCGAAAGGAGGATGAAGAACATTCTCAAGCAGAAGCTGTAAAAGAAGAGAGAAAAAAAGAAGAAGAAACACAAAAATTTGTTCTCCTTTTATATACGGATGTCCTGGATATCTAAGTAGGCGGGGTGTTTTATCTTTCCCCTTTTCTTATTTGGGGGAAAATGTACATTTATAGGAAGGGTGGGTGTATATAGCCATCACGCGCGTATTTGACGCGAAATTGTAGTTGTAGAAGTACAGGTAGATTAGATACCTTGCCTGGGCATGAATTGCATCATCGTCATCGTCATCGAGGAATTACCGGACGTCCTCTTCCTCTTCTCGCGCATATTTATTCACCATTCACCACTAGTACTTGGCACATCTTCGTACGTACCCGAACAAGTATCCAAACTCAGCATCAGCGTGTGATCATTAACTGTTCAAACGAGGAACATTTGTGTGAGTCTACCCTCTTTTTCTTTTGCTTGCACTTTTAGCACGTTTCCCCTCTCCGGTGGTGGTAGTAATATGTAATGATACAATATAAAAAATGCGTAGACCCAAAAAAAAGGAGAGAAAAAAAACCCCAACGCCTCTCTCCTCTAACTCTGTTTCCAGTCTCTTCTTCTTCTTCTTATTCTTCTGCCAAAACGCACACACGTACACCAACTCTCCCCGCCGAGGGGTGTCCATCAGTGTAATCACCCAAAGTGGCGGGAGGGTCTGTTGGCGGTGAATCCTCGAGCATACAACAGGCTCGATTGCCATCCATCTTGCTGCTCCTCGAGGTTGAAGATAAAAAGTAAAAAAATAAAATTTAAAAAATTTAAAGATCGAAAAAAAAAAGCTGCCGGTTGCTTACTGCTAGTCCCGGCTGCTGAGTCCGGTGTCTTTGGACCCCAACGACTCTTTCTTGGCCCTCTTAGGGACGGCCTCGCCCTCGCTCTTACGCTTCTTCTTGGTGGGCCTGCTGGATCCGCCTTTGGGCCGGTAGCCCGGGTCGTCGTCCCTCTTGCGCTTGCCCTTGGGCACCGGCGTCGACCTCCCGTACGTATCGTCGTCCATGCTGTCGGCGTCGTGGCCGGACGCCGCAGCCAGCGCGGCAGCCTTGTCGTGCTTCTCGTGCTTCTCGTGCTTACCTGGCTTGTCGGGCTTGTCGTCCTCCTTGGCCTCCTTGGCGGCGCCGCTCTTCCGGGGCTTCCTGGGCCGGGCCCCGCTGGCCTTGCCTTCCTTGTCCTCCTCGTGCCCGTCCTCATGCCCGCCCTGGAGGAATATGTGCGGCGCGTGCCTCCGTAGCCAGTTGATGGAGCTGTTTGGGTTCTGCAGCGCCGGGTGCACGGGCGGGTGGTCGCCGGGGTGGGCCAGGGGGGCGAGCGTGGGGAGCATTTCGGCGGGATTAAGGCTGCGGTCGATTGTGTATAGGTAGTTGTCAATGTCGTCGGGGGTGAGGAAATGCGGCGGGTAATGGCTGTTCTCCGACCAGCCGGCCGAGGCGGAGTCCAAGGGCTCAATATCCTCCACCAGCGACGGCTGCGATTCCTTGGCGCCATTGTACGTGAGATGGGGCACTTCGTTCATGAGGGTCAGGAGATGTTTCGTTCCAGAGTTTTTGCGTGCTGCGTGCTCCTCGTCGACCTCGAGGGTCAACTGACTGGGATCCGAAGGCGGCGGTAAGGAGACGTCGATACGCTTCTCGAGGGGGATCTGCGGCGAGTTGTTGATGTGCAAAAGTAAATCTAATAACCGGCTGTTTTTGGGAAAGAATAGGTTAGCCCTTGCTTGTTCGCAAAATAAGTCGATGCTTAAGGTCGCTCGCCGCTGCTGCTTGCAAGGGCGCGCGCGGAGACGTACTCGTTCTCGGTAGCTATGCGCTTGACCATTGCCTTGGCCTTTTCCTCCTGCTTGAAGATGTCCTCTCCCTCCTGCATCCTCTGGTCGAAGGCGATGCGCATCTTGCGATACTTCTTCTTCCATGACTTGTACCCTGCCTTGCGATGGGAGCCCGAAGACGTCTTGGGAACCGGCGTGCCCTCCATGGTCGCGTTGGCGCGGCAAAGGGAAATATTACGCGACGTGGCGTACGTGACGCTCCCAATCGAGGGCGTGAGATCCTCTCTTTTTTTTCTTCTTTTTACTTTCTCCTCTTTGGCGATACTCGAAACAAAGCGGCGATGATCAATTAGTTCAATTTGCTTTCGGGGGTTTTCGACGTAGGCGCGAGGAGACGATCTAATTCCGCGAGGTTTCGATCGTGTCCGATGGGCTTTTTAACAGGAGTCGACGTTTCGCGATTTGTTCCCCGTTTGACGAGGGACGTGCTAAAATACCAAAGGAGAACGTGGCCTTCTAGCGCGAGATGCTGAATGATGATACGGTGATGGATTGGAAGGTTTGGGGGAAAGCTTCGAGTCCGATGTTCCGGGGGGGTTGAGAGAGGAAAGTGGCTGGTTTTTTGGTGGTTTTTTTTTCTGGGTTCGACGTGAACTGGGCCGGTGTAAGTTGGTAGGCTCCAGTAGTAGTAGTGGTGGTCGTGATGGTGGTCGTAGTAGCCTCCGGCTAGAGATCCACGGGGTACCTTATGGTAGTATTGTGATGAGAAGGAGAACTCGAGGGGGGATTCGATGAGCAGCTACGATGAGTTGGCAAGTACTCCGTAGGATAACGAACTAGAGAACTAGCAGTCATTACCGGCCGACTGCCACTACTCTTTCTTCTGGTCTTTGCTGGCTTCCAGTTGTAATACGGAGTACGGATTACCTACTACTAGCCGAGGAGACAGGCAGCGTGAGACCGGCAGCGTGCGGCGTAGGCTTCACGACTTCGCTTTTTTGGCGTAGTGGGTTCGCGGCAAGCTGCAGCTGCACCTCATCTCGCGCCTCCGGACCCGTCGTAACCTACCCTACCTTACTGCTGTACTGCTACTAAGTAACTATACCTCCAGCTACCTGCCTATGTACTCGCTAACCAAAAACCAGTCGTCACACGCGTCGCTAGGGAGGCTTTGTGTGGCACAACCAAGTGAGCATTTGATTACTACCTTACCCTGAAGCCAAAAATCACAACAGTGGCTTTACAAGTTCTCAACGTCACATGTACGGAATAGAGATGTTATTCAGGAGCTACTAGTACCATACTCACAAATAAAAATAATCATGAAATTCCGAAAAAGGATTAAATTAAGGAAAAAGTAATCGAATTGGGGGGTAGACTCCGATGAGTACTAATATGAAAAAAAAAACAAGACATAAACCCAAGGCTTGAAGGGAAAAAATACGCCGTAACTAAAGGAAACACATGTTTTCCCTTATCATGTAAAAATGAAAGAAGGAGGAACAAAAGAAATTGTGGAAAAAAGACAAGGACCACGGCTGGTGTTGCTAAACTGCTTGTCAGTATCACTTGCTGTGGCCATTGACCTGGACTCCGTTGGGTTTGCTCTTATTGGTCTCTTCCTCTCCTCCAACTTGGCCGTTGTTGTCGTCGTCGTCGTCGTCGTCGTCGTCGTCGTCGTCCTCATCTTCGTCTTCCCACGCGTCGTCGCCGTCGCCCTCTTTATCCCCCTCATTGGGGTGCTTCTCACAGCGCTTGTTCAGCTCCCTGTCCATGTCCTCGTTGTACTTGATGTCGTGGCCCGAGCAGTAACCCCCGCAGACCTCGTCCTGCGAAGACTGGGCGTAGTGGCACCCGCAGGTGTAGTAGATTGTGTAGGTGTAGCACATGGCTTGGTGATGGTGGTGGTGGGCGAACCGGGCTGGCCCCTTTTGCAGTCTTTGAGTAGAGAGGATGTTTCTTCTTGAAACCTTTTTTCCTTTTTGTTTCTTTCTTTCTGTCTTGTTGTTTTTGTTGAAGATAGGCTGGGTGAATATGATGAAGAAGATGCTGCCTTGCCTCTTTTCTCAGGGATCAAAGCTGAATGGTTTTGGAAGTGGAATTATGCCGGATATATATAATTGCAAAAAAAAAAAATATTTGGCAAGGGTTTCTTCTTCTCTCTCTGCTTTTTTTTGTTATGGTTGTGATATCTCGGAGCACGGGGAGTTGTTTCCAAGTTGCCAGCGCCAGATGCCACGACTATATATTTATTGGCGTCAAACTATGTATATAGCCTCACGTACCAGCCCAATAAGAACAAGAGCCCACCGTCACCATCACCAACACCAACACACCCCCTCCGCGGGGTGGTGTCAGGTGGATGAGAGCATCATTGGGTATTGGGCAAACCAGGAGGGTGGTCATGCGTTGCCATTTCTTCTTCTATCAGTTGCTGCCAAACGCGCCGAGCCCGGTCAGAGCCTTGCTCTCGGGAAACGGCCCAAACAGCAACCAAGCAAAGAGAAAAGGAAAAGGTACTATTGGGCAAAAAAAGGGCGGCACCAGGTAGAAAAGCTGGGGAGAGGAGGGGTGTGCGTGGTGGTTTGGTTAGGGATCGGGGGGGGGGAAAATGTAAGAAAAGTTGTGATAACGTCAAAGAAAAGAAAAGAAGAACAAAGAGACATTACGGATACCATGCAGAAAACATTCACGCGCGCGCGCGCATGGGTACAGAAACAAAAACGTACATTACGCACGACACACTTTATTAGTGAGATGTGAGAAATGGGCAAATGGGCAAATAGGTGATTGGTGTGTTGCGTCGCATTGTTCCAAGGGGGATCCCGGGGAGAAAGAGCCAAGACTAGAAAGACGATAAAAACGACCCAATAGTCTTTTGAGCCGTAGTAGCTGGAATGACCATGTTCGGCTTCCAAAACTGGTCGTCTGTACGTCATCTAGTCATCCAAGTGCGCCGAACCATCATGTACGTGAGATTGGAATGGGCGGCGGGCGGGCGGGCGGGCGGGCGCCGCGCTACCCATTGTTCGCGAGATGCGAGATGCAAGATGCAAGCTGCACGTAATGGATTCTTCTTACTTGTCCAGACACTATTGTTGCTTTTGGGCGCAAGGATGAATGGATGAATGAATGAATGGGCGGATGGGGGTGGCAGATGTCAAACAAGCGTGACAGATGACTGACCTATTTTGCACTGGGCCCAAACCTTGAGAGCCAATACGTACTTGAGAATCCATGAGCCAAAGAAAAAAGTGCCTTCATCTCGTGACACCACAGAAAAAAGTCCGGCCAAACGTCTAGTGGTTTTTTTTTCAGCTATGTATTTGCAAGCATGGGGAGAAAAATGTGAGTGAATTAAAAAGAATTGCATATACTGATAATGCGCAGGGCACACGCATTTGCCCAATGATAAAGGGCGAACCAACTTCACCGGCCATCATGTCGTACTCCGCACGGCGATACAAGTCAGTTGCATATGTATACTACGTTCTGGTGTGGGGGGAAGGGTTTGAAATATGTGCGCTGATGGAATGATACAATGCGCAGTCGTACATGTCATTTTTCGCTCTCTCTCTCATTTCGTTGGACGCTCTTCTTAATCTCATGCTAGCATACTCTCTTCATGCGGTCGTCAGTTAGTATTGTTGGCTTTTATCATCACTCATTTTTCTGTTGTAGTAGTACTACTAGTAGATGAGATCCGTTTTATCGTACGCCCTTCAACAGCCCGCCTTTTACATATGAGCGAAGAAACATTTTTCGGGTCCTCGCCTACTCTCCTAGATAAACCGTCATTTTACCATCCATATGCGTGTAGATTCAAGTCGTACTGTTCAGCCATGTAATATTAATGCTGATTATACCTTCATTTCAGAACCGTCAGGCATGGCGACACACCTTGGCTGACGATAACTGCATGAAAACACCCCCCAACTCGCCCGCTCTTCCTCCTCATCGTTCCATTGGATGGAAAGAAGAGACGCCCTGCGACAACCCGTCATAATGCAGATGCAAGCGACGTATCCGAACTGCAACCTTGACTGTTGCTGGCCACTTTCCTAAAGTCCCCCCCCCTCCCCAGTAAAATAGAGACCGAGGAAGAAAAAGAAAAGAGAGAAAGCGAAGTCAAATTGACATGCACGGGTTGACTCATCAACAACACCGGTCGAATGAGGGCAAAAAGATAAAAAAAAGCAAGGAAAAAGGGGGCTAGCTTCTTGTGACAAATCTGGGTTATGTCATGGGCTTAGTGATTGGGCCATCTCGCACAAACTTTATCAGGGTAAACGGAAAGCTGTTGGAGAAGCATGGAGAAGCATGTGGTTGCACCGAAATGCAATGCCTTCAAGGAGGGGGGGGGGGGTGGAATTTGCGCTGGCTCTTGCTGGCCTGCCGTCCAACACCAGATGTACCGGGATAATATTGTCAAGATTCAGCAAATCATGCATTGCCCGTGTGCGACCAAAGCTCTTAAAACTCCCTCAAAAAAGCCGTTCTGTTAATCACGTAGCATCTTCGCCTCCTTTATCAGACAGACCATAATAGAGCCCGAGGTTATAGCGGGTTTCTTTTTTCCCCGGGGTATCAAAAAGTCGCCGAATAACCAGAGAATGTAGTTCTTTTGTGAGCCTTCTATTAGACAACTAAATTTTCGCTCAAGAAGCAACTTCCTTGCCTAATCTCTCTAGTTCCTCGTTGATGAATTCGCTCGCGTTTATAATCTCGGTGCTGCCGTAAACAACTCGCTTTCTGGCCTTCTCGCCACCGGTCCTCGAGACCCAGTCTTGCAGGTTGCCATACTCTTCCATTGACCCTCCACCAACTGTAAAAACTACAGCCTCACTGAAGCCTTGTCTTCGTTGCCCGAAACTAGCAGTTTGACCTGGGCCTTGTGACCCAGGGAGTCCACCGGGCGCGTTCGCCCCTGCGCCCGAGCGCACCGCCGAGGGCGGAGGCATGGTGCCTCGGGCATTGGCAGATCTTGGGTCAAAGTAGAGGTAGTTTTCCGTTTTGGAGATGGCTGACGAAGATGCTGTCGAAGGGTCCATAATGGACTCAACGATTTTAGTGACAGTGAGATCTTTATCGGCAGGCATGAAGTTCTTGACGCCGCTGATGATGGATTCGAAATTAGAAGTCAGGCCAGTATGAACACCCGTCTCCTTGAGGCGACTGGTAAGATTCGAGAAGTGTCCAAACAGATTGGACCCGGGCGCTTGTGGATTCGATTGTTTATTGATGGTAGCTAGTTGCGTCATCTTCGTCGTAGCGCGAACTCTGTCAAGCAATTAGAACATCTGCCATCACAGGTCATATTTTGCACAGGATAGACTCACTGTCGAATGTATGGTAGACAAGCGATATTCGCGTTCGCTGCTTCGAGTGCCTTCTCAAACCCTTCGAACTCTGCACGGCTGAGTTCTGTCTCGGTGCTCAAGAACCATATGATAAACAAGCGGAGCTTGTCAGTCGGATCATTGCCCTTGCTCTCGCCCTTGATTACCTCCATTATCTGGTCTTTGGCCTGCTTCATTATTTCCATCTCGATAGTGTAGAATTCATCCACCTGTCGCGTCTTGATACCGTTGAAAATCGCTGTCAAGATGTTCATATGCATATCTAGCACTGCCTTGCGCTCCTGCATCTCTGGCAGCCCTCCTATTACTGCTTTTAGATGTGCGGTTGCAGCACTTGTCTCGCTTTGTATATCCTCAAATTGTGATGCGCCTGCAGCTTTGGTCATGGTTTGAGATTCTTCCTTCCACTTCAGGAGGTCTGCGTCCAACGCATCAGCTGCCGCTACCACAGGCGCGCCGGCGTGCTTGGACCAGAAGAAGTCGTTGGCGCTTAAATCAAAGCCCTTCTTGGTACTCCCTTTGCTCGAATCATTCTCATCGACTGGCGCTTCGACCGTGATGCGGTTCAACTTCATATTCAGCACATCGTGAACAAGGCACTGATATGTCCAGGGATGCGATAACATCGGGGTCAGATCAACGTTACGATCGAGCAGAATTAGCACCGGGCGAGAAGCTGGAGTGCTGCCGGCAGGCTGCCTCGCGTTCGAAAAAAGGTTGTCTTTGGAGTTGAGAATATGGTCTCGTAGTTTTCTGTCGAGTCGTTGGGCCACCATCTCGGCGGCGGCGTCCTTGGGACATCGAATGATGGGTATGGTACCTGATATTATCTCAGCTTCATAATTGACTGCCGTTACTATGCTCACTTACCCATGGTAACAACGACGCTGAAGAGGCCGCTCACGACACGGTCAATGACCCTGTCCAGCTCCTCGTCACTCGTAGTGGCGCTGTTAAGCGCCCAATATGTGTGGTCCTTTTGCATACCGAGGCTGAAAAGGTCCGGCTCCGTAACGATAAAGTTTAGGTATTGATCGAACAGCTGCGCTATCTTCTCTGATGTCCCCGCCTCGGCTGTTTGTGCTGCAAAGTCTTCCAGCAACACCCGCGGTAAGGAAGAGAGGAAATTGATGTGGGCAGGATTGTATAGGCCCTTCTGAAGGTCATCCGTGATAGATTTGAGGTTCGATGCGTTCGGCTCCAGGAGGTAAATAACGGGCACATCAGGAATTGCATGGCGATTTGTGGCAATGTGCCTGTTCCAATGTTAGTCGCAGAAGAATTGCACAGGCAGGAGAACTAACTTGTGCATTGTGACACCCATGGAACGCAGGTCAGAAACTCTTAGCACACTGCTTACTACATCTCTCCCAAAGTCGTCGAAGACAAGAACTTTCCAAGTAGGATTTCCGTCAGAATCTAAGATGGAACCGACCGGAGCCAGAAGAGCCTGTGCTTGAGCCTCATCCTTATCTGCTGTGTCGACTCTTTCGTTTAAGTTTAGGATCTTCTTCAGAGATGCTATTCGTTGTTAGTTGAGACTCTTGTCGTATGCATACAATGCGCACCTATTTGGCGATCTCGCAGCGACTCGCCGCGAGTCGCCATCTTTGCAACTTGGAATGAACTTGAAACGGTGTATGGTGATATTGTCAGGAGATGCGTCGTGTCTCGTGCTGTGCGTGGAAAGAATTGGCGTCTCGGGTATGTAGGACCTCAATTCAGGGCGGATATCGAATTGTAGGTCTATAATGGGTTTGTCGCAAGCTGTAGGTCGATCTGGCCAGCTGTAGCTCCGTCCGCCAATACGGGTGGGTAACAAACAAGCTGGAGACTTCTACCACGATTCTAGGTTAACATCGGCCACGACGTCAATGTGGTTTATGGTGGGGAGATGCAACAGCGAGTCGGAGCTTCCAGCCACAATGGATCGATGCTTCCGCCCCGAGGTCTCTCTCCTTTATGTTTTAGCCACAGCTGATTGAGGTGCCTGTACTCCGTAATCCGAAATCCGTCTACTCCGTAGGTAATGGACAAAATAAGCTTGTAGTAAGCATGGGGTCGATAGTGGGTTACTGTAGCCCATTCTTTTGACACCGAGGGATGATGCGCCCTTGGGATGTGACTGCCTGAGTTTTATGGCAACAAAGAATCTCGCGCCCCAACTGGTACCCAGAAATGGACCGCCAGCTTTTCGCCGAAGCCATTCATCTCGACAAACGCATCAACCTTCCACCACCCAACATCGCATTTCTGAATAGCACAACTCGTCAAAAGTGGTCGAACTGACGTCGTCCTATCGGCAAACAGTGTCTGTAAACAATCTTAATGCTTCTTTTGACAAGCTAAGCTGTGCACTGCACTAAGTTCGACGGCGCGACGACTCGTCTACGCGTGTCTCGTGGCCTCTGTATTTTCTTCTCTTCTTTCGTTCCCAATCATTCATTTCTCCCTTATTCATTGCGGTTCCTGGCTTAGTAAGAGGGCGAAGCAAAGAAGAGATCAGGCACAAAATCGAGGAGAGAGGCGCGCTGCAAGTGAAGCTGCGATTCGCGCCGGAGGGAGCTGCTTAATAACGAGAGAGCTTCCCGAATTGGAGAGGTAGGTCGCGTTCCTGTGAGCGTTCATCATCATCCCCCCCCAACACATCCATCCATTCTACACACCAGGCTTGGCATGCCGCAATAATTCACATTATCCCTGGACAACAAACACTCCAGGCCACAAGCCCGCTTGGTCGCGCTAAAATGGGACACCCCTGCTGTTGCGCGATGGTACAGCGCTGAAAAGTGCCTGCAAGACACCCAGAGCTGCTAAAAGAGCGCTTGGAACCACTGTGGAGCTAGAACGTTTAGCGATATGCTGGCACTGAGTGCGCTACCCAGGCAGCGAGCCTCAGGCGCCCTGCTGCTTCTAGTACTTATGGGGGTCGCTACTCCGTACATCCAAAAGTCTTCTGACATGGCCTTTATGGCTCAGCATTATTGAAGATACGATAAGCAACGATGAGATTTCATTATTGCATCTATGAAATGTTGTTTCATGAAGTGTCCTCATCGACGGACAACCACAAAAATAACGGAGTAGTCCTCGGCCTGCTTGCCAGTTGACTCTTAAGCTCTACGGGTGCCATGGCACAGGCATCCATCTATTGGCGATTGATTATGCGGAGTGTCAAGTTGCCAACGTCAACAAATCCGGCAGTTACTGCAGCGCAGAATTGTCGCAAATTGTGCTGCAGAAACAAGCCTATCAGCACCAACGTTGCTTTTGACTGTCACTCTCGAATACTTGCCAAAAACGATGTCTGAACGCCGGTGCGATGCAGGTGGTGCGTCGATCAGTAAGGCGCCTACTGGTTTGTTTTGCAGTCAACCTCATTGCCAGTAAACGGGCAAACCATGTTGGGTGTCCAAAGCCATCTGACATGCAAAGGCTCTTCACCAAGCTGGCAATCATTGCACCTGCGCTCCATTCACCCAGCGGAAATCGGCTTTTTCTATCGCCAAGGCCGGCGCCTTTGTTCCATGGAGGCTTATGCGCAACTGTGTACTCTATGTTGCGGGCGCAGCTTGATCTTTCAAAGACCTCCCACCTCCCATCCCCATTCACATCAACCGCTATCAATCGCATTTTTTCTGCTTTTTGGCCTTTGACCGCAGGTGTACTGATCTCTTTTGCCTTATAGAATTTAGCTTGCGCTTCCAAGTTTGTGTCCAATCAAGATTACCCGAAATCGTACCCTGGCACCGATCGCTATTTTCGGTCTAGCTCATACGTTACTGTGCGTCAGGGTGGAGACTTACTGAATAGCCGAAATCGAGCGGTTAACAGTTTTCACTTGAATTTCCGGTAAGTGTTGTTAATACACTTTTTGTAGCTAATCCTGCATGACCCACCATCCCACTTTGTTGCTATTGCTACATAAACTCCCTTTCTTTGGTTCAAGGAACCAAACAACAACAACCTGCAGAGCTTCACATTCATCTTGTGATGCTCTTCATCTACCCTGATCCTTCGAGAGCGATAGTGGTTGTCGATTATACTGATAAATTAGCTTTAGAATAGACCTGCGTCTTTAGTGATCTTTATACTGCTAGGCAGGGCCTGGCCTAGGTCTGCGCAATGCAGTCGTGGCAAAACCAGGGTCATGGCGATAATTCCTGGCAACAGAGTTTCTTCCCTGACCAAAATGGCCAGTTTGATCAGCCACAGGGCTGGTCGCAGCCTGCTCAGCAAGATGCATATCCGTCTCAGATGAACGTGGACCCAACAGCTTTCCTCGACAATTCTCATTCCATGGTTCCTGGGTATCATGATGACCACGCCAATTTCAACATGAACAGCCAGTATGCCGGCCAGGGTGTGATTGATCCGGGTCTTGCTCATCCCGGTGGAGTGCCAGCGGATATGTATTTGCAGCAGCATCAAGGCAAGGCGGGCATAAACGGAGGTGGTATGAATCAAATGGCAACCACCCAAGGCCACGCTCAGGGCCACTCCCAAAGCCACCCCCAAAGTCACCCCCAGGCGCACATCCCCAACCCGTCACATCAAGATTATAATGCTTTTCCGGCACGAAACGATCAAGCCTTTGCATCCCATTCACCCACTACACAGTACAGCCAACCGCAGTCGGTGAGCCATCCGAGCAGGTCCCAAACCCATACACCGGTCCAGCAGTATAATGGCAACAATAGTATTCATACTCATCTTGCCCAACCCCAGGGCGTACTTCGCCAGTCCCAGCAGTCCCCAGTTCAGCAGCAGAGTATGTATCATCAACACGGAGCCTTTATGCCTCCTCAAGTCAATGGCCAGCCTCAATCATATTCGCCTGGCCAGCCAACGCATCCGCATTACCAGCCGCCTCAGGCTTCGCAGCAACCTGTATACACCCAGTCAACCTTGACACCTGTCAAACCCAATCAGTATCAACAGCCTCCCCACTCTGTACAAGTCCAGAGTTACCAACAGCATCCGCAGCCACACCACCTGGAACAAGGACCCGCCTCCCAGCATATGCATGGCGACGTTTCACAACATGCGAGCCCTCAACCGCAGATTGTCGAACCGCATTCAGCTGTAGCACAGCCCACCGAGTATACGGGTCCGGCTAAGAAGCGGCAACGGGTGACAAAGGCAGCGACTGAGTCTCCACTCCCTGAACCTATTCCGCCGCAGGTTGATTCCCCTTTTGACCCTGCGGCCAGGAAAACGGATGATGTAGATGAGCTCCCTGTTCCGGAGCCAACCGCCGAGGAGATCGAGAAGATAAATCGTTTCAATAAGCGCACCAAGGCTGCACAGCAGAAGTTCCCACCGATCAAGGGCCTTCCTCATTTGGTTTATGAGTCAACCATTAAACTTCCAGGTATTAAGCGCGGTGCTAAATGTGTATTGGCCAGATTGCTAACAGATGCATCAGCCCCCAAAAGCTATGATAAGCTCGCCCCATTGATTGCACTTCCTCCACGAAGTCAGAAGCCTATGGTCCCCGAGCTCGGGTACAGCCTACCATGTGAAATTCAAGGCAACTTCACCGTCCACTACCGTCCAGCTCCGGATAATTTCGGACTGGATGAACGAAGAACGGAAGGGAAGGATCTTCTTGATGCTTTCGAGCATTCTATGAAATCATTGGGCAAGAAGCGACCAAAATATACGGAATATCCTCACTCTTTCAAGGAGCAGCTCAAGTCGGACGAGGCATCACGGAACAAGGCAGAAAAGAAAGCCCGCAAGGAACAGGAAGACGAGCGTAACAAGCCTATACGTCCGTTGACACGCCCGGATGATGAAGTCGAAGCCGCTATTTGGGATATGATTGGAATTGTTCACGTTGAACCCACTGTCAACCAAACTAGTTCTTTGGTGGCTACACGGGTACAACAGGCGGGCGATCTTTTCATTAAGCTTCGTTCTGATATGACCAAGGCTAAGCTAGAACACGACAAAGCTATTGAAGACAAGAAACCCGCAGCGGAAATCGAGCAATGCGGAAAATACGTGACGAAAACACGCGACGCTTTTCATCGAGCTATCGATGCAACGATTGAGCATGCAGACGATGCAGTAATGGATAATCTCGGGGGCCATCAGAAATTCGTCCTCATTCTGGTCAATGTTTTAATCTCCTGTATCAGAGTCAACGACTTCAACGGCAAACTACCCAAAATCATCCTGGAGCTGTTCACACATTTCCCCATGACCAAGAAGATTGCTGAGACGAAAAACTTCGAGACGGTTCGCAAGAAGTTTGCCGATAAAGGCGACAAGGATGTCAGAGAGATGGTGGCAGAGATTTCTCTCAAACTCAAGAAGTTCGAAACGGCCACGGGGTATGCTGGTACTTCTGCTGCCAGCAGGGCAAAAACAGCGGCGGCAGCAGCGGCGGCAGCAGCGAATCCCACTGCGCCTAAGCAAAGTACTGTCAGCACCATTGGCAAACGCCCACGCGATGAGGATGTGGCCACAGCGGATAAGGGGCCCGCGAAGAAAGTGGCCACGGAATCTGGCGGCAGTTCCCTCGGTAAGAAACTTGGGCAGCCAAAGTTTCAACTGCAATCGGCATCCAAGGCAGTCCCTGGCAAGACGCGCATTGTAGCCAAGGCTGCACCAAAGCCCGAGACATCCGGAGACAGCCCTACTCCCAGCGACGATAAGACGAAGGCCGATGTTAGAAAGGTTGTAAAACCCGACGCCGTAAAGGCTGGTACCAGAACAGAAGCCAGACCACCGGCTCCCAAAGCGTCTTCGGGCTCTGCATCAAGCTCTCTGGGCATTTCTTCTCTTCTGGATTCCATCACTTCGGCCAAGCAAGAGGCCCCGACCCTGAAGAGGACAAGTACCCCCGACGGCGACGAAACGGAGCAAGAAAGGGCCAAGCGACTTCGCAAGGAGGCAAGGCGGAAGCTCAGAGTCAGCTGGAAACCTGAGAGCGAGCTTGTGCAAATCCAAATCTTCGAGAAGGAAGAAGAGGAAGATGAAGGCAGAGGCTACAACATGGTCCGCGATGCTGCCGATGACCACGCAGAAGGCATGGTGCTTAAGCAGCGAGTAGGGGTGGAGGAGGATGAGGATGATGACGATGTACCGTATCAACCATGGTCCGCTCCCATTCCCATCGATTTCACAGGCATTCCCGAAGACAGGACGAGCAAGAATTACGTCACTCGTGGTGGTAATGTGACTTTCGCCACAGATGAGCAGGCTGCTATTGCTAAGCGCGAGAACACGGAGCTCATGGCTATCTATACTAATATCGACGACATTCCACCCACCCCCAAATCGCCCATTGATGTACACGAACCAGAGGGAACTTTCCCCGTTGCCCAACTTCCGGTCAATGAGGCCAGGTTTGATGAATTTCATCTTAGGTGGAAGGAGGAGAAGCAGGTTGGCGTAGACAATGCCTTGCTCGCCGCAATGCAAAGAATGGACCAGAGATATGGCCCGGCCGGAAAGCTAGACACGATCCTTGGTCGTCTCAAAGGCGGCCCTGCTGACAAGTCAGCCTTGCATCACGGACCTGCTTCTGACGTCCCATATGCCATGGTCGACACCAATGTTCCCTTATTAAAGGGGCCCGCAGTCGCTGATCAAGGTCTCGCTTTGCTTCGCTCACATACTGCAATGACTTGGACAGATGCCTCGCCCATCCAGGCCGATGCATTCAACCAGACGTGGGCACACCATGACATTGCTGTGCAAATGGCAGGGACGGTGATCGACGCTGCTGCAAAATTGGGTGCAAGAAAACCCTACCCAGCTACATCACCTCCAGATTACCTCATGAACGATGAGGAGCGGGTTCGTGAGTGGTGGCTTGGACACAACAAGGAGGCTGCAGCTAGGCAAAAAAGGGAGCAAGAGGAACACACCCGACTTCAAACGACCCAACAGGCAGCCCCTCAGGCGTATGGACAGGTCCAGGACCAGGCCCAAGATTGGAATGCATACTATGCCCAGCAGCAACAGCAGTATGCTCCTTACTTTGCCATGTTACAGCAGATGAACAGTGGCCAACAGCAGCAACAACAACAACAACAGCAACAACAACAACAACAACAACAACAACAACAACAACAACAGCAGCAGCAGCAGCAGCAGGCTGTGGCTCCCAACCCTGATATTCAGGCTGTTTTAGCAGCCATGGGCCAGCCCAGTGCTCAAGCCGCTCCGACTCCGGTTACGCCTGCCCAGGCTAGCAGCTTTCTCAATCCGAATGATCCTTCCTACTCTCAACTCAGTATGCTCATGCAGATGGCCTCTGGAAACCAACAACAGGGTCAGGCGAGCACATCAAATACGGAACGTGAGCGGGAGAGGGACCGCGACTGGGACCGCGGTGACGATAACGGTCGTGATCGCTACGGAGAGCGGGAACGAGAGCGGGAACGGGACCGCGGCTCTTTCAAAAAGAAGAAGGGTCCTGGCCCCAGTACGGTCCACAAGCCCATCCACGCCGCGCTGATTGGTACCAAGCCCTGCACGTTCTGGCAGCAGGGCAAGTGTGCCCGTGGCGACAAGTGCACTTTCAAGCATGGTTGAAAGATGGCAGGGGAGATGTTGAAGGGCGAGGAGGAAGCGGGGGGTAGGGGCAAGGGTATATCAGGTATTGTACAATGAAGTGGCATGATGGAAGTGGCGTTGGGAGCATGATTTTCCCTTTGACCCTTTTATTTTTTATTGTTATTTTTTTCCTTTCCATCTCGGGTAATATTATACATTTCACGGATCGCGAACCCTTTGGCACATGTTGGAAGGAAATTCCCGGGCTCCGATACCTCGACAATGCGGGAAACGGGCCAACGAGGGGATTGTATACTAGTAGTATGGCTGGGAGAGAAAAAGGCTCAAGGGAGAAGAAGGAGTTTGTCCCTCTCCCTCCCCCTCTTCTCTTTCCCTCTCTCTTTGTCTTCTTCTTCTTTTTTTTCCCTTCCCTTTTTGCTATGGCTCTCTTGTGGCCAGCGTTTTGTTTTTTTAAATCGTCGCATCGGGAAAGAGGTCGTATTTTTTCTTTCTTTCATCATAGTACTAGTTTACCGGTTAGTTATTTTACTCATAGACGGGGTGATGTGTGCGGGATAAGAAAAGAGACGTTTTGATTTTCATTTCCCCCTTATTATTTCTCGTATATATATATGTCTTGCCATGTTGATGAGTTATTACTTAGCAATACCGACCGGTATATGCACATTGTGTCGTGGGTTTCGCAAAGTAAGTGGGTGGATGCCCTTGCATTGATATGTGATGATGAACTCTCCCTCTCTATCTACGCATACATGTGTATGTATATACATGTTTGTTGGAAATTGGTAGGTAGGTAGGTAGGTAGGTAGGTAGGATTACGGGTTTCATTCATTCCAGTCATTAACTAAACTAACCAACAGACCAACATGGCAACGGTTTCCTTCCCTCTCTCCCTCTCTCCCTCTCTTACATACATGCATACATGCGCAGATCCAAGCCACAAATTCAAGCCACAGATTCAGATTCGGTTTCGGTTTCAAACCTCTCCCCCAGCATCATCATACCCCTCACAAAAACATTCCTTCACGCGGCCGCGGTCACGGCGCGCCGCCGGCCCCCGGACTTCTTCGTCCACGCGTCCTCGAAGAGCGTCTTGCGCTGGACGAGGTCCCTGGGCCTCATGCCCAGGCGCCTGACGACCTGCATCGAGCCGGTGCCGACGCTCATGGTCTGGCCCATGATGATGCCCTCGCTGACGCCCTCGATGGCGTCCGTCTTCATGCCGGCGGCCGCGTCGAAGAGGTGGTCGGCCGTCTTCTCGAACGAGGCCAGGTGCAGGACGCTGTCGCGCATCTTGGACAGGCCGAAGCGGGTGATGCCCAGCACCTCGCCCTTGTACGTCATGACGTCGGCCAGGAGCTCCATGTGCCGGGGGTCGATGCCCATGTAGCCCATGACCTCGTTGATCTCGTCGGCGATGGTGGTGCGCGCCGCCTCGATGCCGAGCACCTCGAGGCACTCCATGACGCTGTTAGACCGCGCCTGCGTCCCGATGACACCCTCGGTGGTCATGCAGGCCATGAGGCCGTAGCCTTCGACCAGCACGCGGTGGGTTTCCTCCTCCGAGGTCTCGATGAGGGCTCGGTTTGCCTCGGGGTAGCCGTTGATGACCACGGCCGGGAGGGCCTGGCGGAGGCGGTTGGACCGGAGCATCATGTCATTGTCCTCCAAAGCTGTCTTGCCCCTGGCAGGTTTCCTATCCAGCATGGTGCCGCCGTCCCGCACGCGGATGGCGATCCTGTCGCTGTCGATGGAGATGTCCGCGGTTTCAATCTTGAGCTTCTTCTGCTTCTGGATCGCCAGCGCGATGTGCGGAATGCCGATGCCAAGGTTCATGTCCGCAAGCGCTTCGTCGTCGATCTTGAGCACAATGTTGGCTTGGTCGGGGCGCCACTCGTCCTCCATGAAGCACAGCACGTCCGAGAGATATGTCTTTTCGATACGCGCCTTGACAATTTTGGCCGCCTTGATGTCGACCTTGTTGACCAAGGGGCAGGTGATGACGGGTGTGCTGATGGCCTTGGACGCGTTGATGATTTCCTTGATACGCGGTACACCCTGGGTGATACTCATACCGGCGACACCAGCAAAATGGAACGTCTTGAGCGTCATCTGGGTACCGGGTTCTCCGATAGACTGTGCTCCGACGGCTCCAACCGAATGACCGGGTTCCACATGCGCCTTCTCATATCTTTCCAGGCACATCTTGATGAATAGTATGAGGGTTGCCGACGATACCTTGACGGTAAGATTGGCATGCGCTTGAGATAACGCGCTGCCTTCTTCATCACCAGCAACGCCAGATAGCTCTCGAACCTTGGTCAATGCGGAACACAAGCCCTCGACATAAGCCTCGATTTCCCTAAGGAACTTGCGATGACCTTCATGTTCATCAATACCGTAGTCGGTCGTATCTTCGTAGTCGAGAGGTTCGTTTCGTAATAGGCCCTTTCGAGGATGTCGGTTACGTTCCTTCTGCAGCATGGAATCGCATATCGTCCGAATTTCACTCGGCCTAAGCGATCGCTCGCTGTTATTTAGAGTTAATGCTTCAGCATGCGTCCAGGTTCGTGGGAAGTTGACGGGACCAGCCTTGGCCTCCATATCCACAGGGTCAAGGCCATCGGCACCAAACCGGAATTGCACGATGATGCCTCCTGAAGTACGAACGGTATCGTCGTACTGAGTAGATAAATCTTCCAGAGACTTCATCAAACGTCGTGACATGTAACCGGTCTCGGCGGTTTTGACAGCTGTATCAACTAGACCTTCACGACCAGACATGGCGTGGAAGAGGAACTCGGTCGGGAATAGACCCGAGTAGAAACTGTTCTTGACGAAACCCTTTGAAGGAGGCTGCCGGGCATTCTTGTGGAAATGAGGGAGAGTACGATCTTGGAAGCCATCGGCCACACGCTGACTGGCAATAATTTGCTGTCCGACCAGGGCAACCATCTGGGCGACGTTGATGTCTGAACCCTTGGAGCCGGACTTGGCCATGATCAGGGGTGCATTATTGCGACTCAGCGTCTCGATACAGTATGTGCCGGCTTGTTGACGGACTTTGCTCAGGATACCGGACATGGTGTTTTCTAGCGTCTGCTCCATGGTACAGCCGGCAGCCTTCTCCAGCTTGCCCGCCTTGAACGTTTCGATCAAGTCATCGCACTGCTTGTAGGCCTTGGCGACAAGCCTCTCTGCCTCGGTGACGAGTGTCTGTTTCGGGCAAACATCGCCAACGCCAATCGAGAAACCTCGGTTCGTCAGTTGCCGCGCGCAAAGCCTAGCAATGCGGTTCATCGCTGCCGCTGCAGCGTCCGGCCCGTAATCTCGCAGGATGATGTAGAAGATGGAATCCTTCTTTCCTGATCCCACGGTAGACTTATCCATGGGACCGCACATGACTTCCGAGTTCCGAACCACCAACCAGCCGTCGTTGGGATCCATATCTGGCATTTGCCCGGGCTTTGATTTGAAGAGTTTGCCTTTGGCATCAAGGTTGACCTTGACGGGGGATTGTTTGTTTGGCCGCATTAAGATGTTAAAAACCTGCTTGCCTGTCCAAAGCTGTTGAGGCGCGACAACTGCTGGAGGGGGAAGGTCCAGATGCGTCTCGCCGTTCAGCATATGCATGCAAAGATAGGTGAATGACTTGCGGTCATAGAAGCGGTCCTTGCTGCTGAGGAGGAAGGCGGCTGTGATGAAATCCTGAGTAGCTCCAATAATGGGCTCTCCGTCTTTGGGAGTTGTCAAGTTATGTTTAACACCCATTAGCGTGATGGCTTCTGTGCGGGCTTCCTCCGTTTGAGGAACGTGAAGATTCATCTCATCGCCGTCGAAATCAGCGTTATAAGGATTGCAAACACACTCGTTCAGACGGAACGTCCTCCATGGTCGGACTTTGACAAGGTGGCTCATGATACTCAGCTTGTGGAGGGAGGGTTGACGGTTGAACAGAACAATATCACCATCTTCAAGATGACGCAGGACAACATCTCCTTCTTTCAAGTTGGCTGCCGCTCTTTCCCTGTCACCAAACTTCAACGAGTATCCAGGCCCCGTTTCGTCGCCTTTCTGGATTCTCTGAGCGCCGGGCCAGACATCAGGACCGTTTTTTATGCACTGCTGTAATTTTGCCTTGTTGTGCATTTGGACTCTTTCCGGGTATGTGAGATTCTTGGCAACAAGCTGAGGAACAGCAACTTCGTCAACGCCCAAATTCGGGTCAGGAGAAATGACTGTACGGCCGGAGAAATCCACACGCTTTCCCGACAGATTTCCACGGAATCGCCCCTGTTTCCCCTTGAGGCGCTGGCAGAAGCCTCTCGTGGTTTTTCCGAACCCGGGTTGCTGAAGGCCCGGAACGTCGCTGTTGACGTACATGGCAATCTGTATTTGAAGGTACTCCCACTGTTCCATGATAGTTTGCAGGGAGGTGCCCTTTTGTAAGGCAGATTTGATCATACCGCCAAGCCAGACGATATCGGCAAGCTTGGTAGTGAGGTCGTCTTCGGTACTGGCATTATCCTGAGCAACAGATGGCCTGATGCACACGGGAGGGGTTGGGAGGAACTGCCATATGAACATTTCAGGCCGGCCTTCGGTAGGGTCCAGGCCAAGAAGCTCGCAGTCCGTTGAACTGATGGACTTGAAGAGATTAAGCACCCTAAGGGGATTCATATCCTCCATCGCCTTTTTCAAGTGCTTGTCCACCTCGGGGTTCGCTTGACGAGCCTCATTGAATGAGTTGTCGAACTGGATCTTGCTGGCCGGCGGCTCTTTGTTTTGAGCATTGGACTTGTTGAAGGCCGTAAACTTGTCGTGCAGAAGTTTGAGGACACCAAATTTTCGAATCTGGCCGTTGATGGAACCGCAGTAGGGGCACGTCTTGACCTTGCGGCATTGCTCGTTGATCCTCTTCTTGATTTGCGTCCGGCGCAGGTTGTCCAGGTGGGGTCGGCGCAGTTCTCTCAAGAATTGTCGCCGGTCTGGCTCCTCGAGGAGCACATGGCCGCAGTCCTTGCAGATCTGCTGGAGTATCGACATAACGAACCGTAGATATCCGATGTGGAAGGACGGGAGCGGAAGTCTAACATAGCCGAAGTGGCCATTGCAGGTAGAGATGGGTTCGTTGCAAGTGGTGCACTTTTCGCTCTTGCTCGAGGTTCCCAGTCGGGGGTCGAGAGGTCCATGGCTGGCGGGAGCGCGGTTGGCTTCGATATTGTATAGCATGCGGTTCGACACTTCGATGACGGCCTGGCTCGCGATGTTCTGACTCGACTGGATACCAAATTTGATGCCCTTGAATCGCTTCGGGGGCTTATCGTGGACCTGGATCTTGGTCGTTCCCTTGGTTTCGGAGGCCATGGTGACGGAAGATGGGAAGGGGCCAGGAAGGTCGTGATTAATGTTGCGATTATTGTTGCGATTTCTTATTATATCTTCGACGCACTAGTAAGCTGGTCTCGGATGTAGGTGATGACTGTTGGAGTTTCGATCGGCCGGTACTGGGTTTTCCAGCAGCAGAGACCCCGCGGGGTCAATGGCTAGGCAGCAAGTGTAACTCGAGAGAAAGAAGTGTTTCCTTGTTGCGACGGCTTTGCGTTTCTCATCTCGTGGTTGCGCGCGTGGATGCTGTGTCTACCAGTGGCGTGTTTTTTTTCTATGGTTGTAAAGTTTGGCGGTTTGGCGATGAGGTGGGACAAGAAAAAAAAAATGGTGGACTGGCGTCAAATCCCCCACATGCCTTGTGTAAATCCGCTAAGAAAAGATGCCGCTTGCGCTTTCATAATGTGGGGGGTTCATAAATAAACCCAACGATGTATGTGGGTTTGATGGGCGAAAGGTGTAGTGATATTACCTTTCCTCTTTTTTGTGCAGTACAAGTACGGGTCGTGCCCCTCCAAGCTACCTTATCATCCATGGATCAAATGGATCAATACACGCATCGCCATGTTTTCTAATACTCCGTATGGCCGGAGTGCCCCATCATATTCATATTTTCGAACTTTTTAAACAGCAATGTTTGTATTACTTTGGTTGGGGACGAGGACCGGCCAATTGCTCCAATCACGATACATGGCACAGCCTTCATTTCCATGCACTACCCTTGCTGCTGAACCATCCTGCAGGGGAGCATATCTCTCCTCTCAGAGCTGGAGGGTCTTGTTTTTTTTTGTTCGAGTCTCAATTCTTACAAACGCCGTGGTATAATCGCACATTATATCCCGCCTTTAAAAAACATGTTTAGGTTTAATGTGCGCATGAATAACCCGGATGCCCATCTCACGTCTTCCTAAGCCTCCTCCTACCTACCAATGACTCGGCCCATTGAGACAAGCACCGGCTTCTTTACTCAACGCCCCCCCTTATCTGGCCGGATGACTTCTCTTTCAGCCCTGCCCCTGAGACGCCCATGTGAAGTGTAAACAGACTTGCGTGGTGTTTGGTCGAGTACCGGGATGACGTCTTTTGGAAGATGGCATTTGGGATGTAACTTATTCTATCTATATACTACCATACTAGCCTTAACGTATGTCTTTAATGACGACAAGGGGGCACATGTGTACCATATGTGTAAAAAGAATCTCGCATGCGCAGAGATCGCATCTGGTTAAGTTTACGGCATTCCACGCAGTGTCCCCGTTGCATCCCGCAACGTTAACCTAAAAACCAACCACGTTCTCTACTGCTGGCCAGACCTTTTGATTCTTTGTTTCGTACACGGCTTAACGCCGTGATGCTGGGTTTTTCGGCCCGACTTTGCTTCTGCGTCTACAAGGGGTATTCCCCGTTCCTCGCGGATGATTTGAGCATCATCAAGCCCTTTTCGATCTAAACAGGGCTTGTAGCCGAGCTACCCCGCAAAGCTTCAACCTCTCTCCCTCCATACGGTAGTCATCGACAGAAGGTAAAATGTTTTCTTTTTCTCGAATGCATGGTCCGTTTCATTCCGGAGTGGAATATAAGGCCTTTTGTTGTGGGGGCTGTAGACTGGTAAATGCTGGGTTGTTATTAGAAGACAGAAATGCGGAGGGTAACATCGGGGGGAACATGAGGGGGGAATGGGGAGAGGGGGGGCGATGTTGCAGATCAAATTTGGCTGGGATCAACTCGGCCGAAGGCAAGATGGGCCAACAATTGATGCCCTCGTGATTTGTCTACCAATGCGACGTTCAACTGCCGCCGCCACAGGATAATGATGCCTTGCCGAGTTCCAAGTCTCCGGTCTCTAGATGCAAAAAGGTAGACTGGAAGCGGGATGGCGTCGTGTGCAGTTGATGTAAAGAGGGGAACCCCAAGGGAAAGCATCTCAAGTATAAATAGGCACCTCAATCTCTTCGCGTAAAAGCGGTCATGATGATTTCTATTTTTCATTAGTTCAGTGCGGGCCTATAAGTTGTGATCATCGTCAGTTTTGCTTCCTTTCCTCCGTTTAGGCAGATTTGGGCCAAAGATGAAGTCAGTCGGTGGCCTGGCACTGCTCGCCATCACGGCGGCTGCGGCAACCGTCGACGACTGCCCCGGATATACAGCCTCAAATGTCAAAGAGACAGACCATGGTCTCACGGCCGACCTCAGCTTGGCGGGGGATGCGTGCAACGTGTATGGGGATGACCTTGCCGACTTGAAGTTGCTAGTAGAGTATCAGACAGGTAAGTTTTCGTTCCCGGCAAAAGTCTTCCCTGTACTGTACCATGTGACCAACAACCATCGTTGCAGGAAAGAGACTTCACGTCATCATCTATGATGCGGACGAGCAGGTATACCAGATCCAGGAGGGCATCATCACCCGGCCGTCGCAAGACGAATCCCACACCCCCGCGGACTCCGATCTCGCCTTTTCCCTCGTCGAGAAGCCCTTCTCCTTCGCGGTATCCCGCCGCGACTCGGGCGAGACCATCTTCAATACCAGCAGCGCCGACCTCGTCTTTGAATCCCAGTACGTGCGGCTAAAGACGAGTCTGCCCGCCGATCCCAACATCTACGGCTTCGGCGAGCACTCCGACCCCTTCCGCGTGCCCACGGGCGAGGGCTACCAACGCACGCTATGGAATGCGGACGGCGCCTTCTTGCCGCCGCGGAGCAACATCTACGGGAGCCACCCCATGTATATCGAGCACCGCAAGACGGGCACCCACGGCGTGCTGCTCCTCAACTCCAACGGCATGGACATCAAGATCAACGGGACAGGGGCCGAAGAAGCCGCGTCCCTCGAATACAACACCATCGGCGGTGTACTCGACTTTTACTTCTTCGCCGGGTCGAGCCCCGCCGAAGTCAGCGAGCAGCACGCGAGCGCCATGGGCCTCCCGGCAATGGTTCCGTATTGGTCCCTTGGTTACCACCAGGCAAAGTACGGCTACTGGGATGTCAACATGCTTGCCGAGGTGGTGGGCAACTACTCCAAGGCCGGAATCCCGCTCGAGGTCATCTGGGGTGACATCGATTACATGGACGGGCGCAAGGACTTTACGCTCGACGAGGAACGATTCCCGCTCGAGAAGATGAGGGAGCTCGTGGATACGCTGCACGATAGGAAGATGAAGTGGGTCATGATGCTCGATCCCGGTGTCAGCACGGAGGAGGGCTACGAAGCCGTCCAGAGGGGGCGGGAAGCCGGCGCGTTCCTAAAGACCGATGACGGTTCCGACTACCGGGGCGTCCAGTGGCCCGGCGAGGTAGTCTGGCCCGACTACTTCTCCGACGAGGGCAAGAAGTGGTGGACCAGCGAGATCGAAAAGTTCTTCGACCCCGAGACGGGCGTGGACATTGACGGGGCGTGGAACGACATGAACGAGGTGCACAACTTCTGCGGCGACATCAGCTGCGACCCGGCGAAGCAGGCCGAGGACGACGGCATACCACCCGAACCGGAGAACCCGCCTAGGAACAACACAGGACGTCCCATCCCGGGTTTCCCAGACAGCTTCCAGCCGGACGGGACGTTGAACAAGAGAAGGGCGCCGGGGGACAAGCTGGGTCTCCCGGGCAGAGACCTCTTTGAGCCGCTGTACAAGATCAACACCTCGACGGACCACCTGAGCGACCAGACGCTGTACACAAACATCACCAACCACGACGGCACGCACCAGTACGACACGCACAACATGTACGGGCTGTCCATGGTCAAGGCCACCTACCAGGCGCTGCTGACGCGACGTCCCGGCGTGCGGCCTTTCGTGCTCACGCGGTCGACCTTTCTGACGGCGGCCAAGTGGTCAGCGCACTGGTTCGGGGACAACGAGTCCATCTGGCAGCACTACCGCATCTCCATCGCGCAGATGCTGGGCTTCACGGCCGTGCACAACACGCCAATGGTGGGGACCGACGTGTGCGGCTTCAACGGCGAGGCACAGGAGAACATGTGCGCGCGGTGGGCCATGCTGGCCGCCTTCATGCCCTTCATGCGGAACCACGCCGACATCAGCGCGCCGCACCAGGAGTTTTACCTCTGGGACTCGGTCGCCGCCGCGGCCAGGAAGGCCATCGACGCCAGGTACCGGCTGCTCGACTACCTCTACACGGCCGTGCACCGCTCGCACCGGACGGGCGCGCCCAGCGTCTGGCCCCTGTTCTACGCCTGGCCCGGCGACGAGGCGACGTACGGGGTCGACCTGCAGTTCCTCCTCGGCGACGCGGTGCTCGTCTCCCCCGTCACCGACGACGACGGCCGTAGCGTCACCTTCTACCTCCCCGATGACGTCTTCTACGACTTCTGGACGCGGGAACCCGTGCGCGGCGGGGGCGAGGACGTGACGAGGGACGATGTCGCCTGGGACGACATCCCCGTACACATACGCGGCGGGTCCATCATCCCCATGCGCGTCGACTCGGCCAACACGACGGCGGAGCTGCGCCAGCTCGGCTTCGAGCTCCTCGTCGCCCCCGGCGGGGATGGCACGGCCAAGGGCTCCCTCGTGCTGGACGACGGCGAGAGCATCGACGGGAGCTTGTCAGACGTGGCATTTGCGTGGGACGGGAGCAAGCTCGTCGTCGACGGCGATTTTGGCTACAAGTCCGGTCTCGCGGTTGAGAGGGTTGTGGTGCTGGGTGAAGAGGAGAGGAGTGCGGAGGGTGACTGGAGTTTGGACTCGAGCTTTGAAGTCGATATCTCGTAACAATGCGGAGTAGAAGCAATAGCAGATGGCATCGCCCCTACCACATTTAAACAGTCTATAAAATTTAATCGAGATAAATCAAATATTGTTCCACAGACCTTACCTCAGACTTGGGATGTTTAATACTCATCTTTGATCCTTGAATTCCTAGAGGTATCCTACAAATATGCCACACCTCTAGGGTGACTACTTCCCATGGAGGTACCTGGAAATTTACCAGAAAGAGCAGTCCACCAATGCACGACGTCCCCCACCCCCCAAAAACTACTAGCAACTGCATCATACAAAAAATCCGTGGTCTTCTAGGTGGGAAAAAAGAAGAGTATTTCAAGATCAAGCTTACTCATATAGATTCCCCAAAACTCATCAAGCCGCACGAGAATACGCGGCAAATAGCAAGGAGGAACACAAAGGGAAAAGAAGAAAAGATCCAAGGCAAGAACATGGCCTCCAACGTTCCCCTCCTGGACCCCTCCATCTTCGACTCGCTCAAAGCCTCCATCGAGGAGGAGTCCCAGGTCCGCGACACCCTCACGCAAATCATCCAGCGGCTCGAGCGCACCGTGGCCGCCACCCAGGCCGAGCTCACGAGGGTGCATTCCACACCCAGCGGGGAGCCATGTATGTACGCCCCTCCCGCTTTTCAGGCTGTTGTCGATGAGATGGCTGCTCATTCCTCTTTGGCCTTTTCTTCTTCTCGTGAGATGTTGAGTTTCCCCCCCTAACGTGGTGAAACATAGGGATCCAGCTGTGCGCCAACGTGGAGGCTAGGATCAAGGAGCAGGTCGCCATCGTCGGCGAGCTGGGCGCCGTCGCCTCCAAGCACCCTTACTACAAGTACGTTGTTGTAACCTTCTCTGAAGCTTCCCATCTTTTACATAAGAAGAGTATGCAATGATTAGGTCCCGGGTGGTTCATTGCATTCATTCCTTCAACTCCTCCCCTGAAGTCAACGTCTCATGCTTTCCTCCTCACGCTAACCATGGTTTGGCGACAAAAAAGGTACAATGGCAAGTGGACAAAGACTATGAGGGAGGCCGTTTCCACGGCCCTCTTCTGCCGCTGGCTAGGCGGCCTCCGCCGCGAGGGCGAGCCCTCCGAGCCCGGCAGCCTAGCAACAATTCAAGAAATCGGGCAACTATACAACGGTACTTAGCATCCTTCCCCCCCTTCCCCCCTCTCTCCCAACCCCCGTTACCAAAAAAGAAAAAGGGAGACCAAGTACAAGAGCTGACAGGAGAGTCGCACACACGGACACACAGTCCCCGTCAATGTTCATGACCAGGACGTCTTCCACATCACCCTGGAAGAGTACCTCCTCGCCATCACGGACCTGACGCCCGAGCTGGCCCGCCTGGCCACCAACTCCGTCACCCTCGGCGACTTCTCCACGCCGCTGACCATCAGCGGCTTCATCAAGGACCTCTTCGCCGGCTTCCAGCTGCTCAACCTCAAGAACGATATCCTTAGGCGGAGGGTCGATGCCGTCAAGTATGACGTCAAGAGGGTGGAGGACGTTGTCTACGATTTGAGCCTGAGAGGTCTCATCAAGAAGGCCGGGGACGATGCAGAAATGAAGAGCGCTTAGATTTATCAGAGGTTGATGGATTACCTTGCAAGTAAACTAGTTCACATTTTCTTGACCTTGGAATCATATGAAAAAAGCGTCCACTTGCTATGTCTGTTGAGATTGCACAAAACATAGAATCAGGGGTAAGAAATATGTCATTGTTCGCATCTTTGCTTGAAAAATATTTTGATGGTTGATCGGTTACTAGTATTGTAGTTGTATATGCTTCGTCAACAGTCGAAGATCATTGTAGCATTGAATACGCGCATCGGTCTCATAAGGAAAACAAAAGCCATAAATGGGGGTATATCATCCACCAACACTCTTCCTCTCCTTCACCCAAACGCTATAACACTGCTTCTCCCAGAGCATAAACGCCCTTTGGTCCTCCCACGTCCTGAAAGCCTCGCCCTCGCCATCTCTGCAAACCTCGAGGTCAAAGTTCCAGATGACGCGCGCCAGCAAAACGCGGAACTCGACCCAGGCAAAGTTCTTGCCGAGGCAATCCCTGCCTCCGGCCGAAAAGGGGCGGACGACTTCGCGCATGTCGGCTGCAAACTCGTCGTGGTTCCAGCCGTCGTCGCGCAGGGCATATGATTCGGCTTGCTCGGGAGTCAGCCAGCGCTCTGGGCAGAATGATTCGGACCGGGAAAAGTGATGTGCTGAACGATTGGCCGCATAGGGTGTAACGGAGATAGTGGTCTGAAAAGAAAAATGTTAATTAATAGGTAAGCTTGTTGGTATAACACATGGAAGACCTACATGGGGCGGCACTGGACAACCTGCGATAATGGTCGGGTCGCTGCCAGTAACTCGAGCTGGACCATTGGCCAACGGCGGACATAAACGATGCGATTCCCTTATGACAGCATTGAGATATGGCATACTTGAAGTTGTCGTCTCGAAGTCGACTTCACCCTCGCTCACAGCGCGAACCTCTTCCTTCAGCCTCCTCATAGCAGTTGGATTCTCGCATAGGAGATGCGTAGCGCTGAGCAAAGATGTCGCAATGGTTTCGCTTCCCGCGAGAAGGAGTAGAATGCAATTTGCCTCGAGCTCGTCCGGAGTTAGAGCCAGTCTATCCAGCTCGTCATTCTTTTCCATACCCTCACGGAGCGCGGCACTGACAAAGTCTTGTTCGCCCTCAGGGAGAACACGCTGCCGACGACCGTCAACACTCTGCCTGATGAGGGATAGGAAAGTTTCTTGTAAGCGGAGAAGTCGCGCCGGAGCCAGGCGCGTAAGAACCTGAGGTAGAGGAGGATACAGCCGAATCACCATCAGTAGAGCTGACAGTTTAAAGTGCGTCACGACCATGAGTAGCCAGGGGTGATAGGCTCGGCCTTGAAGACATCCGAAGTCTTCGCTGAGCGTGACCTTGCCAATAATATCAAAGGTAGCCCAGTTGTACCATGTTCTGACATCTGCTGGTCTTGCTTGAGGGGCCTGCTTATTTTGCCCAACGCAGTGATCTCGTAGATTATCGATAAGTCTATCCGCAAACTCTTGAACAACGGCTTCCTGCCTTCTTGCAGCCCTGAGGGAGAAGAAGTCATTCTTCAGGAGCTTACGTAGGCGGGTATGGTTGGCATCCGAGGCATCAAAGAGAGATTCGAAAGTCTGGACATTGGTATAGGCCGCGTGCTTGGGGAAGCCTTTGTTTCCACTGCCACCGCAATAAATGTCTTCCCATGCAGGGTTGGTATTGAAGGATAACTCGTCGGGAGCGATGCGCACCACCGGGCCATGGGTATCATGCAGGTGCTTGATAGCCTCATGAAGACGACCTTGCCAAAGCCAGTAGGCATACGGAAGACGAGAGGCGCCCCATAGGGTCGGTCCTGGGTATCGTTTTAGGGGATGATAGAGAACGTTATAGCACGCTCTGAGTAGAACAAATGTCTGGTTTGGTTAGCATACTACCTTACTACTACTACTAGTGGTAGTAAAAAGCTTGTTGACTCCCATTCTCTTTGGGGAAAGGGCGGTGAGGTGATAATGTCACTTACAGTCCAACTGCATACTGCCAGTAGTGAACACAACAACTTATTGTCGTATACGCCACTGGCAACGATTGAGATAAGCTTAACCACCGCCATGCCCTCTGGGAGGTGTAAATATGGCCTGTGCCAAGTTCCAGCTGAGTGGTTTAGAGGAGCGTAGCCGTTGGCAAGCTAATCAAGATGTGAAGGATTTCAGGGTCCTGGGGCGCAAAGGTAAACTGCAATAGAGGGTGCGATTGCCCAGGCTAAGGCTGAGGCTGCGAAGATGTTCAGCTAAAACCTTTCCTGCAGCTATGGCTGTTTTATGTTATGCAGGGACGTTGTGGGAGATGTTAAGTAAGCTTCTGAAGTCTTAGGCTACTTGACTTTCTGACCAAGTGGAAGAAATGGGGCGTAGGTAGATGTAAGCCAAACCACTACAAGCACGTTGCAAGGCGGAAGCAGGTAATCATTCTTGGTAATATCCGGCACTCAGTCAGACGCCTTTCATTTCTCGGACAGACGTTGTTGCCGCCGGAATCATTGCGCCTAGAAGAGGAATCACACCGAGGAATCGGGAGGACAAAGAAGCAGGTCAAGCCTGATAAACCTCGTCATTTGACGCATTGGGCGTCACACCCCAGATAGACAGGCGGCGTAGGGCCTATGGAATATCCATTTTCACCTGATCGGCGGTGAAAGAGGTTAAGAAGCTGCCTTCGTTTACACTAGCCCTACCGGCTATATCCTCTCATCGTTCGGCACTCGAAGGGATCCATTGTCTTACCTACTGGTCTTTTGTTAGCCACCTCAGTTGCACCTATATTACCGGGGGCTGTACAATATGTGGCACTGCTCTGGCCCTGCTTGTGTGCATATATTCCGGGTTGTAGTCGAAATCTCAGTGCAACGTAAACCCGCAGAACATCCCAGGGCTAAAGACTCAGTTGTAGACACACCCCTCCCCCCTGTTGCACGCAAAAGCATTGGCCAACAAGACGCGGACTGGAGATCGCCATACAGCTCCGCCTTCTCAGGGCGGGGTGAGCCACGACGATTACCGACAGCGCACTAAATTGCGAGGGTTGGAGACTAAGACACAGTTGTCGGGACCATTTTTGCCTCCGAATCCTTTCAACACGAGCGGATGACGTGGGTGACGTCGGTCGCGAGAATGGAATATCGAACCGTTGACCGCTGGGTGCGCTGCGTATCGTCTGCCGTGGGGTTTAACGCTGTCGAAAGTGGCTCGCCATTCGAACTCGCTCGTTGTCGCTGCACGGAACAAGAGAGCCACCTAGATTGCTCCGACAAGATGGTGGGAGGGGTAAGAGTTTACATGACCCTCTTTTGGAAAAGAGAACGGGGTTCGCTCCTAGGAGCAGGCCTCCGAAGACCCCCACCATTTGCAGCCACTTTCTTGATTGGGCAGGTTGACCATTGCATATGTCCTCCGTACGCCGTACTCCGTACCTACCAGACAAGGTCGCGACCCATGGTTCTTTGTACAGCACTTCAAAGTACTCCGTACTCGGTTTTTACTTTCTTTTACTCTTGCTACGGCGTACGGAATACCAACCTACTCGAGCACTTTCTTCGGAGTACTTTAGCCTTGGTCTTTTTGATAGATAATAAAAACGTATGGTATTATGCAGGCGGCTGGAGAATTGTTGCTTTGAAAAGGTACCAGGAAGATCTTGTTCCCGTGATCAATATGACCTCGACACCTATAGCAGTTCAGGGGATTTGTATTCCATGTTGCATTCGGCAAGCCTGGATCAACATGTGGTTTTGTATGCTTGGCAATGTCCGTCATTCTGGGTTGTAGTACTCCGTATTCCGTACGGAGTATTCCGTACTCCGTAGTAGTAATGTCGTGCACGCACTCTCATAGCACGCATGGTCAAAGCCATAAACGTTGACGAAGGAACAAGATCTAGAAAGCCAAGTCTTCTCTCCACACTACCAGTAACATTTCAATAGTAGCGTTATAACGGCTCAGTGGCCTAATTGTGACAATCTTTCCTCTGTCACATTATTGTGCAATTTTTATAAAGTAAAAAACAAAAAGTAAACGTCAATTTGATTCCCATGGGTATATGCTCCGATCATGCCTCGTGCCTCGTCTTGCTTCTAGCAAGCCTATATACAGTAAAAATATTCAAACCTGCCCGTAGTATTTCTTTTGGGTGTCCAGACATTGTACAAACGAAATCGAAAGAAAACAAGAGAATTTTTATGCGGGTCTTTCCGTCGAGTCAACTCTAAAATCCCGCGTCACAGCAATACCGGCCGGGGCATTCCCGGTAAACACCTCTCCGCGTTCAGCTTGAGAAACAGTTGTTGTACCATGCGGCTGGGTGGCAAAATTTGTTTCAGTAAGTGACTGGTGGTAGGGGTCGGCAACAGTGCTGAGATTGCTCGTCCTCTGGTTGTGGCCAACGAGACTACCATCGCTAGCATGTCGGAGACTAGATCGTGGGCTGAGCTCCATGGAACCACCGGTTCCCTCCTTGATTTTCGAGAAATTGTCGGTAGAATTGCGGCTGCGATTGGTTTTGTTGCTGATAAGTTTGTCGCGAAGTGAGCGAAGTGATGTGAAGAGGCTCTCAGTAAGGGGACCTTTGCCAATGATAGCCGGGAGCAAAGGAATGCAAGCGCACATGATCCCCACGGAGCATTCTATGGTGTTGACCAAGATGACGTTAAGAAGACCGCCAGTGAAGTTCTCGCCGTGTTCGGCAAATTGCCAACGGTAGTATGCGCCGACGATGCTCATGATGCAGCAACTAAGGCCCGTTAGAACATGCGCAATATTAATAACAGTAGGAAAACTCACAAAACGCCCGTCGAGAACAACACGACCAGACCCCACCTCTTCCTGGTGGCAAGATGCAGGTTCAAAACTGCAGGAATGGGCAGGGCGAGTATATAGACGTCGGTAAAGACGTTCAAAATCGCCATAGACTTGTTGACGGAAGTCGTTTGCTGCGTGGGGAGGAATACGAAAAGGAAAAAAAGAGTGGTGTAGATGACGGAGATCAATGCCATGCCGACCAGAGAACCGATGCGCGTCGAGAAGTTGGGCCAAAATATGCGGTAGTAGAACATTAACAGTGCGAGCTTGGTGAAGCCGATTGCGGGCTCAGTAAGAGCGGCCATGACCTTTGCAGGCTACGAAAACAGTTAGCTTTGGGAGTATGGAGAAGGGAATGTTTGGGCTGACATTGATGAGCTTCATGAGATCCGAAAGGTAGACATTCCACATGTCTTTTCCAACACCGTGTTCGCATACTATGTTTGATTAGCGGATAGCGCCTTGATGCTGGCATGGTACATGAACTCACGCCAAATATTGATGCCAACATAGGCAGCCTGGCAAAGGAGCGCGACGATAACAACCACTGAGTCTCAACGTTAGCGTACTATTGGTTTATTATACGTGCGCAGTGGGCTTACGGTCATCCCACCAAGGCTTCCTCTGAATAACCGCACGCGCCCACAATCTTAATCCGACGAAGATGGCCGCTATGCCGATAAAGACTGAAGCGACCGCGATGTATGTTGGTCCGCGACTGGAGGTATCTGCAAATGGCACAATATCGCTACGCGGCGGCTCCATGGCCGGAACCGTAGAGGGGTCGATACCGGGCGGTAGAGCCTCCATGATGATTCCTGTTCCCCCTATGAAGTCGAGGTATAAATCTGGTGCTCGATTCGTTGGACGATGCCCTGATATGCAGTTGGTTGGAGAAGTGAGGCACAGCTGTCAGAATCAAGGGGAGTAAAAATACATCTAGGTCAAAAAGAAAAACCAGACTGGGGAAGGGAGCTTGTATAATATCAGCACATACGATCGATGTATGGCCCTCTGGTTGTAGTAAGACTCGACACCCACTCATTGAAGCAGGCATCAGAAGCGGGTCTCCAGCGCACCGGCAGGAAACAATGGCCAGAGTAATCCCGACCTACTATGCTAGGTTCGGGTATCCGCCATCGTGAATGATGATCCTCCAATCTAGCTTGCCGCTGATGCGGGCGAGAGAGGTGTAATCGCATGCTGCTTCCAGGCTCAGCAGCTATTATCGGACCGCATTTCCCAGTAAGCCTGCCTTAAACGTCGGGGTGTGTGCGTTGATGCACGCATGTGAGTGGGTTCCTTGTCGGCACATGCGCACATGGGGTAGCATCGCTTGTTGTCCACCATTCCACCAACCCCATCTCTCGCACTTGCGCATGTTCAGCCCCACTGGCCCTTCAAAAGACGATGGATGCGAATCCTGCTCACAAACCATTAAAGACTGGTTATCGTGACAATTACGGAGTACGTGTGGCAAGAGTACTCACTTGTATCAAAGGACCCTGAATATGTTGATGTATTAGCCGCCGATTTGTCTGTCCCGTTGATAAACATTGTATTTGGTCTGTGATCATCAGGCTTTCATCTAGTAGGAGGAGGTGCATAGTTTCGGCTTTTTGGGGGCGAAGAAGGAAGGTCGGAATTTCATCTTCCTAAAACAATGGATTATCCCGCGGCGGGCACCATGGATAACGCAATGGATTATCCCGCGGCGGGCACCATGGATAACGCAATGGAACGACAAGCGCCGTAAGGGTAGTGATAAGTACGGAGCAATGGTGTGATGATGGGCCTATACTTGTCAGTGTCAGAAAAAAACAGAAATTGCTGCCATAATCTGATGGACGGAAGGCGCTTGGGTATTTTTGACGCCCACTAGTGGAAGTTAATGGATGAAAACGTGAAGATGGTGTGCCGGTCCTGAGATTGATTGGAATAACTTGAAGGAAATGGGAGGAGGGGTGCGGGTTGCAAAGGAACAGCCATAACGGGGACATCTGAAGGTTTTGCCGATGCAGCCAATGGATTATGATTATCTGACAGCATGCCATGCCCTGGCGTGAAGGGTTTAGTTACGTTACTTATCACTAGTAGTAGTACTTCTAGTAGTACTCGGTACTGCTACTAGCAAGTGCTACAAGTAGTGGTAGTAGTGCTAGTAGAACTACCACGAAGTGCTAAGTATAGTAACGCTAGGTACTTGCCTCGCGCGATGCCACAAAACAGCGACCGGTCTCTGGTCTGGTAATGTGTTCCCATACAAATCTGGAAGGATTATCAGTTTTTCTCGACATAGTTTGGTCTAAGAAATGCGGGTTGGTCGGACCTGCTTGCTGATCAGCGATATTCCAAGATGGAAGGCAAGATGAAGAGCTGAGGATGAGGCGGGGTAGCGCAATTGCCTCCAGCTTGTCATGGAAACATCCATTGTCCTCCATCTGGAGTAGCCCGAGTACCTAGCCTAGGTACGTAGTACTCGCTGTTGAAAACTACTAATCCCGCGAATTCCGATATCTGGCCTATCTACTGCTTTCTACATCTAATCTCCCACGTTATTGATCAGGGGAGGCGAATATGATCGAAACGTCCTCACTGCCTACTTTGGGATGATCTCCTGGATGCTGCTCCGTACTCCGTACTCCGTACTGTTGCTCCAAACAGTCTCCAATGTCCGATGACCGAAAGTCAGCCTCCAGAAAGCCTTCCCAGTTCCTACCTTGCCGCCCCTACCTTGCCATACACAATGGTGCGGGAATAGTGTTCAATAAACACAGGAGTTACAAGCAAAATCATGGTCGATAGCCACGCAGAGATTCAACCTTTGCTGATGAGAATGATGTCACGGGCGTTGTATCGAAGGATTTCGGGATAAGGCTGTTAGCGCCCAGCACCAAGCCAACCTCGGAGCCACGCGTGATGGTCTGTTCGCGTTCCCGAGCCCACGTTTACGTTCGACCGCAGAAGGGCCCAAGCTTTTCACAATGAATAGTATTACCGATTACTCCGTACCAATTTACCAGCCCATCGGATATGCGGAGTGGCATTACACGGCATGTGTACCGATTACGGAGTACTACATAGTACAGACTGCTGAGGCGTGGCTACAAAGATTGATCGTGTACTCCATGGAAGCGAAGGCGAAATCGATGCACCCCATGCAACAGAGTAGCTGAGCAACCAATGTGTGTGCTTACTATTACCTAGTTGCATTCGTGTCTTCGAAGGCTATGCCGACGTGAGAAACTAGCGTTGTTAACATTGAGAGTCTCGGCAGTTGCTCATCGCATGACAACATCGCTTATTAAATCTAGCTATCAACGAATAAGAATGGCACCAGCGTAAAACTGTTCCACCCATTACGCCTCGATTCCGTGGCGTTGCTTGATCAAATCGGCTGCTCGCTCAGCGATAGCGTATACTGTGGTTTGGGGGTTGCCTCTTGTCGTAAGTGGCAGCACGCTAGAATCGACAATGCTGAGCCCCCGCACCCCGTATACGCCGAGTTTAGAGTCTACAACACCGCCTTTGTCTCTAGGAAGCATAGCGCACGTGCTGGTAGGATGCCAGCAGCTCAGCACTGCCTGGCGTACATAGTCCTTGACCTCGTCTAGGTTGTTCATATCCTTAGGGGCACCATTGCTGCGGCGGCCATCGGGCTTGAGATACTGATTCAGAGGTGCAGTATGCGCAATGGTATTAATGTACCGCAGATGGCGAGCCAGAACATCAATATCAAGAGGATGTTCCATGTATCTGGGATCAATGGTTGGCTTGTCAACAGGGTTGTTGGAATTGATGTGTGAGCTTCCACGCGAGAGGGGGAAAAGAAGCGCTGCGCAGATGGTAAAAAAACTCCCTTTGTTGCCAGTCTTGTGGATAATATCGGCACCTGCACCCTCGGGGACGAAGTTACCGCACGCAGCATAGGTGAAGAGGTTACCACTGCCCTCCTCGGGCTTGCTGAGAAGCGATCGAACATATTCTGCGTGGAGGGCAGAGAATGGCCCAGGAGTGGCATCGGTGGCAGTTGCATCCATGACCTTTTTATAGGTGGTCTCGGCGTCTGGGCCTGAGGTGAAGTCCTTTACGGGTACTAGGGCACCGGCATAGTTACCTGCCAAAGCGAAAGGCCCAGTCTTCTCGGTTGCATATTGCTGCATTGCCGCACCGATAGCCTCTGGTTCCTGTCTGCTCATCGCGTCCATAGTCTGGATGCCATCGACAACCTCGAAGCTTATGCCGGCGTTGGGATGATCCTGGAGGTTCTCGCCAACATTAGGGTTGTCCACTACGACCTTAATGCCAAGCTTTTCGAGGCGCTCTCGACCACCGACACCGGAAAGTTCCAGTAGTTTTGGCGTTCCAAATACACCTGCGGCCAGGATGATCTCCTTCGAAGCTGAGACTACTGATGTCTTGCCATCCTTCTTAACTTCCAGGCCCTTTGCTTGAGGACTGTCACTTGTCGTATCAAATACAATCTTCTCGACAATAACTCCTGTTTCAACGTGGAGGTTCTTTCTCGCTTTAGCTGGTTCGAGATAAGCAGTCGCCGAATCGCTTCGAGTCCTTGATGTAGGATCAATGCTCATGGCATTGATATAACCACCATACATGGTCCCAGAGAAGGGGTCTCCAGACGCGGGATATCCCAGTTCGCCAAGCGTATCAACCCAAGCTGAAGGCAAAGGGTCATGTATGACCACATTGTCCGGGAAAGACGCCTGGATAGGCCCATCGCTCGCCCGCACCTTGTCATCGATATAACCGAGACGGAGGTGCTTGACAGCGGCATCATTCGGGCGAGATAGGGTATGGAACTTTTTGTAGTATGGCGCCATAGTCTCCCAGTCCCAGCCCGGGTTCCCAAAGCTTGCCCATGCATCAACAGCTGACTTGGAGTTTGCGACAAAGGCTTGGCCATTGATGGCGCTGGAGCCTCCCAGCAACTTTCCTTGCGATAAAGGAACCACCTTTCCATTCAATCCTTTCTATGTAGATTTCTCGTTAGCAGCTGACCCTACTCGCGATTTTAATTATCGCCAATCTCGGATGTCTAACCTGGGGGACAGTGCGATAATCCCAGTCAAAGTCTTCTGATCCTAGAAGAGAAGGCCAAAGTGCCGGGGTGCGGACTCTAGGATCGGCGGTATGCTCACCGCCAGCTTCAAGGACGAGGACCGAGACATCGGGGTCCTCGGTCAGGCGCGCAGCAACGACAAGGCCGGCTTGACCACCGCCGACGATAACAAAGTCGTGCACAGAGTCCATATCTGGACTGGAATTGTTTATATGGCGAGGGGAGGCTTAGCTGTCTCACGACAAAGATTTGGCACAAATGGAATTCGGTGTAAGTTGGTGGTTCTTTTACTCAAAGAATGGCTGCATGAACGGGTCGAAATACCTATATCCTCGCGCGGGGCTTCGGGATTATAAGAAGGGTCATGATCAAGTCCAAGCATGCTTACGTCGATAGCAACCAATGTCGGTTCTGGCTCCGTGTCGCAGTTGCTTAGTCGTTCTGTGCCCCCTCACGACCGATTGTACGCATTAATGTCACGCATTATGACATTTCCCCTGTCACACCCGATTGCAACAGCATGCAATCCCCTCGTTGCGTTTGCAACAACATAGTATCATGATATGGAGCACCGCGTACGGAGTAGGTAGGTGGGCGTGGAAGGGTCCGGATGGGAAAGAAACTGATCATCACGTCACTGGCTTTGCGCTATTCCTGCGTGTTACTAGCGTATGGGTGTCCAGCCACCCTAGCTACATGGTTGAAAGGTTCCCTGTCATACTATGCCCACCCCCTCCCCCTCCCCCCCTCCTCCCCCTCTTCTTCCGCATCCCAAATGTCCGTTTCCCCCGAGCTGACGAATAGCGCGTCCAATCATCGCCCCTCCCTCTCCCGGACGTACACCTTGACTCTCGGGTCCTGGAAACCGAGTTCGAGGACGTGTAGGTTCGGAGGCCGTGTACTACTCTGCCCTTCCTGGTCGAAAGCTAGGTCGTACCGCTCCAGCATGGCTGCAAGCACAAGCTTGATCTCGACGGAAGCTACAAAGCGCCCTGGACAGGCAAAACGGCCGTGACCGAAGGTGATGTGATCTTTATCGGTGGAAGAGTATTGGTTTCTAGGTAGGGCTACTCCCGCATTACCTTGGTCACGCTTCCGGGTGTAGCGGTAGCCATCGAATGGCTCTTCCTCTCTACCTATACTTGATGTGTTGACAACACAGATATAGGTGTCTTTGGGTAGCACCAGGCCATCGGATAACGTGATGGGCTCCTTTACCATACGCTTGAAACTGACTGTAAGAAACATGGCTGCATTAGCGCCGCACCGCAGTTGGACAGGACTGAAGTGGCGATAACTTACTAGGACTCGGTGCATTTACTCGTTGTGACTCTTTCATAAAGCTGTCCATTTTCACCAGCTTGGATGCTGTCCCCTTGGCCCATCCACCATCTTCCCTCAGGGCATCTGTTAGCTCGGTTCTCAGCTCATGCATATATTCGGGTCTCGCTATGAGATCATATAAGCAGTCAACTAGACCGGCTGAAACAGTATACAGGGACCCGATGATGGAGAAGACGTAGCGAGTAGCCAAATTCTCTGCATCGCGCTCTTCTCCCTCGGCGGCATCCATCATCCATTGTAAGACATCCTCGGGCTTTTCGTACCCTTCGAGAACTGCCTCCTTGCGACGTCGGTCCTCAATGACAGGAGTTAAGTAGGAGTGGATGCGCTTCAGGCCGCGATTCAGCCTGAGTTTGGTGGGCAAGACTGGGCCAAGAATAGGGTGCAGGACCGCCGGGAGACATTTGAGGATCAGTGCTGTGAAGAAGATTTGCTGCGTGGTGTTGAGATTCGTTTCGTGCCAATCCTCGTTTCGACAAAGGTCCAGGCCCACCCACGTCCGCGATGTCAACCGCGAGATGATTCGGGTCATGATGGTGTTCAAGTCAAGCCCGACCCACTGATCTGGCTTCCTATGTCAACAGAGATATTCCAGTATTCTCGAACGAACTGGACTTGCCTTTGCAAGGAGGTATTTCGGTATTCAGTGCGTAGTCGACTTCATCCGCCAAAACAGGGACCAGGGAGCCCAGCCTCGGTGTGAGTTTGTTGCGGATCACGTTGAAGCTGAGATGACTTCCTTCTAGGATTGTCATGCCGGTATATTTGCCTTGCATATCCTTGGATAGGGCCATGTCAGAATTACACTGAACTTGATGTAGGAACAAACTCTGGCACAGGTACGCACATGGGACAAGGCTTCAATGGGATGCAGCTTATCATCATGGAGGTTTTGCAGCTCGTCCACATAACGTTGCGGCAGTACTGTTGAATTGGAATCGGGTCTCACAATGGTGAACCCCGTATCTTTGTACTACGCAAACAGTTAACACTACTTGCAGGGCTCAAGACGACCGTTGAAGCTCACCTTGTGCCATGCATCCCGGGTAATCTCCCATCCTCGCAGAACAAAGCGATAACGTGTCAGTAAAAGTGGTTCGAATGAGAATTTACGACCAGCGACTGGCAAATTTGGCAGAACTGTATGTTTGGTGTATTTTGAAAATTGGGAAAAGAGGATAGGAATCAGAGCAAATGCCAGCCATAGGCAAAACACGGGCAGCCTGCTCAACAAGTCATCTAGCCTGAAGACTTGTGTCGCGACGGGCATCATCATCGGCTGCCTCTTTTCGTGCTCTTTTCTTTTTTACTTCTCCACGACACAAGGGTTTTTGCAGGGAGCCAAGTCTCAGTAAGTTTTTTTCTTCCTCATCTTATTTCATTTTTGTCCCGGTCAGCCCTTAAATCTGGCCATATTAGGCGGGGGCGTGGTGGTGAGGTGCGGTGCGCTCAATAAAGAAGCGCAAAACCCGCCCACTTATTCACTGGCTGGAGGGGGAGATATTGGACAGGTAGGTTAACCGCGCTGCATGAAGACAAGTGGTTCATTGGCTGACAAGCTTGGTACAGGGGAGAGGGGAGGGGGGAGGGGTAGGCCTAGGTATCCAAGCGTCGATACTATCCCAGCAAAGGCTAGTTGGCGTGATTCTAACCTGCTAGCGCTTGGATGCTATCCATATATCCCTCTGACTGGGATGCTGGTGAGCGAGAGAGAATGTGGGGTATGACAGGACAAATAGTCCGCGCCTCGGTCGACGATGGATGCAGGTTTAGCGAGCATAAATGAGGAAAAAAGGACGAGAAAAAGAGTTGCACGGAGGGGAATGGATCCTATCAAGGACACATGGAAGTCTCATGACGCATCTCCGTCAGTAAAAACTGCGCTATCACAGTGCCCTACCCAATGGCGGAAGCTGGCGGCACGGCAGAGACAATGTGCGGTGCATGGGGAGGAGACACTAGGTGAGTATCTCGGCCTTGATGGGGGGAGGGGACCCAGGGAATCATGTAAACGCATAGACGGGAAGGTTGGACAACCCGAATCATTATCTCTGTCACTGGCGGTGGCTGCTTACTGCGGTATGACTCGGGTAGGTTCGATGCATAAGTGTCCCAGGAGGAGACATTACATTACTTTCGGTCAAACCTTTGCTACTCACCTCTCGCCATCCTATGCAAGGGCTACGAAACAGGAACAGGCTATCTGCATGTCACACCTTGGTTTCTGCATACGACTTGGAGCTAAAAAAGGACTCCAACATTCAGTACCATGCTGGTAACCACTGATATCAATGGGCTAGCCAAAGGCCTGATCAGTGGGCTGGCTGATGGCTACGATGACCAGCACGGTCTCGGTTCCATGACCTGTGCCATCTACGACACGGCTTGGGTGTCGATGGTTTCCAAGATGATCAACGGGAAGACGAGCTGGCTGTTTCCAAGATGTTTCGAGCTCATCGTCAAGTCCCAGAGAGAGGATGGTGGTTGGGACGGCCATGCTACGGACAAAGACGAAATCGTCAATACGGCTGCTGCCCTTTTGGCTCTGTGCCGGCATTCCAAGGAGGGCACTACGGCAGTCGATATGGGATCAAGGATAGAACGAGCCACTCAATCTCTGCATGACAGTCTGCAGTGCCTGAACCTCGAGGACACACTGCCGGTTGGGTTCGAAATGATACTCCCCGCCATCTTGGGCTACCTAGAAAAGGAGTCAATATTTATCAACTTCCCCGCCAAGAGAGCCCTGTTCAAGATACGGGAGAAGAAGATGGAGCACGTCGACTTGAAGAGAATTTACGAGGGAGGAAAGTCTACAATCTTGCATTCGTTGGAGGCTTTTATTGGCGAAGTGGACTTTGACCAGGTCCGGCAGCACAAGGTACAGGGGAGTCTGATGGGGTCACCCTCGTCAACGGCGGCGTACTTGATGAATGCCTCGGGATGGGATGACGAGTCGGAAAAGTACCTGCATCAAGTTGTGGAGGTTGGGGCTGGCAAGGGTGATGGTGGCGTACCCAGTGCTTACCCGTCGACGCATTTCGAAGTTTCTTGGATCATTTCAACGCTGCTGGAGAATGGCTTCAGCGTAGAGGACCTAGGTACGAGAAACACGGACCTACTGAAGAATATCTTGAGGGATGCCTTCAGACAGGGTCAAGGGATCATTGGTTTCGGTAAGCAAGGGGCCGCCACAGAAAAGAAACATGAGCCTATACTCGGCAACAAGAAACACAACCCGCTAAACATAAACCAGCACCTTCACTAGAGCCAGACGCTGACGATACGGCCAAGGCGATAATAACCCTGAACCTGCTCGGGGTCTCGACATCGGCCTCGCGATTGGTAGAGGAGTACAAGAATGACACGCACTTCAGGACGTATAGGGGGGAAAGGGACCCGAGTGTTACCACCAACAGCAACGTCCTCACAGCTCTGTGCACCAGCTCAGATGTTGCGAGTTATAAGGAGGTGATCGAAATGGCCACGGGGTTCCTCTGCACTACATGGTTCAGAGACGCGAGTAATATTCGGGACAAGTGGGTGAGTCGTATCCTCTAAGCTCCCCTTTTGGATAAGAAAAGTGGGATGAAGAAAAAGAACAGGGACAAAGAAGGCAAGAAAAAGGGAAAGGAGAAGAAGAAGAAGAAGGGACTAGGCTAACAAAGGTGGTTTTTAGAATGTGTCACAAAACTATACCCTAATGCTGATGACACACGCCCTTGGTTCTGTGCTGGAAGTATGGTCAGAAGGTGTCCTCGAACTGGCTCGCCAACTACTGCAGGACATGTTAGTCGTTCTCTTCCAGATCGTCCTCAGACTGCTCCGATCCCAGGGCGAGGACGGATCGTGGGACGGCAAGCGAGAAACCACGGCCTACGCCATAATCGCCATCAACGCCGCCGCTAACCTACCCATGCTCAAGCCGGCCCGGGAACAGATCGACCTAGCCATGCAGCGAGGGAAAGATTACCTACACTCTAGGCTCGCCGGGCGACCCCAGCAGCCGGAGCACATATGGATCGAGAAAGTCACGTACGGGTCGCACAACCTCTCGCAGGCCTTTACCTTGTCGGCGCTCAGGTGCTCGCCGCGGCCGGGCCCGTCCCGCGTCGCCGACATCCTACCCGAGCCCGTGGAGACGACGCTGAAGTGGACCAAGTTCTTCGGCAAGCTGCCCCTGTTCAGGGACACGCCGAGGTGGCTGCTGGAGGCGTCGGCGCTCGAGGGCTCGCTGCTGCGCGACCGGCTGCGGGAGAGGTGCCTGAGGGTGTTCCCCACGAGGACGAACAGCAAGGAGAAGCACATGGCCTTTATCCCTTTTACGTGGACGGCGGGGAACAACATGCACGGCGGCGCCTTGGGGTCGTACATGCTGGTCGAGTTGATGGTGATTTCGGCTCTCGCGTACCAGGTCGACGAATTCATCGAGACCGGCGTGGCCGACATGTCCATCCAAGACGTCGGGACCCTCAAGAGCAGCATCGGCCGTCTATTTACCCAAGTGGAGGGTGAAGGGCAGGCAATAACTGAAGGGAGAGACGGCACCGACAGTGCCAACGAACAGGGCGGCAAAGAGGAAGAACTGCAAGACGGAACCGTCGTCAAGATGCAGCGGGGCCTCGTGAGCTTCATGAGATACCTCTGGCACTCTCCCCACGTTCGCGCCGCCACCCCTTACAACCGCGCCCAGCTCAAGCGCACCGTGAAGGCGTACCTGACGGCGCATCTCACCCAGGCCGAGGACAATCACGCCCTGGCCTCGCAGCATCCGCCATCCCCTTCTCCAGTTAGCGATGGCAGCAGCAGTAGCAGTCACAGAGGCGGAAGGCGTAAAATATACGAATCCGCCACCACGTCCCTGCACGGCTGGACGCACTCCACGTCGGGCGACCACACGGCCGGCCCCGTGGCCGTGGCGGCGTTCTTCTGCATGCTCGGCGGGCCGGGGGGCGCTGACCGCCTCCCCTCGGCGCGGGCCAAGTACGTCGCCGAGGACATGTCGCGGCGCCTGGCGGCCCTGTGCCGCCTGTACAACGACTACGGGTCCGTCGCCCGCGACCGGGACGAGTGCAACCTCAACAGCGTGAATTTCCCCGAGTTTTCCCTCCCCGCCGCGACGACGCCGCGTGGTGCAAGCGAGCCTCGCGAGGGGGAGCAAGGACATGACGACCATGACGACGACGATGATGCCAGCGTCAAGGCGGAACTGCTGCAGCTGGCAGAGTACGAGCGGAGGTGCCTCGTGGCCTCGCTGGCGGAGCTGAGGCCCCTGGTGGGCGAGGACGTCTTCGCGACGCTGAGCATCTTTTACAACTCGGCCGACATGTACGGGCAGATGTACGTGCTCAAGGACATGACGCCTTCGGTCAAGGGGGGAAGGGGGGACAAGTAGGTGTTGTACGTGGTGAGATAGAAGGAGAGAGAGAGAAAGAGGGAGGGAGGGGGGGAGAGGGGGAGAGGGGGAGATGGAGTACAATGAATTTTGTGTATAGGACATTTTGTGTTTCTATTCGAGAGAATCGAGTTGGAGGTCCGAGTGCAAGTATAGAGCGCCCTACTCTTGTACCCCCTTGGAATATTCATAGTTGTCCAATAGTATACACCACTTGTCAGAAAAGCCCGCTGCGAGTACTCCGTACATCACTTCGTGGACAAGATACATCATCTCCTCGCCTTCTCAAGTCTTTGTCTTGTCCCCAAACCATGACCACATCCTTCCGCAGTCTGCCCTCGACTTACAAACGGCACAAATCACCACACTGGGGATATCAAATATTGAACCCCAATACAAATACAAAAGCGAATGGACAAGTACCCAGGAAAAGCTGTATAAGCTTAGTATATTACTAGCTGCTCTAGTCAATAACCCATCGACTCCTTTTCAAAAACGTAGACCCTCACCCAAAACTCCAAACAAAAAACTTGTCCATCGACAAAAAAGAAAAACAAGCAAAAGCCCATGCCAGGGAAAGAAACATCAAAGGACCCCTGGTTTGGTCCCTTTCCTCCATTTTCCTCCTCCCAAATCTACCCGCGGTGCTCAAAGAGCCCAGTCAAAAAAGAAGCTCAAAAACAAACAGCCCCCGCCTCATCCTGGTCCTGGCCAAAACCCTTTTCCTAGCGGGCGCGGCGACAGTTGATCCTGATGATGCGGCCAGACCTCCGCAGGGGGAGTTTGGGCGCTGGGGATGGCGTCCTGGGTGCTTCCGCGGTGGCAGCAGAAGTCTGGGTCGTGACGGTCTCCCCCTTGTCCAAGTCCACGCCCTTTGCTTCTTCGTGCCCCGAACAATCCTTGGGTGATGACTCCTCGGAGGCAGTTGCAGGAGCAGGAACAGGAGGAGGAGCAAGAGCAGCATCGCCACAGCCATCCGTCTTCTTGGCCTCAGTAGCGGGGGGAAACCTGTTCTTGAAGATGATGCGAAACTTCTTCTTCTTCGGCTGGGGAGCCGTATTATCCGACTCGATGCTTCGCTTCAGAGGCGAAGCAGCTGCTCTTTTCTTCTCCCCCCTTCCAGTCCCCGACTGGGATCCCGAGTCCACGTCAGCCGTGCTGCTACCGCTACCCTTCGAGGACGCCTCGTCCAGCTCTTCGCCCTTTCGCTTCTTCGACAGCGGCGTTGTCGACTTCCCACGCTTGGTCCCCTTCTTTCCGCGGCCACCTGATGATGGAGGAGGCGACGACACAGACGAGGACAATGGCGAAAGAAGACGACCACCGGCACCATGCACCGCGTCGTCATTATCCCCCTCCTCCTTCTCCCCTCGCCATTGCTCGAACCACCTTCCGCCGTACCTCATCGCCACCAGGACTTTGGCCACCTCGCCAGCTTCCTCCTCCCGCGAAGTCTTTTCTCCGCACTCCTCGCAGAGCAGCTGGCCCGCGCTGCTCCTCTGTGCAGCGCACGGCAGCACGAACATAACACCGCACGACGCGCAGGGAATCTCCTGGTCCCTCGCGTCAGGGCTGCGGGGGCATGCATCAGAGGAGCAGCCATGGCAGAACTGGCAGTGATCCCGGTTCCAGGGGGCGCCTCCCTCTTCGTCAACCTCAGCCAAGGCTTCGCGGGCAGGCGGCGTCACTGGCGCGGCGGCGGCGAATTCTGGAGACGGAGGGTTAAGAAGGATCAGGGTTGAGAAGCGGGGGGCAGTGTACTCACTGGCTTCTCGCAGGGTGGTGTCGTGGTGGTGGTGGATGGGTTGGAACATCCTCGTTATGGGAAGAATGTATGCGTGTGTGTGCGTGTGTGTGCGTGTGATGGGCGGGGTTAAAGGGAGTTGGGCAGAATATAAAAAAAGGTTGATGTATGTTGTTGTGTGCATGTGTGTATGTGTATGTGTATGTATGTGTCTCGTAGTCGTATACACTTGAAAAGAAGAAGAAGAAGAAGAAGAAGAGAGTAAAAATGGGATAGAAAAGAGTTGGAAGAATTACTACTAGTAGAATACAATGTGTGTAAGTAGGCGAAACAATGAAGCATCGAAAGGTGGGAGGAGAGGGAATATTATATAGCACTATTGATTAGACCTTTCCTGCTACTGCTGCTGCTACTGCTGCTGCTGCTACTGCTACTGCTGCTGCTGCTACTGCTACTGCTACGTTTTGCTACTGACTTCTATCTTCTTCCTTTCGAAAGGGAGGGGGGAAGAACTAGAACTGTGCCTTCTGACTCTTTCTTTTTTACCAACTCTATTTCGAGTCACCACATCTTCTCAACAAGGGAAGGAGAGGAGTGAACAGTTATCTTTTTCCTTTCTAGAACGGCTCGAAGGACTACTAAGAACAATGGTTTCGAGTCACTAGAGATGAAAGTATACGACAGCAGCAGCAGGTAAGTAGTAGTAAGTAGGCCGCGGAAATGTAGCAAGCCAATAATGGGCCTTTGTGGGAAAACAAAGAATATTGGTTATAGTTCAACGATGACTGCGAAACAAAGTTGGTTAAACAAAGGGGGGAACAACCTTTGACTGTTCGGGAATGACAGTGGGGAAGGAATTGGGAAGTAATGACCACCGCCACCACCAAAAAGAAACCCAAGTAAAAAAGAAGAAGAATATTAGCGATATGGAGGGAGACCAATGACTTGTGTTTTTTGGTCTTTCTCGGCGTGTCGATGCGTAGGGCCAAAGAAATGGAAGCTGGGTTGGGAGAAGCAGCAGACGTCGTCCAACTGTTCTGCTACTACCATCACTCGACGTGGAAGTAAATCCGTCTTTTTCTTTTCCTTTTTGTCTTCTTCTTTTCTTCTCTTCTTCTTCACCCTATTATGTTATATGGGCTCGTTCGGTTTACATGTCCACCAAACAAATAGCAGACACCTCACTCCGACGTAGATGCCCTTGAGAAGCATTCTTCTTTCCTTCTTTATCATCGTTCGGTACATCCCAATCAATGGAATAAATTTTTAGTTTTTTTAATTTGCAGTAGGTATCCAATATCATTCTTGTATTCGAGTTTTGTTTCGATACACGGAAACTGGTAACCCCCCCCCCCTCCCCTTACCAAGCTCTCGCAAACTGTATACTGTCTGTTCTCCTATAGTCACCACTATCCTTCGAGTGCTCATATCAGATAAAACACATGCTCACTCCCACGGAAACCTCCACATAGCCCTAAAAAGAAAATCACGACGCATCCCCCTCATCCCTCAAGCACCGCCTCGCCTCTCCGCAGCCAATCTCTCCAGCACGCCCAGCGCCTCCCCCCCCTTCCCCTCGGGCACGAAGAGGTGGTCGTGCCAGAAGCCGCTAACGGGGTTCACCCCCACGCCGCACTCGCCCGCCAGCCGCGCCGCCACCGCGGCCATGAACCCCACCGCCTCGAGGCTGCTCTCCACGTCGAGCGTGATCATCTCGCACGGGAACAGGTACGCCATGCCCCGCGCCTCGGCGTACGACCTCGTCACCACCGCCGTCACCCTCTCCCCGCCTCCCGCTTCATCACCCTCCTTGTCCTCGTCCTTTTCCTTGGAGGCGGCTGTGGCAGCCCGGGGCCCTTCGCGAAAGAGCATCCTGCACGCGGAAAACGGCGGCGCCGTCGCCTCCGACGCGTGCGTGGTGAAGACGTACGTGTCCGGGTGCAGCGTCGCCGTCAGCGTGGACAGGAGCTTGTCCAGCGACTTTTCTCCCTGGTCCTTTATTCCCGACATCTTTCTATCTCTCCCTCCCTTTCCCCTTTGTGAAGGGATAAGTTGTTTGCAGAGCCTCGATATCAAGGCTCTCTCTCTCTCTCTCTCTCTCTCTCTCTCTCTCTGCGTAACCCCTTCTTGGGTTAAAAGGAGCTATTTTTTGTCGGATTGCAAAGGTATTGTGTAGTATATGAATTCAACCTCCAATACGACGGGGCATAAACCACCCTGTTCGTGGGTGATGTAGATGTACGAGACCTCTCGAACAAAGAAGAATAAAATTTGTGTATGGAATATGTGTGTCGGATTTCGTCTTTCTTTATTATCCTCTTATTATTATTATTATTACTTTTCAATCGGTCGTCTTGGTCAAAGAGCTGTTGTCTACTTATTATACTCACAAGATTAGCATAACGAAATGAGACACCAGATGTCAAGCATGTCATCCCACACGCCCTTCTGACTTATAGTGCATGAAATACTACTAAGTAGTAGCAGCACTACTGCTACCACCACTACTAGTAAATAACTGTCGCTATTGCTTGATTAGGCGCTCGTGCAACAAGCCCCACAGGGCAGTCCAATGCCTACAATACGTCCATTCTAGGACGCCCTTCTGGAAGCGTGAAGCTCTCTAATGTACTGATGCAGTACGCTCAGTGGCTCAGCAGAGTACATGCGAGCTCTGGAAATAGGCAAAGTCCCTGGATCCAGTGCAGCGCCCTACGACACATGATCGGTATCCATGTCTCATACCAACTCCAACCCTGGCAGCACATCAATCTATGTAACGATAGCGAGACAAACCATATACTTAATCCACTCCGGTTTCAAACTTGGACCCGAAAGCCCATAGCAGAAACATCGAGTCAATCATAAAGATAGTATACAGGACAGGACATTGCACACGGGGTATATCGCAATCGCATCTTTTGGCTATAAACTCGAAACAGGCACCGTCTAATACTCAGCAAATCCACCTGTCCATCGCTCTCTCTATCGGGGGCCCAGCTTCTCCAGCACGCGCGTGCCCTGCTCTTCCCACTCCGCCTTGGTGACCCACATGCTTTCCTTGTCCGCCATGATGTTAGCCAGCACCGCACCGCCCAGGAAGACCATGTGTCGCCGCCTCGGCGGGTCCTCGATTCTGACTTTGAACTTGCTGAGGCGCTCGGGGTTGCCTTGCAACGCTCGGGTCAACCACAGCTGCTTGAGCTCCTTTTCGAGACGCGAAGGGAGACCGGGGTACATGCTGCTGCCACCAGACAGGACAATGGCCTTGAAGAGCGATGATCGAATATCAACGTCGGCCGATTGGATCGTGTTGAAGAGGAACTCGCCCAGACCAGGCGAGTCGCTGTCCACCAAGTGGGGCTGGAACAGACATTCGGGAGCCTCGAATCGCTCGCTGCCCACCCGAATCACTCTGCCATCAGGAAGCGTATAGTTCTCCACCAGCACCGTCGTGTCTTCGCTGAGATGCTTATCCAGCTCCAGATCGTATGAAACGTAGCATAGCTTCTCCTTGATCTGGCGGACCGTTTCGAAATCGGCCGTTCGGTTCAGGGCGTATCCGCGGCGAAGCAGGAGCTTGATGAGATTGCGGGTCACGTCTCGGCCGGCAACGTCGAGACGTTTTGTGAGGTGGTTGAGGACAACGGATTCGTAAACGGGAACAATGTGCGTTACGCCATCGCCGGAATCGACGACGACACCAGAGCTAAGACCTGCAAAACGGTGTCAGTATTCCTGTATTCTTCCGCGGCCATGAGCACCTCTCCCTGGTGCGGTCGGTCCGATGGCTTACCTTGAGCGTACAGCGCCAAGACAGCCTGAATAGCGACGTAGACCCCTCCAAACTCGTAGCGATCAAACATGACCTCGCACATCTGCTCCCGGTTCTTAAGAGGATTCATGGGCGGCTCCGTCAGCAAGATCTTCTGCCCCCTCGTGTCCACCTTGAGCTTCTCGGCAAACGTGTAATCCCACAGGTGCTGCATGTCGTCCCACTTCTTGACAATGCCATTCTCCATCGGGTAGCTGATCTGGAGCATGGTGCGGACGGCGGCGGCCTCGTCACCGCACATGATATCTTTGATGACCACATCGCTGTCCGTCTTCTCTTCGGAACGGAGGATGGGGCGGCCGACGAGCGAGGGGAACTGGTGCTCCGGGAAGTTCTGGCCGGCGTAACCGACCTTGAGGAAGCCGGTGCCACCGTCGAGGACTAAGAGAAGGAGTTATGTGAGCAATGGGCCATAAAATAATGGGTGATGCAGCAGCAGCAGCTCCGGAAGTTGAGGAGGAGCAGGAGGAGCAGGAGGAGCTCGAGGGAGGGAAGCTATACCAATGGGAGCCTGAGCCATCGTGGGACAGGTAAGACTAGGCGGTAGCTTGTAAGCGGTAAAGGGGACCAAGATGGAATTCAACAAAAAGGAAGACCACAGGCGTCAATCGCACCGCCAAAAAGGTGTTGCGGGAGATCGGGAGGATAGCGTGGAAACGGCGATGTCGCGGGCGCGGAGCAGTCAGGCTACCTAGTAGGTCTGGTTGACGCTGGCAGCTTGGTTGCGTGGAGGTGCCTGGAATGGCCGTAGGAGCATCCAAGCATCTATCTCCCCCGTACGTGGTGGGGTCACCGACTCGCACCTTTCGTCACTCGTCACTCCTTGTCCTCTCGGTGCTCTTGCGCTCCCGCCCGGCGGCCAGCTGCCAGCGGCCTCAGTTGTATCACGTGATGCCCCGCGATACCAAGTAACACCCGAAAGAGGGCGAAAGAGGTTACGAGATGCAGCTACTTATGCACTATACGTAGTACTTTGTAAAAGGATAAATTTCCTATAAATTAGGTGATATTTCCGCCGTAAAGAACCACATTCATAGGAACCCAACCATAGCTTGAACCGTACGAGAGGCACCTAATACCCGCATTAAAAGGTATAGTGACAACCCCTCCAGAAACAGTGATACCTTCCCCATCGCTAACACGGCATGTCAGCCAAACCCGTTAATTATCCATAACTATGGCGTCCGAAAAAAAGATCCGGATTCTGGTTGTGAATCCAAACTCCTCTCATGAAATGACCAAAGCAATGGAGACTGCCCTCGGCGCGCTGCCTTTGCCAGTACGTACTGCAGCCTAGGTAACCCATCAGAACTGCCACTTACATGGAAACCCCATATAGTCAGTCGACATCACCACCTACACAGCTCCCAAAATTTCACCCTCAAGCATCAATGACGGAGAAGGCATCCAAGCCAGCACAGAAGCAGTACTAGGAGACCCAAACGTGCCGAGATACAAAGACTACGATGCCACCCTCATTGCATGCTTCAGCGTCCATACCCTGGTTTACGCGTGGCAGAGGAATGGTGCCCTGGTGACGGGCATATTCGAAGCAAGCATCATGGCTGCCCTTCCCATCCTTGAAGCCCGCGAGACTTGGGGAATCGTCACCACAGGCAAGTTCTGGGAGGAACACCTCACCAGAGGGATCAAAAACTTCCTGGGCCAGGAAGCTGAGGGGAGCAATGCCAAATTCGCTGGGGTCTTCTCGACAGGACTGACAGCCGGGGATTTCCACCACATTGAGCCTGCGCAGGTCCAGGCCAAACTGAAAGAAGCCACCCTTGGGCTTTTCCGATCCACCGAGGGACGTGTCAGAGCCGTGGTCATGGGATGTGCCGGTATGGCAGGGTTGGAGGAGACCATTCGCGACGCCGCAGTGGAGTATTATGGCGTTGACGATGCCAAGGGGTTGTATATCATTGACGGCGTCAAAGCCGGCATTCTGCAACTAGAGAAAATGGTCAGAAGCAAGAGAGAGTTTGCCATATGATAATCCTATTATTACGCAGAAAACTGTATAAAAAAAAGAAGCCAAAAAAAGAATGACCTTTTAGTCAATGCGCCTTTCCCTTCCCCATACTTGGTCCAAATCCTTCTTGCCCATCGTCTCAGGTACCCTCCATGACACAAACAGACCGCATCCTACTGCAAGGCCAGCGAAGATGAAGTATACCCAACCAGCACCACCCAATGCACTGTTCAAGGCTTTGTTGATGATGGGGAAAAACTGGGCGACAAGGAACGTTGCGACATAGCTGGCGCCCAAAGCCCAGCTCTGCGTCGCGCCCACGGCTTCTTTATCAACGAGTTCAGAAGCAAGAATAAAGGGCACGGGGCCTAGTCCGACGGCGAAGAATGCCACAAAGAAGAGCACAGCAACGGCGGACAGGATCTTGGCTTCGTACACGATGGATAAGGCAAGAATGAGGGAGCTCGAACCTTGCCCGACAATGGAGAGGAGCAAACACCTCTTTCGACCGTAACGGTCAGGAAGAGGCGAACATGCCACCGTTGTCCCCAGGTTGACCACGGAAATCAGAATAGTGAGAAGAGCCGAAGAAACAGGAAGAAGGTCGGCAAGCAGAGAGACGGAGTACATGACGACCGAGTTGATGCCGCAGAATTGCTGCGATACCATAACACCAACAACAGCAATGATGGCGGGTCGGCAATCGGGGTCCTTGGCCACATCAAGAAAGCCTGTGTGAGCTGGCTTGAGCGACTCGGTGGGAAGTGCTTCGGAAACTACATCCGTCTGCGTCAGAAGACGTGCCCCTTCTCCTTCTCCAGAAGCAGATGTGTCTTCGTCTCTATTCCAGCCCTCTACCTCGTCCTTGATGTCGAATGTCTTGCCGCGAATTCGTTGCAAGGTCCGTTTGGCAGCAGTCACTTCTCCGTTGACAGCGAGCCACGCCGGGCTCTCGGGAACAATCAAGAGACCAAGGCCCTGCGTCGCGCCGATGCAGACGCCGATAGCTAAAATCCAGCGCCAAGCGGCGCCGTGGCTCAAAAAGTAGCCCAGGGTCTGGGATAATAAGATGCCGATGTTGATGGAAATCTGGGTCATGGCACCAAACAGACCACGCTGGCTAGGTGGTGCCACCTCGCTAATGTACAGAGGCACAATGACGGTAGAAGCACCAGCGGCGACACCGGCAAATAATCGACCAGTTGCCATGAGGGAGACGGCTCCGGAGAGGCTTTCGATAAGAGAGCCCAGCACGTACAGCACGGACGCGACACGCAACGTCGGTCGGCGACCGTGGCGGGAAGATAATGGGCCGGCACATAAGGCTCCAATGAGACCACCGAGGGTAAACATGGACGAGACTGTTGCGAATTGTGCTTCATTCATGGGTATACAGTCTGGCAAACCAGAGTTCTCGGTCGAAGTATCGTCGCGGGCCGAGGAGATCCAGCGAGTAACCGTCTGGGCAATGGACTTTTTGCGACAGGTAATGACATCTTGTGGAGCATTCAATTCCGCCTGTAGAATTTAGCAAAGCTGTCCAAACCATTCATCCATGGGAAATGGCCCGATCATCAAAGGATCATGTTCGCCCGGACGTCTTACCAAATGGTAGCCATACTGTAATGATCCTATCGTTGAGACGACAATCAAGAGAACCAAATAAGGCGTTATATCGCCTAGATAGTGCCGCAAGGCTCGATTCGGCATGGCGACGGTTGACTCTCTGACAACGATTAGTGTTGTAATGTCAAAAGGTGAAGCTTTGGATGATGGTCAGTCTCAGTGATCATCAGGGCGAGTACGGAGTATGGCGGGCGGGTATTAGCGGCGGTGTTGCGCTGTCACGGCACTACCAAGGCTACGGAAGCTCCCTAGGTTAATGGGGGGAAGAGGGACCAGGTGCGCAATTGGCCAAGTGAAATAAGCACTGTGAGTAAGCAGTATGAGAACTACTACTACTAATCAGATGACACTCAGTACCTTGTGAACAGTATGTATAAATCACATCTCCTTTTTTGCAGCTTGAAATTCATTTACTCGACAAATGAAAAGCCACGTAATGTCTGGATTGCGTGATCGCGCCGCTACCACCAGTTACCCTGCGGTGCAACACCTACCCTTTTAGGCTTCTCACGTACGCAATGTCAACCGGTACAGGATATACAAAGCATCAGCCGTTGAATCATATAAACAGCTTAAAGTAAGCTTATTTGGCTAGTAAATCGAAGAAAACAGAGGTGCCGGGTCTAGACATGTGCCTATGAGTAATCCGCGTACTTGTTATCAGACGTTGGAGACAATAACCGAGTCCACGGTCCCTTGTAATTATACCCGCCTATTGCAACGACAGATATGAATGCTCGTTCCAATCATGGCCAAAAGTTTGGAATCTCCAACACGGACAGTATGTATGTATAGGTGCTACCACTAGCAGTATATACAGACATACATACTCCCACAATCAGAAGAGAAAACCACCTTCAACTTATTCGCACAGATTCTGAATCAATTTCCGACCTTTGAGACAGCCCTCCTCGCGCGTGGGTTCCCGCTCCGTCTCGGCGAGACCGCCCTCCACCCACGCCTGGACCGCGGGGTGCGCAAACAGGCGCTTGATGTACTCGGCCGCCGGCCCCGCGTCCAGCTCCAGGCTGTACGTCTGGAGGCGCGAGGCGACGGGCGCGAAGAAGGCGTCGGCGGCCGTGAACGCGGGGCCCGCCAGGAACGGACCGCCGAACTTGCCGAGCCCTTCTTCGAACAGCTCGACTAGGCGGGCTAGGTCCTGCCGCAGGCCGTCGCTGAGGGGCTCCGTTATCTCGACCCTGTAGCCGACGTTCATGCTGCACTCGGTCTTGAGGGAGCCGAAGGCCGAGTGCATCTCGGCGGCGGCGCACCGGGCCCACGCCCTCGCGGCCCGGTCGGCCGGCCAGACGCGCGGGTAGTCTTCGGCGACGTACTCGACGATGGCCAGGGAGTCGTGCACGAGCAGGGAGGCGGAGGCGGAGGCGTCGTGCAGGCAGGGCACCTTGCCTGTCGGGGAGATGGCGTGGAAGGCGAACTGGCCTGGCGGGGGCTTGACGTAGCAGTGGACGGATTCCTCAAAGGGGATGTCGAGGGCTTTGAGCAGAACCCATGCCCGCATGGACCAGGACGAGTACCGTTTATTCCCGACCAAGAGTTTGTAGGTCATGTTGGGCGCGCGTACGGTACGGTGAGGGACGAAGAAAATGAGAGGGTTCGGTTAACACGCTTATGCCATGTCAAAATTCGCCAACAAAAGAAGAAGAAAAGAAAAGACAGAGAGAGATATGGATGAACATATCGTTGTGTATTTATCATGCTGTATACAACGCAACATGTGCATTGTCCCCGCCTCGGGAGTTGTCACACTAAGCTGTCATCGGGAGGGCACTATGTGGGCTACGGCTTCAAAGTCCCCGAGCCGCCACTCTGCAACCGCTAGTCAATGGAACTCGCGAGCTTTGCATAAAATGGATGATTGTTCAGCCCGGGCGGAAAGCCGTTGTACGGTTTGGGCTTGGTCCACGCCCTGAGGTCGACAGCAGGTGGATTTGCTGATAAATGCGATATGCACGAATACGCGGAGCCGCGGCCGCTACTGCGAGAACAACCGAGGGACCAACACACGATTAGCCATATAGGTACTTCTGAGGTGTAGAAAATGGATCCTGATGGTTGTGAAGGACGGGGAGTATCATGATTTATTCATGCCTACGTATCCTTACGGTCAAATTCAAGATGTACTCTATGCATATTGTAGAATATCCGTAGTTGGATATGTGAAGAGTGTAAAACATTTAAAATAAAGGAAAAGGAAAGACAAAAGGGTCAAAAGGAAGCCACACTGAGAGCTATAATAACCAGTGGAATGGGCTGGCTGCGTGTGTCTTGATTGCACATATATATCCAATACGGGATCTGATCTGTCATTCGTTTGACCATATCAGTCAAAACCTTGCCAAGCGGCGGTTTGACAAGAAGCTCCGTGTTGCATAAATACTCTTTGATGAGCATATTATGTGGCTGCACGATCTTGAGCGTTGCTACTGGCTTATTTGTTTTTACTCATACCTCCAGTTGTCGACTATATGGGTATACGTCTATTCGGCAAACAGTAGTACTTGCCAACCACTTGTCGGCCAATTTTCCCATTGATAGTACTTGGCAAGTAGTATAGCTCACGATATGCTCTTCTTGATGTTGCTGAAACGGGGGTTTAATTAAGCAAAGCTGCGCAGCGGCTTTGCGAATGCAGTATGCAGGACCACAAGCATAGCTGCCAGATTTTCTCTTCTTATAGGACATTTGGGCATCACGTGAAGTAATAACGAGGAGAAATTGGTCAACCCCTTGTAATTATTACGTAGTAAACGCGAGCAGTAATTAAGTAGCTGACGGTCTCCTACCGTACGTCACGAAGTTACTCGCCCTCTTGCCTGCTCGCGGGTTAGCTCCTTCCCTGGCCTTCGTCTTCGAGGAAGGAGCCAACCTGCGAGCAGGCAAGAGGGCGAGTAACTTCGTGACTTGCGGCAGCAGCTTTGCGAGCCTTTTGGCTACTACGAGGTACAAGTTGGTAACAGAATTTTATCACACCGAGCATCTCTCGTTTACCACTCCCTCGTTTCTAGCTCACGTCCTCCTCCCCAGCCAGAGCAGCGACAAACGAATTGATCCCCCGAAATGCAAAGCCGTGTACAATATTCCGAATATCAGATTAGAGAACCCTCACAGTCAAAGTCATGAAATTTACAACATACACGACGTATTCCCCGCACGTCCCACCGTTTGGTCCGCGAAAAAGTAGGCAGAGTTTAGCCTGAATGCTCGAAATATTGGTCACGTACTAGTGGCTAGATGGGTGCGACCCTTTCTATAATCGACATATTCCTGCACGAAACCAATATTATAACAAAGCCCCCCCCGCATCCGAATTAAAGTTTCCCTTTTCCATCCATGCACAGCACTATGTAACATCACCCCTTCCGAATCAGGAAGTGATCGGATGCAGACCTCCCGTGGATTATGAGATTAGAATGGCGAGGCTATCTGGGTCTCCGGGTCAAACCGAGAGGGGGGAGGAATCAAGGTTGAATGGGCCGGTCTGGGCCTTTTGCAGAGGCAGGGCCCGCCGGCAGCTAGGGATTGATTAGGTGCAGCTCACGATGGCCTCATGTAAGTGATGAGGAGGGGAAGTCGGGAAATGAGTGGCCAGCTGTTGACATTTATCCGTGGACAGCCTAAAATGGGGTTGGCAGTATTCAAGAACTGGATATCGACATTGGTTTCATGGTTTTACCCTCATGTCCAGGAGACAAGGCCTAGAACAGAGCAAGGAGAGAGTACTAATGATAGATGACGGCCTTGCTACAATACACTCACGCAGGCGAGTATAAATAACGAGCAAATCCCCCGAGTACACCCAACACCTCTATCCCCAGAAACGACATCACCCATCATCTGCACTCACACACACACATATCCCCCATTCTACCTTGCATCTAGCTACGACATGGTCTCCCTCAAATCCGTCCTCGGCCTCCTGGCCGTCGCCGCTAGCACCGTTCTCGCCCACCCGGCGGGCACAAGCGACGTCAGTGTCATTGACAAGCGCACCCCCAGCTCGACCGGCTACCACAACGGCTTCTACTACTCCTTCTGGACCGACAACCAGAACATCGTCACCTACAACAACGGCAATGCCGGCTCCTTCAGCGCTAACTGGAACGGCCAGGGCAACTGGGTCGGCGGCAAAGGCTGGAACCCGGGAGCGGCTCGGTAAGTTAACACTTGCTCCTAGACATCCATAATCACAAAAGACGAAGGTGGAAAAAAAGAAAAGCTCACGTCCGTGTCAACGACGCGCCGCAGCACCATCAACTACTCCGGCTCCTACAACCCCCAGGGCAACAGCTACCTCGCCGTCTACGGCTGGACCCGCAACCCGCTGATCGAATACTACATCGTTGAGAGCTTTGGCACCTACAACCCCTCCAGCGGTGCCTCCAAACGCGGCGAGGTCACGGCCGACGGCTCCGTCTACGACATCTACGTCAGCACGCGGTACAACGCGCCCTCCATCGAGGGCACCGCCACCTTCCAGCAGTTCTGGTCCGTCCGCCGGAACAAGCGCGCCGGCGGGTCCGTCAACGTCGGAGCGCACTTTGATGCTTGGAGGGCCGCGGGGTTGCAGCTGGGCAGCCACGACTACCAGATCCTGGCCGTGGAGGGGTACAACAGCGCCGGGTCGGCTAGCATGACCGTTTCTTAGGGGCTTGTTGCGGAGAGCAGTGTATCGCGAGGGTGGGAGGTGGCGGTTGAGGTAGGGAGAACCAGTATTTTTTAAGGGGTTTTTAAGGAGCTTACATATGTATGTGTATGTATGGCTGTGTATTGGAGGGGGCGGTCAGGAGACGTGGAATACGCTTTGTCCATGGGTAGTTAGTCAAGCATACGACAGTCGAGAATGAGTTGATTTCTTCATGCTAAGAAGATGGATCTAGTTTAAGTCATGATACTTCGTGAGGGGACGCAAAATCCCTATTTCCCTAAATGATATTTACACGGACGCCAATGCCAGTTCCAACACTTCTTTAGCCTAGTTTGTCCCTTTCTTTTCCTTTGAATTAAAACCGGATCCGAGACACCCCTATCCCTTTCATATGCTTTCAAAGTGCGTGCTCTCGTGATAATAACGTCATAAAACGACCCCATTCCGGTGTCGCAAGCCCCTTCCTTCCATCTTTTTTCGCCGCGGATTATATCATCGCTAATCCGGCGTAGGCCCATCATTACTCGATATGAAGACGACCAACACAGTCGTATATCTATTCAAACCCAACCAAAAAAAAGCAGAGTAAACTACGTTAGCAAAGGAGAAAAAAACAGTGATGATGTTTTCTTTCGGGTGAGGGAGGGGGTTAACATACGTCGCACCGGCCACGATGAGCTCGACCGTCCTCGTCCTCGTCAGGCCGCTCATGATGGCGATGAAGCCCGTCGTCGAGATGACGACGATGATCAGCCTCGGCGTCAGCTCGGCCACGAAGTTGCACACGACCACGGGGGTCAGGAGGAGCAGCGTGATGAGCGGCGTCAGGAGCGCGCGCACCGCCCGCCGGACCGACGCCGGGGTGAAGACGTGCACGTTGGCGTCCCTCGACACGATGCCGACGCCGCGGCCACCCTGTCGCTCCAGGTCCGGATCCGGGTCCGTGCCCAGATCGGGCGGGGTCCTGGACTTTTCCAGTTGCCTCCGCGCGCCGACGCAGACGTCCTCGACCAGGGCCTCGAGCCAGGCCGCGGCGTTGTCGTCCACCTCGCCGACGCTCACGAGGTCCCGGCCGTGCTCGAGGTACTCGGACTCGGCGCGGGCGATGGACCCGTTGCCGTCGACCCAGTTGCGCAGGTTGCCCGCCGCCCGGCGCGGGGCCGGGTCGAAGGCGAAGGACTTTTGGTGCCGCTCCAGGAAGGAATCTGTTTCTCCCTCGCAAAGTCCACCCCTTCCATGTCAGCGACGTATACTAAAAAGGAAAAAAGAGGGATAGAGGGTGGAAGGCTTACCGTAGTCGAGCAAGGCCTCGTCAATCTCCGCCAGCAGCGCGAGCCTCTCCTCGTTGTCGTCCCTCCGGATGCTCCCCAGCGCCAGCCGGTCCCCCTCCTCCGCGTCCAGCCTCTCGAGCCGCCCCTCCAGCAGGGCGAGTCGGTCCTGCTTCCGGAGGAGCAGCCGGGCCCGCAGGTTCGAGAACCGGCGGCAGAGGGAGAAGGAGGGGTGCGACGATATCAGCGCCGAGAAGCGAGGGTACCCCTGGGGGTAGTCTTCGACTGCGCGTGGACAAAAGTGTTGGTTAGCCGTGGGTTCATTCCTCTCCCCTTTTCATCCTCCTCATTTTTATAAAGAACGCTTGAATGAGTCTTGTATCCACATGTATGTGTTTGCAGGTACACATGCTCGTGAATTCATCCTTCATCAGCTTCTCTTTTTTTTTCTTTTTCTTTTTTGCTTACCTTGCTTGAGCCCCTTTTTGGGTACATCATTCACCACGCCTTCATCCTTGGACCAGAACCTGGGCCACGGGATGCTATACCTCGACTTCCGCTCCTGATCGACATCCGACGTCGGGGCCACCAGCGTCGACGAGGAGACATGATCATCGTTCCCGTCGCCGCCTCCCCTGCCCAGCTCAACGTCCGTTTCGAGGCCCATTTAACCCCTGCTATTTTCCAATTTGGTGCATATACGAGGTATATGTATATATACTCTAAAGACCCCGGAAGGATGCGTTGTTGGTTCTTCTGATTTTTTGGAGGGTTTGTTTTGCGGTCTTTTTGGGTTGTATTGTTCACGATGCGGCCGCTTCGGAGACCCGTGCGAAATGTAATGCTGTCATGCGCATCGGTGGGCACCGTGGAGTGAGGGAGTGTGAGCCCCGGTGTGGCTGTGGTAATGGAGTGGGTTGGGTGTATGTATGTGTGTGTGTGGGCGAAGCATGGGAGAAGAAGCAAGGCAAGGCATACCGGCCGTAATGCTGCCAATAAGAGGGTTACATTCGTTCAGCCTATAAGCATGCCAAGGCGACTCTCTCCTTGTGTCATTTATTTGCTTTGTTTCTTTTCCCATATTGTAAAGTAGCGTCATCATAGACGGAGTATATATATATAAGCAAGAATTCCTCCTCCGGATTCATGCCAAAACAAAAATATTTCTACTTTTCCAACCGGGTTTCTTTGCGCATCTCACCAACACAAGTCGACAAAGAGGCAAAATGAGTGAACATGAGGAACAAGAGTACGTAAAAAAAATCCATTCCTTTATATATGATTCAAGTGAAAAATGCATTCTTGGTGCAAATAGATTTTCTTTTTTTTTTAAAAAAAAAAGGATATAAAATGAGCTTTAATTGTTTTCTCTTTCTTTTTTTCTCTTTTTTTTTTAAAAAAAAAAGCTCTAAAATTTGCAAGAGAAAAACTGCTAACCTGCGACAATGGGAAATAGCTTCACATTCGACGAGGCCGGCGGCCGCCCCTCTATCAAAAAGTACGCCGTTGTAAGTCGTTTTTTTCTTCTTCTTTTTTGATTTCTCCGCACATACTATAGTAGTAGTAATACTACCTATAGAACACGTAATGGTTCTCAAAATTGTAACCCCTTTATGCCAACTCTGTGATTCTTTTTTCTTCTCAAAAAGCAAGCCAAATTCCGACCCAACGACGAAGTCTACCTCATCAACCCCGCGAGCGGCACTCAGAGCGGACCGTACTTCGTCCTCTCGCCGCCGGACCGGGCCCGCTGCTACAAGCTCTGCGATGCAAAAGGTCGCCCCGTCGGAGGGGGCAAGGCGTACGAGGAGCGGCACCTGGTCTTTTGCGACCCCTTTGCCTGAGAGAGAGAGAGAGAGAGAGAGAGAGATCCGAAAGTGACAACCTATGGGAGGATAATTTCGAGCAGGACGTGGATATAGTACCATAGTACTATAATACTACTACTAGACATGACATTTTTTTTTGCTTTATTTAAATCATTGGCACCTATGCGTTTGCTGCTATCCTAATAATCATCGTTCTCGTCGCCCATTGCTCAGCCGTGGTCAAATCGTGCTCCCCATTGCTGCGGTAGCAAGCACGCAGCTCCTGCACGACGGACGAAATCATGTCCGAATCACCAGCCCCCCTCGTCGCTTCCCCCGCATCCTGCGACCCAGACGCCAACTTGGGGAGTATCGTGCCCGGAAAGGACGTCGGCCGGCTCGTGATGAAAACCTTGATGAGATCCTCGCACTCGGCGTGGCCTTGCTTCGCGATGGCGTCCGGGATCTCCATGCCGAGAGACAGGCACTCCATCCCCGGCCCCTCGTCGCTTTTCGGCGGCACCACGATGAACTCGGTGCCGGCCCCGTCGTCGACCAGGTTGACGATGCCCCACGACGCATTCATGCAGAATATAGATACGTACAGTGGTCCGTCGCCGCGGTTCTCAATCTCCAAGTCCCATTCGCTCCCATGTGCGACTCGAACCCACCCCTCGGGCCCCGTTGGGGGGTTGCAGCTCACCGAGAAGCTGTCCTCGAATGCTTGGCTGGGGTTTTGGTTCTCCAGACCCTCAAAGTGTTTATAGCAAGACAGGTGGCGTAGCAGAGTCACAACGGCTTTCTGGGCCTCTTCTGTGTCAAAGGGGACCAGAGGGACATGGGCAACCGCTCTGCTCGCCGCATCGACAATCTCGTACGCCTTGCGGTCCTCGTTACGGCGGACGTTGAATATGCAAGGATTTGAACCGGCGCGTTGCGGGACCAGAGAAAAGTGCCTTTCATCCTCGACGGCCCGGGACCAGCTCGCCTCATCATCAGTGCTGGCCTCCATGAGGCCAATCTGCATCTTGTGCGGCAGGAAACGCTTGACCGGTTTTGCTTTCCACGCCTTCACATCCTTGGTAATGATAGTTTTGGTTTTCCCATCAGACGGCACGGCGACCGAGCTCAGCGGACGAACCTCAACAATACTGAGCTTGACCGCGTCCGGGACGTGTGCCGTAACCGCTTCGACCGAAGTATCGTACGGCACGGCCATGTATTCGTCATTCACGCTCACGCCGTGCGCTTCCCCGGCCTCGACGCACAGCTCCTCGCCGTCCATGTACAGCGGCACAAAGTCATCCCTGCCCGAGGCGAGCATGTCGTCGAAAAAGGAAGACGCCTCGTTCCCGTAATGCATGGGCACCTGCTGCGGCCAGGACACGTGGAACTTTGTCCTCAGGTGCTGGTATAGCGAGTGGTGCGTGACGCGACCAGAGCGTCGCCGCAGGTCCGCCAGGGCGTCGATGAGGAAGTAGCTCAGCGCGCCCCTCTTGCGCCCGCCTTTGAGCTGAATCTCGTAAGCCTGCTCGTGAGGCCCGGCGGCAGAGAGAATGGTGTAGCCCCGCGGGTTGACGAGCCACTGCTCGGGCTTCCAGGAGGCGTCGCGGAACCCATCCGAGACCTCCCAAGGATCTTGAGATGAGATATCTACGTCTGCTTCTGGCCGGTACTCTGCCGTCCGCGTCTCCATGGCGGCGATGCCTTCTCCGCGTACAATGTCGCCCCAGTAGCAGCAATCCAGCACGACCGAGACCAAGAGGCCCTTTTGCACCATTTTGTGCAAACAACTCCCCAGAACTTGCCCCCTGAAGTAGCTGCAGCCATTCGTCTCAAACAAGACAAGTGCTAGAGCGGAATGCTTCCCCCCGGAGCCGTCTCCTATCCGGGCGCCATGTCCCGAGTAATGTATATATACATGGTCTCCAGGCTGCGCATCCGAGATGATCCTGCTCAGATTGGCAATGACGTTTCCTCGCGTCGGCCACTTCTCCGGAGGTTCCACCGGTTCTCCCGATGCCCTGTCGGCCGGGGCGGTAGCAGTCAAAGTGGTCATGTTGACGGGATCCTTGCCACTCTCCAGAAGCTGTCTGGTCGCTTCGACATCGTTGACACAGCCCTCCAAACATTTATCGGCCGTGTAGTAGTTGATGCCGATCAAGACTGCCCAGCGATTGGGCGTCCTTGTAGCCATTCTCACGTTTGTGGCCTTGTTCTTTTTGTTTGTAGATGCGGGTGTCAAGCGGGGATGGCCAAGACTTTGCCAATATCCAGATGAAATGTCCACGGTCTCGCTGTCTCAGGGCGTAAAGTGGCGATGGTCATGAACACGGGTTAGAAACAGAGCAGCATTGAAGCGGGGTGTATGCGGTCCGAAACCTTGAAATATGTGAAGAAGAAGAAAGATGACCTGCACTAAAAAAGAAAAAAGAAACATTTTTCTCGTAGACTGATGTCTAGTTAGAAGTGCTATAAATAAAAATCTGCCTCGTCAATATCTTGGTGGTTCGCATATATAAAAGTAGTAAGCTTGGCTCACAAATAAAACCTCATGTATAGGCAGGGCTCCACGATTCGCATTAAACCACCACGATGTCAAAGAATTCGTCGTAAATTCGCCCCAACCCGACTTGTCTATTTGAAACCCCAGGAAGACTGAGCTGAAATCTTTTGCACAGCCTGATAGCAATAAGAACTTGGCATATGTCAGTCACGGCCGTGCGCTATGGAGGCAATGCAATGTCTACTTGCCTGGCATCGCCCTACACGGGCTCGTTTATATAGTGCCATATACTTCAACATATACATGAAAACCCAAAGGGATTATGCAAGCATCCGTGGTAGCGGATGCCAATAGGCTAGTACTCAAAAACTGACCGGCCTGTCCACCACATGTCCCTCGTTTACATACATATATATGCTGCACATCAGGCAGATCGAGGATGAACTGAAGATAATAATGTAACGATATTGACCAAAAGTACCGGGAGCCAGCCTGTAGAGGAGGGCTTTGCTCCAATGCCTGTCCAAAAAAACGTCTAATACAAGAAACCAATATTCCGCTTCTAAGAACCCAATGTAGGAGTGGAGTCTTTGTAGACTCAACTGATATCCTACTCTATTTATAAGTATGTATTCCCAGTAAACATGAGAAAATAAACAAATCATGAACACCTTGTGGGAGAAAAAAAAGATGAAAGAAAAAAAAAGATGAAAGAAAAAAAACCCCAAGGATATGTGTTGTAACCTAAGAGGCCATGTCCTTAGTTTTCGTTGACTGTGCTCTCCAAGTCGCTGTCGGAAAAGTCGACAGCCATCTTTTGTGCCTCATGCTCCTGCATCTCACGATACGTACTCAGGCTGAGACCAACAAAAGCAACAATAATCATGCTCCCGCCAACAATGGCGGCCCAACTAAGAGGCTCGCCGGTGATGAACCAGTCGACGACGGCGACGATGAAGATGGTGAGCAGCGCTGCGACCGAAGACAGGACAGGTGATGTCAAAGAAATGAGCACAAGGAAAGAACCACTAAAAGTAGCGTTCATGAGAACAGCAAGCAGAATCAGCCACCCCGTAGAGGCATCAGGAAGCTCAAAGACCTCGAGGCCGGTCCAGTGGAGAAGAGGGATGGGGATCCAAAGGACAGTGAGGGTGAAGACGCCAATCAGAGCGCCGAAAGTGTTGGCGAAGACAACACCTCGACCCGGCGAGACACCTTCAGGGGGACAAGCATAGCGCTTGTACAGGACCTCATATAGGCCGTATAGGACAGAGCCAACACCGATGACAAGGTTACCGATGAAGCGGCTGGCAGCACCTGTGTCCTCGCCGCCCCCAGCAAGCTTTGAGTCTCCGTACGCGACAACGAGAACGCCAACGATGGCAATAACGACAGCGATCGACTTGTCAAGTCGGAGCGGCTCCTTGAGAATGGGAACGGAGAAGACATATGCAAAAAAGGCAGAGCAGTTGTAAATCGCAGTTAAATCGGATGGTGTGGTAAGGCTAACCGCGATATACCAACTCAGACCAGCAATAGTCAGGGCCGAGGTGATTATGACGGTAAACCGAATCATGTACTGGATGGGACGGGCCGTCTGCTGGATCGCTGGGCGGTAAATGTCTAGAGTCCCACTCTCGACCATTTGAGCGGTCGTCTTGAGTTGGTGAAGGTGTTTCTTCATAAAGACTCCCCACGGCATGTCCCTTTTCTGCAGCTTGAGAATCCCAAGCTGTACTACCCATAAAGTAACCCAGGACCCGTGGGTTAAGTACATCATGCAGTAAGCCTTGTCCCAGCCAAGATCGTGCTGGATATACGCGCTCAGTTCCGTCTGAATACAGAAGGAAATTAAGCAGAGGACCAAGAAGAAAGCAGCATATGTGTACTTCTTTTTGGCCGCGTTTTCGGCAGCAACCTCTCTAGGACTCCGGCTACGCATCGTCGACCGCCTGCTGAACGTTGGTCGCTGGACAGTCGACGGATCAAAGTGTTGAGATCGGTGTAACGGTTCGGCCTCATCGTCTTCGCCCAGGCGCCCTCGGATATCCTCCGCATAGGTAGCATGGCGATCTGACATGCTCCGTCTTCCTCGTTCGGGCTCGACATCCTCCTTGTCCTCCTCCTCAACCATTTTGGCGAGTAAAGGGTCCTGGGAACGCCCATCAGTAGGACGGTTGAAGGCTGGCCGGCGGATATCGGCACACATGTCTGTATCGAAAGAGGGGGTTGATCTCGCGTGGGGCAAGACCTAGACCACTGTTGTATTGTAGTACCGGAAGGGCTTTCGTCTTCATGTATAATGCCGAGTGCTGGGTAGCAGGGTGGTTGTTTAGATCCGTATCGTCTTGTGGCAATAATGAAGAAGACGTGTTTTCCGCCCTCGATAGACTCGCGACATCCAACGGCAGGGTATTTGTACTGGATAAGTGGCGGGGCCAAGAGAAGTAAACCTAGTGATTGTGAGTACAAGGTAAGGAGCAATGCGTCCTTAAAGTGCAGTCCAATATGATGGGGTTTGTACGTACAATGACGAAGGGTCGCTTTACGGCTGCACGTTTGTGGATTGCCCGTCGCTGAACTCAGTGGACACTAGACACTGGGCTCTGGATTCTGACTGCAGCAGACACCACTCCCAGGAGTCTTGTTTCTATTAGCGTATCAAGGGGGGACTGGTTGGCCCAGGGGGAGTCAGCATGGAGGGCGCGAATGCGGCGTCTGACTGGTTGAGCCACCATATCGGGCTATCGCCGGACCCCAGCTAACGGCGTATGCACCAATAAGAATTACATATTTGCTGAGTCAAGCCCATCACCCATGCGGAGGTGGGGATTCATCTTGATGGTCGATCTTGGCTAGACCAGGCCCTGTCCGTTCGCTGTCTCAGTGCTCAGGAGACTTGTCCACCATCAACTCACTGTATTCGAAGGCCTAAAAGAACCCAGTAGGCTACGCAGTACGGAGTACTGCAAGTGGCTCTTTGGCATGTCACACGCTTTAATCATATGAGATGCGTAAACGAGACCTGACTGATGCGGGTTTTTCTATCACCATTCCACGTGCGACAAATGCCAGCGAAATTCTTCAATTCCCAACATTTGTGTCACCAATATCAAATAGATGTTTGCAGACACTTTGCGCACCCCTTAGTCCCTCCTACGTATCTAACTAACCTGCTGCTCTCACTTTGCGCCTTTACCGAACAAAGCCTCTCGCACATTGTACGTGTATTCGAGCTCACCGTGCCAGTATGGAACAGACTCGGCGCGATTCACTTCCCATGCCTGATCAACCGCTTGGACAACTTCATCCGGCAGTGGTCCTTTTTCGAGGTGGGTCAGGTTCTCCTCCAACTGAGAGACACTTGATATGCCAATCAAGATGCCATCGTTCCCGTCTGTGATCTTCAACCCTGAGTGGTGCACCATCCACCTCAGCGCTATCTCAATCACGGTCAAATTATGCTTCTCCGCCGCCTGCTCGATCAACTGTAGAGCTTGAAAGGTCGTCTCTTTGAAATACCTACTACGGTATGCGTCTCCTTGGGCAGCATTCACATCGGAAAATCGCCCGCTTTTAGGGACAATGTCTTTGCTTTTGATTTTGCCCGAGAACAGGCCTCCAGCAATTGGGTTGTACACGACAATGTCGAGGCCGTAACGTCGGCAAGCAGCAAAAAGCTCATGTTCAATGTTGCGTGTGATGCAGTTGTACATGCCTTGATATATCGTTGGGCAGACCCAGCCGTTTTGCTTGCACATCATGGCCACCTCAGCCACCTCAAACGCCGCAAAGTTACTGATTCCGAGGTTGACAAATTTGCCAGCCTTGTGCAGCTCATTTACAGCCTCAAAGGTCTCAGAGAAAGGCGTCCCGCGATCTGGGCGATGGACGTAAAGAAGCTTTACCAATGTCAGTTGCAGAATATCGATGATTCGTGATGGAACCTACATCAACGCAGTTGGTGCCCAATTCTTGAAGGCTCTTCTCGACAGACTCGATGACCTTATCGCGACTGTTATCACCGGGTTTGATCGGATAGTCAATCTTGGTGGCGAGGGTGAACCCTCTGTCTTTCCATCCAGTTTCTCGAGTGAAGGCTTCCTGCTTCTTGTCACAGTACATGCGTGCAGTATCCAGTTCGTTATAGCCTCTGGATTGAAAGACATCTAAGATATTGTTAAAGGTGCCCAGGTCTGTGATCCGAGCGCCATCAGCCTCCGAATATCCAAAGGTCATCAGACCAAGGATGATGCGGTTATTCATCTTTCCTGGGATCAGGGGCATATTTGATGAGTGGTAAAGCGCGGATGCTGTCCTCAAGAGGTTGGATGGAGGTCTAAGTATTGTAATGTCCGGTCTATCAGAACAGCCAAGGCGGTATAATTTTGGAAACCGGATAGAGCTATGGGAAGCCGAAACTGAACATCGGGAGCCCGTGAGTTCCGACGATTATAGCTAATCGTTTAAGACGCCCCCTCCAGCATGATGTGGTGGGCCCACCCTGGAACACTCCGATATACTAGGTGACCATGCTCCGTGCACCTTGTATGTCGTCACGGGAATCATTTGACATATCAATTTACTAACTATAGGTAGGTTAGTAGTTATATTGTGTTGCTCTGCGGGGGAAACATGCGTACTATCGTGAACGTGGTCTAACCCCGCGGCGTAACGCTCTAATACCAGGCGAAACCTCAAGATGAGTGTTTCTACGTACCACTCTACGAGCTTGACATTCCGTTGGCAATTATATCCTTTATTAAGCACTATCCCCGGCAGATTTCAAGCATATAAATATGGAATTTGGAACCCGAATTCCGCTAATGACGGTGCCAAGGATGAGCTTGTGACGATATATAGCCGGGAAAACACCGGGGCTTGAAATATTCCATCCTAAATTGGATAACAGCTCAAGACGGCCGCCAAAGCTCGACGGCCCGCCGCAAGCCATTGGAGCACCGGATTTTGCCCAAAATGCTCCCAAATGCTCCTTAGCCTATGAAGCTTCCAACTCATTTCTGATGCCTTTATAGGCGCATGGTGTCATCCTATTAGTTCACGATGAGAGCGAAACTGGTCCGAAACGCTCGACACTTCGTCGTTCATCGCACGTCAGCACCCTCCTGCGCAGTCTATGCGGCACCTTGTCGAAGAAAGGCACTACCTCGACCTTATATCCAGAGAAATTTCAGACGGACATTTTTTGATGCGCTCTTTCAGAAGCCGCCGCGCGAAGTGCGGCAGCCAGAGTACGAACCGGGATGGATGAGGATTATGCTATGGCGGAGTAGGACCTTGGACAAACTACGGACACCGAGCCGGAAAGAGATGGTACAGATGTGGAAGAGCCTGATGGTATCCAAGCTCAATACGAAAACGCCGCTAAACAGTACGCAAGCTATGCAATGTCGGAGGTTGCTCGATTATATCGCGGAGGAGCGACCACATGGGTTGACTGCCAAGCACATGTCCGGGGAGGATGTGGTGCTTGCTTGGCGAGTACTCCTTGAAATCGAGCCGACAGAAATAACAGACGAACACATTCGATTTGCAAAGGCCTTGCACGCGGTCTGGAAAACTGGAAACTGCGTTGACAGGACCGGCACGCCCGAGTTGCAATGGAGCTTTCTGGTACGGGTTTTAAGCATATATGGTGGCGCTCAGGAGGCGCTGCAAGAGTTGGACTCTAAATGGCATAACGAAGCCTATTCCGAGTACTTCACTGGACGCAGCAAGGTGCCGCTATCAGTGGCTAAGGGCTTGGCACGTGAGGGGCTTGAAGAGGGACTTCTGAAGCTGACTCGCCTTGCTGAAGACGGGCAATTCTCTGGCATGGAAAGATTATACGAAATCCTCGCTGTATTCTTTGCGAAGCAGGATCGGGTGCCAGAGACACGGCAGTGGTTTGCCAAGTGCCACAACCAGTCATCCCCGAACGCCGGCACTTTGCGCGAACTTGCGACCTTTGCCAGGCGCAACAACTTACAGGATTGGGCCATGCCGATTTTCCTAAAGATTAGCCAAAACCAGCCAGGGAAGAATATGTGGGACGTTATCCTCTTCGCAGCCCTACTTCTGGGACAAAGTTGGGATAAAGTAAGAATCTTGATGTCCCATATGGTGGACCGTGACGGGCCACTATCTCCTGATGTTGGCATCATCAACTCTCTTCTAAGGGCTGCTGTCGAAATGGGGAATCGCGAAATTACGGACGACATCTTGGCACTGGCCGTCGAAAAGGGGATACGGCCAAGTCCCGAGTCCTATGTGATCCTGCTGGATTTGTACATTACAACAGGCGAAAGCAAGGAAGCAGAAGAAGCCTTCCAACGGCTTCAATTCTCAGAGCCCGTCAGTCGGAGTGGGAATTGGGACCTGAGCTTGGAGTATAGTGCTGTGTTGAACAGGTATCTCGTCCACTTGGCCAAGCAAGACGTTCCGAACTTTAAGCACATATCGGAAATCCTTGAACAAGTCGACAACGATCGCTATCTCTTGGGTCCTGAAACAACCGCATTGTTATGTGTCAGATTCCTGGAGAATGACCAGCATTTCGACGTCATGGATATACTCTCTGTGCACTCCTTCCTGTATAGTGAGGCGCAAAGAGAGGTAGTACAGAACGGGTTTCTTGCATTCTGCCTTGATCCCCTCACTAGCACGTCTCGAGCGTGGAATGCATATCAGCTGTTAGAGCAGTTCTTCCAGGATACTAGCTCGGAGCGGAGGGTGAGCCTGATGCATGCTTTCTTTGATCGCAAGCGGTCCGATATGGGCACTCATATTTTCAATAACATGCGGAGCCACCGAAATGCTGCATATAGGCCAACATTTCAAACTTACGTCGAATGTTTAGAGAGATTGGCAGAGCACCCCGATGCAGAGGGTGTAACGCAGGTCTACAACTTGCTGAAGATGGATACAGCCGTTACGCCTAATACGAAGCTATACACGGCCTTGATGACTGCCTTCGCGGCAAGCAATTTACCGTCAAAAGCAATAGACTTTTGGTACGAGATTATCTCCTCGAGGGAGGGCCCGTCATATGCCACGCTGGAAGCCATCTTCTTCACGCTCGAGAAGAAGTCTGGTGGTGCTGCGCAGGCCCGCAAGATCTGGGAAAAGCTCGAAGCTATGGATCTTGAGGTGACACCGGAGGTTTTCAATGCCTATGTCGGGGCAACAGCCGCGAGCGCTTCGGACAAGGAGTTGTACACGTTAATCCTGAGCATGCCGTCCGTGGTTGGCACTCAACCGGACGCAACGACGTAAGTTTGCACACCATTCGGTTCTATGGCTTTTACGCTGACGTATATGCAAAGTCTAGGGATTGCTTACAACGCATTGCCTGGGCAAGACCTGCAACGCAATTTCCAGGATTGGGCAGAGGGGCGCCTCGCCTCGGACTGGGCCAAACTCCTCAAATTGGGGAGAAGGCTAAACGAGTATGGGTTATGCCAATTCAAAATGAAGAGGGTCATCAGACCTTGACTGTAGCAAAAGCATGATCATCTGTACATGTATCATGCAATTGTAGATGTTGAAAGGTGTTGTACATATTAGAGACATGGGACGGTCTACAGCATCCCTTTTTTGGCTCATATTTTGTTTCCTTGCTGTCATCCGCCGTAAGAGGTTATCCTATTTGTAGTTCACATGGCTTCCCCTGTCTCCTAGCGCTTGCCCTACGAACGCCCGAACCTATTAGGGGGGAAGAATTGGTTCCTCAAGATCTCGGGATGTGCGTGGACCGTGGGGTAGATGCCCATACCCTGCGCCCGGCGCACCATCTTTGCCACCTTGCGCTGGTTTACAGGTCGCAGGGACGTGAGGTGGTTGCCCGCGATGTAACCGTCAGTCCGTGTGAAGGACTGTATCAGTGAGAAATTCTGCCACGACGTCAGCCTCCGAGGTTCACCATAGCCCTGATCAAGATATTCTATCAATCAATCAATCTAAAAACAAACCTTGTACATGTCCACAGGCCGTAGACCCAGGACGTCGACCAGGTCAACGTTGCGTCCTGGCCTCTTCCTCCACTGCTTCTGGTGCCTCGGGCTCAGCTCCGTGGGGCTGTAGACGTCTCCCTCGCCCCAGCGCCGCGGCATGTGCCGGAGGTAGCTGGCGGACACGGCGCGCTCGCGGGCCTGCTGGGCGACCTTTGCGATGTTGTTCTCCTCGAGCTTGTGGCGGTCGCTGTAGCGGCTGTGCAGCCGCGTCACGGCGTCGATGCCCGAGCCGCCGGGTCGTCCCTGGTTCCTCTGCGAAGCGGCGGCCTGGTTTCGAAGGTTGAGGGGTCCCGAGCGCTTGTTGCGGGTTGCGGCTCCGAGGCCGAGGAGGGAGGCCGTGGAGGAGGGAGAGGACGGCCTGTTGTTGTTATTGTTATTTTTGTTATTGTTGTTGTTGTTGTTGTTGCGATTCGGCGGGGGGGAGTTGGAGTTGAAGTCGGAGGCGAAGGTGCGGCGGAGGAAAGACCAGGCGTTCTTGGGGGTGGCGGCGCCCCCGCCGATGGCCTGGGCACTCAACCGAGGAGGCATATTTGGTCGAACGAAACCTCCCTCCTTTTTCTTTTTATTTCTATTTTCCTGTTTTCCCCTCGGCGATTCGGTCAGGGGAGGCTTGACGTAGATTGCGGCGGACGGCGCTGGATGGCTGTCGTCGTTTTTTGGTGGGTTAGCCGGCAGTTTGATAATTTTCGGGGCAGCGGACGTCGGAATCTTCCGCCCGGGATTGGGTGGATCTAATTCCGCGCCAAAGCCATGCTCTCGGGCCCCACCAAAACTTTTTTCGAGGTTCTGGGGGAATTGAATTCGTCGCAGGACTCGCAAATCACCGGATGCACGTATTACCTACTACCTACCATCAACACGATAAACGCACTTTCTCACGACAATCAAGACATTGGACCATCGCCTCCTCATTGAGAGAATATATATCGGTGTTGTATTAGGGAGGGCTGCAACAGACCGGGTTAGGCGCAACAGAGAGAACCGCCAACATGGTTCGCAAACTCAAGCATCACGAGCAAAAGCTCCTCCGAAAGGTCGACTTCGTCACATACAAATCGGACAATGGCCACCGCGAGCAGTCTGTTATGCGGCGGTACATGATCAACAAGCCCGAGGACTACGCAAAGTACAATCGCATCTGCGGCGTACGTACCCCTTCTCCCGCCCACGATCGAAAAAGCTAACAAGTCTTCGCAGTCTCTCCGCCAGCTAGCCCACCGACTCTCTCTCCTCCCTCCCGAAAGCGCCTTCCGCCGCAAGCACGAAGAGCTCCTCCTAAACAAGTTGTACGACATGGGCGTCATCTCGACGACGTCCAAGCTCAGCGCCGTCGAGCACGGTGTCACGGTGAGCGCTTTCGCCCGGCGGCGGCTACCGGTGGTTATGACGAGGCTGCGCATGGCCGAGAACGTCCAGGCCGCTGTGAAGATGATTGAACAGGGGCACGTGAGGGTGGGGACGGAGACGGTGACGGACCCGGCCTACCTCGTCACGCGGAATACCGAGGACTTTGTGACGTGGGCCGTGGGAAGCAAGATCAAGCGCAACATTATGAAGTATAGGGATCAGCTGGACGACTTTGAGCTGCTTTGAAGGAGGGTCGGGTATACAGCCCTTTGGTGAAGGGGAAAAGAGGCGCAAATGAGAGTATCCTGGGAGGGTGGGGGAGTGAAAGTGACACCAACATGCAGGCGGCGTTCGGGAGTTTCATGAATTTCACCAGGTAACTATTTTTAAGCCAGAATGGCAGGCTTCGTATTCACACTTTGGCTTTGTGTGAGTTGGACTCCACTGCACATGTGCCCAGTCTTTGTCATTGCCCGGGTGGCTCGTCTTATCTTTGCCCATGACGGAGAGGTAACCAAGCTACGAGAGTTGAGAACTATATGCAGAAATTTGTGTCAAAGGTCTTGTTATCCTGTGACTGCAAAACCATGTAATTCAGTCTAATAGTCGGTGTTGTAGAAATAAAGCCGTCGGGGAAATATACCGATACTCTCCCCTGTCAATCTGCGGAGATGATTAGCCGACTTGAAGCCAAGACGGGCAGCCCACCGATTCACCCCTTTCTCCGACGTGGTATCATAGTGACACTTCCTCGTAGTTGCATTGCCGCTACCGATTCAGTCCCGGCAATTAAATCATGCAAGTCCAAGCACGACATCCTGCCGTTCTTTCCCATCGGAGGACGAAAGGACCATGGAGTAGGGAAGGTGTGACTTACAGCAATGGAGCCTTGTGTTGATCGACTCGCTGCATGACTCGGCACTTCCCTGGGTAGGCAATACTTTTCCGGGTTGGCCAAGACCTCCTGGGGATACAACAACAACAACAACACACACACACCCATATATATATGTATGTATATATATCCCTGTGTGCGTGCGTATATGTGCGTGCTGAACAGAGCGACCTGTTTCAGAGGCTTGTGATTGTAAGCTTAATCCCAACACCTCCCTCAACTTGGGACACCGGTCTGCCATCAGCTCACACAACAATCTAGGACCAGTGTTTTTACCACCCTCCGACACAAGAACAGTCTCCCATACTTACAGCAACAATAGCAATAACGACAATGGTTACCACCAAGGAAAATCCAGAATACACGGTCATAGACCCCAACGCCAAGCCGCTGCCCAAATATGGCCACCTCAGCGAGCCAGACCCTACGTTTGCGAGTCTCAAGCCGGAGCTGGACCAAATGATGAATGCCGTGTGGACGCCGCGTCTCTCGCTCGACAAGTTCCGTGAGGTCTGGCTCACCGAGACTCCCGTGCCCGTGAGCTTCCCGCAGGAAGGCAGGGACGTGGTCACGGAGGTGGGCAAGATCCCGATGCGGGACGGACACAAGGTCAGCGCCAAGATCTACAGACGCAAGGAGCGGCAGCGGAGCGGGAAAAGCGCCTTGGTGATGAGATTCCACGGCGGCGGGTGGGTGGTCGGAGGCCACTGCACGGAGCATGCGGAGAGCTTGCTGATTGCCGGGCGCACGGACTGCATCGTCGTGAGCGTGGAGTACAGAAAGTAAGAAGGCCCTCCCTCATCCTGGCCTCTCCGCGTGGGCGGGGGAATATGGATGTTTAGCTGACGAGATATTTGTGGAATCAAGGGCGCCAGAGTACAAGTTTCCCTATGCGCCCAACGACTGCTTCGACGCGACAAAATGGTGCAAGGAGAACGCCCTCAGGCTCGCGGTTGATGCCGAGAACATTGTCCTCGTTGGCGGCAGCGCGGGGGCAAACCTGGTAAGGCAGGGAGTCAAGACAAGAAGGACATAATTGGAGTTGTTTATGTGCGCGTATCTGCTGACATGGTGACATTGCAGGCGGCCGTGGTGGCCATCATGGCTCGTGATGAGGGCATCACGGGCATCGTCGGACAGGCCCTCAACTTCCCGGCAACCGTGCACCCCAAATTCGCCCCAACAGACAAGTACGAGCTAGGCAGTTACGCGCAGAACCACGACGCGAGTGTGGTTGACGCCGTGCGCATGGAGTGGTTCCTAGATCATTACATGCCCGAGCCGACGGACGATTGGAGACTGTCCTGTCTACTTACGCCTTCGCTGAAGAATCTCCCCCCTGCACGTAAGCTTTTTTTTATTGTCTACTTCTTCCCCCTTTACCTTAGTTCATACTCGTAGTCGAGAACAGCATCACACATGCAAAGTTAGCGTACTGAAATATTTCTCTTTTCTCATGGCAGACATCGTGGTTGCCGGCGCAGATGTCCTCAGGGACGAAGGGCTAGCCTACGCACAGAGGCTAGAGGAAGAAGGAAACAAGGTCGAAGTGTTGATAGGCCCGGGTCTGCCACACTGCTATTACTCGCTCTTCGGCCACCCCAAGAGTGTTGAGTACTATGAGCGAGTTCTAGGATTCATCGAACGTTTCGCTCCCGGCCCGCTGGAAAGGTTGTGAGTTGAGAGCCTCATCTCCTTCTAACGATGAATATGAGAACTTACAAGTCACGATGACCAACTGTGATGAGCAAATGCGACTCTCTACTCCATCGAATTAACAGTCAGAGGTCTTCCCTGTGAGGAGGAGGCCGATTGGTCTCTGGGTACAAAGATGCGTGAGTACTCTATGCTAACATCTTGGCTACATTGTATGCTTCTTGCGCGCCTTGTACTCCGTACTCGGACTTGGAGTATTTGCATTGAATGAACGTTATGACACGAAATGCTTATGGGGGTTTGGCGAATGATGGATGAACTTGGCAGTATGAGTACTGGTTAGACGGTGTGCTGCGGCGTTCTTATTAACTACTAAATCTCTGTTTTCAATCACATCTATTACATGGTGAAACTTGCACTCTTAACATTTCTATCAATTCTAGAACGACTAAGAGTTAACATCTCTACTCCGTACTCGAAGGTAAAGAAATGATTTAAGAACTTTCGATTCAATGAACACTAACTACTAATTGGACATCCACTGTTTTCCTTTCTCTTTTTTCTTTTTCGGATAGAATAGATAGCATCGAGTATGTGCACCACTTGTAGAATCGTTACTGCCCAAGATACTTGAGGTGTACGGCGGCTGACTGCAGGGTGAGTGGTGGCGTACTAACTTCAATTTACGATTCACGAATTCGCAATTTTAATTAATCATCATATCTCAACAATCGCATTTCAACACACTTCTCATCATCATCATCATCATCGTCGTCGTCGTCGTCAACGATAGAAAGAGAGAGAAAAAAAACACCCAAGACATGCTTCCAAACACGCAAAATGGCAAAAGATATCATCAAGATTTCCGACGATGAAGATACTACATCCGAGGCCGACGCTGACCTCCGGGAAACAGTCCTTCATCCCCCCAGGAAGCGCAAGCTCGAGCGCAGTAGCAGAAGTAATGATGATGACGTGTTGCTGCCCGAGATAACGGAAAAGGTGCAATGGACCGACGAGTCCGACACGGTGCCGGCCAAGCCCAAGAAGCGCAGAGCCAGAGCCAGAGCCAGCAAACGCAAATCGGGAGGAAGACGTGGCGATCGCCATTATCCCACTGGTAGAGAAGGAAGTGTTGATAATAATGATGCCGAGGATGGCGGCCTCGCGGATATTCCCGAGTACGTTCAGTCGCGTAGGCGAACCTTTGATGCCGCTACCAAGGCGCACCATGAGGCGGCTCTCATGCTGCCGCCAGACTACACGGATGTGGATCTGTCAGTACCGAGAGAGCAGAGAACTGGCGCCTTGGAAGAAAGACCACAGTTTGATCCCCGGAGCGGCATCAAGCCATGCAGACCGTACGAGGACGTCGAGCTGCCCCACTCAGCAGGTCTCATCCCGGCCCCGATAGCCCAGTATCTGCGTGACTATCAAATAGCCGGCGTGTCGTTCTTGCATCGCAAGTTTGTGTATCAGCAGGGCGCCATCCTGGGCGACGACATGGGGCTGGGCAAGACGGTGCAGGTCGCGGCCTTTTTGACGGCGGCGTTTGGGAAGACGGGGGATGAGACGGATGGCAAGCGGATGAGGCAGATGCGTTTTTACAACGACCGGTGGTACCCCAGGATCCTCATCATTTGTCCTGGCTCTCTACTCATGAACTGGAAGAACGAGTTGGACCGTTGGGGGTGGTGGCACGTGGATCTCTACCACGGTCTGAACAAGGACGACGTTTTGGGGACCGCGCGGGCTGGTTTGCTCGAAATCATGATCACAACGTACGATACCTACAAGAATAGCCGGAGCTCCATAAACCTCGTGAAGTGGGACGCCGTCATCGCCGACGAGTGCCACCGTCTCAAGGACCGGTACTCGGCTACCACCAAGGCCATGCAAGAAGTGAATGCCCTCTGCCGAATAGGTCTTTCGGGCACCGCTATCCAGAATAGATACGAGGAGCTATGGACACTCTTGGATTGGACAAACCCAGGCAATTTTGGCACCCTCGTCGAGTGGAAGAATACCATCAGCAAGCCATTGGCCGTCGGGCAGTCGCACGAAGCCACAGCCGCGCAACTGAGTCTTGCTCGACAGACGGCTGCTAAACTCGTCCATAACCTTTTACCCCGTTACTTCCTCCGCCGTATGAAGACTCTTATCGCCGACCAACTGCCCAAGAAGATGGACCGGGTTGTCTTCTGCCCCCTGACCGATCTTCAGCTCGAGGCTTATACGAATTTCCTCGAGAGCGCCAATGTCCAGCAGCTCCTGTCCGTCTCAGAGACGTGCGAGCATGGGAAGGCGAGGGGCTGGTGCTGCGCGACTCACTTGCCCAGCGGCGTGCGATGGCAAAATATCGTTTTCCCAAGCATGATCGTGCTGCAGAAGCTGGCCAACCACCTCACCTTGCTGATACCCCAGGCGACAGACCTCGGCGACAAGCAGAAGTCCGAGCTCCAGACTCTCCAGACTTGCTGCCCGGAGACCTGGCGTGAGCTGTACAGCCAGCGGGATCAGCTTCGTAACCTCGCTAACTCGGAGTTTTGTGGAAAGTGGCTCGTTTTGAAGAAGCTGCTCAAGTTCTGGCACGGTGGCAGGGACAAGGTCCTGGTGTTCTCTCACAGCGTGCGGCTGCTTAGGATTCTGCAGCACCTGTTTTCTAATACCCACTACACTGTTAGCTACCTGGATGGCTCCCTCAGCTATGAAGCCCGGCAAGACGTCGTGGACACCTTCAACTCGGACCCAACCCAATTCGTCTTTCTGATCTCTACCAAGGCCGGCGGCGTGGGCCTCAATATCACGTCGGCCAACAAGGTGGTCATCATGGACCCCCACTGGAATCCCTCCTACGACCTACAGGCCCAGGACCGAGCGTACCGAATTGGGCAGACCCGGGACGTCGAGGTATTCCGCCTCATATCAATCGGCACGGTCGAGGAGATTGTGTATGCCCGCCAAGTATACAAGCAGCAGCAGGCCAACATTGGCTACACCGCCTCGTCCGAGCGACGCTACTTCAAGGGCGTACAGCAAGACCAAGGGCGCAAGGGTGAGATCTTCGGGCTCGGCAACATTTTCACCTACCATGGCGCCAGTGCGCTGCTGCGCGAGATTGTCAACAAGACAAACATCGCCGAGGCAAAGGCCGGGGTGACCTTGACTGGAATTGACATGGACCAAGCTGCAAAAGACGAAGAGACGGCGGATTTGGTCAAGGACGAAGATACCGGCATCGAAGACGGCGGCATGAGTCAGTTTGCCAAGATTGCAACTGCAGAGGACAAGGAGAAGCTCCTCAAGGGGCGCAAGTCAACGGCGCCCAAGATGGACGCCGTCCAGGCCATCTTGACCTCAGCTGGTGTGGAGTACACGCACGACAATGCGGAGGTCATTGGGCCTTCCAAAGTGGAGGAGCAGCTCTCCCGCCGGGCTGCCGAGATGGCATGTGCGGATGGACTGGGGACAAACACCCTATTCTCCGGGAGCCAGGAGAACGATGTGTATGGCGACAGCCCGCACAGCGTGTATAACCCGCCCGAGGAAGTCAAGTCTCGCCAGTTCTGTGAGATGGCCAAGGAATTTGGCTTCACTACAGCGACGGAATTTGCGCTGGTGGTCGAGAGCTGGACGCAGGAGGAGAGGAGGAGTTGCCTCGATACATTTTACGAGAGGAGAAAGCAGAGGCTGGTCAGGGATCACAGGGCTGAACAAGAGAAGCCGAAAGCCGAGCCGGATGATAAACGGGAGGTGAAGGCAGAGGTCAAGACCGAGGCGAAGAACGAATCGGAGACCAAGCCATCCCCCCTGATCAAACGAGAGAGCAAGTCGGAAACTGCCATGAGCGGCAACAATGTCAATGATGAATTCAAACGCGAGGACAATTTTCATAAGCAGCCGGTCAAGGACGAGCCCGAAAAGGCAGCAAGGCTTGAAAAGAAGCCGATGGAAAATCAGTTGGATAAAGATGAGAAGCTGAAGAAGAAGCTGGCTACAATGGAACGAGGCTCAAGTAAAAGGACATCCATATTTCTTTCTTCCGACGACGAGGATGAGCTGTAGCAAATCGACGCATACAGACGTGCAATGACGCGGCGTTTTGAACCAGCTACCATGCACACACAATGCATGCGGGAAAAGACAAGTAATTTTCCATCTCTGTGTACGACGCGCCCGTCATTCTACTTTGTCAGGGTCCCAAGGATATGAGGGACGACCTGGTAAGCGGCCTCGGTCGGGGGCTGCGCGAGATCAATCTCGCTCCAGGGGCCTGCTTCGCGCAGTGTCTTCTTCGTATCTCTGCATAGGAGACAGCCGCCTAGGAAAAAGGACCAAAAGATGTTGACGAACCCTGCGAGGAAAGAAGCCTTGTCAGATTGATCTGTTCCTCAAAACAAAAAAAAAAGGAAACGACGGGAAATAGGGATTGAAAGGGAGGAAGGGAGGAAAGACACCTACTCTGGTATAGGCGCATGGCAAGGCCACCCCGTGGCGCTACGACATGCTCGTAGACGTACCATCTACCTCCGGGGCGGAGGAGGTCGTACAACCGCTTGCAATTGCCGGCGGGGTCGGGTATGCTGCAGAGGCAAAGGATGGAGACAATGCAGTCGACGCTACCCGGGCGTAAGGGGGCGCGACCGCCATGGCCCCAAGCAGCGTCGTCAGAGAGGGACTCTATACCTAGTGGTACGACTTCATAGGTACCCTCCAGGCCCAGCTCGGTTGTGCGTTTCCTCAGCGCGGCGGCAGATTGCGGGTTTGGCTCAATGCCATAGATCTTCTCGATACCCCCTTCTGGTCCTCCTTTTCCGCCACCGGCGTGCAGGCGAGCGAAAACGTCGGCCCACTGCCCGCTACCGGCGCCCACCTCGACCACGACGCCTCTAGCAGGTACGCCCGCGACGTCATCCACGACTTTGCCGCCCCTGATCCTGCCTTCGAGCAAGGGTATGACCCGGGCCTCGGCGCTGGACTTTACTTCGGGGCCGATTGTGGCCCAGAAGTTACCAAAGAGCGCGGAGGAAAAGGCGGAAGGCGAGAGAAGCGTCCCGTAGTCACCTCGGCTGACGAGCTGGCGCACCGTGAGGGGCATGTGGCGCGCCGAGAGGGACATGAACATCCAGGGGCCGACCATGGCCTGGAGGAAGTCTTTGATGTCTGTCGCCGTGGAAGCCATTATTCTTTGTTTCTTTCTCCGGTGAAAACTTGCTATGGTAAAGTTGGGTATGCACGGAATGCCACAAATTCAGGGGAAGAAAAATAATAAAGGAAAGGAAAGAGTTGGCGAGTGTAACCCAGGCGGGCAGATGTTTTGTTCAAGGTGTGGTGGGGCTTTCTAGCCCGCTGCCCCGGCTCAGGGAGCCGATCCGGCGGAGAATCAGAACAATTCTCCCAGGAAAGGAGGAAAACATTCTCAAAACAAGAAAAAAAAAGAAAATAGGAGTGAGAGGGACGGGGGGGGGAAGAGAGGGTTTCCTACGAGATGCACAAACCACGTACCCATTACACTACCTTTTTTTTTACATCCCGTCCTCTTTGCTTCCCTCTCATATTCGCATGAGCAAAGGTAAATACGAATGAAGAGAGACCTAGGGCTTTTCTGTGCGGATGATTTGTCAGGCTCCCTCTCGCTTTTTGCCTTTTAGTCATCACGAGTCCATACAACGGCTCTGGGACTGTCAGGGGGGGAAGGGGAGTATGAAAAGGGGGGGGGGGGGGAGAATAATGACCTGAGAATGCCTGGAGAGTACAGACGATGCAAAATCGGGTTGGTCCCCATTTGTCCATCATATGTCTCCGGGGGGGTTTTGCTTCCCTATTGGTCTCGGCGACATTCGTTGATTCTGGAAGTGAGAACCAGGGCAACTGTTCAACCTCTGGCGTACCCGCAGCGCGTCTGATGTTTTTTTTCTTTTGGTTGATCGCGTTACCTCCCAACTTGGCGTGTAGGGCGAGTCGAGTGGCCAGACGGTCGAGCAGTCCCGCACACAAGCTCTCCCAAACTTCCGCCAGGTTAGGTCTCGATCTCAAGAGGTCCTACATGCATTTTTTCTTTTTCCGAACACGAGTATGCGTATAGTCTTTCGCACATGCTCGCTCCCCCTTTCCCCTTTTTCCTCTTCCAACCCTCTCTTTCTGGCCGTGCTTGAGTTGCGGTTTTTCGGTGACCTCGTTCCCTTTCAAGTGCACAATGTCGGCCTCCACCCCGCCATGACATGATGATGCGAATTTGTGCGCGCGCAGCTCGCTCCCCGGGTGGAAACCCGCCAACGGCTTCTGCCGCTCTGCCGCTCTGCCGCCATTGCCCCGGAAGCTGCTCACTCCGCCTAGACGCCTACCTATCATGTTGGACCACTTTCTTTCGCGCTTGGGTCAGCGACGAGAGTGGTTGGAGTTGTTTTGTGGCTGCGGAGTACACATTTTGTGGCTGGTGTAGTAGCTCTTTGGAGAATGAGCTGTTCGGCGTTTGGCTAACGCTTGCCTTTGCTCTTGTCGAGCTCACGACCATGTGATGACGCAGCGGGACAGCATTTGCCCGACTGTTCGTTACGGTAAGCGGGAAACGACGAAGGTTCATGTCCCTAGAGTATAGTATACACGTCTTGACCGTGTTCTTGGCAGGTGTTGGCGTTGAGGCTTTCTGTCACCGGATAGGGTAATGCGAGCTGCTTTGTCCCTTTTCTCGGGAGGTTTACGATGCAGGAATCGTTATCTCGTTGCTCCAATGGACATATCCGCTCCGTTTAGCCGGCCAAAACGGGCTCGGGAAGCTTGCTTTGCCCGTTAGCAGATGTTTCTCTCTCGGGGCTCTGCCTCGGATGGACGCGCGCGCCTCCGAGGGGCGGCGGCTGCGAGGACGGCTAACGAGAGTGTGTGGTCCTGCTCCGAGGCTTTGCGTCCGTCCGTTGCGAGGGCTTTTTTTCTTTTTCTTCTTCTTCTTTTTTTTGGTTTTTTTTTTTTGGCGGGGTGGTTGTTGTCATTGTCATTGTTGTATTATTTAACGCCGGTACGTCCCGTCAGGACACCGGGCGCCTACCCAAGAAATGTCTTTACATGTCTATGAGTCTATTCTATGCTCTATGGTGATGGAATTTCTTTTTTTTGTTCTTTTCTGTGGGAGAGGGGAGAGGGGAGAGGAGAGAGGGGAGAGAGACAACATGATGTACTACTTGATACTACTTTTGGGTCGTCCATCTTAGTATCAGGGCCCCCGACACGACTCCAGCCTCTCCCCGCATCTTTCTTCTCCTTTTATCGAGGCAATAGCCATGGCTAACGCGGTGCGGTACTGCTAGTAGTCAGTGCTACTGTTGCTGTATAGCGTGGCATAGATTGATAGACCTAGATAGACACTTTTCAGATAGACGCCTTGTGCCTTGACGGGACATACCGGCGTTGAATAATACAATAATAATAACCACAACGATAATAGCAACAACAAAGTCAGTACTATCAGCAGTAGTAGCAGTAGTACTAGTTGCAGTTAGTAGTACTAGCACTGCTACTTTAGTCATGAGTCGCTCACAAAGTTAACTTGTACCAAAAACACATCGCGTTGATACGCCTCTCTCCCTCTCGTGCCTCACTGGAAAAAAAAGATGAGAGAGAAAATTTGACGGTTCAAGCTTTTGCTCCTGGTTCGTTTGCTTCGCGCTGCGGCCAAAACGTCCTTCCTACTGTGTGTAGGAAGAGCGAGCGACTCTGGCGGCTACACTCTTCGAGCTCTCCCCGTATACCGCAGCATTCGCAAAACCGCCCCGAACGCCTACTTAGATAGGCACAGTAGCAGTAGTAGCAGTAGCAGTGGCACAAATATATGAAACGTACAGTACCAGTTACAACGTCACGTGTGTGCTCGTTTGATGAAATCTTGTCTCCCGCTATCACCGGTAGTATCCAGCCGCCTCCTCGAGCTGCAAGGCTGCATCAGGTAGAGCGGTACGCCCCTCTCCAACATGTCTTTCCGGTCAGTTGATAACATATTGAAAGAGTCATCGCAGATGCCTGGGGTCAGTGACATTTAGTGTGACCCCATCGCCGGATGTCACTTTTCACGACAAGCAAGCGGCAGGAACCCAAGAGAGGGTAACCACTTTCAAGCAAACAAGCACCGGAAACATCCACCAAGCGAGCCAGGCTGGCATGCAGAAAGAACAAGAGCCCGCTTGATCCCCAAATCCCCAAGTTGGTTTGATAGTAGTAGTAGAGGACGGACCCGGGGTGGCAGTGCAGAAAATGGGAACAAAACGCTAAAGAATTTAGCTTAAACACAAGGTTGACAACGCATAGAGACTTAGTGGCAAGCGAGGGCCCGTCTCGACAGAACGTCCGAGGAGGGGGGGGGGGGGGGGGGGGTGGTGGTCGGAGACGTCCTGCTATTGGACAGGTAGGAAGAATAAGAGAACAGATCAAGGGGGAAGGGGACAATAAATAATAAGCCTAACCAAGGAAAACCCATATAACGGGAGAGGGAGGGAGGGGGGAGGCAGAAAAAGCCGTTGGAAATATTGGAAAACTTGTCTGGCACAAAGCCAAAAACCCATGCATTGATGCCCTGCCCTACGAGGCCAAGCTGCATCGCTCGCAGGGTCCCCGCATGGCTTCGTGCTAATTTTGGCTCTCAAGGGAGGGGGGAAGACCTGGCCAAGCTGGCACCCCGGGCAGCTGAAAGGCCCAAGCAGCTCAGCTGCATGAGGCTATCGCCAAATAGGGCAAGCAGCTTGTACCATAGCATATACCCCGCCCAAGAATTCGTGAATACGATTGAATGCGAGCTTGAAATTTCCTGAATTGTTCTTGGAGAGGGAGGGAAGGGGCACGGGAAATGAATATTGAGCGACACTAGTTAGTTCTTTTTCCTCTTTCTTTTTTCGCGCACTGCATGCTATCAGCAAGCGAACTTTATTTCCACTGTAGAAATGGAGGGGTGAAAGGGGGGACCCAAAGGCTGTGGGATCGCTTCGAATGAGATGCTGTCCAAAATAAGACAGGGCCTGCGAGGAATAAGGCAAGCTAGCAGCCACAATGTTCCTGTGACCTATTATAGGGGGGGGGGGGGAGGATGAGTAGAGGGGGCAAAGAGATGATGGCTCTCGAGTATAAGTAGACTGGCAGTTTCCAGACACCCATCGTCTCTCGTTTGCTGCAAAAAATTTCGATACCCATGCGCTGGAACAAGGACAAACCCTATAGTCCTTTTGAAGCCCCCAAGTATCATTGGCCCCCCAGTATTTGACAGCATGAGACCAAACAGCTCTCTCCAAAGCCTGGCGGCGGCTACCCTTCTACTCGCTTCAGGGGTCAGTGCCAAGAGCGGCCTTCTCCAGAACGCCGGACATGAGAGTTCCCTCCGCAGGAAGCTTGTTACTCACCCCGAGATCGACGGTGGTTCTATTCTGGGCCAGTCTTCCCTCAACCACTTCTTCGCCGCAGTGGTCGGTTGTGACGCGGGCGAGAAGTCCTGCGGCAGCGGCTGCATCCCCCAATCCGGATCGTGCTGCTCCTCTGTCCTCAATAGCTGGTGCGAGGATGGCACCTACTGTGCTTCGACCAGCACTTGTTGCGAGGATGGTGAGATTTGCACCGGCCCCGGCTCTGGCTGCTACGACCATCAGGAGCAGTGCGGTTCCAAGTGCATGCCCAAGGGCGCCACTTGCTGCTCCTCGGGCGGCTACTGCGACAGCGACGAGGATTGTACGACCACGGGGTGCATCCCGAAGGGGGCCGTGAGCTGTGGTGGCGGTGAGTACTGCGACTCCGGCGAGAAGTGTACCGCTACCGGTTGCATACCCGAGGACGCTACGAGCTGCGGCGGCGGCAAGTACTGCGACGATGATCTTGTTTGCAGCCGTGACGGCGACCACTGCGTCAAGCGCGTTGACTGCGATGATGGGCAGTACTGTCGCGGATCCGAGAAATGCACCAAGACAGGCTGCATCCCAGGTGACGCTGTCGACTGCGGCAACGGTAAATACTGCGACAAGGGCGAGACTTGCGACGGTAGCAAGTGTATCCCCGCAGATAGCGATGATAACGACGACGACGACGACAATAGCGGTAGCAATAGTGGCGGCAGCAATGATGACGATGATGAGGATGACATCCCTGAGCCTACACCAGATCGTCCGGAGCCCACGGGAAGACCAGAGACCACTATCGACGATAGCGATGACGATGTCCCCCGTCCTACGAGGACTATAGACGACGAGGACGATGATGAGCACGACACCACGTCTACCACGACTGAGGAGGAAACAACAACCACTACCTCAGACACCACAATTGAAACAGCTACTGCCGCTCCCACGGACACGGACGACGGCCCTACCAACGGCGATGAGGGTGGTGATGACAATGCCGCCTCGGGCCTATCCCCAGTTTCTTGGACGGCTGCCCTCGGGCTACTTGCCGTGTTCTTCTTCGGCTTGACCTAGTTCAAAGTCAACTCTAGTTCGGTACTATATGAATTATATATCTTAATGACGATTACTTAAACAGCGAGTTCCGTTCTGGTTGACAGTATTGCATAACTGTGAAGACTTGCAAACCAAATCTATCAAGATGTTAATCAAAGAGTAGATAGGCGTACAAGCCTCGTAAAGTACCAGCCTGACGGCAAGTAGATGTCGATCCGCTTCGTTGAGATGGCTTCTTAGCCCCCTAGCCCTCGCCTAGAAAGGGGTTCCACCCAGGCACCGACGCCGGATAGGATAAACTTCCCGTTTTATGGAGTTCCGTCCCTTCCGGTAAGAGGATGATTGTTGCAACATGCAAACCGGGTTTTGATAAGCCTTGGCGAGAGATGATCAATGGGCGCCCATATCCTAGCCTTAGTCGGTAAATAACAAACCGTCATCCCGGAAGTGCCTTAAAATCGATCTGCAAGTACCATATCTCGTTCCCGAAGTCTCGCATGTTGAGCCGTTAGCTATCTGGGTGAGGGCTCAATCAACGACGCCGAAGCCGAAGCCGTCTAAACCCCACAGTAGGTAGTGACATGAGGCCAAGACAAGGATTATTGCGGGGGAGCAGTCAAGACTAAGGAAGCTTTATCAGCGTCTCAAAAGTGCAAGCAAAGATCCCTTTTTGGCCTTTTGGGACTCGGTATCTGGTTGCTTCCAGAGTTCCAACCTATGTTCGACGTCTTAGAACAAAAAGAAATGTGAAAAAGAAGAAACGGAAAGAATGAAAGCCACAAGTTTGGTCACGACCGTTGATCCGGTGCCCCATCTCGGTTTGGCGTGACAAATAAGTCCCGGTCTTATTCTTCTAGGCCTACCATATGGTAATGGCGTGCGAGATATGGTCGAGCTACTCCGTACTGCCTACGTCAATGGCGTAGTTGTGCAGGATGCTGACCAACTAAGGATCCCAATTGAAGCTGGGATTGTCATTTTCCCCGCCCCCCATCCAATTAAGGGTTAAGGCAGTATCGTCCTCCGTCGATATCTTTACTGGCCCCAGCGTCCTTTAGGCTTTTCTCGGGGTGGAGTGCGGAGTAAGATTGATAGCAATCCATCTGTGGAATGTCGTGATGTTGTTGGTGAGGTCGGAGCCCAAGATAAAAGGCCTAGCTATTCCCGCCCAGTCAAGGCTATGGCTAGTCTTTCGAACCTTGCAGTAGTTTGTAAAAAAAAATTAGCAGGAAAGTCTCATCTTGTGTCAACTTGTCTCAACTAACCTACCAACTTGCGATCCCGATTTTGTTTGCTGGTACATAGTAGGTAGCTCACACACCAGTAGCTATGCGGGCCGAGTTGATATCTCTCGTCCTCACATCCGCGACAGGAGTATCGGCCTGCTCCAAGGACCTGCTTTTCGAGAAGCGCCACACTCACCGCAAGCCCATCACCAAGCGTAATGAGAATTGGCCTCCTGTCCTCGGTGAGCATGAGACCATTCTCGTCAACGCCTTCGACAACGTGACTATAGATGATTGGTCCAACTACTATGGTCACCAGAACAAGCTTGCCGGTTACGGTCGTGAGGCCGCCGAGTGGACGGCCGAGCGCTGGTCCGAGAATGGGTTCAATGCTCACCTAGATGAGTACCAAGTTTTCCTAAGCTATCCTGTCAAGCAAGAGCTCTCCGTGACATTTGCCGACGGGAAGACGGAGGAGGTAAACTTGGTCGAGAAACCCCTGGCCGAGGACGACGTAACAGGTCGACCCGACAGTCTGCCCACGTTTCATGGGTATTCCGCGACCGGGAATGTGACGGCCGAGTATATCTATGTTGGGTAAGTTGAATCGGGATCACTATCCAGGGGAAGAGTCGTTATCCCTAGGCACTAACGAGACACGTTTCCAGCCGCGGTCAACTCGAAGACTTCCAACGCCTAGCTGACCTGGGCGTCGACTTTAAGGGGAAAATTACTCTTATCCGTTACGGCGGCCCATTCCGTGGCCTGAAGGTCAAGAATTCGCAAGACTTTGGCGCGATTGGTGCCGTTATCTTTACCGACCCTGCTGATGATGGTAACAATACCGTTGCCAATGGGGTCAAGGCTTATCCTGGTAAGTTTTCCGCTCTTGTTCGGAACCAAACTGCGAACCGACAACTCCTATTGTAAGTTAAGTTGGAAACAATGAGCTGACATTTGCAAACAGATGGTCCAGCGAGGAACCCTGACTCTGTCCAAAAAGGCTCGGTTTTGTTCCTTTCTACTCGCCCCGGTGATCCCACCACGCCGGGCTATCCATCTCGTGAAGGTGTTCCGCGTGCCGACACATCAGATGTGGTACCCCGGATCCCCTCGGTCCCTCTCTCCTATGCTGCCGCGCAGCCTCTACTGAAAGCCCTCGACGGTCACGGAGTCAGCGCCAAAGCCGTCAACAGGACCATTTGGGCCGGCGCCCTGGATGCTGACTATTCTTCTGGTCCCGCCCCCGGGGTCACACTATCTCTCACCAACGAGATGGAGGAACGTATTGCTCCCGTCTGGGACGTGATCGGGTCCATCAATGGCACTAACCCCGACGAGACCATTGTCATCGGTAACCACCGAGACACTTGGATGATTGGCGGCAATGGTGACCCCAATTCTGGCTCCGCAATTCTCGTTGAATTCACCAAGGCTTTCAATAAGCTTATCCAGAGTGGTTGGAAGCCTAAGCGTAACATGTTAGTATCCCCTATAATCCCATATTATGCGTAGTTCGTTCGACACTGAACATGATTTTTGCAGAGTTCTGGGATCCTGGGATGCGGAAGAGTATGGTATGATCGGTTCAACTGAGTGGGTTGAGGATAATACCGCCTGGCTTACCCAAACCGCCGTCGCCTATCTCAACATTGATGTTGCCGTTGCCGGCCCCAACCTCGAGTTGGCCACCACCCCTGAACTTCACACGCTCGGTTCGGAGACATTCAAAAAAGTCGTTTCTCCTTCGTACGGCGCCTTCAATGAGTCGCTGTATGAATCTTGGCAGCGGACGAGCGGTGGGGAGATTGGCGTTCTCGGTAGTGGCAGCGATTACACTCCCTTTGTCCACACCGGTATAAGCTCCGTAAGTACCATGTATATTTCGTATCCCCTTGGGAGATTATATTGACTAGATTTGGCAGCTTGACGTCGGCTCCGGTGGTGGTGCTACGGACCCTGTCTGGCATTATCACTCCAACTACGACACTTACCATTGGATGTCCACCTTTGGCGACCCTGGTTTCAACCAACACCGTGCTGTCGGCCAGTACCTCGCCCTTGTAGCCTTCCACTTGGCCGATGATGATGTTCTTCCCATTGATGTGCAGACATACACCACGGAGCTTCGCGCCTATCGTGATGACCTAGTCGATTTTGTCGCCGAGGCCGGTGTCGAGCTAGATATATCCGAGCTTAACGATGCCATCGAGGTATTCGCCTCACGCGCCGACGAAATTAAGAAGCTGGATAATGTGGCGAGGACGACAAAGGATGCCAATTCCGTGAGACTCGTCAATCATAAATACGCCCAGTTTCAGAGAGGGTTCGTGTCTCAGGGAGGCTTGCCGGATAGAGAGTTTTACAAACACGTCGTTCTCGCCCCTGGTCTTGACACTGGTAAGCATCTTCTTCCTCATATGGACAACGTCAAGATATGAAGATATCCTAACATTGCCTAGGCTATGCTGCTGTTACTTATCCTGGTATTACCGAAGGTGTTCAATATGACCGCCTAGACGATGCTCGCGAGTGGGTTTCTAAGTCGGCCAAGGCTATACTTCGTGCAGCGGATATTTTGAAGGTCTAAGGTGACGATGTGTCCACGAATAATTATGCGTATAGAAAGAAGCAGAGGAGGTAATTAACATTAATATGAGAACATGTCAAGGAGACTGAAACGCGAACGTGTCTTTGAAAAGATACATATTAGTAATGCCGTTTTATGATACTCTCAATATGGAAGCTGTATGTCGTCCAGGATCACTCGAGGGCCTCTTTCCCACTTGCCATCTGTAAACAGTTCGATATATCCAGTAATGTTATGATTATGCACGTTTGTACGGAGTACTAATATGCTTGTCTTAAAAAGTAAGATCCAGGGGTATAAATATTGTTTTCTCTACTACTTTCTCGTACAGTATTAGTACAATGCGTATTCATTTACCTCTGTTTCCTACCACGGTGATGTCCTTAACCCTTCCCTCATACGCACATGTGACTGGTGTGGCTGAAAGTCTAGATCATATAGGCGCTACACCACTATCAGTGGCCAGTAAAGTAAGTACTACAGGTAGTACAGTAACAGTAGCGTGGAGCGACGGTGCCTAATTTAGACAATCCTAGACCCCTCTACCCTCCGACGCCGGCGGGGTCATGGATTTGGAGGGGTTGCTTGGTGGGGTTAATTGAATTTACCTGGCCTTGTTGAGTAGTGTGGCATGGATAGTGTAGGAGGAGTGACTCAGGAACAAAACTCCAGAAAACCTGGGTGTTTCCATCATCAAGAGCATCCCTCTCAATCACCACCAACCACCTTGCAGAATGGCGACTACCCCGTCCATGCCCGCCGAAGAGAGGCTCTCCCTCATCCGGGAGAACCTGGCCGAATTTCTTAACCCGGAGATCATCGAGGATATTATCAAGGAAGGGGGAAATCCTAAGGTCTACTGGGGTGAGTCGCATCAAGGATATTGAACTTGAAATCGACGATTCATCCTATAATATGGAGCTATTATTGACACCCTGTAGGTAGCGCAACCACCGGGCGCCCACATGCAGGCTACATGGTCCCCGCGATCAAGATCGCGCAGCTCCTCGCGGCTGGATGTGAGATGACGGTCCTACTTGCCGACATCCACGGCTTCCTCGACAACCTCAAAGCGCCTCTCGAGCTCGTCAACCACCGTGCCGAATACTATCGTTTTGCCATTACTGCTCTCCTCAAGGCCATGGGTGTCCCCACCGACCGTTTGCGCTTCGTTCTGGGAAGCTCTTACCAGAAGAGCTCCGAGTACGTGATGGATCTCTACAAGATGTGCTCGCTCATCTCGGAGCATGATGCCAAGCGCGCAGGTGCTGAGATTGTCAAGCAGAGCTCCAATGCTCCTCTCAGTGGCCTATTGTACCCTGCGCTACAAGTCCTTGACGAGCAGTACCTTGGTGTGGATGCGCAGTTTGGCGGCCTGGACCAGAGAAAACTATTTGTCGCCGCTACCGAGTGGCTACCCAAAATTGGCTACAAGAAGGTATTGTGGTTTAATACCAAGACCCGGAGTGGAAGAAGGCTAATTCATCCGTAGCGTGCGCATCTCGTGAACCCAATGGTTGCCGGTCTCAACGGTGCCAAGATGAGTTCGAGTGACGAGAGTATGTAAACGACAATCACATCTTGTACCGCATCTAACACGTTTCATAGACAGCAAGATTGACCTTCTCGACGCCCCTGACGTTGTCGTAAAAAAGGTCCGCAAGGCCGAGTGCGTCCCCAAAGTGATTGAGAACAACGGTGTCTTGGCTCTGGTAGAATATGTCCTGCTCCCTGCATCAGGCCTCAGAACCGGCAAGCGCGAGTTCCGCGTGGATCGGGAACGCGACGGCCTTGAGCCCCTCGTCTACACCGAGATCAAGCAGATGCACTCGGATTTCGAAAACGATATTCTCACGCCACAGCTCCTAAAGCCCGCCGTCGCGCGAGGTCTCAACGAGATCATGGAGCCTATTCAGGCTGAGTTCCAGGGGTCGCAAGAGTGGCAGGGCATTACTGTTAAGGCTTACCCTCCCCCTGTGAAGGAGGAGAAGAAGAAGAAGCAGAAGAAGGATAAGGGGTCAAAATTCCCTGGCAAAGACAAGGAGGGCGACGGTGAGGAGCCACTGACAACGGAAACCGAGCTTCCTGTGCGGTGATGGGTAGAACATAAACAGAAATAGAACAAGATATAATGTATCTATGAATTTTAAAAAAATGGGTTTGCCGGTGTTGGAAAGCAGTAACCAATGTTGAGTTTCCTTTCAGCCATTGACAGCTATGAAATGTGTCTTTCACTTGCCGCGTATGCGTTCCGCAGTCGAAGTTGGCAAGCTTTTCGTCACCAGGGTGAAATACTACAAGACACACAGGCCCACGGAGTAATCATTTTCACCTTGTAAAAAGACTGAGAGGAAGCGGTAGTCAGCTTTACGTGAGGCGGAACCACGATCATCAATGTCAATGAGCGTACTCCGTAAGGTATCAATTGACGTTGCACTGGCGGGAACTTGGAAGGGTCGTTCGGATGTTTTCTGCAAGGTTTAGGGGAGAAACGCGTGTCCTCTTGAGACTAAATTCGGGCGAAGTCCCGGCAATATGGAGCACGCTTCAAGGGACAGGTGAGATTGGCGGGGTAATTTATAGGCAAAGCTGTGATGAAGAATAGGTCTTGGGAAGGTTTACGCTCCTCTAGCCTTACCTATCTTTAAAAGAAAAACCCCGTTCTCTCCGTTATATCGGAAATGCGCTGTCCTAAACTGCTAGCATGAAGAAATGGGTTTTACGCGTTGCAAATGGCCAATGACCTCATTTGTCTCGTCTCTGCAGGATGGTGGTTGGTTGTGGTCCTTCAGCACACGGGCCTCTGAAACGTGCAGCGCAGTTACCATTTCCAGAAGCTGCACCGCTGACTTTAGTGCCTGATGCAGCTGCCTGACCCGCTGGGCTTCCACGGAGTGCCACGACTCGGGCTGCGCCGCCGCCGGGGACCATCTGGCCGCATTTCCAATCCCATCCCCGTTTTCCTTTATGTTCTCTTCTTTAAAGACTCTGTACGGAGTACAATTGCCCTAACCCAGATCCCAAACCACCAATTCCGAGCTTATTGCGCGAAACTATATGGCTCGACGAACGACATAGACACTCGACTTATCTTGGAATCGGAGCGAGAATAGCTGCGGAGAGCGCAACAGTCACAATGGCCGAGGTGGACGGCATACCCACCTTTGGCGCTGAGCTGAAGGTAGGATGAGGCTTAAAAGGAGATACGGTATCACGGCAGATGGCTAACAGAGGTTTCCAATAGGATGGGTTCAAATCGGCTAATACCTGGGTTGGTAATGGCATAGCCTGGCTCGAGGATATCCAGCAATTCTACCGCGAACGTTCCGTCATTGAGAAAGAATACAGCGCAAAGCTTAATGCTCTAGCCAAGAAGTACTTTGAGAAGAAGAACAAGAAGTCTTCATATTTAAGTGTGGGCGATACACCAGCAATGACACCCGGCTCTCTGGAGAGGTGAGCGACTTATTCATGACTGTCTAGAAAGCCAGGCATCACTAATAGCAGAACCGCAGCGCATCACTAACGACTTGGACGACCCAACTCACAAACCTCGAGGCACGCGCTGCCGAAGTCGACCGCTACGGGAATAACCTCGTTTCCCAAGTCGCCGAACCTCTAAAAATATACGGCGCCAAGTTTGAGGAGTTGCGTAAGCGCCATGCTGAGTACGCTACCAAGCTCGAAAATGAGCGTGAGCACTCGTACGCTGATCTGCGGAAGACCAAGGGCAAGTACGATACAGTTTGCCAGGAAGTCGAGTCAAAGCGCAAGAAGTCCGAGTCCTCGTTCGACAAAGCCAAGGCCCAAAGCGTCTACCAGCAGCAGCTACACGAGATGAACAACGCCAAAAACTCCTACTTAATCGCCATCAACGTTACCAATAAACTCAAGGAAAGGTACTATCACGAGTATGTGCCAGAAGTCATGGACAGCCTGCAGGACCTTTCCGAGTTCAAGACAATCAAGCTCAACAATCTATGGGGTGTAGCTACCGAGCTAGAAGGCGGACTCATGTCGCAAGGGCACGAACTCATGCAGTCCCAAGGCACTGAAATTAAGCGGAATGCACCCCATCTCGACTCAATGATGTACATCCGACACAACATTGGCACATTCAACGAACCTGCAGACAAGGTCTTCGAACCCAGCCCCGTATGGCACGATGACGACATCATGGTGGTGGACGAAGTGGCCAAGGTGTACCTGCGCAACGTACTGAGCAAGTCTAAGTCGTCATTGGGTGAACTGCGGCGTGAAGTGGATAAGAAACGACGCGAGGTAGAAAACGTTAAGGGAATCAAGCAACGCGTACGAGAAGGAAAGGAACAAAAGGATGAGGTTGAAGTAGTGAAGGCACTCTTCTCAATGCAAGAGGTCTTGCATAACTTGGACCGCGACCGGTTGACAGCAGAGGTTGAAACTTCGACTATTACCGGCGTCGTTGGGGATGTCACCCTTGGCGCAAAGAACCACAATTTTAAGGGTCAGACCTTCAAGATCCCTACCAACTGCGATCTCTGTGGGGAGCGCATATGGGGTCTCAGCGCAAAGGGATTTGACTGCAGAGACTGCGGTTACACGTGCCACAGCAAATGCGAGATGAAGGTGCCCGCTGACTGCCCCGGCGAGCAGAGCAAGGAGGATCGGAAGAAGCTTAAGGCGCAGAGGCAGGAAGCCGCGGGAAAACTTTTGAAACCCAGCGTGTCGACCTCGGGATCGACCTCGAATGTATCAGAGCTACCGGAGATGAGCAGGTCAAACACCATGACTTCGTCCCTGAGCTCCCGGGAGGCGCAGCGCGGAACCACGCTATCCCCGGCGGTAGAAGAGGATACTCCAAAGCCAAGCGTGGCCAGTACGACCAGCACTAGCACCACGAAAAGGCGAGTTATGGCTCCACCTCCGGCAGCGTATATAACCAGCGGAGGAGGTGGAGATATCAACGGCGGGCCCAAGGAGGAGAAGACGGGTAGGATGCTCTACGGCTTTGACGCCAGTGGCGATGGTGAGCTGAGCATACAGGAAGGCAAGGACATTGTTCTCCTAGAAGAAGACGGTAAGTTTTAACACGCGCTTGCGCGCACATTACAATGATATCACATTCTAACAAAAACGCAGATGGCTCTGGTTGGGTCAAGGTCCGTTCCGGAGTCAAGGAAGGCCTCGTGCCCGCCACGTACGCCGACTTCTCCGCTGCGCCCCCGCCCGTCACCGCGCCTCGGCCAGCGTCGACTTACTCGACCAGCACGACGTCATCCTCCGCCACGGCCGCGAAGAAGAAGGGTCCGGCGGTGGCGCCCAAGCGAGGGGCCAAGAAGCTGCGCTACGTCGAGGCGCTGTACGAATACGCCGCCGCGGGGGCCGGGGAGCACAGCATGGCCGAGGGGGAGAGGTTCGTGCTCGTCAAGGAGGACCCCGGGGACGGCTGGGTCGACGTCGAAAAGGCTGGCGTGACGGGGAGCGTGCCCGCCGCCTACGTTCAGGTCGTCAACTAGGGTCGGGTCTGCTTGGACGCCCAAGGGGGGCGGGTCTTTGCCCGAACAAGCGGACGAGGAGAGGCAGGGGGTGCGAGAGTAAGGTGAGAGTTGTGGGGGGGGGCATCGGATGAAGAGAGGGGTGAGATGAGATGGGAGACATTTCGGGGGTGGCGGGGTTTCATTGTGCATGTTTCAAGACGGAAGGGTCTTTTTTTCTTCCTTCCATTGTCAACCAGCGTTTTGTCTTTTCTTTTTTCATGGTTTTTTTTCTTTTTGCGTTTGTTCTTGTTTTACATACTACAGCATTTTTTTTGGGTATTAGGTGGTTAAGGGTGGGGGACTATATGCTATGTAAAGGGGGTAAAAATCGTATATATTACCAGGTGACAAAACGCAAGTATAAATATAGACGAAATCATTAACAAACCAGCAATCATTTTTTTCTCACCCAGGCATTTAAGAGGTCTATATCCTCAGGCTCCTTGCATGAGCGGCAGTACGTACTACCGCAGGTGTGGTTCTACATCAGCCGGGTACGAAGTACCATTCTATAGGACACCAATTGACGAGGAAAACTATCACTGAAAAGTAGGCCAAGAAGAAATAAGAAAGAATAATATGAGAGAAGGGGAAAGAAGCAAAAAACGCCATGTATGCATTTCATCTTTATCTGAAGAGTGGTATCATAGTTGCCCAAAGTTTATGTTCATCCGTTTCCGTTATTTACCCCATGCCGTTGTAGGTACAGTAGAAGCCAAGACCGAAAAGAAAAAAGAAAAAGAAGGAGAAAAAAGGAAAAGGAAAAGCAATGGTCGGTCAGGCGATTCTGGCCATGAATGATGCAAGATGAGGGGGAAGAAAGTATAGCGAAAACATGCTCCAAAATACACCGTGCAAAATATGCGCTGCGGACATGCCTTGTATCGTATGACCGATATTCTCTTGCGCCAATATATAGAGATTCAAAAAAACATGTCGGGAGACGAGATAGGGGGTAGAAAAAAAGGAGGTCTATACGCCCATGTATACTTAACCAAAGAAAAAAAAGCCTGCCATGAGTGGGGATTAATCATTAAAAGTCGTGAAAGGTGTCGGTCGCTGTTGCAGTTCGCTGAGCAACACTGTTTGCTGATAAGCAGATATTTATACTCCAAATAAGTCGTTAAGAGAATGCATATGAACTGCGTTTCCGGAAGAAGAAGTCTCGCTGAACGTGATCGGCAGCTCAATATTGGATGCTGAACTGGCCTCGCTGGTTGCCAATTTAGGTTCCCGCGGTAGTTAAGAATCGGCCTTTGGATGATTGGACGGCGCCTGCTCGGAGATGGGATGATTGAAATTCTTATCCGAGAACAATTCAATAAACTGCCCGTTGGCAAGCAGGCAGTCATGGTCGAATATTTCCCTGCGGTGCATCGAAGCGCCAGCTTCCTAAATCATTTGCGCTGTGGGAGCACCCAGGCGATGCTGACCAAGGCCGGGCTGCAAGGCTTCCTGGAGCTCCGCGATCTGCGCCATCATGCTGAGAGAGTGTTGGGTTTGTGACTCCATCTCAGACTTGAGCTTGTCATTCTCATCCCTCAGGCGTTTAAGCTCGCCCCTGAGTTCCAAGATTTCCCCTTCCATCTCCCGGGTTTCAGTGGCGCTAGATCTTCGTTTCCGCTTCTGGCCTGACTTCTCTGAACCAACGTCGTCGGGAGACAGGATGCCTTCAGTAGCCGTGGCGGTTGTCGGTGATGCCGAGCCTTCGGGATTTGTTGCGGTTGCCGGGTTCGTGTGTACGCGTCGCAGGTGCTCGTTCAAGTTTTCCTGTCTTGAAAACCCTTTGCCGGTATGGCGCTTACAATTCGGATGCGGGCAGTTGATCATATTCTTCGGCCCTCCATGTTTTCCATGCACTTCACGCTCATGACGAAGCAGGCCCCCAGAGTATGTGAAGCCTGGGAGGATTTCGCAGCCTGGGACGGTGCATCTGTAGGGGCGTTCGTGCTTATCCATATGCTTGCTACGCTATTGTCAGCTATCAAACAGTACGCAGGCGGGGTCAGAACTTACTTGTATTCACATTTGCGGGTGAAACAGCGAACGTCTTCAGCACATTCCTCTAATGAACAGTGATATTTCCCATCCGGTCCCTTTTGGACCTCCCGTTCGGGTTTGGGTATACTCTTCTTACTGGCACTGGGAGGAGATTCGACGGTCGGCGAAGGGTCCTTACTTTCGGGCAAAGGTGCGGGTATCTGGGGCTGCAATGTCTCTTGCATAGGCGACGGGAAGCCGTGAGGATCCAGGTCGAGTTGCGTAGCATCCTGGGTTACCGAGTTTTCATCCGGCATTATTCCCTGATCATGGCCTAAAATCTCCCTATCTTCGGGCAACAAGTTCGCCTCGGCGGTGTACTGGCTCAATTGCTCGGCGACATCATTATCGGTGAAGCGTTGTTCTGGAGTGTGCTCAGGTTCATCGCCCATCGAGGGGTAAGCACCCTCATTGATGAAATTGCGAGGCTCATATGCGACGCTCATGGCGGCGGCAGCCTTTGATATCGTCTGAACCTTTGATGAAAACCTAATGATATCCCGAGTCGAAAGTGGAAAAGTTGTATGAATACTTGGGCCGAAAGTGGAAGCCAGTCTTCTATTTGCGTATCCAGATAGCGTCGGATATTTTGTCGTAGAAGGTGCTAGTTGATACTCGATCGTTTGACGCTCCCTTCAACTCGGTTCGGCGATCCGGATTAGTGCAGGGTGATTGCTCATAAGTCACGGTTCGCGGTCTGAATGGTGAGGTGCCTGAGATTTCGGGTATGCAAAATGGCCGACGTTATTGGGAGGCGAATCGGATTAGTCAAGCTTAATACCACGTGACTTGTGAAATGGTCCGTGCGTTTTGCTGAAGATTGCCTGCTCATTCGTATCCACGTCCGAGGCAGCCGTAATGGATTGATGCCAATGTTTGTAAGCGAACAAATAGTAATTGTCTCCCGTTTTCCTTGAATAGTAAAATTCAGAGGCTGGGGTTGTTTCCAGCATTATATGCGTCGCTTTCAAAGGCCAGTACTCCGTAGGCATCGATCACAGCCCGGTGACTCGTCCTGTTATGCCTAACAGGTAGCAAGCACCCTTGTTCACGGGCACCAACATAAGGCGTGAGTCATGGCTTAGTGTGTCAGTGTGGCCATAACTCGTCTTCTCGCAAATGGCCCAAGGCTGCGCCCATCACTAGCTGAATTGCCCGGATGGGCGGGATGATGACATATCTCATTGGGAAGGAGACAAAATGGCTATACGCCAGACGCCAGAGGCAGCAGCGATACCCACGCGCCTCGACTTGGGCAACACCAGCCTTGACATGTCCACAACGGAGCCTGCAATGCAGTACTAAGTATGTACTCGGTCCTCCGCACTCTATACGGATTACGGGAGACGCCAAGCCTGATCTCTCCTCATAAAGATGGTGATTGTGTACGGAGTAATCGCTACCTGGGTTGATGATTGGCTCATTGGTATCAACTCAGGGCCTTTATCGCGTGCGATACTTTACGCGCAAGGATGGTGAGCACACCACCTTTGTCGGGCTGAAGAGCTCCACGGAGGGAGGGGGACCAACGCAGTCCGCGGACGGCGTGGTTCGCGTCTCTCACTGTTCATGTGACTTTTTTTTTCGCAATAGCCCTACTGGTAAAGGCTGCCGGGCCAACTCTGTACCCCTGATGTGCTGCTAGTATCCCATAGTCAGATATTAACGCTCATGTGAGTATGGAGTACAGAGTACGCGTAGCAGTAGAGTGCCTATACTCATGCTGACTCACCATCCTCCTGTATCAAGGCGCCATAGCTGAGGCTGCCCTGATATAGATTGTTTCAATTCGACCAGAACGGCAACTGGTCAGCCTCAAGTGTTGATACAAGGTGCAAGACCTTGATCAGGAGGGAATGCTTCTAGCACACACACTCCTAGCGTGATGCCGGTGTGATATCAAAGGATTACACCTTTGCAGCCATACTTGACTCAAACCCTCGGGCCCAAGGCTAGTTTAGCAACACATTCACGTAGACGAAAAGTGGCATTTAAAGTGGAGGATGATAGAGTTTGAGTATAAGTTCAAGAGGTCAAAAGGGTGGTAGTGGGCAATTGTGAAGATTGGCAGGTGTTATAACACTATAGCGAGTTTTTATGAATGAAAAGGGCAAGGCTACCTGCAGACTCACGGAGTACGAATGTGCGAAACCCAACAGAGCCGCAAGTTTGTCGCGGTGCTCCGTAATGATGTTTTGCGCGTAACCTGGCCGCTTTTCCTCAGGCATACGTGCATATTAGTAGTGCTACTGTTAGTATTAGTACGGAGTACTTAGTAGTAGTATTGCCCTGAATTTCGAGGGTTGCTCTATTTCATCTCAGGCGCGCATCACGACACCTAGATAAGTGCAGTACTACTAACTCTGATAATCTGGCTACAATGCTGCACTAATAGTAGCTTCTGCGGGGGGTGGAGCAGCAATGGCTGCAATCGTCCATACGGCTGCTACTGCTACCATACTACGGAGTAGTCGTGTAGGTACTCTACTGAGTCTACTACTTCTACTAGGAGTTCTGCTACAGCCGTACTCCGTACTGCCTTGTTGAATGTATTTGACGTCTGATGGCAAGAAGAGAAAACGTGGTCGGGCGAGATTGAGACTGGTAAGTAGCTCAGAGGCTCCGCTGTCGGGCTTCTTCATTGATTAAGCAATAGCACTTTGCACGGTACGCACAAATATGCATAAGAATGTAGAAACGATGCTACTAATTATAGAGCTGTTTATTAGAGAGCACTGCTACGATAAACTGCGATACGTACGGAGTACGGCCTGCTCTGCGGGGTAGCTTAGTACTACCCTAGCCGTACCAGGGTAGCTGTTCCCCTCGCCATCATCACGGGAAGCGAAGCGGCACGCCGCGGCTCTCCACCAAACCATTCAGCAGTCCAAGGTAATCGGCTTTGCGGCTCCGCCATCGACACAACGTACTACTACTACCACCACCACTACTACTACTATGGATACACTACTGAGTAGTAATTTTTACACTTCCTTTCCACCTGCTTCCTAAACTTCAATTTTCCACTTTTTCCCTCCGTCCCTCTTATCCCCAACGATTCAGTCACTACACAATTCAAAAATTTCTTCACTTACCAAGTATACCCTTCTCTCTAGTTCTAGTCACTTCACCCCCCCCCCCCCCCAACCTATTCACAATTTTGCGCTCATAAATTTCTTTTTTCAAAGTCCATCTTTCCTAGGCTGGGCCACCGTAATGGCACATCCAGCGGCTGAGCCGACCACTGATAGCCTCGGGGAGGACAGCCTGAACCAAGCTACCAGTCGAGAGCATGACTCTGCAAAGGCACCGCCCGTAGAGGCGCGGGATGTAGAGCAGACGGGCGAGGCATCCCAAACGGACGACTATGATATCGAGAGAGTCGAAAAGGTCTACAAGAAGCTCGATCTCAGAATCATCCCGGCCTTCTGGATTCTGTACTTCCTCTGCTCTGCCATCCGTTCCAACATTGGCATCGCCCAGACTATGAACAAGGACACCGGCCATGACCTCATGACCGTCCTCAACCTCACCCAAAAGGATACTTCGACGTCAATCGCCCTGTTCTACGTCGCTTATGTTATCTTCGACTTTCCTTCCAACTTGATCATGACGAGATTGAGCCCTCGTGTGTGGATGGCAAGAATCGTCTTCGCGACTGGCCTCGTGGGAGCCTGCTTTGCTGCGGTCAAGGCCGCGTGGAGCCTGATGCTCCTGCGTTTCCTCCTCGGCGTTGTGATTGCCGGTATGTGGCCTGGCATGGCCTTTTACCTCACGCTCTTCTATCCCCCTTCTCGCACGGCTAAGAGAATCGGCATGTACTTCACTGCCGCGCAGGTCTCCGCCGCTGTCGTTGGCCTGGTATCAGCTGGCTTCCAGCTCATGGACGGTGCCGGCGGGATTGTAGGCTTCAGATGGATGTTCCTTCTCTATGGACTGGTCGCCATTGTTCTGTCGGTGATCCTTTTGTGGTGGTTGCCGGATCGTCCCCTTGCCCCGGGCCAAGTGCGTCAACGCCCTCGCTTCCTCAAGTGGTTCCCCGCCACTCCTGAGGCTTTGACCGGGGAGGATGCCAAGGTGCATTATCAGGATCTCAAGCGGGTTTACCACGCTCGGGCGTGGACTTTCAAGGACCTAGGCTTTGTCCTGCTTGATTGGCGCCTGTGGCCCCTGACCCTGATGTACTTTGGTGTTGTTGGTGTAGGTATCGGCACCCAGATGTATGGCTCCGTCATCATCTCGTCTATCCAGCCCCAGGCCAGTGGCATCGAGGTCAGCTTGCTCTTCGCCCCGATCTGGATCATGGACCTCATCGCCATCTTGCTGGTCACGCCCATCTCCGACCGCTTCCACCGCTCCCGCGCTTTCTTCTTCTCGGCAGCAGTCTGCGTTCAGATTGCTGGTCTCCTAACCGTCACCTTTGCTCTCGATAACGGATGGGCTCGGTACGGCGGTCTTCTCATGATTGGATTCGGCCTGGGCCCCACGGTCCCCATCTGCATGGCCTGGAGCACGGAGATCTTCCAGAAGAGGCACGGAGAGGTCGGCGTTGCGGCCGCCACCGCTCTCGTCTCCGGCCTCGGAAACCTGGGTAGCGTCACGACTACGTACGCTCTTTACACCGGCTGGCCCGAGGACTCTGCGCCTGGGCCGCATCAGTACCGCAAGAGCAACCTCACCATGATCGGAATTCTGTGCCTGAGCATCCTCAGCTCTTTCGCCATGATGGGCCTCCTCAAGATCTTTGGGAACCCTCCCAGCAAGAAGCTGTCCGACGGCAACTCGTCGAGCGAGTTTGAGGATGGTGCCGCCAGGCGTGAGGCCAGGGAGCGTGGTCTGGGAAAGCTCGGGCGCCTGATCCCTGGCCGCAGAGCATAATAAGGCTTTTCATTTCTTCTTCTTCTTCTTTTTCTTCTACCTTTTTTATATCTTTTTTTTTTCGTCTATCTTCTTGGATACCTTAACACCACCGACCTCTGCACACTACCGATGAAATAATCGCTGCTCCTCCCGACATATTACACCCCTTTTCTCTTCTACTCAACCTAACTGGTGCGGTATTGCACGCGTGTTTACTAGTTCAAAGACCCCCCGAGACGACAATGCTTTTTACGCTATCATCACGAGGATAAACCTCTGAACTCGCCAACACGTTGACGCAACTCCATTCCATGCTCATGATTCAACGTCCTTATTTTTAGCCTTTTTTCTTTTTTGCTTCTGTTGTACTACTTATATGATACCCCCATCCGCGTTTTTTACAGGCTGTCATCCGGGAGAGAGAGAAAAAAAGAATTTGTTTTTTTGTTTTTCTTAAAATATCCGACAGCGAAAGTGCCGTTGCGCCATCGCTGGGACGGCGTGTTTGGACCGAGGCCTCCCCGGGCGACAATGCTGCTGCGCTATCGCCTGAGGAGGAGCCTCTTGGGAACTTGCTTTCTTATCCTACTTTTTTCTTCTTCATTTGCCTCCTCTTAAAGGGGCGATGCATACAAAGAAGTAGATGCCAATAATACCCATGTGTATGTTTGCACGTGTTGTCCCGTCAATGTGAAATTCTTATGAGTAACGACGATGAAATATACGACATGGAGCATACGCGCCGCCAATGATTGAGCTACTGCCATACGTAGGAAAGGTGTCTTGCGGCCAAGCGACCCCCGAAACTCCCCTTTTCTTTTTCCAAACACTTCACGCCTCCCTAGTCCTGCATCTTGAAAGCCGGCTTGAAAGGATAAATCTGAACCTATACACACGCAGAATGTCAGTTTATAAAACACACACATACACACACCACACTAACCCGTGATATATTTCTTTCTTCTTTTCAGTCTTATGTGAGGGGGAGAAGAAGGGAAAGAAAGAAGGAAAGAAGGAAAGAGAAAGAAAATACTGACGCTGTTCATGTCCCACGTCCCGGACGTGGCGTACGCGTCGGCCCTGAGCTTGTCCAGCACCTCCTGCCTGCTCCCGGCCACGCAGACGAGCGTACTGCCCCAAAAGTCCCACGTGGAGACGTCCTCGGGGTCCTTGGGCACGTCCTTGAGCAGGGCGCCTATTAAAAACAAATTGAGCATAATCCGTAAACTCGATAAGGGGAGAGGAAAGGGAGTAGAAAGGGGAGAGGGGGGGAGGGAAGAATACTAACCGCCAACTTTCCACTCTCCGCTTCCGACCTTTTCGGGGACCTGCTTGAAGTGCTCCCTATATACAGGCTCGTCAGTAAACACAAAAAGACATTTCCTCTCACGTTTTTCTTATTTTTTCAAAAAAGAAGAAGAAGAAGAAGAAATTCAGAGGGTGTAAAGAAACAGAAAAAGAATAAAAAAGAGTTCGAAGAGGAACAGAGAAGAAAAGACAAAAACAAGATAAAAGCAAAAGGAAAGCAAAGGGAGACGGGGGAGGGAGAGAGAGAGAGAGAGGAGGGGGAGGGCAAACGTACGGACGAGTCTTCATCCGAACCTCCCTGGAATCAGGGTTATCCTGCACGACGACCAGGAAGTGAAACTTGTTGGCGCCGGGGCTGGCGGAAGGGGGGACAGAAGAGGAGGAGGCCATGCTGCGTATCTGCGGGACAAGTGCTCGGGAAGAGAGACGAGATAATGATGGTGTCGTTGAGAAGAAGGTGCGGAGAGGAGACATGGTTTCTCTCTCTCTCTCTCTTATTTATATACACGAGGTATACACACAAACATATATATATACGCAATACTTCTTTGGAGACGAGGAGTCACAAGTTGAGAGGTTCTACTCATTCCGGTTCCGGGAATGACTACCAGTAGTATTACTACATAACACGTAGGTGACATCCCTACTAAGTAGTAATAGTATAGGCGCGCCCTTGGAGATGCGGAGAAGGCTGCATGCTACTATGCATCTAGAAGTGCGAAGAGCAACAGCAAATGGGGACGCTACCCTAAGCTCCCCGCGAATATACGGGGCATCAGTCATACTACTATGTATCTCATCGACATGGTGGATATTGTTCAGGTTTCTGATTATACTCTCGCTGTGTCAACTACTACCCTACTAATTATTCGAGTGGAGAATCCATGGGTGCCGATACCGACGATTTTGTCATAATACCATTGATCCTCAAACTCCAGAAAAACCAGGTCTCGCGACCCTTTTGCTCCCAAAAAACTCCCAGTTTAAACAAAAAAAATAATAACGTACAGCGATCAAACGCTGTAGCAACAACCAATGTACTGTACAATACCAGCCTGATATTCAATCTTCTGACTCCTTCTCTGCATTCTCCTCGGCCGCCACGCGTAACTCATAGTTAATATCGAAGCATTCTGCGAGGAGGTTGCTGACGCTGCCCTGGCCTTCGGGGATGTCACCATTAACGACGAATTTCCCGTCCACCCTCAAATTGTCAATTGAGTTGAGCTAGTAGGAGGAACGCAAAGGTCAGCGAGAATTCTGGCTCAAAGCTGGTAAAAGATAGGAGGAGATGGGGGGGGACATACCTTCATGCTATAAGGATACAACTCGCGAACCGAAGAAACTCCACCGCTAGACTTTACTTCATACAAGCAGCGCTTGAGAGTCTGCAGCTGGTTGTAGATTGGCAGGAGAGCCTCTGACACGGGCTCTGACGCAAGCATGAACGAGTACAAGTAGGCATAGCTTCGCCTCAAGAGGTAAAGGAATGTCCGTTGCGTCCAGAGGTCCGCAGGCCTATCCTTTTCGTCGTACCAATTTCCTCCCCTCCTGCTCTCGTCGACTCGGTCAAGTTGGCGCTGGTAGTCGTAGAGATCGGTCTCTCGGAGAGACCAAGCTTGGGTCAACGAGAGCTTTTCAAGATCGTTCCTGATTCCGACGAGGGCGTCATATGTAGGCCTCCACTGCTCTGCGACCTCTCCTTTCCTCTCCAGCACGATGTCGGACCACTTCAAGCAACGCTTGTAGAGCTCGCATACCTCATCTCCACCAGGGGGCTCGGTGCCGTCAGCGGCCAAGAATTTCCCGTCTTTCCTCTGCTCGCCGACATCAAGGATCTGGCTTCGCAATTTTTGTACCTCGCTTGTAGAGAACTGAAGATGCGTTAGCGAGCTGACCCCCCCCAAGTTACTCAATTATACCAACCTTTGATTTCGTATTAGCCAAAGAGATACAGCGGAGGATAGAAATAAGTTTCTCGTGAGCTACGAGAAGAGGATCTCCAATGCGCGCCAGCCTAGTCTCCAATTTTCCCAAAAGTTCCTCGCACAATTTCACACGGTTGGTGACCAGCGTAATGAGGTATGGAGAATGGTGGTGATCACGGCCAGTTCCCACAATGGCCTCGTCGATTGTTTGCGATAGCGTCCTCAGTGTAGATCGAATGCTTTCCAAGTCTTTGGCTGAATAAAGATCAGCTTCGATAAGATGGTCCAATAGTCGCTTGATAGTTGATGTTAATGCGTATGCTGCAGGAGCCTCGTTGTTGCGGCCAATTGTCAGGTAGAACAGGGAGAGCAATTGAAAGCAACCCTCGATAACTCTGTCCACTATCCACATTCGTTAGTCGCGCCTCCAGCATTCGATCTGGAGAGGCATACATCTATTCTCATCCTTCGTCCCAATCTCTTCCCTGATCGTATTCATCTCTTTGATTTGCTCAATCGTCTCATCGTATAACGGAATCACATCCTGGCTGCGGATATACGTCGTCCGATCCATCTTCAAAAGCAAAAGCTTATCTCGGACTACGGTCAGCCGGGCGAGAATCGCTTGTTCTCGGGCATCACGAGGTAGAGGGATTGCCGGCGTATCCATGATTACAGACGCGGCGCCAGACGACGATGCTACGGTATGCGGTAAAGACGGGACGCTTCCTCGATGCTGCCAATACTTCGAATGCGACAAAAAACACGCCCAAGTGTTCCAGATGCAACGCGGTTATTTAGCCTGTTGAAAGTTTCTCGTACGATGGATGTTCGGGACCTCCGGGCGAGGAACTGAGGATGCTTAGGCTCTCGGGCGGATTTAAGGTGTCAAGCGGCGGAAGCCCGAGAAGGTATTGAATCGGAGAAGAAAATATTGGTAATGACGGGTCCAGGAGGACGCAAGCGATGCAAGATGACTGATGGTGTACCCAGGCGGTCGGAAACACGGAGCTCTCTCCTGATGGCTGGCTGATGATCGGATTCGATTACCAATGGTGGGGGGAGACATAGACTAAGGTGGGGGAAAGAGCTGGCATGTCCCGCTTGCAGTCAAATTCTCGAAGGGTTGGTCGACTGGCGTCATCGCGGGAGCCAGTCATCCTTCTCATTGGCTGAAACAGCTCGGGCCAATCAGCTCTGCGTCCCACCTGCAAGGGGAACATGGACCTCTATGCCGGAGCGCGCAAAATGTTTCCGCCGTCCACAACTTAGGTCTTGAAGCCCTCCCAAGCAGGCGGAAATTCGACAGGGCAAATTTTTGTGGTCCGCCTAGCCGACATTTTGGCCGTGAGCCACTACCACAGTCAACCCACCTACGATCTCCCATTTCTCGCGTAGACGAACTTCGACTTCCCATCGTCAACGTCACAACAAAACACATTCACAATGTCTCACGCCGAGCTCGCTTCGTCCTACGCGGCTCTCATCCTCGCCGATGAGGGTCTTGAGATCACCGTGAGTTCCCAATGCCACTCCCGCCGTCGCCGTTGCTGTTCCGTCGATGCCCCTCAATTAGAGAAATCGCCGCATGGGATGTGAAAATGACGGCGACGAGTTTTGAGAGACGGAGAATGTGCGACTAACATTGAGCCTTACAGTCCGACAAGCTCCAGACCCTGATCAAGGCCGCCAAGGTCGAGGAGGTTGAGCCCATCTGGACCAGCATCTTCGCCAAGGTACGACTCATCCCCCGAATCCGCGAATCCAGCGACCGATCTACTTCAAGGAACATTCAAACTGACTGGTGGACTTCATATAGGCTCTTGAGGGCAAGGACGTTAAGGACCTTCTCAGCAACGTCGGCTCCGGTGGTGGTGCTGCTGCCCCCGCCGGTGGTGCCGCCGCTGCTGCTGGTGGCGCTGCCGCCGAGGCCGCCCCCGAGGCTGCCAAGGAGGAGGGTACGTTTTACCAAATCACGAAAGTTGCAGTATCCCATCAATTTGCTAACATATTCGATAGAGAAGGAGGAGTCCGACGAGGACATGGGTTTCGGTCTCTTCGACTAAACAACCAATACCACGCCGCAACGACTTCTTTTTTCTTGCTTCCTTGTGCCTTAACTGGATGGTTTCGGGGTTCTTCACAGTCGAAAGTCGACGATCATACAGGAGAGAGGTGGTGCTGCCACTGTTGCAGCAACCCCAGGGTCAGAGAAGCTTGGTTCTTACGCCATGATGCGATGAAGGGCTCTCGGATACAACGGAGTTCACGTGAAGGGAAAGAATTTGGTCAATTCAAAAGGTCTTTGAAAAGCAAAAAAAATTACCCAAAACCCCCTATTGCCACAGTCACCCGTGATTTTTGTTTGCTCAAGATGGGAATTGTTGCCGTACTAATATTTTTATAATATTCGTCGTATGCTCTATGCACCCTCCGCATTGGTCCCTGAGCCACTTAACGCCATTCATATCCCATACACTCATGACATTTTGTGACTGGTCTATTTGACAATCAGAACGGAAGATGGCACCAAGCCAGCCTCCTTTAGCGTCTTGGACATGTCAACCTCTCCCTGGAAGGTCTTTCTAGGGAATGTAGTCGTGAAGCTGGTGATAGCATTCCCGGTCTCGCTCTGAAGTTGCTGCGCGAGCTCGAACAGAGTAGTTTCCGCTGGCAGCGTCTTGAGAATATTACCGCCGTCCGTTTGTAGTCTCAGCCTAGCTTCGTTGTGGTCGGCCTTGGGCTTCGGGGCGGCGGCAGCAGCAGGAGACGCTTGCCCGGCAGCCGCCGCTGGTGCTTTACCCTCACGTAGTGCTTTCGCCTCCTCAGCCTTGCGCCGGCGATCGGCCTTGTCCGCCTCGATCTGAGCCTTGACTCGCTTCTTGGCCTCGAGATCGTCGAGCTTCTCCTGTCTCTTGCGGGCAGCCTCCTTGATCTGTTCTTTACGCTGTAGCTCCTCCTTGGCCTCCTGCGACTCCTTGGTGGACTTTTGTCGGATCTGCTCGTTGCGTTTGGCGTCCTCCTTGTCGAGGGCGGACTTGGCATCCTTCTTGGCCCGAACCTTTTCTCGCAGTTCGTCCAGCTTGGCCTTCTTCTCCTCCTCGGTCAAGGGGGCGATCTCGTCGGTAGACTCGGAAAAGTTTTGGTGCCCGCTACGAATATGCATGTCAGCACGAAACCTCCCAAAACAAACAGACATATAGCTTGGTCCTCTTTTTTCCTCTGCGGCGTCGTCCGCGAGGAGGCGGTGCCTCTCCCAGCTCGACTTACCTCTTAGTAGCGTGAAACTCGGCGGCGTCGTGGTTCCTGAACTTCTTTTGGCAATCGTTGCATACGAGGGACTTGGCCGACCCGGATTCAATCTCGGCGATCTTGGCCTGGGTGGCCTCCTCGCTCTCATCTTCATCCTCGCCCTTTTCGGCCTCTGCGGCCTCAATGTCCTCCAGCGACTTGTCCTGGTTATCCTCTAACCACTGCAGGGCTCCTTGCACTGGGTCCAATTCGTCAATAAAGGGCAATGCCTCTTCAGCTCGTCAGTGGGGAACCTTAGGGTGTGCTCTTACATCCACCGGATCTCTTGACTGCGATTTTTGCTCGAGCTTCCTCGAAGCCCATATCGATAAGCGTCTCTAGATCAGTTGCCATCTTGTAATAGAATTGAACTCCTTGAAGAATATTATGTTCGTTCTCGGTTCATGAACAAGCAAAGAAGTTGAGAGAGAGAGAAAAATTAGGCTAGCCTTATAGTATTGTGTACTCTGTACTCCGTACATATGTGTGTTGTTTTGATGCGAGTGAAGCGATGACGCTGTTCCAAGGCAACCTGAGGAATACGTGGGGTCAGCCAATTAGGTATAGTGCCCCGCATTCCGTCAGTCAGAAGAAGCTCCTGCCTAGGTGTATAACTTTAGCTTGCCTACCATATATCGCCTACCATACACCGTAGAGCAGCGTGCCTTCAACTGTCATAAAGACATCTATATGGGTCTATTTCTTAGGCTTTGGTTTTCCTTTGGCGAATCAGGCGAGTATACGCCTATAATCACTACGGATCAGGGTCTTTGATCTTTTTTTCTGATTGAGACTCGATCATCTTTCCCAGATAATTGAATCATTATACGTGCATTGTAATCAATCCTCCATCATGACGTGTTGGTTACAATCATACTTATGAAAATTTGAGTTATTTGCAGGTCCTCTTAGTTCTTGCTCCATATCCATCTAACATAATCACGTCTCGGAATACGGCTATTCGGATTGTCTGTAAAATCATATCCTTTTTGGTTCTGTGTTTTCCCAACCCAATCCAATGCTATCTTAAGGAGACCGCAGGGTAGTTTACAAATGTACCGACTTGTAGTTGATCGTACCCGGGTTATCTACGCCCGACCCTGGTTTGGAATGCATAATCGTGTTGAAACATATATAAACGATCCAATTGGAACAATTCTGACTTTTCACGTTGATTCCAAGGGTCTCTTCCGAGTACTACCTACATTTGTATGGACATTCATGGGATTCTCACGGAGTTGTAGCTGGATCCTAAGATGCTCTTGGCAGAAGGTTAACACGAACCGAATCCAGCCCCCCTGGTCTAGCTCACCATCAGCAAAGCCCTTTGCTCCTCCCGACTGCACGCCTCAGCTCGGGCTTCCCCTACGGATCCAGCAATAGCGCTCGGCTTTGGCCCGATATAGTGGCATTCCGCCAAGCATATGCCCACGCAGCCAAAGCTATGCAGCCTTCCATCGAGGATGCTGCCCCGCGGGGGTTTGCCCGTGTTCGATCGAGGCAATCTCTGAGCCGCGCAGTTGTGCTGAAGGCTTTTTCGCCCCGTTGACCGGCGTGGCATGTCAGGTCTGACAGGTGAAGCTGCGATGGAAAAGGAAGGTCCAAGACTTGGTGCCTGTGACCTTAATGTCCAATATGGCCGTATATTTACACTCAATTGGGAGCCATGGTGAGAGGGCTTTGGCTGGGGGTACCTTGAAACGCATGCACCAAGACTGATCGCGCTGATGGTCGAAGGATGGCCAAGTATGGCGGCATCCCGGGTGGACAGGGTGCGGTGGGGAGTTGCCCGGCGTATACAAGTATATTCGTATAAAGGTCATGTTTCTCCCGACAATTGAGCAGGCAGACGCGGCGTTCATCTTGACGCGTGTCTAGAGTATCTACACAGAAGCTTCCCTGGGTCGTTAGGAAAAAAATGGTCAGCTTGAGGACTCTCGGCGCCCTTCTTGCGGCAGTGCTCCCTTTGGGTCTCACCGCGCCTGTCACTGGTGAGGTTGCCGCTCTAGATATTTCGGACAGGTACATTGTTACCTTGAAGACCGACATCACGAAGGAAAGCCTCTCGTCTCATCTTACCTGGGTGGATGGTGTTCAGTAAGACCCCTACTCCTAATCGTCTTGAAATTGTTCCTCGCGCGCGCGCACACACACAGTTATCCGTGCTGTGCTTTGTTTCGAAGCCTATGTACTCCATACTGAGCCTGGGATAGCAAGAGGAGCCTACGCCGACGCGATCTTTCCGGAGTTGATAAGCAACTCAATATCGGTAGTTTCCACGGCTACAGCGGTGCCTTTGACGAGGCAACAGTCGAAGAGTTGAGGAGGAGCGGCGATGTAAGTGTCCAATGCGCACACCGAACCTGTTACGGGCCAAGTGGTGGTGGAAAGAAAGCGTGGGCCAGGTCACACCAGAATACTATATAGTACGTAGATCTTGGTGTGACCTAGCCTACGTATGTATTCTTCCCACTGCTTGCGTGCCTAAATCAATAACGGTTTGTTTTCTTACATCCGTCAACAGGTTGTGCGTATCGAGCCAGTGCAGCTCTATTATCCCACCGCCCTCACCTCGCAGGAAAATGCCACCCACGGCTTGGGCACCATCTCAAGCCGCGAGCCGGGTTCCTCCATTTACACCTATGATGACTCGGCAGGCAAGGGGGGTTACGCCTACGTCCTTGACAGCGGCATCCGCCTGACCCATGAAGAGTTTGGTGGCCGTGCGACTTTCGGGTACAACCCGACGGGAGGAGATAATGTAGACACCATGGGCCACGGCACCCATGTCGCTGCCACAATCGCCGGCTCAACTTTTGGCGTGGCCAAGGGCGCCGAGGTCATCGATATCAAGGTCTTCGGCGAGGGTCCCTCGACCAGCGACATCATCCTCGACGGTTTCCAATGGGCCGTCGACGACATTATTGCCAAGGATCGCGTTGGGCGTGCCGTTCTCAACTTGTCTTTGGGTAAGTACGGAGTAAAAAGCTTTCGTAATATCCTCGACTGAACCCTTGTCCCCCCCCCCCCCCCCCCCCCCCTTGCGATTCCTCGTCTAATTTCTTTCATTCGCAGGTGGTCCGGCATCTAATGTTTGGGACGATATTATCAATGCCGCCTACGAGCTCGGCATCCTCAGCATCGCCGCGTCCGGAAACACCAACATCCCGGCAGTGCAGGAATCCCCGGCCAACAGCGCCAACGCGCTGACCGTCGGCGGCATCGGGGCCGAGTGGGATGAGGGCGTCTACTCCAACTACGGGGAGGCCGTCGACATACTTGCCCCCGGGACCAGTGTGACCTCGGCTGGCATCGCGTCCGATACCGCCACCTTGACCGATACGGGCACCTCCATGGCGGCGCCTCATGTTGCCGGCCTGGCTCTGTACCTGAGCGTCCTGGAGAACATCACCACCGCTCAGGCCTTGAAGGCCCGCATCCTGGAGCTCGGTACCCCGAACATGGTGCAAAAGCTCAAGGAGGGTAGCCCCAACTTGATTGCTTTCAACGGAATTGCCTAGGACATAAGCGAAAGCATGCCACCGCTTGCTTGGAGATGTTTGTTTGGATAGAATTGCCACGTTGCGGAGTACTTGGAAAATTGCAAATAAGATGCTGACAACGTGCCCAGCAAAAAGAAGGGAAAAAGGCCCTTGGCAGTTGGTTGGAAAGAATATATGGGCTAAATACGCCGTACTCCGTAGTGTACCTACCATACTCCGTACCAGAATATAGGAAGATTAAGCCCGGCTGTTTATTCTACGCGTACTTGGTTAAAAGGGGTCGCTAATGGTCGAACTCCATAAATCGTGGGTGTCATCTCTCTGGAGGATGTACTCCGTATAGTGCAAGAAATACTATGTAGGTACTCTGTACAAACCCGGTGGTGTGCAGGTAAAGCAGCTCTACTTAGAAAGCTAACGAGAACTGGGCATAGATTCCGACAATTATTTTCATAGCACTAATAAAACTTGAAAGTCCTATTCCTGTCGTTATTTCGTCCCATGTGAAGGAGGAGGCGGGCGGAGCATCCTCGGCTAATCAAACCGCCGGAGCCTCTCCCAGGCCCAGCTGTCTGGCCTGTCAGTTCCCCCATTAGCCCATAGTTGGTAATAAAGGAGCCACCAAATAATAAGTAGTAGCAAGCTGGCAACTGGGCCGCCATTACGTCGTAAACCCAAAAACTCCAGCACCGATTGCCCCGTAGGCAGTTCCTCTCGTCCCTACCACTAGTAATCGCATCATACTACCACATTCACCAGCCCAATACTCCGTACTGGCGACTTTCTACCCGTCCCATATCCCACGACCATACTATTTCCCACCTCTGCCGCCACAACTTACCTATTGATAGGACATCCTCAGCACCCGTCTTGGACTTCTCGGCAAACCATCTTGTGTTCCAGCCCCCTTTTTTGCGCGCCTTTTCACCCCCCCAACGAGCGACGGGCCTTAATTTCCGCCAGTCTACCTCGGTGTTTGGATTTCTAAGCCCTTGGATTCTTCTTCTTCTTCCTCTTCTTCTCCAAAGGAACTGTTATACGACGAAGCGATTCCATCATGTCTGTTGATATCGAGCCTCTCGAGCTGAGTTTCCAGCGTACGTTTATATACCGTGTTATTGTCCGCATGGAGGGGTAGAGCGCGGATCGTTGACAAGGGATTAGGACCCTTTACCGTTGAGGTTTCGCGGACCTTGACTATCAAGAACCCTAGCACCACGCCGGTTGCCTTCAAGGTATGTTATGTGTCTCAGCGAAGCAGTACATGTAGTAGCTTGTCCTGACATTCCTAGGTCAAAACCACCGCTCCCAAGCAGTACGCTCCGAGACCCCTATAAATGAACCCTTGATGAACCCGACCCACCTAATCATGAACCCAGGTACTGCGTCCGTCCTAATGCTGGTCGCATCGAGCCCGGGCAGGACTTTGACGTTACCGGTACGAACACACAATCTTTGCCAAGGGGGCCCGCCCGGGTTTCAAAAGGGAATAATAGAAAACTAACTTTGAGCTGCAGTCCTGCTCCAGGCTATGAAGCAGGAGCCTGCTCCGGGAACTAAGTGCCGCGACAAGTTCCTCGTTCAGTCCGCCGCAATCACCCCTGACCAAGAGTTCTCCAACATCGCATCAGTCGTGCGTATTTTCTTTTCCCCGGATGGCTTCGTTTCCGACATGGTGGTTAGTGGCAAGTATTTGCTGACCTGGAATTATTAGTTGGATACCAAGGACAAGTCCCACATCCAAGAACGGAAAATCAGGGTCCTTTGGCTGGATGCCGGCGATGGCTCCGCGGCTGCCGACGCGCCTGCTGCCGCCGTTACACCCAGCAAGCGGACATCGGCAGTGAACGGCGTACGTAAAATCGAATTACCCCGGAAAAGAGCATCCCAAGCTGACTCTCACCTAGGCCACCGATACCCCCGACGCATCCAGGACATTTGCTTCGCCTTCCTCATCCAACCCCGCCTCCGCCCCTCCGCCGTATACCGACAGCAACGAGAACTACGACGACAGCAAGTCGGAAGCCAACCAGACCACCGTTTCCGCAGTCACCAACACCGTGGCCAGCACTGTCCAGCTTTCGTACGAGCAGATCAAGGAGAAGCTCGCGCAGGCCGAGGCCCAGATCGCGGCGCTCAAGGACAACGGCGGGCTTCGCCAACGCAACGTCAAGGGCAGCAACGACGGCGGGAGCTCCGCCCCGGCGCAGCAGGCCCAGGCCATCAAGCCCACCGTGCAGGGTGTGCCTGTCAAGATCACGGCCATCCTGTGCTTAATCGCGTTCCTGACCGCCTACTTCTTCTTCTAATCACCTTACACACGGCACACGCACCACCAAGTTTATGGAGGGCAAAAAAAAAGGGGGGGGGGGGACAAAAAGACAAAAAAGAGGTATTCTTATTATGCAGCATCCTGGAATGGCAAAGAAGTTGTCTTACCAACAAGGCAGCACACGGCTGGGGGTAAGGGATAGGGGGGGCCCAGCAGATTTGGGCAAAGGTCCGGCGGCGGGAGTGCGGTGTTCAGTTTTGATGCAGGCGGGCTCCGTACGGCAGGTCTCTCTTGTATTCTTAGCAAACCTTTTTTTTACGGTCTCACTGTTCTTTTTTTCTTCTTTGTTTGGACGAATGGCGTCTGCACTTTCACTCATATCCATTATTTTCCTTGTCCAAGACCGCGTTTCTGGTGAGCATCAAGCAAAGTTATTGTCCCGAAAAACACCTTATTATACCTGCCTAAGATCAAGTGAAGAAAAGAAAAAAGGGGGAGGGAGTTTCTGACTCTATAGTCTCTATCAAACGCCAAACGCCGTCTACAGCATTAGAAACTTCTTTCTGACGGCTTCCTTCCAAAGGAGTCTACATCATGCTACCAATAAACAAAAAAAACAAGAAAATCCATAGCTCTCCACGTAGAAGACGAATTTCTTTTTTTCAATCCCACATGTTCTATCCAGTTCAAGCCTGAATCTCGCTCTCCTTCCAGCTGGCGGCACCGCCCACCATCCTGCCACCCTCCTCCCGCTTGACGCGGCACTTGAGGCCCACGTTTTCGTCAAAGATGAACCTCCAGATGGCCATGACCCAGCTCTCGTGCCTGGGTAGGGGGTCGTAAAAGTCGGCGGCGATGCGGTTGACCTCGTGCAGGCGCGTCCACGGCACGGCGGGGAAGTCGTGGTGCTCGTTGTGTAGGCCGACGTTGTAGGTGAGCCAGTTAAGGGGGCCGTAGTAGGAGAACGTCTCGGGGACGGGGACGTTGTTGTCCGGGTTCTTCTGCTCGGGGGTGACGGTCTCGTACACGTAGTGCTCGGCGATGAAGTGGCCGGCGAGGGGGTGCAGGCTTCCGGCGAGGAAGGAGGACAGGAGCAGGTAGAGGACGGCCTTGGGGGAGGCGAAGTAGACGAGGGCCGCGTCAAAGGCGAGCTGGACGGCGATGTTGAGGAAGTGGACCGACGTGAGGGGGATGCGGTAGACGGCCATGGGGCGGAGAGCGTAGAAGAAGATCTGGAAGGTGCAGAAGAACGTCTTGCCGAAGATGGAGTCGAGCACGAAGGCCTCCAAGGCGGTGGGCAGGTCCGTGTCCAGGCCGTCGACGCCGAGGCTCTTGTGGTGGGTGAGGTGGTAGGGGCGGAACGAGGCGCTGTAGGGGATGCCGATGGGCAGGTTGGCGACGATGGCGAGGAGGCGGTTGTACAGGGGCTTCCTGAAGGCGAGGTTGTGGGAGATTTCGTGGATGGCGAGGAAGAGGTTCTGGTTGGCCGTGGCGCCGAAGACGTAGGCCACCAGCCAGAACTGCCAGGAGAAGAAGGGCTGGTCGCGGAGGAGGTAGGCTAGGGTCGCCTGGAGGGAGACGACGCCGAGAACGACCCATTTGGTGAGGGGCTCGGGCCCGCACAGCTTGGTGATCTGATTGAGGGATCGCCTTGGTCAGTGATGGTTCTTTTTGCTTTTCACGATGCGTGTAAGGGGGGGGGGTTTGGTTATCTGACCTCGGGGTGAGCCTTGATAATGGCCAGACGCCTCGTCCGGTGAGGCTCCTCCGTGTAGGTCCAGAAGAAATAGTCATGCTTCGCGTCTGCCTCGGCTTGAGCTTTGCTATCGAGCGTCTTCTGCGTGCCGGCCCTGCGCTTGGCCGGCTTCGTTACCGTCGCTGAGCCAGACGACATATTCTTTTTGGCTGGATTCAAATGTGTTCTCTTCTTCTACCGGCAGCGGTGGGGTGAAGGAGATTGAGAGAAAATGGATCGGTGCACGAGGTCCAGTTTGGAATTGAGAGTTGTAGGGGAGAGGGGACAAAGAATAAAATAGGTAGATTTCGTATCGTACGACTTCGTAGGGGGAGAGGGGGGGGTATCTGTTGCAAAGAGGGAGGAGGAGCTTTTAGTCGAGGACGAGGAGGCAGACCGTTTGAATCGGTGGCAATTGACGTTTTGGTGGGACTTTGAATCTTTTGGAGGCAACAAATTCGATGGGGGTGCACATTTCAGGAGCCCAGGCGGGCGGGAAGGCCAGTGGGTGCGTGGGCGTGGGTGGGATGATTAGTGGAGAGGGAACCTAACCTGACCTGGAAAGGAAAGCGCAGGGTCGGGTAGCCCAATCAGGGGCGGTGAACGGCAGAGGGCGGTGGAGGGACTTTTTCTTCAGTGGTGGTTTCAGTGAGTTGCCCGTTAAAAGGGGGCCCACTGCAGAACGCAAGATTGGACTTGGAAGCTTGTTTGCTGGGTGGGATAAAGCTCACTGACGCAGTGGTTGTTTTTTGCTTCTGCACTCCGTAGCCTGATTAAAGAATAGGGCATATGGATATTTTAGCAGCAAATTTAACTTGGCGAAGCTCAAAGGCCTCAATTACTACATATATCAATGCTTTGAGATTTTGTCATAAATAAAGTTGGGAACTCATCACCGTACACGTGGTAATTTGATAAAGTCGACCGAGGCTTTCTTTTTCGTTTACTAGTTGAAATGGAGTCGCTGGCCCGCCCCTGAGGGGCAAACAAGCAGCCGGAGCTAGGGTGGAGTTTACAATAGGCTAATAATGGTGGGTGAGCCCAGATCAGGCGGCACGGAATACTGGGAGCCGTTGGGAAAGACGGGCGCCGGCGCCGGGACCTGAAGTGGTGGGGCTGTGACCGGTCGAGGGGTCCCGGAACTACCTGTACCTCTAAATCCACACTTGCTTTAAGAAGCTCTCGACGTCCTCCAGTAGAGCAACTGGTTGCTCCATCGCGGCAAAGTGACCGCCCTAGGCTCTTAGTTAGCTCTGTCATGCGCATTAAGTGGCCGAGGCGAATGGTGTGTCTTACCTTTCGATGGTAGTTGGACCAGATCAGGTTCCCCGTCGTGGCAACCCAGCTCTTTGGTATCGCCCCGATCTCGTACGGAAAGAATGAATAGCCAAGCGGCTGTCGGCAATAGAGCGCCGGATCAGCGTGGGGCATATACTTCTTAGGGCCCGTCTGGAAGACAAGACGTAAATCGTCGTCCGTCTTTTGCTGATGCGGTTCGTCGTCGATTTCCTGGCCCATTAGCTTCATATCGACATGAATGTATGGAAAGAAACTTACTTGTCTATAAGGGTAGATTGAACTAGGGAAAGTGTTGGTGAGCCAGTAGAGTGTCACCGAAGCTAAAATCTCATCCATAGATGGGGTATCATCAGTCCAAGTGAGGAACTTCTCTCCAATCCTGGGAATATACATTAGCTGCAGACCCTCAGGATGTTCCTTCTCAAACATACCATGCGAGTAGCGCCAATGGGCTGGACGAAAGCACGAAACCGATTGTAGATGGTTTCGTGGAATGCGCCATCGCGTAAGCTGTGCCGAATTTACCAAAGTCAACTGCACGTGCAAGAGCCTCGCGTTCGATATCTTGAAGTTCAAGCTTGCCATGAGTTGCCTCATCAGGACAGGTCATGATGCAAAAATTCACTGTTATAATCATCAGTATATCACCAAAGGGGCAGCGTTTTTTACTTGGGGGGTCATCATACGATGGACGGCTATTGAGAATGAGTTAAAATTTCCTTATAGTGATGACGTGAATAGAACTTACCTTTGCAAGCCTCGTAACGACTCGCCATGATCCTCGCCGTGTAGCTACCGATATCCCCACCTTGAAGGGCATACCCCGCCTCGAATCCAAGCCCAAGCATGAGTTTGTGAAGTAGTCTTCCAGTGTCTTGCATGGTCCAGTTTTTATTGACTGCGGGTGTCGCTGAAAATGCATAGCCAGGCATGGAAGGTATTATGACATGGTATGGCAGCTCATCAGGCGTGTATTTGGCTGACAGAGACGATAGCATGCCGGCAAATTCCATGAAACTACCTAAAACGAAACCTTGGTATCAGCAGAGTAATGGAAAATGTACTGTAGCGCCTTACCTGGCCAGCCATGAATGCACATGATAGGAATAGCCTCCTTCTTCTCCGAAAACAATCCCATGAAGTGAATGTCATGAGAACTACCATCATCGTCGATGACCTTTGCCATGAAGTTCGGGAAAGCATTGATACGCTTTTCTACCGCGGCCCTGTGAGAATATTAGCTTCATAATCTTCAATTAAAGCCGCGGCTATATGTACCAGTCGAAACTGTTTTCCCAGTAGGACTTGGCCTCCGACATCCACTTGTAAGTCAACCCGTATTTACCATCTCCGCCTGTATTTTCATACGTTTGCGGGCCGAGCTTGGAGGCTCGCACTAGATTCAAGAGATGTTGCTGTTGGTCTTGGGGAATAGCCACTTTGAAGATTTCTGTCTCCAGTGTGACGCCTGTGGGAAGCTCTGCGTAGTTTGGCATGTTGAAAAAAGGAGTTTCTATGTGCAAACTTGTGTATGGAGTAAGGTACCGATTGATGCTTTGTGCTCAGGGAGTGGGCAGGGTGAAGAAATAGTATAAGAATATGTGTTGTTCTACTCCCAACACCAATGGGACTGCCTCTTTTTATAACCGTGACGTGCCATTCCAACGTCACTGAGGAGTAACGACTTACAACTGACAGGTCGTGTTAAAAAGGTACATTGTACAGGTGCATTCACCCATGCCAAGATACGGATATACCTCAACTGCGCTCTATTTTCGCCGTCAAAAGCGGACCAAATTTGTATCTCTTCCCCAGACCCACCCCGCATGGCCATTAGCGCGACGCCCTTTGAGTACCGCCTTAATGACTTGATGAGTTCCTCAAATCTGCATATGTCATGAATAGAAGATCGCGCCCTTCGGCTGTTTCTGCGCTCCTGATTGCTTATATTACGAAACTTTACTTCTGCTGCTCTCAATATGTGAGGCGGTGTGATTATTCCCCCTCATACAAACATGCAGAGTCATGCGCTATCTTAGCCAAACATACAGAGCACTAGACCTCCTACCTTCTCTTTTTCGTTATTCACGAAAAGCTGTTCGGTGTTATTACAATATTTACTCTACGAGCTTTGCTGAAATGGCACTACATTCTTTTTATATGGCACTTTATCTCTATATAGATAATCAAGATTAGTGTATATTGACTGTTACGATCATAAAACGTCTCACCCTTTCCTCTAGGGCACCATCCCTCCGCGGTACGTAACGTAGAACTGAGGATTTTATTGCACGAAATACCAAAAAGGTCAATTAATACGCAGTATTCATACATATAACTACTCTCACTTTGACATCATTCAAGATGTAAATGCTTTGTCGTGTAGTCCAAGTGATGCTGCTCTATGCAAAACCGCATCATCTCGCATGTGCCTTCAGCTTTCAATGACTCTTGGAACGTTAACGTCTTGCGGTGGCGGCGAGGGAAGATGTCTCGCATAATGCACAAAAGCTTCCTCAGTTTTAAAGCTTGGGCAAAGAGGCGAGGGTCTTAGCCTGCTCAACACTTGTGTTGCTCAGCTTCATCTGTGCGTCAAGTCCCTGGAGGTGGTGCAACCCCAGGAAAAATACTCCGTCCTGCTAAATGGCATTTGCGGAGCGGCGTCTCGTGCAACTTGAGTTCACTTAAAACCTGAACCCTGACATGTGCTGGGACTACACAGGCCATGCCACAGTGTACATGTAACCAACTTGGCGCATGCGAATGGCGAATATGGGTTATTGACCAATCGTGAGATGCGGCAGACGATGCTCAAAACAGAGACGATGTTGTCAATAGCTACAACGAGTGTTAAAGTTACCTAACGTCTAATAACTGATCGGAGCGCTAATATAGTGCTTATCTGGAAGTGTTAAAACACGTGGAAAGGATGTGGGTGTTGTCGGTGAGGCTCTGTGAATGGAGCCAAAGAGTTTTGCGGGAGATCGCCAAGGCTTGGGGCGATTGGCTCAAATGCCGTCATCCGTGTATACCTGATCTTTGTTCATGGTATGATGAATGCTGAATCAAGTAATACGATTTTGTTGTGCCTTGTGCGCCTGAAGCTTTGCTCTGCTTTCCTGCTGGTAAGAATTCGATGACGTACGCTGTGTATTAAATAGTGGGCTCCTCCTTACTTATAGTGACTGAAAAACAACAACCCTCTAAACAAGAATAACAGTTGATCCGTAGTTAAGAGAAGAGAGGTATGCAGCTCGACTAATTATGAGCAGGCGTCATTTCTCTTAGGTGACACTGCATACATACAAAGCCCTAAAATGAGCAGCAAGAAAATTTTCTGCATCTTTCCACTTTCATCAACAATTCCTTTTATTAGTACTCTTATTACTGTTAGTACTTAGTAGTACTCCTTACTGCATCCTGGGCTCCTTTTCCCCTCTCCGTCGCATTCCTGCAGTCGTTCGTTAGACCCTTGAATATTTGCCCCCTCACCCCAGGGGCCCAGTCGTCCCGTGTCGTCCCGTGTCGTCCCGTGTTTATCTGTGCGTGAGAGCGGCAACCATTTTTATTCTTATTTTTATCGGTGCTGGGATCGCAAGATCTAACAGGATTCAAGACCCCGCCTCCGCTCGCCCACCCGAACCGGCATAAACAAGAAAACTGCTTCAGTTACTTTTACTCCGTAGTAACACCTGACATCTGGTAGTACCACTACCAACCCGGCTCGCCTTGGAGTCGTTAAAACCGGCAGCAGCGCTAGCACGTGAAGATAAGGTTCCAGGTCGATACGTAAACAAAAAAAAAACGACCACTTCCCTCACTTCAGGACACTTCGCTCAACAACACCAGACCCGACCCCCCCTTGGTAGCGCCATCACGACATTCCCCCTCAACTTTTACCAAAAACTCCACACCACTCTTAGGGTACGCGAACTAAAGATTACTGGGACTTTTCGACGAAACGATTTCCCGAGATCCGAGCCGTTGCATCCCAGCAAGACGCCCCTCCATATGCACGAGGCTTCTTCCGTCCCATGATCATCTCTTCACGAGGCTTCTACTGTCACGCGATCGACCCTGCATGCGGTGCGCTCCGGTATATTACCTTTGAGATTTCGACGACAAGGCGACACTGTGATCCCAGTCCTCCTGGTTGAACCCCTTTCGAGCGCATATTTCTCTGTTGTCGCTGTTGAAGCTTGCGGCGAGGCTATCACGCCCGCAAGCCCGTCGCACAGATGTGGTGGCTATTTAGCGTCATCTTCAGCAGCATTTTCCTGTTCAGCATCGTCCTCTCGATCCCAGTCGCCTTCGATGTCGGCGGCCGCGACAGCGGGCTAGCCTACAGTCTAGCTCTCTTCATCTACTATCTCGGCTACTCGTTGATAAAGTTTATTACACCCGAACGATCGTTTGCCCGAGGGCCCATTTCCGTCTTTTTGCGCATCTCGCAATGGATTGTCATTCCCACACTGCTCATCTGGGCTCTTGGTCAGTTTGCAGTCGATGCTGGGAGCGCCAACTGGGCTGAGCGGACTTTGGGTGGAGTATTTCAGAGCAAATCTACCAGTTGGACAGAATGGGTGTTTGGAAGAGAAGGCGTCGTGGAAACCGTTATGCTGGGCAGCTGGGACAATATCTTGCGCTACGCGGGGCCAGTATTCCAGCTCCTTGAGGGGTTCTGCACGCTTCTGGTCATCCAAGCTGCTGGCCAAATTACGAGGTGGCTCGTCAATCGCGGGAGGAGTGACACCTGGCTTGTGAGTCAGACCCGTATTGATATTTGTGCTCTTTGCTAACTCATGTCAGATTGTCCTACTGGTGTTTTCGGGTTCCGTCATTTCCAGCGCCGTTTACTTCCTGTGGAGGGTTGCCCAGTTCCCTCAGATTAGCAATATTGACGCTACTCTCATCGGCATCGCCATGACGACTACTGTCTTCCTCTGCGCCTACGGCATCGGAAGTGGGCGCGGTAACCCCGTGGAGTCGTCCTTATTATTCGCCTACGTTGTTCTCTGCGTTTATCAGATCTTCACTGATTATCTGCCTTCGGATGGGTCGGGCTATTCCGATCAGGGTACGGATCAGCCAGATGTTCCCCCGCTCCCTCCGATCATCATGGCTTCATACTCGACATTCCTACACATCTTGGCCTCGCTTCCTTCGGCAATTCACTCAGCTTTGGCTCTGCTTTATGCGGCTTTCCAAACCATCACCCCGTCTGTCATCATCTCGCTTGCATATCGCTTGCTTGTATTTTACTGTGCGACTCGTATCATCCCATCAGTCAAAGACCTGGGGGCGCGTGCGATGATGCAAGACCCTGACTGGGATGACTCTGAGACTGCAACAAAGGTCCTCAGCTTCCTTAGCTGGTTCTCGCCCTCGATCCTCATCTCCGTCTATACGAGTCTTCTTCTCCAGCACTTTTCTACCAGTGACGGGCCGGATGGTTGGACTCTCAGGGGCGGTGATGTTGGTGGAAACACATGGAGGTGGATCAACGTTGGCATAACCATGCTCCTTTACGGCGTTGAACTATACCTTGGCACCGACCAGGAGGATCACTGGAAGGTTGACTAGATGGACCCATTATCCAGTGCTATTGGAGCATGAACATGTACCAACATCCGTGGTAGGTAGACACCACTAAAAGCTACACCAAGAGGGGGGCTGCTTGGCTAGGCAGTCGGAACTACAGTGGGATTTTATACAGGCTGGACAAGGCGGCCAAGGTAAGGGCTGGGGGGTTCCGGGATACCACATATCACATACCACAGGCGCAACCGGCGTTGGGCGTAGTACACAGCGGAACTGCGGGCACGCAGATACACCTTTGGGGCATGATGATTTTTCTTCCTTGCCTGATTTACTAATGAAGACTCATTTTATCATGGCCATGTATCACCTGCGTGATTTCTTTGCGCCTTGACCTAGCTCATTAATCCCTAATACTGCATCATAAGCGTCATTACTATATTGATGGAATAAACATGACCCGTTCCAGCAGAATCCAATACCCAGTATTGCCAGCATTGCTCTGAGGGGAGTTATCATGGGCCTCTGGCATGAGATGATGTCGCCGCCCCAAAAGATCTCCCCTCAACCCCACATCTTACTTCTAGCTTGCATACGGAGTATTAGACTTGACATAGCCCAACATGAACTATACCAAACCTGACTCCAACTTTTACATCCTCCATTTCTCCCCTTACCTAGGTACTCGGTAACCTATATTCAAAATATTGAGTACTACTAGTAGCAGCACTCTGCAGTTCTTAAGCCGCACAGTATCAAAAAAAAAACCATCATCATGGCCGAGGCGACCAAGACGGCGTCGCTCGACGCCGGCTACGCCACCAGGGGCCTGCCGCCTCCCCCGCAAATCTCGGTCACGACGATCCCCATGGCCGGGCTGCTGGTCGACGTCTACGGCCTGGAGGAGCTGCGGCCCTCGGTCCCCGTATCGTGCCTCTGGCTGCTACACCCCCGGACCCGGACGCGCGCCCGCATGCGCGACATTGCCTCGCGGGTCGTCGGCGCCTACAACAATAACAGCAACAACGACGACGACGGCCGCGGCCTGGTGGCGCTGGCGTTTGACATGCCGAACCACGGGACGCGGGTGGTCTCGGAGGCGGCCAACAGCGCCTGGGACGAGGGCAACGAGAGGCACGCCGTCGACATGATGGGCATGATCAAGGGCGGCAGGTCGGACATGTCGGGGCTGATGGACGTCGTGGAGGGGTACCTGGAGCGCGAGGTAGGGGGCCACGCGTGCCTGGGCTGGAGCCTGGGCGGGCACGCCGCCTGGCAGGGCTGGATCCGCGAGGAGAGGCTGGATGCTGTTGTCGTGGTTGTGGGATGCCCCGACTTTCCTGGTGTGTTGACATCCCCCCCCCTCCCCTCCCCCTTTTCCTTTTTTTTCTCTTTTTAGTTGTGCTTCATGGATTTTTATACGGCTCTTAAAAGAAAGGAGGAGAGAGAGAAAGGAAAGTAGGGGAAGGGGTGAGTGATACTATGATTTTCAGATGTGCTGATCTATTGGGTTTATTGCTCGCTACTTGTGTAGGCCTGATGCGCGATCGCGCCAAGCTGGCGAACCTGCCTTGCGGCGACGACGGCGGCGACGTCCTGGGAAGCAAATACTTCCCCCCTTGCCTCCTCCGGACCTGCGCCGCCAACGACCCCAAGACCATCCTCTTCGGCGAGTCGCCGCTCCCATCCTCGTCCCTGTCCCTCGCCACGGAGGAGGAGCGCGCCCGGCTGCGGGCCCTCGTCGACCGGCATGTCGGAGGAAAGGGCAAGAAGCTGCTGCTGCTGAGCGGCGGGGCGGACGTCCTGGTCCCCTACGCCAACACGGAGGCCTTTGCGCGCGCGCTCGGGGACCTGGGCGTCGACGTGCGGGACGAGGTGTTTGCGGGGGTCGGGCACAGCTTCGCGGCGCCGATGGTGGAGCGGGCGGTCGAGTTTTTGGTCGGGAGCTTTGGGGAGAGGGTGGCGGAGGCGGCGGCGGTAGGGAAGGATGGGAATCGGGCGAGGATGTGATGTGATGAGGGGAGTTGGGGATATAGTTCGGGAGTAGTGGTAGTAGTACTAGTAGTAGTAGTCGAAGTACTTCGTATATACGCAGAAGCTGCCAAGTACATAATGGTACTACTGACATACAGATAGATCAACCACAAGAGTCCTGGTTTACTTGTCAGAGGAATAGGGAAGAAAGCTTCAAGATAGCTTCATCACAATCCGCAACCGCATTCTTGACCACAAGGCCGTTTAGCTCTACTATTACGCCGTCCCATCTATCATCCCAAGATACTCCGTTCACACGCAGTGCAACCAAGTGCGAGGAAGACGCGCACGCTCATAAGCCGCAACTATCTATTATACGGTGTGTCTCTTTTTTACACAATCATGTTACTACATACATACTCCATACATGTGTATGTGTGTTCCCAGCCTCGTTGTTTTTTTGCGCGTGCGCGTACGTAATGCGCCAAGCGCACAAGGCTGTGTATGTATGCAGCCCCGTCAACCCCCAGCTTGCCCAGCCATGCGTCAATGAGTCAAAAAAGACCCGGTCGAGCCAAGGACACAGGGACCTCGGGATAGCCCACCGCCGCGAGTCCGCGACGGCCAAAAAGGCCGGGAAGCCAAGAACGCCCATCCCTTTCTTTCCTCCTTCTTTCTTTCGCGGAGCAAGAATCCGGACCTTGGAAGAGAAAGCCCGGCACTCGCTAGACACTCCCCCCTACGGGAGCACGGTGCCACAGAGCACACAGATTATTAGCCACTACTACTATCATGTACATACGCGGTAAGGACTACGGCGCGCATCAGCCTTACCACATCACCTTTACTCGGTAACAAGGGGAAAGGAATCGAGGTCACGAGATGTCGACCGCTTGCCCGGGGAAGGGATTGAGGGGGTCACCATCAGGGGGAATACCTAGCAAGGTTTGCCGTGATCAGGTTGTTAACAGGTGCGTCGAGAAGCTAGTGCTGAGACCTCTCTGCGGAGAGGCCACACGGATTATGGTATTAGCCACTGCTTTTTACGTAGAAACGTGGTAAGATCTACGGTGTATTCGTAGCTTGGTCAAAATTACCATGTCCTGGGAATAAGAGACTTGAGGCTATCGCAAATTCATCCACTGCTCGGCGGAGGAGAGGGGCAAGGATGGTCAATGTCAGGAAGAGTGTGATTTGGCGAGGTTGGCGCCGCAGTCTGGAATGAATTGGCCTGGCCAGCTTCTTCTCAGACGCCAGCATCCAGCCGGATGCGCCATCTTGATTCCCGTTACGGACAGGTCATTTTTGGCGCTTTTTTTCGGTAGCGCGTGGTAGCTTGAGGTGAAACAGCTCTTGATTGGAGGGCAGCAAAGGTCAGAAAGCAAGCAATCGCGATGATGAAATCACCCGACTGAAAGCTTGCCGGGCGAGAGAGATAAGGCCAGAGAGAGACAGCAACGTCAATACACTTGGGGTGGCACGCGGGCGAAAGAAGACACGATCCTCTTCTCACCCATACGGCGTAGTCCGTCCAGCTTTGGTGAGCAACTGGGTTGTGTTTTCGTTCACCCGCGTGGGTGGGTGGGTGAGTGGTGACATTGTGGCTGGTAACGATTGTGGCAAATGCATAGCTACATAGCACGTCAGTGGCTAGTAAACCTCCCCGCTTACCGCGTAAAGTGAATCGACAATTTATTCCCGAATTCGTCTTTTCTTGCATCAGCGCGCAATGCCAAAAACGTGAGGGCGCAAAGCAAAATAGGCTTGCTGTCGGTGGATGGGAAAATAGAACTGTGGCGCAGCTTGGTCGGAAAAGAGATATCGATCTTTTCATCGTGGCGCAAGAGAACACCCGAGGCAAAGAAGGAATAACACATCATGTAACGAAAATTGTTGCATGCCAAGCAACCAGCCAAGCCAAGGTACCCATTACTCCGTAATAATATATGCACATACGCAAGTACTGTGTACGGTACCGGAGGTGTGTGCGCGCGCGTGCTTTAGCTACCCACTTTTCTTCTCTTTCTCTTTGTAAATCGGCTGTTGATGGAAAGCATGACGTAACGAGTTGCTAGCCGCGATGCCGCGCAAGCTCTTTTCCCATGTCTATATTTTCTCCTCCTGCTATGTACTACTATTTGCGCAACAACCCGGCGCTACTCGGAGGTAGAGATGAAGAAATGCACAATGGGCGGGAAGCTGCAGTTTCCCGTGAACATGATACTACTACCTCGACGAATAAGCGAGAAGTGTGTATATGTGTGTGTGCGCTTCGAACGTTGGTGAGAAGTGAACCAAAAAAAAGAGTTTAATGATTGGTGTACCTGCGGGGGGGAGAAAGAGGGCTGCGCCTCGCCTGTCTTTACCGTCTCTTTCCCGTTGTTGCTCCCAGCTCCCTTGCCCTTGCACTCGGAGTCACTTGAGACCCCGTTGTTTCTGTCGTCAGGCTGAGGTGGTGCAGATGAAGCGCTCCTGCCTCTTTGCCATTTTCTGTGGAGGGAAAGCGTTTTCTGTAACTGGGCAGATCAATGACGCAACTCCTCTTCTTTACTTGCGCCCCCCCAGTTTTGCATTTTCCACCCTAACAAGCTCACCTCCCAATCCCCAATGATCCCATCCATCCATGTCACTTATTTTTTTTCTAAACCCGCACACCCTCCGCCCCCCAGTTTCCTTGGTTTTTGACTTCCCTGCGCCAAGCAATATTCGGTCTTGTCTGCCAATCTTAGCTTGTTCTAATTTGTCCTACGTTCCGTAAGTGGTGCTACTACTACTCGCTACGGATTGCTAGCAGCAGTGTGTCCATGCCTGTCCACCCCCCCCCGTGTGACTTGTTTATATATGACAAGAGTCCGCTCTTCTCTTCTGCTCTTCCCGCCCTTCTTACTTCTCTCTTCACTTATACCCCGAACCAACAACGCTTCTTTTTGATACCCTCTTACTACAAGAACCCTCTCGCTATAACCCAACAAAGACAGACCTATTTCCTTTACGTTTTTATCAGGAAACAACACACAACTTCACCATGGCTTTCACCGCTTCGTAAGTCAGACTCTCTTGGCACCGTAACCTAATTCGTAATCCGAAGCTTCCGCAATGGCTCATTCCCAAGCATGCGCTCGCTTGTTTCTCAGCAAAGAGAAGTGAACGAGACGTGCTGGGAAGGCAAAACGCCGGGTTTTAGGGCGCAATTAGGACGAGGAGCAATTGAAAAGGTTCTATTTACTGATGTGGGCGCTTTTTTTTTTCGAACAGAGACGTTTGCAAGATCATCTTTGCCATCATTCTCCCTCCTGTGGGTGTGTTCCTCGAGCGTGGTTGCGGCGTCGACTTGCTTATCAACGTTGCCCTCACCATTCTTGGTAAGCTCTCCCTTCCCATCATTGGCCTTTACCTGTCTTATCTGCTCAATTCACTAACACCATTTGCAGGTTTCTTCCCCGGTCTGATCCACGCCCTGTACATCATCTTCAAATATTGATGAACAACAACCATTGTTGTACACGACGACCAATCATGAAACCAATCATGACATGACACACAACCACCCACATCACCCGTAATAGCCGATCATACTACGCAGGCCCACTCCTTTCACTATTCCAACTTCTCCTCAACCAGGACTTTTGATGGGCTGGACCTACCGCCAATCCCGCTACGGTGCTTTGTTTATTTAATGGCAGGAGCCATGAGGCGTCATGGAGTGCATTGCACTGAGAGCGAAGAGAGAGCTGGTTTTGCCTTGAGAATTATCTATTAAATGGGGAGAATTGGACGAGGGGCGACGTCTTTTAATTTCGATACCCGTCGAATTCGACAATGAATAAAATCTTATGAATTAATGCTGTCATTGCTATCCCTACCGTTGTTGTAATGCTTTCCCCGTATTTGGACATAGCCTTGGTGGGATGGGGTATTATGTTTTTGGGTGTACCTCGTGATGCACTTTTTTTGCTGACGACGATTAGGTTATCGTCGGAGTTGACCGGCATAAAAATAAGACGTTGGAATCGAGCGCTACTACGAGTGTAGCTAGTAATTGTAGCGGCGCTCTTCTCTTTTCGAACTGACATGACACAGAATCGACGATCAGCTGAGTGATCAGGGCGTGGGAGAGAGAGAGAGAGAGAGAGAGAACTAATGGCGTCAACTCAAAGGCCAAGGGCCAAGGGCCGAGCAAGGCTGGGCTGGGCTGGGCAGTCAAGCTGGGCTAGGCTGGCGCAAGGTAAAGGTGGGGACTTTTTGGGTCGAGCTTACGCGTATTGTTTCTCTCTTTCTCTCAAGCCTCTTCCCTCGTCCGCCCCTGGTACGGCGGATCTGGAGGGGCAAGGCAATAATGCGCAGGAGCATCGCGATGATAATCTCATTTTTTTGCAACACACCGTCTCTTGTTGGAAGCCAAAAACCCCCCTTTTCCCCCTGGCTGCTATGACTAATGTAGACAGATGCATTCTTGCATCAAGCACTCCTCCGTAAGTACTACCCTAGATAGTAAGAGTAGCCATAGTACGGAGTACTTATATAGAGTGGTAAAACGACTCGATGTACGAAGTATTGTATAGAGTACCAGGGACTTGAAAATGAAACCATTTAATTACCATATATCAGTAATGTGCCTGGTCAAATGTCAAGTTGCTGACCTTGCACTCTGCGTACCTACCTGCCTACCCACCTAATAACAAGCGGGTCTCGACGATCTGTACGATTTGGACATGGCGACAAGGCGGCGCAAAACCTAGCAATGTGACCGAAACGTATGTAGTATAAGACTCCGAAGCAGCGCCCGTCACGAACGACATCATGTTCCCCGGAACCCCGTATAAGTAAAAAAGGAACAAACAGAAACGCACAAAAAAGGGAGCCAACCCCAAAGAAGATGCAGAGCTGATCCGCACGGTTCTCGTGTAGTAATGCGCGCCCCCCCCCCCCCAATCTTGAGAATTATAGAAGCTCGCCCTCGCCGTCATCCAAGCCGCCCTCGTCGTCGTCGTCTTCCCAGTCAATCTTGGACGACATCTCCTCGGCCCTCCTCTGGACCTCGGCCAGCCCCGACAGCTCGGCGACGTAGTCCTTCTCCTGCAGGGCCCGTCTGACGAAGCCCCACCCGTCGTTGCGGTACGCGCCCAGTACCTTGGGGCTGCACGCGCTGCAGCTGTCGTACGACTGGCCCCGGATGACCATGTTTTGGAAGGTCGAGACGTAGCCGCGAATCTGGTGAGGTACGAGGCCCAGCGGGTGGTTGGGTGGGTCGCGTTCGGGGACGACACCTGGGGTGGGCTGCGGTGCGGGAGCGTCTTTGCCGAGGGGGTGCTGGAGCAGCGATGTGAATATCTCTACGAGGGTGGCTGATGCGATCGAGGCTATGCCGGGGCGCGTGACTGTGCACTGCTGGTCAAGCGTCTGATCTTTCATGGACTATTTGCAGTGTCAGTGAGTGAACGAACAAAAAGAAATCTAGAGGGTCAGGCGGGGCTGGCTTACATCGGCGGGGGCAACAACGTCGTTGCAGAAATAACACCCAAGCGGCACCTTGCCTTCGCTGCTGGACTCGGTCCCATGCCTCATAACAACGTACGAGTCGAAGCCAAGGGCAGCATTCATGACAATCTTACCCATGGCCTTTCCCATGACGGTTGGTAGCCATCGTGACTCGCGAGTGTCCATGAGGAGGAATATGGCGTCGTGCTCTTGGATCAAGGCCTCGAGTTTTTCGAAATCGCCTTTTGTCCTTGCTTCGTCTGTGAACGGATGACCGAGCATGGGCACCGACAACGAATGCCCCTCCGATTCTACGCCAGGGTAGATGCGATTCAGCATGGCGGCGGCGGCTGGTGCCTTTGTCTTGCCCCCGTCGGCGCAGTCTTCAAATTCGAAAAGTGGTTGCCGCACGGGGTTCGAGTACGAGACCTTGCCGTAGTCTACAAAGGTGATTTTGCGAACGCCCCAGCCCATCAGATTTCTCGACACATAGCCGCCGAGGGTGCCCGCGCCGAGAAGCAGGCACTTTGTGTTCTTTATCCGGTCCAAGTCCAGCTCTGGCGCCAGCCGCCACTTCATCAGCTTGAGGTTCAGGTCGACGGCAGAGTCGGCCAGCCGCGCCGGATCCATATATTCGACGAGACTGACCTGCTGGGCCTGCAGCTTCCCGTTGCGAGACCGCTCCCAGCCCGTAACCTTTGGCATCTCGGATATCTCCATATTTTCCGGGGCCTCCATCTGGATGGGCAGGACGACACTGCGGGCTTCATGCCGCCTGCTCTGGACGTCTCTGTAGCAGAGGATGTTGACCTTGCTTAAGCGGAAACGGTGTCGGATAAGGATCAGCAGATTTCGGAGAGGCCACCCTGGGCCCTCGGCGTAAGAAGATGGGTCTGTAAATGCGACAAAACAGTCCGTCTCATCTACGTTGCTAAAGAAGCCGTCTTCGAATTGCCGCAAAGATGCCACCTCCCACCGGTAAGGAAGCTTGTGGGCCGCCTCGCCATCCTCTGCATCAGCCTCCTGATTGCGAACCTTCTTGGCCAGGAAAAACCCGTGCTCGCGCTTGTCGACGCTGTACCGCCATGTCCCGACCCTGTCAACGAGCGCAGTGCTCTCGTCCGCCGTGAACTTGAGGGCAGGTCCTGTGCGCTTCCACTGGGGGTCAGAATGCAGGGCTGGGAATGCGAACCAATAGGTGAACTTGTACTTTTTGAGATCGGCGTAGGAGATGATAATGAAAGAGGATAGCAACGAGGGGATGGAGTAGATGCTGCCGTCTTTGATGGCATCCCAGATCTGGTTACTGTCAGCATGTGCGCGCGACCGAAGCTGTGGGCATCGCAAGTACCTGTCTCCCGGCTCTTTGTAGCACGGCGGTCTTGTCTAAGCTCTTGAAGTCTTCGAGCGTATTCACGTTCTTAATAATCCCCTCGGCTCGCACTGTTCCGGCTGGTGGGCTGGGTAGCGCATTAGTATTCGTGATCTCAGTTGACCCCTCATTTGCTTTAACGGGGGACGGCACTCACTCTTGACTTGTCAGCGCATTTCCTAATATTTGCATCTTCCCTCCCGTCTCGTTTCTCTCGAAGCGCGGCTCGTAAAGGCCCAAGACACCTCGCGCGGAATCGTCAAGCTTGTCATAGTCGAGCTTGGATGCGAACAAGGCAGGGTAGAAAGGGAGCTCAATCTCCGATTCAAACGGCGCAAACTGCAACGGCGACGCCGCCATGTTTTCTTTTTCTATATTTGTATGTGTATATATAAACGACTCTTCACAGGACTGGTCTTATCTTTCCCTGGTAGGGTTCTTTTGAAATTATCTGCGACGTCGGAGGTGTGGTGGGATTGAAGTGTGAATTGAGGGGTGCTTATTGGTAGTGGTGGTAATAGTGGTAGTGCGCTCTGTGTATGTGCTGCGGCAGTAAGAAGTAACCAGTAATTCTCAAAGTTCCAGTTGTACTCCGTAATGCATTTGGGGTACCGATGATGCTGGTGCTCCGAACGTGGGGTCCTGTAAGGTCTTTAATACTAGCAGTATGCCAGGCAGATTGCTCACATCAGAAAGCGCCGTAGTGGGGGAGGGGGAGGGGGGGAAGAGAAGAGAAACAAAAGGGCCTGATTCAGGCACGAGACGGAAATCGACAAGTCGAGCTTGCCCACGGGAACGAATTCGTTAATTTTTACTATCGATGGGAAAGGTCATTTGACTTTGGCGAGGTGTCGCCCCCAGCTATCCAGCTATTCTCTACGCATTACTACAACTTGCTACTAGTACTGCCATACTGTAATAATAGCATACGCAGTACTGCTACTGGATTATCACAGATGGTCTGTTATTAATCTATAGGCGTTATACAGAGTAGTATTATTGGTGGTTTTTAATTTTTAATTTTTTAGGAACTGCAGGTACTTTACCACGGAACGTCTGTCGGTCGGGGCCTGTTCTGGGTTGCTCTGCATGACTTAAACCGTTCATCCGCGTTGCGGGTTATCTTGAGCTCTAAACACCGAAATGGAAATATGGAATCCAAAACGGGTTCGACATGCCCTGAGGCTGTTGCGCAGTGAAGCCCTTACGGATCAAGGTAGCGTCCCTGTCTCCTCCCCCAAGCATTTTACCATCGCGCAGCGCTCGTACCCCGCGGTGCAGCCCTAGAGCAACTGCGTCATCCGTCAAACCCTCGTCCCGTAACGTCTCGTACAAAATCTTGGCCACGTCCACGCAGTGACGGTCCGAAACCTGCCAGAACGTGCCCACTACGTGCCGGAAGCCCGCTAGGTGCGCTGCGCCCACCAGGTTGATACCCTCGTCTGGCAACCTCCACCATCGGTCCGCCCCCGTCGAGCAGGCTGATAGGTAAGCCATAAACGGCGGATCCTCGTGCAGACGAGCGTCGCGCAGGTCCCCGACCGCCAGAGGGTCGTGCTTCCAATCTTCAAGGAGGATACAGCTGAGAGATGGCTCCTGTCCATTGGTCCGCCCGTGTCCGGCAAAGTGAAAGATGCTGCAGCCGGGAAGATGGGAGAGCACATGCTCCTTTTGGGGCGGCGGGCTGACAGCCTCGATCCCCAGGGATGGGCAGATATTCCTCAACATCTGCGCTTCTTCCTCTGCGTACGGGAGGACGTCACCTCCTTCGAGATCCGGCGTCTCCGTCATGGCTACCAAGACTGCCGCTCCTACTGCTGACTTGTCTTTGGCCATAGCTAGGCTTCTTTGATGGCGGCTATGGAGGAGGGCCTTGAATGTCAGAGAATACGAGGATATAACTCTATCCATGACGGTTTCCTTCGACTTCAGCCCATACACCCCCGCGGCGTGTAGTGGGAGTTGGTTGACCAAGCCGACGGGCATCCACCAGACATGAGGTAGCTCCTTGTCATCCGATCCTGGACCTGTGATTGATAATGCATCTAGGCATGGGCAGCATATCGTCTTCCACATCCATTCCAACAGGCTCGCAAAGTTAGTCTTGCGCATAATATCAGTCACCCTTTTACCCAGTTCATCTGGCGTGAGGCCGGGAAGGCTGATGGCTTTGACGCCGTCTCTGCTTACCAAAAAGGCGTCGCTGCGGTATGGGCTCATGTTGATAAGAATGATGGGCCCCCTTTCCGCTGCCTTTATAAAGTCATCGATGGCTGGGGGTTGTAGGAAACCTTCGAACCCGGGTCGGCTCTGAATATCCTCTAATAGATCATCAAATTGTTCTTCCGCCTCGTGCCGTCTTGCTTCCCCAATCTCCGAAAAGGGCATCTCGTCTGGTTGGGGAGCGAGGAGATTATTTCGTGGACGCTCAAGCTCAGCCCGCAGCTCTCTGAAGCGACGCACTAGGTCGGGGTGCTTTTCTTTTAGTTCTGAAACATCTTTGTGCATATCCAACACTGTCCCGGCGATTACGCCACGGCCTAGCTCGAGTACCTGAAGAGCGTCCTTAGGATCCTGGCCGGCGTTGAGAGCGGCAGCAGCAGCAGACGACGCCAATGTTCCAAACTTTCCCAAGAGACCTTGAGAGTCAATCTGCTTGGAGCTTCTCATGGTTACCTTTGAAAGTAGCAGTACTCCTTCCCGAAATAGTCTACTGGCTTCGACCCAGTTATTGTCGGATATGCAAGCGAGGGCTGCAGACTTGGCTGCCAGAATGCGGTTCGTGGGCGATGCGCTACGACAGCATATGCCTTCGTTCAGGAGTGATAATTGGTAGTCCCGATCCTCCTTGACGCCGTCTTTTTCGTAACGCATACCTATGCAGTTGGCAAGCGTAACCAGTCGGCCGACACGGTCAGGAGATGTGTTGGGTGTATCATCAACCGCCTTGGTAGCTGCATCTATGGCTTGTGTCAGATCGTCTTCCAACCCCTTTTCGTTGTACCGATGGCCAAGGCACATGGCAAGTACGTTGTACCACGTTCCTTTATCTCTGAATGATGTCGGCATGGCTCCAATGGCGTCGGTCGCTATATCGACTGCTTTGTCGAGATCTTCTACGGCATGTAAGCCATCGTACTTCATTCTGAGGTACCCAGCGAGGTTACCCAATGGACTAACCCGGGCGGGATCGTTGTCATCTAGCGACTTGCTCGAGAATGTCGCCGCCTCTATGGCAAGGTCCAGATCCTTGGCCGTCCCCGTCCTCTCGAACCGTCTGGCAAAACAAATGCCCATCAGGTTGAGGTAATTGGACGCCCCCTTGTAGTCCTTGGGGATATCCTGCGCTTCCTTGTACATTATGTCGATCGCGCGATTGATATCATCCAGCGATCCCAGTCTCTCAAACCGCAGGCGGAGATAGTCGCCGAGGTCTTTGATATAGTCGACACGAATTGTGCTAGCACGAGGAGAGCTGTCTGCAGCTTTGCTCGCGAAGTCTACAGCCTTATTGATATCCTTTACCGCACCTGTGCTTGAGAAACGGGAACGATGACACCTAGCAAGCAGATGCAGCATCTTGGCGCTGGTGTGACTCTCGTTGGATACGCTTCCCATGGCCTCGAAGACTTGTTCCAAATCATCAATCTTACCTGTCGCCTGTGACCGCAAAAGAAGTGTTGTTCCCAGGAGATGCAACATATCTTCATGGTTTTGGCTCTCTGCAGGTGCTGATGCTGCGGCCACCTTCGCGAAATCGATGGAGTCATTAAGATCATGCAGATTGCCCTCTGCTTCGAATCTCAACATCAGGGCGCTTGATAAAGAAGCGAGCGTCAAGGCATGGGCGGGGTGGCTTTTGGGGAGGGTCTTGACTGCTTTCGTCAAAGCATCAATTTCACCGTCCAAGTCATGCTTTGCGCCGGTCTTTTCATATTGTGCATGATGCGCTGATCCGAGGCGAATGAGGCGCGAGTAGTAGTCTTTACCACCTGGTGCAGTGAGATGAACGGCCCTGGTTAAAGCGGTTATAACGTTGCACCAGTCATTCATGTTTTTGGTTCTCTTGGCCCTCTCGGAAAACAGCCGGCTGAGCATCTCCAAGTGGTTGGAGGCTTGCGGATGCTTCGCGGACATGACCTCGGTTACCTGAATCGAAGCGCCTATGGCATTGTTCAGATCCTCTATCGTGCCCGTCCTTTCGAATTTCCGGTGGAGAATAGATGCGAGATTGCTGAAGCAATTGGCAGCGGTGGGATGACCCGGATTAATACCCGCTATGACCATTTTCATGGCAGCAACGGCAATATTGAGGTCGTCCATGGAGCCAGTGCTCTCGTACCGAGTAGCTACAGCGCCTGCGAGGTTACCCAGAATACGATCATCTCCAGGGCTGCCAAAGATGAGCACTGTCTGGTGGAGTAGTCTGATGGCTTTGTTGATATCCTCGATGTCATCAGTCGTTTGATGCTTTTGTACCAAGAGCATCGTTTCGTTATTCAGTTTATCAAGCCTTGCTTGTAGCGCCTCTGTATTATGGGTGCTACCGGGGCTTTGTAGACAAACATCTCGGTCAGCACATCTATTTTGCAAACCAGGCCGCGCCTTTGCAGAAGCAAACATATGACGTACACTTGTCCTGGAACATATCCTCCATCATCGAGATGCAGAATGCGGCGGGTGTTTAGATCCAGGAGCTTGTCGAGAAACGTGTATCTCTTAATGGAGTCGGGATGGTTCGCGGGCGTCGACTCGACTGATGCCTCGGCCATGCGTATGGCTTCACCTAGGGCTTCCCCCGAGCCAGACTCCTTGGTCGCGAGGAACAATGCGTCGAGGTCAAGACTGAGGTCCGTCTGTTGTTGGGCGAGTGCGTGGAAATCTTTCCGGTTGTCACCTTCGAGTGAAGGGATGGCGCTTTCGTGAAGGGAATATTGGCCATAGTGCTGCATATTTACTTTGTAGAAAATAGTATATATGACTAAACCTTACAGCAAACGTGTTTTGGTTTGTTTCTAATGTCTAGTGATGGTGGTTGCGGTACAGATGGGTGTTGAGGTCATGAATGAGGTCGAGCGAGGGGTCTGGGTATATTGAAAGAAAAAGGAAAATCAATACATAGATATAGATATAGACGTAGGAAATTGCTTTATAGAATAAGTGAACAGGGAGAGAAAGTCGACACTAAAAATCTACGATTCCTGTTGTAGATGATTATTGTAATAAAAAGGCATTCGAGTGCTATGATGACGATGATGTTGCTGCGGCGGACGCCTCGACTTGTCTAGAACTACTACTCCGGCGCGGGCCGTGGCGGTTCGCCGCCTCCCCAGCATCGCCTTGCTTGGTACGATGGACATGGGTTTGGGAGGGAAGCATAAGCGCACCATACTCTGTTGGGGAGAGAGGGGAGAGGGGGGAGAGGAGGGGAGGGGGGGGTAAGAGAGGCAGTGCCACGGACGCGAGAAAAGAAATCAAGGAAGTTGAAGGCGGATTTTCCAATGAGTAGAAGTTTCATTATTTATCCATTCATTCATTGATTATTGATTCATCTCTAATCTATAAGTGCATTGTGTAAGTGACCTCGAGGGAGAGTACTCCGTTCATCATCGGGGAGAAGAGGCTGGACCCTTTTGGCTGACCCTTTTGTTATGAAAACTCGCACGGATATAGCTGCGCTCCCCTCCCTCCCTCCCTCCCATTAAGCTAAGGCTTAGGCTTAGCGTCTATTAATACCACGCGCCCCTAGGCATGCAAGTCATGAGCTAAAAGTAAGCGCCTGAGAGGGATAGGATAGAGAGCACGGGCAGAGTACTAGTGATGGTTCCAGCAGTACCATACTATGTATGGTACTAGTAGTAGTGTGAACCAAAATCGCCGTGGAAAAAAGTGCTGGCTATTTGCATGAACTGTTTAGTTATATGCTTTGAAAGACGCAGAAGCCGTGCAATACAAGAACTGCTTTCTGTTCCACGCATGCCGCATGCGATTTAGCCATCAAGACATAAAAATATGATGTATAAAGCCATGAATAGGGTGCTTAATACCACAGCTTTGGTTAGCGGCGGAATGTCTTGTCTCTCTCTATTTCCTTAGCATGGTTGGCCAACTACAGATCTACCGTTTTCGTTCTCCGAGGAGCTGCTCCGTACGTAGCTCATAACAGCTCTATTGCGTTTAAAAGGCATGGGGAGCTGGGCAACTTTCCTGCTTGGGGCTAACTATACTTTTGCGTATTTAAGCGTACTACTGGCTCTGAGAATGTTTACGGGGATATAGAGAAATAGCAAAAACGTAGGCAAGGAGACATACACCAAGCGCGAAATCTCACAGGAAGAGTATATTCGATACTCGGTTATTACTAGTATTTTAGCCCATATTCCCTGCTTCAAACTTCCTCTCAGATGGGACACATGTCCCATGCCAACAGTCTCGTACAAGCCGAAACCCATCCTTCTTCCTCCCTGCAGTCTTTTCACACGACGAGTCCTGGAAGGTGAGAGATAAGGTGATCAACTTGCTGGCGGGACGTTGGGATCGTATTTTCATGGTTTTGAATGTATATAGGCATTTGAATTGACGTAAATAATATACACATACTCATATACATACATATATATATATATATATATATATATTATATTACATTGATGCAGTGTTCGTTATGCAATTCATGGCGGTATACCTATCGCACGAGATATATACCTTGTGCCCGTATATGCTATCCCAGCTCGAACGCACTTCCCATTTGGGAACCACGGGGCGTTTTCGGGGCCCAAAAGCTATTCTGTGCATGGATTAACAACGGTACGGAGTATATAGGCAGGGGAGCTCGCTCACCATCTCTTTTTCTCAACGTCTTGAAAGTCTACCTATGATGAAATTTAGAGAATGTAGATTTAGTTGAGAAAGGTCTCAATATACATAATTATAATAATGATAATCATCATCATCATCATCATCATCATCTTTTAAAAGCCCCTTATTTACAGCGATGCCCTTTTTTTCTTTTTCTCGTTGTATCCTCGTCAGATATTGCTTCTTTTGCCCTGAGAACATATTCAATTTTTATAAGCAAGGGACGGGAGTCGGCGATTTCATATTATCATCATCATTATCATTTTTTCTTTTCGGAACAAGATACATTATCCTAACCTTGACTAGAAGCATATATGCATACCTTATGCTTTACTTATTTTCTCAAATAGCCACAGATGTATTATGTGCATTAACCACTTCGGTTTTTTGTTTTTCTTCTTTAGTCTACAAGGGACCACAAATTTTCATTCATACTTATGCCGTGTCATTTTGCTATACGTGAGTCTCACAGATTACAAAAAGGAGGGAAAAAAGACCCTAGTGCAACACACCTTGAAAGGAAATGTTGGACATGATCTCACTTAACCTCGTGACCTCCCCTTCCCCCCCCCCCACGCTGTCTATTTGTTGAGTGTTTAGGCAAAGCTTCCCGAGTTGGCCTTGGCCCCTTCTAGAGACTTGCAAACTACTCATGGTCCTTGATGACAACAACGCTCGTCGGCGCACATTTTATCAATCTAAATAAGCGGAAACCCGACTTCCATCCGTCCAAAAGCCTACGGGAACCTAAGCCAGAGTTCATCTGTATGGCTTCTACCTCGGGACGACTTTTTGTACTACTATCAGCTCCCAGCGCTACCTATGTACACGTCGTGGGTCAAGTAACCTGGGGTAGATCCTGGCTATGTAATATCAGAGACACAGACGCGGGGTCCCAGTCGAGGCATGTGTTCACAAGTCTAAGGAGGGCTTTCCGCTCTCCTCGAACTCATTCTTTCCCGGTCATCTCGAATATCAGTGACCCCATACTTATAGATTTGTAACGATAACCGCAGACATGGATAGCATGCTTCGCCATGAGAAACATGGGGCTACAAACCCCGAGCTTCAGGAAAGGGAACAATTCGAAGGGAGTGTCAATCTTCTACACGAGAAAAGAGATTGCCACCCGCATGTCCATCTTGTTCACCGGAAATATCTGCGGCACAGCCTTTTCTAGGCTTATTGCCATCGGGGTCTTCAAGATGAAAGGCATCGCGGGCTTGGCGGGGTGGCGGTGGCTCTTTATCCTCTAGGGGGTCATGACTTTCGTCCTGGCCATCACCTCGGCTTTCATCCTCCCCGATGAGCCGCGTAATACCCGGTGGTTGTCGGAAGCAGAGCGCGAGTTAGCGCATGAGAGGGTCGCTGCCGATACTATTGAGATACGCGAGAACACGTCAATGCTGGCAGGTCTCCGCGAAGCGGTTGCAGACCCGCGTCTCTGGGTGTTTGTGCTCATGCAACATTTCCACATGGCGGCGAGCAACTTCAAGAATTTCTCCCCTACCGTTGTAGAAACACTAGGCTTTGGTCGGAATGTCACACTGGCCTTAACATGCCCGCCGTACATTGCATCTGGTATCGTTGCCATACTGTGGGCCGCCAACTCAGGTAAGCATCCCCAACACCCCCGGTCTCCTATTCAGCTTATACTCAAGGCACTAACTTTCCCTTCTGGGCCTTATAAATGAGAGAACCTAGCACATCACTATTGCCAAGGTCATTGCCGTCGCGGGCTTCATCCTGGCCTGCACCACCACCAACGTCGGGGCTCGTTACTTTGCCATGTGCGCCTTCGCCACTGGTGTATATGCCGCCAACAGCGTCATTCTCGGTTGGATATCCAGTACCTGTGGACAGACCAAGGAAAAGAAGGCAGCCTCCCTTGCCCTCGTCAACACGTTTGCCAGCTTGGGTCCCATCTACACTCCTGTTCGTGCCCATCCCCCAGTCCCCCAGTCTTCCCTCCCTCGCCATCTGACAAGGAGATGATTTAGGGATACGTATTTGCTAACCTGTTCTTTTTGCTCTTTAAGTTTCTTTGGCCGACGTCGGATGAGCCGCGATATATGATTGCAATGTCTGTGAGCGCAGCCTTTTCCGTTGCTTCTGCGGTGCTGGCGTGGGCCATGAGGGCCATGCTTGTTGGCGCAAATCACCAGATCAGGCAGTCGGATATGGATAGAATTATCCTTTACGCTTACTAATTAATGCCATTGCCATTGGGTTGCGCATTTACCGAGGCCTTCTCGGCAGGGGTGAGCGGGATATAGTCAGCAAACAAAAAAGTGTAAAATCGGGTTTCATGGGATTCACTGAGGAGAGAACTGCAAGTGGTAGCATTACCTAGGTCCCTAACAAGCAAATTCTAAACCCAACGAGAGGTGTGCCCTTAGGTAATCAACGTGACACTGTATCCCTATGCAGGTAGCAAGCACGACACTGGCTCTTGCTACGTTGCTACTCGTTGGGAGGAAGTCGGAAAGAACGAACAAGATTTAAAAAAAAACTAGAAAACCAAGCAAGAACAATAGAGAGAAAGTGGGGAATCAGTCTGCGTAATACAGATTGGCAACCTGTCCACCACTCACGGTACCTCTCCGCTCTACATACAGATGCGGTTGCTAGACTCAGACACATTGAAATTGTCATGTGATGCAAATTATACACTTGGAAGTCCTCCAGCCTAATGTGTACGCGTTGATTCAAGCCATTCCCATCCTCTCCAGCAACAGCCCAACGGAGTGCTCATACGTCGGCGCGGTCCTTCCCACCATGCCTGCAAGTTACCGAGAGCTCGACCTTTCGTTCCTCGGGCGACTTTAGAAGGATTAGTGTGGCTTCGAATAGAGATATAGAAACAACACTCGAGATGCATACGCCTTAAACAGGACCGAGAACAAGATTCGCAAAAACCTAAAGTTGGCTTTTTTCGTAGCTGCCGAATCGGAACACTTCTATCTGGGGGTTGCAGGAACAATATATAACTTATTTATCTCTTGCTCCCACAACCACTAATATGGCTAAGTTGTTCTTAGAAACAGTCAATAACTCACGAAGTTTCCAGCGCTCTTCGATTTCGATATTTGCCTCGTCGTAGCAAGTGACAAAGCTACTGCTACCCCACACCTAGCGCTCTATAAAGACGCCCGTCTGATTGATAAACATCACGAGTTCGATCAGAGCGCCGAAAAAATAAGTTTCCGTAAAACTAGCTATGTGATCACGGACTTCTCCAGTCCTTTCACAACTCTCGAAAAATGCACGTTAAATAAGGCGAGTAGGATGTCACGTATGTGTGTACTCTCTCGAAAAGAACAGAAGCAAAATATAATCACTCCTCAGAGACCTTGACAGAATGTTAGGCAAGACTTAGTTTCCATAAGTCGATAAATAAAACCCCTCCAAAAACAAGATTTCTCATTTACCTTTCAACATAGTCTTACATGCCGTGACCACTAGATTTTACCAATGCTACTACTACGTCGTCTGCAACAGCTTCCAACGAGGAGGGATAGGATCGAGTGCCTCAAGGGCTTCTTTGAGAGCGGTAGTTGTACCCTCGACGAGCTCCTCCTCGAAGATGTTGAAGTGGTGGCCACTAATGTCAATGACCTTTTCCAGCAGCGTCTCGTCGTACGAGGACCAGCCGAGGGTGGGATTAGCGCGGAGCCTGTCGGCCGCGGAAACCTGGCCGCTCTCTGTGGGCTGATAGTCTTTGCAGCGAATGAGGATACACCTGGGCCTCGACGTGTCAGTGCCCCCATCCTCTGCCCCTTCTTCCTTCTTGTTCTCCCACGCCGGTGGGGTCCAGGCGTCGAGCATCCTGATAGCCTTAGACATACATCGCCTAGACAAGACTTCCGTAGCTGTTCTCCCTTGCTCCTCGACGTCGATGGGAACCATGTCCGCCGGCTCGTGCCTCAGGTGCACGTCATAGTCCGAGTCAACCATGACGATGCCCACGACGTTAATATCCTCGTCATCTCTGAGCTGACTCGCCACCTCGAGCGAGAGATACCCCCCAAACGACCATCCACCGAGCAAAATATCCACGGCACCATTGAGCTTGCGCCGAGTACGGAAGCGCCGTCGATCTCGAATGGCGGAGCGGATGAAGTCGGCGTAAAGGCGGCCCATCTCGATCACGCCACCGGGAAACTCGGCGCCGGAGAAGAAATTAGGGTTGGCAATACCGTATAAGTTGCGGGACATGGGGCCCAGGCGGTGGTAGGGAAAGACTGTACCGCCGCCATCGTGAATAAGTATAGTGGTGGTGGTGGTGCAGGTAAGGGAGTCTGGGTTGGAGAGGTCCTCAGGCTGGAGGAGCTCCAACTCCTCAAAGGACATTCCCTGCATGATCTTTTCCTTATTACTAGCTTCTTGGTTCTTTTTCCTTCCACATCAGTCCCTTTTCCCTTTCACTATTTTCCTTTTTTGTTTTTTTTGCTTTTTGCTTCTGATGATGGTCAAGCTTGTTGAATCGTTGGCCAGAAAATAGTGTTGGCCGGGACCTGCCCCGCACCACGCGATACGGGCACCTTGGCAGCGTAAAGGAAAACTAATGTTGTGTGATATCGGAGATTAACCCTGGCCCCTGTATTTCGATGTGTTTAATTCAACTGTCGCTTCTTCTTTTTTTCACTTTTTGCCGGAGGCGACTGATGATACGTATGCGGGAATTGATTGTAAGATTTTGCATACACACTACGTAGAGTGGAGGGAATTAGGCAGCTCATGGCCAATCAGGACTCAACGATTCATCACACATAAGCTTCAAACGTTGAAAGAACAAGAAGTATTGTCTTTTTCCCATGTGCTACACTGTCAGCCTAAGTTTCGCGTTGCTGAAGCCAGATATTGCAACAATACACGAATATGTAAATTCGGCACGCATTAATCGTAAGATTCTCGCAACTGCGATTAATGTGCTTTTCTTTTACAGGTAGTGACATTGCTTTTCTCTTATCGGGCCGCTCTATGCCTTGAGTTTCCAGAACTTGCTCAGTCATCTGTAAAGTAGCCTTGGACCGTACAAGATCGGCCTCGATACGTGTAACAGATCCTCGGATCTCGGCTGCAGCGCTAAAGCATTCCCTTGGAGACAAGGTAAGGCTTGTTATGGGAGGCTTTTGCCAGTGCCAATGCAGCTAGACATACGGCCTGCTTCTGCTTTGTACAATGTTCAGTTGGTTTCATTTAGGTGCAACAGACCATCCTTATATCAAATCCGGCACTTGAGGTGTGATGCATATTAGCGGCAACAACACAATGCTCACTGCTTAGTAGATATGCACCAGCATAAATATGGCAGAACATGGTGCTCCTTATTCTCAACTGTTTCTCCTGCAGCGTGCAACCCTTTCATAGGATGCTTTACCAAGCGTGGTTGAATCGATAGATGATGTCCCATAGATACCATTGAGAGAAGGGGAGGGGGGGGGACACCTTGTTGATGCAATGTGGTCCCATCCACCCCCTCCCCCTCCTCCCACTAAATGACGAATGATCCATTAATAGCAGGCAGCACAAGGAACGTGGAAAAGTTGGGTGCGCGCGGCAAATGTACGACGCTCGAAAACGTGTTTGATAGGTGGAAACGCGTCAGCCCAAGTATTTCATCTTCCCCGCTTTCACGAACGTTTTTACGACCCATCTTTGTCTTTTGACATGTATTGCTTCTGGCAAAATTCATCTTTTTTTCTGGCTTCATTGCGCCGACGCTCAAAAAGCAACACGACGAAATAATTGATTAGTCCCTTCCCTCAGCTGGACCACGTATTGATACTCCCGGTCTCTTATTATTAAAATTTTTGACGTCATGGTGGGTAATAACCTCGACGAACTCCCCTTTCCCTTCCTTTCCCCTTTTTTTGCTCGAAAGTTGACACGATGGTTGTTGAAAAAAAACAGGCCGAACAATTTACAGCTGACGAGCTTGCCCACTTTAGAGAGGCATTCAACGTCTTTGTAAGTTTAAAAGCTGGAGCCTACGATCCTTCCCGGGGGGTTTCCCTGTTGGGGCTCATCAAACGGTCGGAGAGCGTTGGAATACTAACGTTGATACGGCACAAAGGACAGCAACGGTAATGGTACGTGTCTTCCCTTTCCCCCTTACAATACCGGGTTCTCATACAGCCTGAGTGGCAAGAAGAAAAGGATACTGACTTTGAGTTTGTTTATTAGGACAAATCACCAAAGAAGACCTCGGAAGGGTGATGCGCTCCCTCGGGCAGAAGCCCTCCGATGCCGAGCTCCAGGATATGCTCAACGAGGTCGACCTTGACCAGAGTGGAGCTGTCGATTTCCAAGGTCCGTAAATACCTACGCAAACATGCCCATGGGGTCAAGGATTCGGGCCAGCTGCAAGTCGATGTTGATCCGAAGAAGCTAACGATGAGTAATGTAGAGTTTCTACAGATGATGTCTAAGAAGGGAAGCAAAACTAGCATGGAGCAGGAGCTTCAAGAGGCGTTTAAGGTTCGAATACATCTGAGGAACTGACGGCTTGAGAGTCGCTAATTCGACTCTTAAAAAACATCAGGTCTTTGACGCAGACGGAACGGGAACCATTTCCCGCGAGGAGTTGAAGCATGTCATGAAGTCTATCGGCGAGCAGCTGAGCGAGGAAGAGATTGACGAAATGCTCCGCATTGCCGACAAGGATGGTGACGGCCACATTGACTGTGAGTGATTATTCCGTACCAAAAGCCCGAATTAAAAGACTAACGTCTTCTACAGACAATGAGTTTGTTGCCATTATGGTTGGAGAGTCGGATGAGCCCAGTAAGAGCAAATAAGCTCGGGTTTGAAAAGGAATGAATGGCCTCTATCTGTCCATCATCTAAAGCGAAGATGGTAGATGTGTTGGTTGGAAAAGTCTCGGATAATTCTTTCTAAATAGCCCGCCACTACATCAAATATCTCCCGATTCTAGTTGTCAGGGCGGATAGAACATGTCGCACACGAATAAATGATGTTTCGATATTGCGGTCCCCTCCAGAAAACCTGCTAGATACGACTGACGACCCCCTACGGGCGTATCGAATTGTCGCCGTCATACCCGCAGAAGAATATGGCAGTGTCTACGGAGTAGGTAGCAGACATATATATGTTAAAAAGCAAAGGTTGGTTAAGCAATGAACTCCTAGATTTTCTATTTTGTTTTTTTTACTTTGTGGGGTATAAGCCCAAAACATTCTGTATCAATGGTAGATTTACTTTTATGGTTCAGCAGCATCCATCAGTGCAACACCTTGTTTAATTTGACGAGCACCATTACCATGGCAAATGCGGATTATCCGGCTGAAACTCAAGATAAGCAATATTGATTTTCCTAGGTCCCCTATTCTTTTGCTCGTTTCTGTTGCCATTGTGCATTTTCCTGCTACTATGTAATCATATTGGCTCAAAACTAATCTTTCCGTTTGACCACTCAGTTTTGACATGAACGGTCCTTTTATGACCTTTTTGATCGTATTCTTGGACTAGGGACGACCTCTGGTCATTGGCGTTACAGTCACTTCAAACGCGCCTGACTCGATGATTCACCCGGCACGTTGAATAATATCCCCCTACTGTAGTACTACCTCCGTAATAGTCTTTGGAGATCTACGGTACTGGGGGGGTTGTTTGTTAGGCAGCTCATGTTAGTCCATTTGCGCTATGCCACGGCGTGGATCACTGAAAGTACTGTAAATCGCTTGTTCTTTGCTTGTAATTGGTGCCGCGACTGGTAGCCATTTACGGAGCACAGCTATCTAACTACCTAACTTGAGGTTTTCGGGAATATGCATTGTAATTCCTGGTAGTTTGCATTTGTTCAAGATGTGACACCTATTGATAGGCAGACAATTGATAGCAGTGGTATTAGTTTGTGGATGAAGAGTCATACTACCTAGGCAGCCTAGACTAGCTCTCATTGAGTACCCGTGCAGCGCAGTGCTCTGTAGTCTCTGTACTCCGTAGTGCTCGTAAGATTGTGTTTGCTAAATGCGGGCGCTGTGATGGGTATCACTTTGCCAGCATATGGAAGGGGCTGGAGAGAAGGCGAGAAATCATACCAGTGGATGCATCCGGCATGGACAAAATAGACTAGGGCAGTATGGTAGTAGCTAGAAACACGAGTCATTACCTCACTGACAGACTCAAGGTTTCTTTCTGACCCGTGTGAGGTGGCCTTCTCACTAAAACTCAGTGGGAGAAGGACACTCCGTGGCTGGAGCCTTTTCGTTTTAGGCTGGTTGATTCAAGGCGTCTGGCGCCCTGGCGGCACTTTGCACGGCGGGCTTAGCACACCTGGCACGCCTGCACGCCTGGACTCAGGCCCGGGCACGTGCACTGCTGTCAGTGACGAGAGGTGTCCACGAGTAGTAGCAGCTGCTGGTGGCTGCGTGATCGGGGAATCAAGTTAGCATGACCATGCGCTCCACATGCTTTCAATTCTATCCACGGTCTTTTCCCCAAACCCTCAACATCGAATGCTTTTCCATCGGGTTTCATCCCGTTTCCCAAACTTGAGTATCGATTATTTCCCCTTCTCGTGAATCAAATTTGCATTGTCCTCACCGCTTGATCATCATCACTCTTGTCGTGTTTCTACCTACATGTTCACTCCATAATGCTCATGTCCCCGCATTCTACAACACGGCTATCGATAACGCGACTAGCCCGAAGCATTACGCCTTGAGTGCCGATTACACCATTTCCAACTACTTGCGACAACTTCCATCAACACGACACGTTGCGAAAGGGGGCTGTCGATGCAAATTGTGACGCTTAGGCGTCTCTCATCGATACCATGGCGTCCTTCTTCCAGTCATTTGGAAGCTCCTCTATGAGCAAGAGGCTGCTTCGGTATGCCTTGGCGCGCTTGGAGCTCCTCGATGCCGAGGCTCTCGACATGGACAACTTGGACTTTGCCATCGGGAGGAAAACCGTCTTAGAATTTCGAGATGTAGGAGTGAAGCTTGATGTATGCCTGAAAACCCCCTCCTAGATTGTGGCGCGTGGAATTGACAATCGAACAGAAACTCCAAACGATGCTCAGACTTCCGGCGCACCTCCAGTTACGTAAAGCTAAAGTCCTTCTCCTCCGGATAACGATTCCCATGAACTTTTACACGAGCCCCATCAGTATCGATATTGACGGTGTGGACGTGCGGCTATGGATCGGCGAGGAGGAAAAGACATCCCCGGATCACGCCCCCGAAACACCAGATGAGGCGGCCGTACCGAACCCGGTTGACCTTGCGCAATCTTTCCTCGACACACAGCCAAAGGACGAACGGAAGAAGCTGGAGGAGGCTTTGGCAACTGAGGCGCAAGACATGGGTGCTTCCGTAGCTGTTAGCGATGACGGCAATGAAGAGGATGCATTCGGCACTGGACAGACCCTGACGCTACCTGGTTTTTTGGGAGACTTTCTGCAGGGAATTGTGGATAGGATGCAGTTGAAGATCGAGGGCATCATCTTCCAACTAGATGCAGACTTACCTGTAGACCCATCCTCGCCGACCACAGAGGCTGTATCCTTCCAGATCGCATTAGGCGATATAGACGTTGAAGGAGTGACCACTTTATCGGCAGCGTCAGCGGAGAAGTCGACGATAGTTCCCAAGGAGGGAAAGAGGCACGTTTCTTTGAACAACGTCAGGGCATATCTCTTATCAGAGGCTGATGTCTTTTCCGCCTTGGCCCGTTCACCATCGATGGTATCTCCTTCGCTCGCGTCATCGCCAGCAATGACACGGAACCCCCCTTCACGGGAGCCGACGTTTGTACCCTTTGGCTCGATTCACTCGGACAAATCGAAAACTTCCCCTGGAAGCCCCGGAAGCCCCGGAAGTTCTGGAATCCCTGGAAGCCCGGAACCCCCGCCTGAACCCACGGAACCTTTTGATCCCGAATCGCCGGATTCAGATGATAGAATGGGAGATAGCGAGGATGCCCTGGGCATACCTTATGATTTCTCAGACTCACAGGGGAATCAGGAAGAAAGACAGGAGGAAGAAATGGGAGACGAAGAAGAAGAAGAACTAGGAACTCCACGAGCTTCGATTCACCAGGACTTCTTCGATAATTCACCAGAGCAGTCCATGTTTCATTCGACACTTTCCGCCAGGACAGATCCTCACGCCCAATCCATATTTCACTCCACAACTCTTTTGGAATCGGATGATTCCGAAGATACCGAAGAGGAGGAGGAGGCACAGGGAGGGGCCCCGTTATCACATTCAGTATTCCATTCAGTCATCTTGCCCGAAGATCAGCTTCCGCACTCTACAGCATTTGGGAATCCTACTTCGCAATGGGCCGACGTCCCCGCTGGCTCCACATCACAGCCCGCGCTCAGTTTACCCCTCAAATCCCGAGGGTTTAGGGATGAAGAAGCCGAACATGAACCGCAGCCAGGGATCAAAACATCTTCCGGGCAGTCATCTGGGGAGGCTTCTGTGGAAGACCTAACAATGTCACATTTATATACTCATGAAGAGGCTGAAAGCATGTACATGAGTGCATTCTCGGAACAAGATGTGGCAAAGGCTCCAGTACTACCAGAGCAGTCTGTTCAACCACTTGTTGACATTGACCAAGAACTACCCACTGAGAACCGTGAGAATCATGAGTGGCCTAAAGAGCTTGAGGGGCCACACACGCCTACTGAGCCGAGATCGATTACTCCAACCCCTCCGATCCGACCGCACGTCATGCCCGGCGGATGGGAAGAGGAGGCACCTGACTCTTCAGATTCCGAGCCAGCTTTCGCTTCTCGTGCTTCGTTGGCTGATCCTTCATCGAAGTCGATGGCCCTACCTACCGGTACTCCTGGAATCTTGGAGAATAAACTGGTAGAGACACCTGCAGATACGGACTCAACCAGTCCTCAACCCCCCAAGAGATTATCAGGCCAAGATGAAGTCCCAACACCTAAAGGCCCTCCACGACTCGTCAAAGAAATATTGACTCTGCAGAATGTTTCCCTGTACCTCCCATCAAGCCATCAACAAACCCCCTTAGAAATGGCTCCTGGGCAGTCTACCGCGGACCTGTCACAATCCTTAGGGAGGTCAATCTATCCGCAGGCTCCTGGTGCATTTTCTGTTCATGGAGCAGGGCCGAGCTTGTCGCGAAGCACAACAACAGCCCCGCCACCCCGCGAAATTGATGATAGTATAGAAGTAGATCTGTCACCTGTTGTCATCAATTTTGATGCTTCTTTTGGCTTCTTGTTGGCCATGTTGGTAAAAAAGCTGACTGAAATGGTCAAACCAGTCCCTACTGAACAGAAAACGGAGACAAAGGAGTCAAAACAGGCCAAGGCGGCTCAAGCCGACGCCAAGTCACCAAACTTCAAGTTGAGCTTGCAGGAGATATCCTTAAACTTCATAAATAGGTTGGGCGGCGTCACGGATACTCTTGAACGTTCCATTGACCCAGCTGCTTTCTTACTAGACCATGAGGTTCTCTTGAATGCGACACTGCAGAATCTATCGATTTCTTCAAAAACAGTATCTAAACCGACAAGCCCAGCTGCTAAGATTGGTCATTCGACGGGCCCCCAGGTTGAAACACGTATCGATTTGCAAAAGTTTCGCTTCGGCTACGCTGATGGGGACATTGTATCCTTTGATAGTGGACGGCCCATGAGTACCTCTGTTAGGGATACGTTCTTGACATCAGGTACCGATATCGCGGCCAAGATTGTGCAGTCGAAAGGGAATATTCGGACGGATATCGAGACCCTGCCTCTGGTGATACAGATTGATCTTCAAAGGTTAGATGAGACTTTCTCTTGGTTCGGAGGTTTGAGTGGTTTCCTTAATATGAGCACCTCGATCACATCCATCAACTCACCCACCATCAATCCAGCACCGTTGCCAGAAAAGAAGCCACGAGGGGTAAGATTTGAGGCGCCATTGAATCCGGAGATCAAGTCTGCTGCACCCGACAATAAAATGAACCTCAGAGTTGGCGGTGCATATGTCGAGTTGCAGGGCAAAGACTGTAGCGTTTCAGGGGAAACCAGTGCCATCAAGGTCGTGAGCCGAGATGAAGGAATTGGTATCGCGTTCGGTATCTTGCGTGTATCCGGGCCTTTCCTGAACAATTCGTTAGCGGAACCTCCGATTACTACTGAAATCAGCGGCGTTCGCTTGGAATATCTCATGGCACCCGCGGAGGCTGATCTCGCCAAATTATTGGAACTTATTTTGCCCTCTAAACTCCGGTTCGACAAGAAAGCACAAGACGAGATCATGGTCGACACTCTGCTACGTCAAAGGAAAAAAGGGGCCGTCATGAGGGTGACGGTTGACGGTGTTAATGTTCGTTTGCGAAATCTTGCCACTCTTTCAATACTTCCACAGCTTGGTGATGAGATCGCAAAACTGGCTGCAGTTGCCAAGTATCTCCCGGAGGACGATCGGCCAGGAATACTCACTCTGGCTAAAGTGGGCAAACTCAACGTCAATGTCGATGTTGGTGGGCAGCTTGGACGCTTCCATGCTCACGTGGAACAGTTTGAAGCTGGGCACGTACCCGTACCATCGCTGGTTGCAGTTGCCGCACATGGCATCAACGTCAAGAGAAACGATACGCAGGAGCTGGTTAGCTCTGCAGCAGAGGCGTCTGCAGATATGCCGACAAGAAGCCCGGTCATCATGGCACGAATGATTGGGGATGAGATTGAACCAGTCATCAAGTTAAGGCTACACAACGTATCTGTGGAATACCGAGTTCCTTTCATAATGGATCTTCTCGGCTTAGCCGAAGATGCGACACCTCAAGATTTCGAAGCCGGCTTGGCAGCTTCCGTTGCGAACCTTGGTGATCACACTCAAGCCGCTCTTGCACGACCTCCGCCGATTGACCCCGTATCACCGAAACAAGCAAAGCCCATGACGCTCGACATCGTCTTCCATGACTGCCTACTCGGCTTGAATCCGCTAAATATTCCCTCCAAGATGGTGGTTGCCTTGACAGACGCTCATCTGCAAGTCGTTCTGCCCCAGGATGTGGAGATGAATGTGGTTTTAGATATCAACAAGTCTTCTGTTCTCCTTATCGACAATGTTGAAGCGGCTTCAGAGCAAAACTCCCGCATCCGTAGCCACCGCAGGTCAGCTTCCACTTCGAAACAAATCTCCGATCTGTGCTCTGTGGGCTTTGTCGATGTTTGCTTCCTATCTTCAGCCAAGGTTGAGGTTCAAGTATTGCCTGGTGCCGACGAGGAAAAGCAGATCGAAGTAGATTTCAAAGATGACCTCTTTGTCATGGAGACATGTGCCGACTCTACACAAACTCTCATCACACTTGTCAACGCCCTCAAACCTCCAACGCCACCAAACAAGGAACCCAAGTTTAGAACCGAGGTTATGCCTGTCAACGACTTGCTCGCTTCTATCTCAGCAGAGGCATTTGGGCCCGCAGAGGGGGAGTTCGATTTCGATCATGTCTTTGCGAATGCCAAGGAGATGGAGGGCAGCACATTTGAGAGTGATTCGGTGGCTGACGAGTCTATACTGCGGTTTGATAGAACGCATTTCGAAGAGCATTCTCAAGCCGGCGAAGAAATGTTTGACGCCATGAAATCGTCAGGTCTGTCACTCGGTACGCACATGACGGAAACGGCCGATGGGGTTGTAATTGAACCGTCCCAAGCGCCCACGGATAACTCTACCGAATCTCCCGAGGGTCTCGAGATCCACGATGACTTCTTCGGAAAGGAGTCGGACATCCACAAGACGGCTAAATTATGGAACTCGATAAGTAGGACTTATGACGGCGCCCCGAATGAGCTTGTCAAGCGAAGCCCTGTGAAAGTGCGTGTGAGGGATGTCCACTTCATCTGGCATCTATTCGACGGTTATGACTGGGTACATACCAGGAATGTCATCACCAAGGCCGTACAAGATCTCGAAGACCGTGCCGCTGAGCAGAGGAATAAGTACCAAGGAGCCAATATCTACGAGGAAGAGGTCGAAGGCGAGGAGGCTATCGGAGATTTCCTTTTCAACTCGATCTACATCGGTATTCCGGCACAAGGCGACCCGAATGACCTTGCACGAGCCATCAACCAACAGCTAAACGACAACGCGACGGAGACGGAGTCAATTGCCACTTCTGCGCAGACCGGTGCCTCCAACCGCACTGTCAGGCCTCACTCTTCCCGAGGAAAACGACCGAGGCTTGGCAGAAGCAGGCACCACAAAATAACGTTTGAGCTTTCCGGAGTTAGCGCGGATGTGGTGATGTACCCAGACGAAGGTGCCGAGACACAAAGCAGCATCGATGTTCGGATTAACAACTTGGACATCTTTGATGATGTGCCTACGTCGACGTGGAAGAAGTTTGCCACGTATGACCAGGATGCTGGTGAAAGAGAGCTGGAGTCGGTTATGGTGCATGCTGAAATTCTCAACGTGAAGCCTGTTATTGAAATGCCCGCTTCTGAGGTTGTGATGAGGATTACAATTCTCCCCGTGAGACTCCATGTTGACCAAGATGCCTTGGACTTCATCACCAGGTTTTTCGAGTTCAAAGATGACACCGTCCCGGTCCACGCCTCCGAGAGCGACGTTCCCTTTATTCAGAGAGCAGAGGTATTCGATGTTCCCGTCAAACTAGACTACAAGCCCAAACACGTAGATTACTCCGGTATTCGGTCAGGGCACTTTGCCGAGTTCAAGAACTTTGTCATTCTCGAAGGCTCCAGTATGGTGCTGCGTCATGCCATCCTATACGGCATCTCTGGGTTTGACAGGGTCGGGCAGACGCTGAATGACATCTGGACACCGGATGTCAAGCAAAACCAGCTTCCTGGGGTCATTGCAGGATTGGCGCCAGTCCGGTCGCTTGTCACTATTGGCAGTGGTTTCAAAGATTTGATCGAGATCCCGGTCAAGGAATACCAAAAGGATGGGCGCATCATTCGCAGCATCCAGAAGGGAGCCACCTCGTTTGCCAGGACTACGGGCACGGAACTGATCAAGCTGGGCACCAAACTCGCCGTTGGCACGCAGTATGCACTTCAGGGAGCCGAAGGTATGCTTGGCGACAATCAGCAGCAGCATGTTGACGCCAGCTGGGCTGAGGATGAATCGGACGTCGAGGAAGAGAGGAGACAGATCTCCCTGTACGCCGACCAGCCCAAGACTCTTGTCCATGGCGTTAGGGGTGGCTATCGATCGCTGGCCAGGGACATCAACATGGCCCGCGACGCCATCATTGCCATTCCCGGAGAAGTATCACAAAGTCAAGGTCCGGGCGGTGCGGCGAGGGCCGTGTGGAAGCGCGCGCCAACTATTGTATTCCGTCCCGCTATGGGTGTTTCCAAGGCCATTGGGCAAACACTCATGGGCGCGACGAACCAGATTGATCCTCACCACCAGAGGCGCATCAACGAGGTAAGTTGACACATTCTGTACTGAACCCCCCCATACCTTAACACTGACTAACTCATTTTTTTTCCGTACAGAAATACAAGAGACATTGAACAAGTAAAAACGACCTGTCACATAACATTTGAGGATCACATAACCACGCCCGCATCCTACACATATGAAACCTTTTGCAAAAGAAGAAAAAAAAGAGAAGAAAAAAAAGAACCACTATCAAAGCATAGACTATCAACTATCAGCATTAACAACGACCACTCAACCTCAGCATAAGCATTCTCTCCAACTACCATAAATACCGGCGTTTTTTCTTCCTCCTTTCCCTACATTTATTCGGTCGCTTTCACCATAGTTCTAACAAGGGTCCGGAGTCGATTCCATTTTTTCTCTTTCTCTTTTTTTTTTGCTTTTTTTCAGTTTCCTTTTTTTCTTTTTTTTTTTGTTTAATGGGAGGAGTTTGAAAGATACCTACTACATGTGCAACTAGATTGATCCATTTTACGATACGAGAGAGCCTCGAGAGCCTCGAGAGCCTTGCAAATGAATAACATCCAATGAAAATTCAAATGAAACATATTCTTCCTCCATTTCTACACAGTCAACGTTGTCGGATAATAAGAGGGGCAGAGATTCTATACTCTAAGTGTCATCACGCCCCAATGTTCTATGTCATCCGGCTCATTCTTCTTCATCTCCTCTTCTCCCCCGCCCCCTCCCTTTTTTTGTCTTGTTCTTCCTTTGCCCATATGCTTCTTTTTCTTCTTCTCCTTCTTCTTCTTCTTCTTCCTCTTCTATCCAGATAGCAGAGCACTTACACAAACAGCACAGCAGCTTGTGCATATGCCTAAGGTAGTCTGTTAAACGCATCCTCCGGCACGCCACCCATCCGCTCGCCGTTCCTCCTCTCCCTGTCGAAGCCGACCCACCAGCCGTGGCTCTCCTCCGTCCCCATGAACTCGCCGTCGGGCCCGATCTCGTCCCAGGGCTTGGGGCCGAGGATGTAGTGCACGTTCTTGACCTCGTCGTCGCGCCAGATGGCGTCGTGCACGCCCTCGCGCCTCATCGTCTTGAGCGCGTTGTACGTGTACGGCAGGGGCACCCAGCGGTCGCGGAAGAGGTCGCTGAGGAGCGACTGGTCGGCAAAGTCCATGTCCACGGTCCCCGTGTTCATGTGCTCGACGATCTGGTCGTAGAGCGCGGCCGAGGGGTTGACGACCTGCAGGCCGCCGTTTATGAAGCCCAGGGGGCTGGCGTCCGTGGCCGGGGCCCGGGTCTGCGCGGCGTCGGCGTCGGCGTGCTGCGTCGTGAAGGCGCAGTTGGAGGGGATCCAGTTCTTGGGGTAGTGCTCCTTCTTCAACGGGTTGCAGACGCACGCGTGGCCGGCGGCGAAGACCCTCTTGCTCTCGGCGCCCTTCTTGTCCCCGTCAAGCTCCAGCTCCATCAGCTCGTCCATGTTTCGCAGGACGAGCATGTCGCTGTCGAGCTGGACGATGCGCGAGTACTCGGTCAGGGAAAATGGCGCGAGCTTGCTCCAGCAGTCGTAGAAGCGGGTGTCCTCGGTGAAGACGCGGTCGCAGGTTGGGAGGAGGTAGGGGATACGCTGCCGGGGGATGCCGCGCGCATCGAGGGCCGCGATTCCCTCTTCAGGGAAGGAATCCGTGTAGAGCGCAACGAGGGGATACGCTGATCCGGAGCGGCGGATGGAGTAGGCTAACGTGAGGAGACCCGGGAGATAAGCCAAATTTGTAATGAGAGCTGTCCAGACTATAGTTTGTGAACCATTGTGTCAGCTCATACTAAGCTTTCTCCGGTTTCGAGGCAGATGGGGATTCCGGATGGAGAAGCGAGGGACGATGGCTCTCGTTTTTTTCCTTGCGGGGGTTCACTTTTTTTTTTTTTATACCTTTATCGGAGTCCACGGCGCGGGTTTTTGAAGCCATTTTGACGTGAAGTGTTGTTTCCCCTGATCCAGTGAACACCAAGATAGGAATGTGACGCGGGGCGAAGAAGAGGGAAAAAGGCAAAAGGACAGCAAGGCCAGGATAAGAGAGCTCGTCGTCCTAGCCGGTTTCCAAGGTTAAGGCCGAATATTATAAATCCAAAGTAGGGTTACGGAGTATCACGGCGTAATAGCTGGAGCCTTTCGGAATGAGGTGGAGGGGAGAATGTGAGGGGGAGGGGCAGCAGAATGTGCTGATCCCTAGTTGGCAAGGGTCCCTTTCCATTTTCCAGTCTCCAAGGTAACTTTCCGCTACCTTACTTGGCACCCTCTCTTTTTTCAGTCTCTTTATTCCCAGCAGTCTCAACGAGCAGGTTTGGTTTTTGCATTGTACTAGCATAGACGCGAGATCATCACACTACACTCCCACGTCTTTTTGCAGGAAGGGGCATCTGATATCGAAGTCATGACGCCATTGATGGCGAGATTCAAATGTCGTGACTATCCGAGTATGGGGTTGCTGCCCTTCTCTGATTGGGCAATCAGTCGGCCAGTTCATGTACCTTGGTTGCCGCGAAGTCTCCAGTCGAGACCAAGCGAGCATCGGTATTCAGCCGCGGAAGAGGGGAGGGCTCCTTTCATAAAGGGCACTGATGGAATCCCCTCTCTTGTCAAATGAGAGTATTTTGTTCGTTTTCGTTTGCTGGAATATATGTCGGTATCCCAAGTTGAAACTCTGAATTCCATAATTACTATTAATAGTAATCTCGGAACCACGGCAGACTTCGCACATAGCTTGACTATGATTAGCGCTTCGATACGGTCTGCGGGAAGTGGTCAAACGATTATGGCCTTGTTGTACTCTGTATTAACCAAGAACCCAATATCCGTACTCTGTAATCCGTACTCTGTTGCAGGCAAGATGGAATAAAACTTCTTCTCCGCATGCAGCGAAACTCAAGACGTTTCCGGTACTTGATTACGAAAGGTCGGATGTTGCCGGACCCCATGGTGCCTGGCAGTCTGGGCCTGAAAATCACACAATATGCAATATGCGAATCCGAGGCGCATGATACCAGATGGTCTCTTATTCCAGTCCTTGATCTCGGGCCGGCAGCGACAGGTTTTAATCGCAGGCAAGATGTGAGAAATCAATCGGACAGGCCTTTGTAGGCCTATACTCCAAACGGATTACCAATTTACCTCGTAGCTGGTCAGAGTCTGATAAGAGCCGGGATCTGATGGCAGCGTGCACGTTTGCGCAAACATGGCAAAATCGGAAACCCGAAAAGGCTCACCCCGATATTTGTAAAACGAGGGGACATTTGGTTCCCAGTACTCCATAGTAGGGATGAGGAAGGGAGGATTTTCCCTGTTCTTCTTGCCTACATTCGCTTTTTCATGTCTGCCTACGATTGCATGCATTTTGAAATTGAAAATCGCAGGGCCATTTTTTTTCCCGCTCTGATCGATCTTCCTACGTACTGCAGAGGTGGAGATTGAGAGGTCGCTGTCCTTTCTCAGCGAAAAAGCGGTCACTGGATCGAGGGAGACGTGCGTGACCAGCTAGTCTCCTGATCCTCAGCCTGCATGCGTTTTCTGGGTGGAGGAGAACCAAATGCCGTGTCTGGCTAAGCAGACGACTGCGCATCACCAGTCCAGCATTTCTGTGAGGGGAAGAGGGGAAGCAATCGTATGTACGGAGTAGACCATCGACGGCGGCGATTAGGTACTGCTGGCCATTGAGAGGTAGGCTGCCCACCACCCTAACACCTTCTACTCCGTGGAGTAGTTAGTAATCGGAACCGGTGTCAGCCAGTTGCAGACCTGGGTGTTAATCATCGACCGGGAATCAAGCTCTTATTTCCTATGCACCGCCACCCCTGTAGGGCGGAAAATCCATGAAGGACGGAGTGCATGGAAATGGAACTCAGAGTTGGGTTAAGTTGGAAAACGGCAACCTTCGAAACGGGAGTCATGACGGAACAAGAGTTCTGCGTGCTCCGTACCCCCTTGCTTAGGAGGACTTTAGCTCTCGGCCCGCTTCGTCCTACCATGAGGCTTGAAAGCAGGGACTTCTTTCATGGCACTGCTGAAGATTGGAAAAATTCAGCAAGGAGCGGTAATGCGCACAGCTGCCAATGGTTTAGGGAAGACCACGACTTGCTGGAAACCATGTGCTTCAGCGCCCCAGTATGTACAAGTCAGCCTCATACCCCGATGGATTGGGAGAGAAAAAGATGAGAGCGCAGATAAGAGATGTCCAAACTTACAGAGGAAAGGACCCGCCGGCGCCGGAGACAGCCTTAAAAAAAAGTTGAGCGGGAATCCATGTTTTTTTTTTTTGGATGCAGCTATTGTCAGCACAGGCAAAGACAAAAACTACGGAGCAGTCGCTAAGAAAAAAAGGTTAGGTTGGATCCAAGCTTGTCGCCCCCCGCTACCCGCAATCCGTTCTCGTGGTCTCTCCTTTCCTTTGCGCCAGCTGCGTGGGGTACATTATACAGTGACTACGGAGTACAGAACCGCGTAAAAGTAGGTACTCCGTTACTCGGATAGCTCCTTTTCTGTTTTGTCTCTGCTTGGATTTTGTTGAATGGATGAAATGGATCCCTCCTGCCTTCCCCCTCCCCCCTTTTCCCTGATCTAAACTGTTTTCTGTAGCGCTCATTCCCTCTAGGTGGATGTGCAAAGGCGGTAAGGAGGAACATGCAAACAGCTTGCGTGTTTGTACCTGCTGACAACCCAAGTTTCCCTCGCATCTCAGCCATCATGGCAAGAAGAATCCACTGCGATGGCAAAGAATACACGTACCAGGAAGCCACGACAGTGTTTGTAACGCCCATGAAACCCAAGGCGCAGCTACTACTAGGTAGTACTGGGGGTAGTAGTATCTAGAGAAGTGATGCTGAGGCAGGAAACGCTTCGTCAACGGCAACTGAGCCTCAGGTCCAGAACCGTTAGTGCTACGGGTAGTCGCCCGTAGTCGGGTACTATCTACCTGTGTGATACCATCATTTACTGCCCCCTCGTGTTGCGAAGCTGGAGAGTACGGAGTATGGAGTACATACTACGGAGTACAGTAGCACGGAACACTCTGCACCAATCCGTTGCTAGAGGAGGGTTTCGCCTCAACAAGATGTGTTGTAACTTGTGCCTGGGCGATGTCGTGGCCCAAACTCCCCCTGCTAAAGCTTCTACTAAAGCGCAGCTTGCTTAGAGACCAACCCCACTAGCCGGGACCCCGAACCCTGCGCCGCCTGTCTGAGCTGCATGATAGCTTTCCTCGCTGGCTTCTCTGCCCGTGTCGCTTCCGTTCAATTCATACGGAGTACCTACCCAGAAGCTAGCAGTACTCGCTACCAGAGTGCTCTCTTCCATGTCTCTCTAATCCCGCCATCGGCCAGTGCGAGATGGTCTGCTTTTTTTGTGCTCATCGAGCCCCAACAGCTCCTGGGCTTGTTCGATTCGGGATTCGGTAAGTTTCACGGGTCATTTCCCAGTTGCTATGGGCCCATTTCCCACGGGAATCGCGCCGCCCTGACCCTCCCCTCCTCGGACACTGGATCCAGCTAGTGATTTGGCAACCGTAAAACCAGAAACCGCTTTGCGCTGCGTGTACGGAGTACGGAGTACATGCATTGTACTGAGCAGAAACAGCTAGAGTCAATGTAAAGTTTGATGTACTCCGTACTTTGTACTCCGTACTCCGTACACCGGTTTCTCAGGCCCCCTCACCTCCACTACACTACATAACTCTACGTACACTGACTTTACGCCCATCACCGTCCCCCATCTGGCTCGATTTGGTGTCCGATATAAGCTTCCTCTCCTCCTCCCTGTCGCGACACACACCACTACCAGTTCCAGTACTACTCTACGACTACTACTTACATACATTTGCTGTCTTCCCCCCTCTTCTTGCTACTCTTCTTCCCCTCCTCTACTCTCCTCCTCTTCAACTTGCATTCATCTCCAATTCATCTCAAATTCATCACTCAACTTACATACAAACATCTTCTTATCTAAAAAGGAAGAAAACACGAAGAATTGATCAGCTTTTTCTACTTCAAAAGTCAACAAACAAACACAAGCTTGCCATGTCTCGCGTCACCGCCCCCGTTACTAAGCTCACCCGCTCCCTCAACTCCGCCGTTCACACTGCCTCTCGCATCGAGAGCTCCGCCCACAATGCCGGCGCCGTGCTGATGCCCAAGTACGCTGAGCTCCTGCGCAACCGCCGCGCCGCCGACCAGACAGACGTACGTTTTATTTTTCACTTAATTATCTTATCCTTTTTACTTTCATGTACATTTGTCAAGCATGACTTGTAATGGCAGTTTTGGGGAGAAGATGTAGCAAAAATGGTCCGCAAGACTAACATAGTTATTTAGAGCACTCGCGGTCTCACAACAACCCACCGCCCTACTCCTCAGCCCTCATTGGCAAACCGCTCCAAGCCCCTGATGCAGACCTTCACCACGGCTGCCACCACCACGTCGACCGTCGCCAACGGTATTGACGCTGCCGTTCTGCCCCCCTGGAACGCCCTCTTCTCCGCCCCCGCCGCCCCCTCGGGCCCCCGCGTGCCCATCCTCCCCGACGGCTTCCGGATCCACAGCCAGCCCCTAGAGGCCGAGTCCGCTTCGGAGGCCGCCACCGATTTCCCTGCGGCCACCATTGTCGCCATCAACCCCGACAACGTCGTCTCTAGCACCCCCCTTCGCCAGGTCCAGGGTCTCGACAGCGTCTCCCTGGGTTTCGCCCACGGCGAGGCTGCCTCCCAGCGCTCCAGTACCGCTCATGAGGGTGGCATGCTCTCCGACATCTGGAAGGGCATGGTCGAGGATGTCGCTGGCAAAAAGGCCTAAAGTTTCTTGAAAAAAAGTAACACAAAAAAAGACATTCACACCCAAAAACAAAACCATTTGACTTTTCTTTAACGTCATGATGAGGGGAGGGTTATGAAGCGATATAACGGAGGATGGTGTTCATTGTGAAAGGCGAGGAGAAAAGAAAATAGCCTCCTTTTCATTTTATTTCCCTTTGTTTCCAGCTTTTGCTTTTTTTTTGGTTTTATGTTTCTTTTTATGGAAAACAAAACATCATGGGGCACTACTAGCGACCGCGAGATATGGAATCAAGGAAGCGGTATCTGATTTTTTTTTTCAATAGGCAGTTTGTTGAACCTGGCTATTTTACATATATATTTAATGACAAAAAACAAACGGCCTGTGGCCAAGCTCTCTCACATTCCACCATCTCCCACCTAGCTGTATTACATGTTAATTTCCTTAAAACAATATCCACACCGTCTTTGGGTCTTCCAACACACAGTTGTATACAAATAAGGGGCCCCCATGCTGCCGCGATACCTATTTCACCACTCTCAACTCATCTTGCCGATAATTTCCCCTGGTTCACAAACGCTTAGGCTCCCAGTACGAAGAAATAGAATTGATTATAATCATTGCTCCTTTTCGCATAGCTCGCACATGTAATTCCCTAAAATCTTCACTGACACAATCTTGGTATTAGCCCCCCTCGAAAACTCCTCCTTTCGGCCCTTTCCCCCCTAATTATTCCATCTCTGCCCAAACCAGCAGCAGCCAGGACCCTACTTGGATTTGCCATTCTATCGCTTCTTCATGGAGGGTCTAGGCTTGCACTCGTCCGCGTTGACGGGGTGAAGCATGACCTTGGTCGGGTACTGCTGGGTGTTGTTCTGGAAGCCCTTGCTCCAGTCGTAACTAACGGCGTAGGCGAAGATGCTGCCGGTCTTGTTGAAGGTGGTCGCGGTGATGCTGCCGCCGACGTTGGGATACCCCTTGAGGCGGTGCTTGGCGTCCTTGTCCCAGAAGTGGAACGTGCCGTCGGAGCCAGCCGTGCTGAAGGTGCCGTGGACGGGATGAAAGCTGATAGCGTTCAAAGCGTACACGCTGGTGGTGGTAGCGCCGGTATCGCGGTGGCACTTGAAAGAGAAGTTGCTCCTGGAAGTAGCGCCGTCAGCAAGATGAGTTCAAACCAGGAAAACCTACTTGAACCTCGTTGGGGGAGGGAGACTTACGAAGAATCCTTCTCCTCGACATATTGAATAGCACAACGACCCTCGATACTGCCAATAGCAAAACCGGCGGAATCGGTGAAACAACTAACTGCCCTAGTCTGCCACTTAAGTGGACTCTGCATCGTCTTGTAAAATGTCGTGGGATTCTTGAGGTTGATGACGTTGATGTACTTGTCCGCCGTCCCAATGACGCACAAGTCACCTTTGATGTCCATCGTATAGACACGGTCTTGGCATGTCACCGACGCGGCGGGCCCTTGCTGGCGCATGTCCCAGTACTTGACAGTCTTGTCCCAAGAGCCCGAGGCCACCATGGGATTTCCGTTGGACTCGAAGAAGCGGACGGTTCGCACGGGCTGGTCGTGGGTTCCAATGACAATATCTTGTTGTGAGCCCAGGTCGCAGACCTTGACGTTCTTGTCCGCACCGGCCGAGGCAACCTTGGTACCGTCCTATTTTTTCCCCCAAGCTTACTGTTAGTCACTTGTTTCCCATCATGATGATTATGCCTTTATTTTCCTCCCCTTCTTTTGGTAGGTTTTGCTTACTTTTGAGAAATCGACGTTGAGGACGGGTTGGTCATGACCGTATTGATGACGCCCTTGACTCTGGCCATTCTGGGCAATCTCGTAAATCCGAACTTTGTTGTCCCAGCTAGAGACGGCAAGGAAGTCGGGCGTGTTCTGAGCAGGAGAGAAGGCGAGGTCGGAGATACTATCGGTGGGAGGATCGCTGAGGGCGACGTCACCCTTGAGATCGCCGACCGCATTGGACGTCGCGGTCTGCGACGTCGTGGTTCCGAATAGACCAGACATCTCGTTTTTCGATCAACGATCAAGGAATTATTCGCGTTGTTTGTTGGAAAAGTTTGCGAAGGAGCTCGGTCGATAGGAATCCGTTCTGGTAGTCGGTCTGTTTGTACGGAGTAGAGGTTCGCAGGGTCCGAATCCAGCCTCCCTCGTGTTTTTTTTTCTCTTCCGCAATCAGGTTCACCAATTGCCCGGGGAGGGGGGATCCTTCCTCTATATGTATATATATACAGGAAAGAGGCAATGTGTTTTCTTCCGGACCCAAATCCTGCTGTGAGCCCAAGTTGCCTTTGACAGGGCTGAAGACAAAAGGTGGGTTGGTAATGTGAATATTATTTTTTTGAGGGTTTCGCTTTAGGTTGAGGCTGACTTGTCGCGTTTAGGCTTCCTAGCTGTGCAGCAGCCTGTTTGTTAACCTGCACCTGCCTACCGCGCCTGGGAGAATTGACGTCTGTAGAAATTATGGGCGTCTAGATCTGGAGTGGGTAATGCGCTTGGAGCTGCCTTTAGTCAGCCAATCAGAGCTAAACCGTAGCTACCTACGGAGTAGTAGTCAAGGCAAGTACTCCGTACTCCGTACACCCGCGGCTAAGGCAGAAAGTGCAACACTTGACCGGTGACTGATGGAGCTGAACTTGCTTCCTGCCTGTCCCCTTAATACCATACGGAGTATAGAATGTGTCATTGGGTTTTTTTTTTATATAAAAATCTTGTTTCATTTCGAAACCAGCAGCTTCTAGATAATTACAGAAGTCTCATGATTGTCCCTAAACAACCACGGAGAGGTAGGGCGTCTGCCGGTCACTACCCTAGGGCCTGGACGAAACTTACTGTTCTACGGAGCAAATAGTCGATGAGTCTACTCCGTAAGCTCTTGCTTTTTATTAGCTTCTCTTCTACTAATTCAGTTCTAGAAACCATCAGCGCTCTATACTTAATTTTTCATTACCAGGTCTCGGTGACCATCTTTATCTATGTATGTGTTCAAGTGGAGCGTGTAAACTTGATAGACCTTCTATTCACAACTTACCTGCCACATGAGATGGTCGTCTGCTAAAAACCTTTGCCATCTTGACGCAAGTTAGATAGGCTCTCAGCAACCAACCCAACATTTCCTTTTTTGTTCTACTTCCTGGTACTCCTTCACGTCGACAGCGCTGATGGCATCGGTGAAGAGGGCTACCATCGTTGTCTTAACAAGTCAGCCAATAAAATGTAGTTATATGTGCGTTACTGACAATATTCGAGACCAAACAGGCAAGCTAGGCCAGACACGTGTGATACTAGTAATACGAATATGAATTCGTCCAATGCAATGCTAGCAAGCAATTTACAGTGAGTCAAGCATAGGGTCCCGCTGAAGAAGCTCCTCTACCAAAGCCATAGTCTTGGTAGAACAGGCAAAGTCGCACCAATAACCCCCATAAGCCTTGCACATAACAGGGGCGTGTACTGAGTTATCAGTCGTGTTAGCTACTACTATTCCGGCGCCAGGGACACTCCGTGAGGACTCACATCTATGTACGCTGTGCTTGCGCTGCACGGCATGCCCCAGAACTAGTAGCGAAGGTTCATTTCCAGAACCACCGTAGACGGCTGCGCCGTGGAGACCTTTGACTATGTTCGTGCCCGCGGACTGCTCAACTACGGACGAGAAGTCCAGATTATGCCATGCACTCGACCAGTTGGTGACGTGGTACGAAGTTTCCCCTGGCCCGTTGAGCGGAAACGCGTAGCCGCCGTTGTAAACGCCGAGGGACACGGCAAACGAACGCTCGATGTTGGCGGGCTTGCTGGTCTCGATGACTGAGAGGCGATGCAGGCGCGCCAACTCTGATAACGGCGTGTCGCGGCTGAACTTGAGGCGTGCGCATGCGTACGCGGGACAGTTGTGTAAGTAATGCTTGTCAACAGGCAGAGTGTCACAACGACCGCGGGCTGCACACCAGATGAATAGTTAGAACCCGCAAGTTCGTGCTACCAGCAGGTTGATTAAATGCTTACCGTTGACTGTTTCACCAATAGCCAGTTTCATGGGCTTCTTCCGGTGAAGATTCGCAAGCTATCCAACATCATACATCATCATTAGCCATTACCTACTTCATTAGGCACTGTGATCCTGTCATCTTACCTTGGCTAAGACGCAAGTGACGACATCTCCGTTGGTGATCAGAGGCACATCTGCGCCGTGCGTTTGCCCGAGGCTCTTGTTGCACTTCTCTCGAAGTGCAGCGACAGCAGTCCCTGACAAAAACAGGACCCGCCTGTCCTCCTTCCTGTTGCGGATGATGTCGGGCATGAAGCTCATGATGGAGCGTATATGCTCGCCCTTGGTCTTTAGGCGATACTCTCCCTTGCGGCGAAGCTCGCTCTGGGAAATGTCGCTTGGCCCGTTGAGCGCATCCTCCTCCAATTCGATGAATGGTTCTGGTTGCTCGCCACGTGCCACGGCAAGCCAAGCTTGAACCATGCTACCGAGGCCTTTCTGGTCCGACACTGCGTGGGGGACGTTGATGGCGAGAACGGTCGCGTCTGTGTACTTTGTGAGATGAACCAGTACCAAAGGCGTATCCGGGCCGTCCTCGACAAACTCGCGGGGCCAATCTGGCGGCGTCCATTTATCCTCGATCTTTGTCACGTCAGGGCCCCAATTGATAGCGCATTTGCTATCCGGAACATCGGGGAGAAGCTTGCTCTCGTCGAGCGTCGTCGATACTCGTGAAGAAGACCATGCAAACAGAAGTGCGTCGGGAGCAAAGGCCTCTGGGAGGTGGTACACCAGCGGTCCCTTCTCCTCGGTTCTTCTGATTCTCGAACCCAGGATCGGGAGATGGTTTCGGATCAAATTATCCAGTGACTGTCGCAAGAGCTCCTCATTGAGATGTTGCCGGATTACGAAAAACACTATTGTGCGAATATCGCCAACAGGCGCTCGTTGATCGATTGGCTTCAATGGTATCTCTCTGATACGTGGCCCAGGTTGCGATGCCGAGGTGTCTGTTGGGTTCGCCATGCTTACCTATATTGCTACTGGTATCACAAATTATATCATTAAATGAACATGGAGTAGGGAGTACAGTCACAGGAGTCAGTCCATTATCTTCTTAGTACTGGGGGCAAGGGTCTTTTTGAACTAATAGTTAAGGGCATTATGTTGGCTACGAGCAATGCCAAGCTTACGGATTGGCATTGAATGCTGACAGGGTAATTAATTTGAACGGTTGGACCCCTACCCAAATATAGATTCATAACCAACGCATCGGTAATGAAAACACTATCCAGGGTTTGGCGCAAAGGGATGTTGAAAGATATCGTGGATGCTACCAAGAATATCCAGTATAGTTTACGAGGCTCGTGGCTATTCGCGCTAATTTCTAAGCAGGTGAACATAATGTCCGTGGAGCTTATGGAGCATACAACCCCTTAGGATAAATCTGAAAGACACATGCCCTTAATCTCGTTACCTTCAATGCCTTCAGCACTATTAATTGGAATAAGAACATTTGCGTCATGATCCAGCCAAGGTACTCCGTAGTTCCAATTAGATAGGTCGCTACAGGGTGGGCCATGCAGGTACTGATTTTTAGGAACATCACATATCAGCACGTGATGCTGCCCCACTCGAGAAAAATTATGCTAGAAAACTTGAGCCTCCCCGAGAATTTTCTTCTTTTTTTCCTTTCCTTTCCTCAAGTCGTCCCTCTCGCTCAACAAATCGCTATTCGAAGCTTACAAACAGAGATGCTTCCTTCGGGGAGCGTCTCGCTTCCTCACGCTTTGGGAGAAAGTCCCCGGACAACTCATTTTTACGAGCACGCGGAAACGCGCCGCCATAGAAGCACTGCGGCTGACCTCTACCCGTCCAAGCCCTGACCCTTGCCTCGCAGCCCTGCCCGGCCGCTACATCGAGCTGTTTCTCTCCTTCTGCTTGCTTCTCGCAGTACCTGCTTGGCGACCCTCTGGACCACTATGGATGAAGATATGAGTCCGAGCCAGAGGTTTGCCAAGCTGGGGAAATTGAGGATAGCGATTGGAGGGTTTCCTCGATGGCCGGGTGGGCGTTGGGAGCTTGCGGGCTGTGGTGGTGGAACGGCTGAGGGTTTGTTGTCGAGGTTGATAGGTATGCGATTGCCTGGTTCTCTGTCATGGGGAGCCTGGTTACTCGATGGGGCTTATTCTTGAGGCGAGAGGGGCTTCTTCGTTGGCTGTCGCTTTTGATTGAAGTCGTAGTGATGCCTCATCCTGCAATTTTTACACTCTGGGCTTCGTTGGAAGTCTTCCCCCCCCTGCAAGATGAATGAGCACGCTTCGGCCTAGATCGACGCGGCTGGAGTTTCTTTGGTGATGAAGACAATTCATAGAGTCAAGCACTGAGGCAGGTACACCCTGCCGATGCGGACCCAGATTACACAGTCTCTGAAAAGAACTTCAGCTTTTTTCTTTTTTCTTCATTTTGGTACGTAGGTAGCCTACTGCTGTAGCTAGTATTCCAGATGCAGGGCGTGTAGGGGTTGTGCTGGATAGCTGTGCAGCTGGCCCCCACGCCTATGGCTATTCTTGTTTGGTCGGGGATATGATGTCTCGTGGTGATGGCCTGAGAACGAAAGCTCGGATTCTGGCATAGATGGCATTTTCTCTTGCAACAACTCCACTGCTGGGAACTGCGAGATTGTGGTTTTCTTTGTGTCGAGAAAACTGCTACTTTATGTTCTGTTCTACTACTCGTAGTACGGAGTACCATACGCCGGCACGTCGAAAAGCATCTGTTCATTGTAGTGTCTATCTTGACATGGTGTTGTTATGTACCTCCATGATTTGTAGACTAGAGAGGTCGAAAAATCCGTAATTGACCAGTCATTTTGTCTGTTTCCTCACTGCTTGGTGGATGGTGGAGAGATGGCCATCCGGGGTGGGTGAACGTTGGGAGGGATTTGGGCTTTGAACGGTGAGCTTCCCTCCTCCGAGTCCTCTCCCCCCGCCACCGACACCGTGCCTCGGCTCGTGCCAACCCACCTCCACCCCTACCCCCCAGCAGCAATCCCGCCATCGATTTATCCAATCTTGATTGCCCCTTATCGAAATCGAAATCTCGGGCTGTGACACACGGAGTACAAAATCAGCCCGATGATCCCGCTCCAAAACGTTTGCTCTACCAGCACCATCCTCTGCTTCCTGCGCACGATTCCCCTCTGGATCGTGGCGCTCATCGGCCTCGCACTGGTTCCGCTACGGACGGCCATCATCTCGAGGCATCGCCGCGCATCATCGTCATCCTTAGCACAACCACCACCACAGGACAAAATTGGGACAAATACAGCAGCGCGCCACGACGCTCGCGGAGGATAATAGTTGTTTGGGAGGGAGGAGCGCAGCCAAAAGGGCATAAAAGATGGCGTCGGCGGCGAGCCGAATGGACGCGTTCGCCCTGATCGGGCCCGTCTTCGCCCCAATGGCCATCTCGGCCGTCGGGTACGCGGCGTGGAAGACGGAGTGGAAGGTTTTCCTGCAGGACTTCCTGACGGGGCCCGGGCGGACGAAGCGCATCGGCATCTTGCTGTTTGTGCTGCTCAACTGGAAGAACATGCCCTTTGCGTGGACGGTAAGTGTATTTTCTTTCCGGCTTGGACCCCCCCCCCTTTTCCAAATCAAGCGCTGGCAAAGAAAGAACCTAGAGAGAGAGAAAAGAAAAAGGCTGATTCGCTAAATTGTATTAGCTGCGCGTATTTTACACCATCATCTATCACTTCCGCCTCCGCAAGAGCCCGCGCCTCGGGCCCAAGGCGCTGTTCAAGCCCATCATCTCGACGACGCACGCGCCCCTCCTCGAGATCGACTACAACCTGCACAAGTCCAACAGCACCTTCTTCACGGACCTCGACGTGTCCCGGACGCACCTCGTGTCGTACCTCTTCCGCCCGTCGATGCGTCGCCTGACGCACAACACCAGGAGCAAGTTCATCCTGGACCCGCGGACGGGCGAGCCGATGAAGGGTCCGCTGGGGATCCTGCTCGGCTCGGTGCAGTGCTCGTTCCACCGCGAGATCGGCCCGTACCAGCGGTACGAGGTCTGGAGCAAGGTGCTCTGCTGGGACCGCAAGTGGGTGTACATCGTGACACACTGGCTGCCGAGGGGCACCGCCGTGCCCACCTCGTGGCTCGACCCGGGCTTCGGCCGGCGCAGGGTCCGCGGGCAGGCGGACCCCCAGGGGGGCTGGGAGAGGAAGATACTGGCCACGGCCATCAGCAAGTACGTCTTCAAGGTCGGGCGGTTCACGGTGCACCCAGCGCGCATCCTCGATGACGCCGGGATGCTGCCCGAGAGGCCGGGCGGGTGGATCGAGGGCGGCGGCGAGGAGCAGCTCGGCGACATGAGTGCGGACTTGGGCGACGTGGACCTTGCCGTCGAGGGGGAGTGGGACTGGCGCCGCGTCGAGGCCCAGAGGCGCAAGGGTATGGAGACGGCGGCCAAGTTTCACGCCGTGGACGAGGCCAAGAGCCTGTTTGACGGGGGTAGCAACGGCGCCCTTGCTCTTGTCGGACCTGGCTAAGACGTGCGGGTGACTTGCCGTCATTTTTGCCATGTTGCCTTCTCTTATGTTTGCAGGCCTTTTTTGTGTTTATCGCGAACATCGCCCACCTGCTTGTATGGCTTACATGTTGCTGTCCATAAGTTGGTTTACGATACCTAGAGACGGGAGGAACAGGGCGGGTAAGAAAGACAATGGCTTCCCCCTTTTTTTCCTTTTGTTTTTTCTCGGAATAGAGTTGGGTTGATACACTGATAGAACAGAGAGGGAAGAAGAGAATAAACAGGGCCGATATACATTTTCAGAGTTAATACTACATACAGGCTTTTTCATTTTTGATTCCCTTTTCGTTATTCCCCAGACTCCAAATCCTACCCACACGATCGATTATCGGTTATTCGCGAGAGTTGCCCCCCCCCCCTCTGGGTCCGGTTTCCGTGATTCCAATTCCAATTCCAACGCCCCCTTGATATTCCCCAATGATCCCTAACAAATTTCATACATATATGTTTTCATATAGCGTTCGTCCTGGTTTGTTACCGTTTTCTTTTTTTTGTTTCGTTTCCATCTTTACAGCAACGTGGCTGCCACCGCGGCAATGGCCGCAGCAAGGACGCCGACCCAGGGCCGGCTGCTCGTCTTGCGGGCGGCGCTGCTGTCGTTGCCGCCCTCTCCGTCATGGTCGTCTGCCGATTCGGTCGTGGGCGCGGGGCCGTCGTCGTTGTCGCCGCCGGACGACGTCGACGCCTCTCCGTCTCCGATGGTGTACCCCTTTTCCTCCATGTCCGCCGCGCACATTTTTGCCGAGACGGAGGCCGCTTCTAAAGAAGAAAAGGGGGCGCGTTAGTATTGCGAGGAATCGAGAATTTCGGCAGGGAGAGGAGAAGGGGAGAGAGAAGAAACTCAACCGGTAATCTCCTCGAGCTCGCAGTCCCCCTTTGCGAGGCAAGGGGCGACGGAGCGGGTCAGGGCCTGGAGCTGGCGGCACTGGCAGGTCAGGTCCGCCAGGGCGCAGCCCAGCTCCTCGGATTTTTGGGCGATGCACTCGAGGGAGCAGGGGGGAAGCTGCTTGCGGAGGTCGGAGATGGTGCTGTTGTAGGTGCTGTCCGCGGTGACAGTCGTAGTGGCGGCCAGGGTCAGCAGCAGCAGCGACAGGGCTGGTTTGGTCATTGCGAATATAGGTCCTCTCTTGTTGTTGTTCTTATTTCTTATTTTTTTTTTTGGGGGGGGGGGGTTTCGATTTTTGTTGTCCGCTTTCGCCGATCGAGTGACGTGCGTGAAGAAAGGTCTCCCTTTTCCTTTCTTTTTCCTCTATAGTATATCGAGGATGGTTGTACTATGGCTACCTGTGAAGTGGTGTTTGGTAGTGAATGCTAGGCATAGGTCAAGGTTCGTAGAGGTTCGGTGGTGCAAGGACAGGAGATTTTGAATTATACGCGATTGACTGGATAAGGATTTATGGTAATGCTATACTTGAAAAATGGAAGAATGGAAGAATGGAAGAATGGAAGAATGGAAGAATCTAAAAAAGAAACGGGGAGGGGCTCGTGTTCCATGTATAGCTCGCAACAGGCACACAGACACACAGACACATGGAAGCTCCTCTGTCAGCCCAAGAAGGGCCAAACGGGCTAGCAAGATGTTGCCTTTTCTCCCCAGGGCACATCCATGTTACGCCGACGTGATGTTACGGGAACAAGAGAAAGCCACTAACAATCATCCACACCAAAAATAAAATAAAATAAATCGCCCTCTTCGTCTTTTCTCTACCTCTCTCCCCCTCTCTCTTTCTCTTTTAGCCGGTTTGAACCCAATCACGTCGGTGTAGGGGGCTAGGGGAAGGGGGATTCGCCGACCAACCACCAACCAACATTCTCTCTCCGTACCTCGATGGAAGTAAGAAAACAGCAATGATGAGATGTACTGCCGAGAAGAGAGAGAAGAAAAAAGAAAAGAATATTTGATGCAATGGGACGTCGATACTGACGAATGAGAGAGAGGATGGTTGGTGTGTGTGTGTGGAGAGAGAGAGGGAGAGAGAGGGAGAGGGCGTACCTACCTTTTTTTCTCTGGCTGCTTGCTAGGGACTCCGGATGCGCGAGCCGAGCAAGACATCCAGTCGCTTGTCATTGTCGCACCCCCACACCCACACCCACCACACAGGTACACACACTCTCACCTAACCCGCGAGGCGCGGGCTCGTCTGTCGTACATGCGCTACTGAATCGTACCTTGCAGTGGACGCGGGCCAAGCTTCCTCCTTTCTTTCCCTTCTTCTTCTTCTTCTTCTTCTGATTCGTTCATGATGCAGCTCGAGGGCTGGGAAGTAAGAGGAGAGTGATACAAAGAAAATATTGCCAAAGAGTCTGGGGTCTGGGCTGTGAGATGGGCTCGGGTAATTGTAAAAGTACACGAGGTGTAGTACGTAGTACCTTCTCCCCCAACCAAACCCCCTTGTAGAGACCCGAGTACACTGCATCATCACAAACGGACTCCGTCAGTGCAGATATGTGATGCGTGCAGCGGTGGTCTAAAAGTCAAGCGTCACAGGATTACCACCACCCAACCCCTCTCGGCGCCAACCAAAGCGCCGCCGTTGTGTGACATTGCCGTAGTGGTGTGTGCTAGGCCATGACCATTGCTACTCTGCATGCTACTGCTAGCAGTACAGTAGAGTACCAAGTACCTACGGAGCATTGCCCACAGTGCCATTTTTCTGTTGGGGATGTTGGGTGCTGCAGGTACGAGTAAGAAAGATGGAAGGGGTGCCGCAAGAGCGAATTGTACCTTTTTTCTGTTTTTTTTTTCTGTGCCTCTTGCTTGTGGTTGCACCAGAGGCAAAAGGGTCCCTGAGGGTCGCTACCTAATACAACCCACCTCTCACACCCAACGCAACACACCACTACTAAGGTATACCGTATGGTATAACACGACGGATTGTGCAACGCCGTCGGCAAATATATATAGCATGCACTCTCTCCGTGTGATGGCGTTTGGTGGAGGTTTGATGGATGGAGGGGGCAATGGAGATTTATAAGAGCTTAGCAACAATGGGAATAATGGAAACAATGGAAATAATGGCCGTCATTGTTGAATTGACGCGGCGCATCGGCGCGGAAGAAGGGGGAGGAAAAGACGGCCTGGTGGGTGTCTCCCCCCCCCCCCCCCCCCCCCCCCCCCCGGTCTCCACCGCCTCAGAGCTGCATGCGAGCTCTGCATTGTGCATGGCGAGGCTCTCCTCCCTCTCGCTGCAATGACATTAGTACCAAGTGGTATGGTAGGTGCATAGTGCTGTTGCTGAATAGTGTGGTGATTGAGTCGCGCCCGGTTTCGACATGCGCCCCTAAAAGAGTATCACATCCTCTGGCTCATTCTAGTAGTAGTGGCAGTAGTATATAATAGTCAATTAGGAATACGGAAGAAAGCACCTAATAATGGTGAATGTGAGCCGGGGGTGTTTTGGTTGGTTGGTTTTCCACCTCCCCATCAGCTTCGTCGCTTGGCGGAAAGCTTCCCCCCGAGGGGGTGTTGGTTGGGGGGGGGGGGGGGGGGGGGAGGGACGGAGCTTTCCGTTTGGCTTCAGGAACGTTTGCAAAACGGGTGCTACTACTATGTAGGTTTCGATACCAGCGCATCTACGGAGTACGGAGTACGCATCTGTGTTTTCTTCAGTTGCGGGATGGAGTGATGAGAGGGATCGGCCTTTCGATGTGCATGTACCGTGTACGCAGCCCAGAGGATGGGACCGTGAAGAGATGCGTATTACTCCCACCGGGCTCACACTCCGTCGACAAGCCGAACCCCGCGAGGTCGGCACGGAAGGGGCGTGGAGTGGAGTGGAAGAGGAAGAGGAAGAGGAGGAGGGGGAGGGGGAGGTGGGAAAAAGAGTGTGAACCGGGGCATCGGAGACCCGATTTTCCCCTCGGTTGATGGTGCGTAGTAGTAGTAATGGTGGCGGTGGTGGTGAGGGTGGTTAGTAGTATGGTGGTCTCTGTCGTGTAGGTTGTAATAATAGCCGTACTCTGTAATCGGTACTCGGTGTTGCAGTTCTTCGTTTGTTGGTAGAGGAGCGGCGTCGGCTCGGATATACTCCTACCTTACCCATGCATGTCCCCGGATAACCGGAGCCGGAAAACTGAAGATGAGGCGGAATTGTGATATCAGCTCCCTACCCCTTCACATTACTACTCACATGAAACTATCGGAATGGAAAGAGAGAGAGAGAGGGAATGTGAACAATAGAGAATAGTAAAGTGAGGCACAAAAGATTCGCCTCGGCGAACCCCGTACGAGGAGAGCGTGCTTTACCCAACCAATGTATCCACGAACGACCTGGTAGTACTTTGATGAGGATACTCTATTAGACTCTTTGTAGAGGAAAATCAAGCTTGGGTGAAATGTTCCCGGATGTAACATTGCTTTCACTATTTTTCTTTCTTTCTTGAGATGAGTGCCGTCGCTCAATCATACGCGGCGCACAGAACCTCGTTACACTCCTCCGGAATGACACGCAAAAAGAAACGAGATAAAACGTGACGCTCACAGAGACTTCTCAATCTTCTCCATCTCGTCCAGCACGCCCTTCCAGTTCGCCCACTCGGCGTCGCCCCCGGGAATACCCCCCATGAGCGGCAGCCTCGTGCCCCCGACGGCCCCGAACCCCCTGAGCCTGCTGATGGCCTCCTTGATCCCCACCGTCCCGTGCCTCACCACCAGCTCCTCCATGCTGCTGACCCTGTACTGCAGCGCCCGCCTCTCCCCCGCCTCGGCGTCCGACAGGTCCTTGCCGGGCCTCCGCGACAGCTCGAACAGCCGCACCAGCGCCTTGGGGAAGAAGCCCGCCGACCCGTCGATGGCGCCCCCGAAGCCGACAGACACCACCGGGAGCAGCTGCTGGCCCAGCCCGGTGAAGCACACAAAATGGCCGTGGTCGATGGCCGGGTTCGACGCGATCTGCACCCCCACCGAGACGTCGCCGTGCGAGAGCTTGCAGCCCACGATGTTGCGGTGGGCGGCCAGCTCCTCGAACGTCTTGGGCGTGATCTTGACGTTGTTGCTCACGCCGGGGTAATGGTAGCTGTCGCACCACCAGTCAGCGCTTAAGTACGCCCTGACCCTAGCCCCCCTCGGCTGTTCCAAATCGGTGACGAGCAGAGAGGAAGGAGAGGAAGAGGGAGAGCAAGAGGAAGAGGAAGAGGAAGTATAAAAAAAAGATACCAAGACTCACATCAAAATTGGAATCGGACTGGCGTCAGCGACCGCGTTGAACCACAGCTTGATGCCTTCCTGCCCGGCCACCGCGGCATTGTACCCCGGAGCCAGCACCATCCCCCACTGCGCGCCCGCCTCCTTGGCGTCGACGAGCTGCTCGACCGTCTCCTCGACGCTGTTGGTCGCCGTGCCCGCCACGATGGGGTAATCCGTGAAGCCCTCCTTCTCCAGCCCCTGGCGGATAGAGGACAGCACCGTCTTCCTGTCGCGCGGGTGGATGTGAACAGCCTCGCCTGTGCTGCCTAGCACCACTAGTCCCTTGATGCCCGCGCGGGCGAGATAGACGGAGTGCGCCACCTGGGTCGCCGCATCGTAAGCCGGCGTGAGGGTCGCCGCAGAGGGGCCGGACGCGAAAAAGGTCGGCACCGGGACATAGATGCCGTGGGGAGGGGCAGCAGCAGCAGACATTTTTTATGAGGTCGGATGGCCGTTTGACTATATATAAAATTATGTTTTTTTTTTGAGGAATAGATAGTATGCACCTTTGTTAGATTTCATGACGGAGTGAAGAGGGACACCACGGGTTATGTACGAAGGGCGTAGCAGCGGGGGAGCCTCCGGAACCGCTCGCTTCGGCCCTCGGGGTATAACACAGCGATGATGCAAATAAGTGGCATCAGGGTCCATAAAGGCCCATCATGTTTACTTTTCCGATTACCAGCCAAGAATCACCTGTAATGGCGGCTATCCTCGGTAATCCAATGCATAAACAGTCCTGTATAGTTCATCCGATTGAATATATAGATTCTGCACAGAATCAACTGTATTTCCAAAGTCTATATTTTCCCCTCATCAAATGAACATGTCGCATTGTTTACCTTGCTAGTTTACGATGGCGTGACGGTGGTTCCTTCAGCAGGCTCCAACAGCTTCCAATTGCACTCCAGTTTTTTATCATCGTTGTACTGCTTCAGCATGCCAATGATCTTGGCTGCAATGGTATCAAAGTTGTGAGTTGCAAGGGCCAAGATGGTAGGGCCAGCTCCAGAAAGGCACACGCCAAGGAAGCCGTCATCCGTCTTGGGAGACATGCCTGTCACAATTTCTGTGAGGCCAGGAATGAGTGTTTGACGGTAGGGCTGGTGAATTTTATCCTGCATTGCGAGGTGAATAAGCTCAGGATCAGGGGGAGACTGCCCGAGAGCCACAGGCAGCAGAGCTATCCGTTGGAGGTTATAGACCTACTTTCATTAGCATTTTGCCTTGGCGGTGCGCACGGTTTGATAGACAATAGATTACTTACCACATCGGGGCGCGAGTACTTCTCCGGCAACACCTCGCGTGCTTTGTGAGTTGCCACCACAAACTCGGGGATGATTGCAATGGCCTTGATTTCCTTGGTCCAGGGGAACTTGATGTGATGGCCAATGCCATGGGGAGGATCAGGAGGCTTCTCCCCGGTGTCAACACCTCCTGCCGGGGCAGGCAAAACCTCGCTTAGCGGAATTTCGATTCTTGCAACGTCTTCGGGAGTAAGGGGCTTCAAGTAGGTTCCAACGAAACCACCAAACAAAGCAGCACCGACATTGTCCGGATGTCTCTCTATATTAACTATTAGCATACGCGTCTGCCCGGCGTGTGCATCCAACATCAACGTACCAATCATCAAACAGTAATCAAATAATCTGTCATCGGTGATGTGAGATAGCCCCCCAACCTGCTTTCCAAGCATGGCACCAGCAACCACGGCGGCACCTGAGCTTCCCAACCCTCGACCGAGAGGAATAGGGTTCTTGATGTGTACATGTGTCTCGACGGGGAAGGATCGCTGGTCGTTGCATCGTAGGACGTAGAGGGCCACTCGGGTAATGAGGTTAACCTGAGGGTCGAGAGAGATATCGTCAGAACCCTCGCCTTGACCTTCGTACGTGATTTTGCAATTGAGCGGCTCGGAAGAAGTTTTCTTGCTGCGATTGATAGTGACGTGGAGCTCGAGGTAGATGCTCAGGGCCAGGCCGATCACGTCGAAGCCAGGGCCAATGTTGGCACTCGAGCAGGGGGTTCGGATTACGAAAGTGTCCATCTTGACGAGGATAGGTAGGACGAGTTGCCTGCTCAGTGGTGAATGCTGTCACTCGCACCTAATTGCGAGCCTACCAATAAACCTGTCTGGAAGTTCTGCGTCACTTTTTCATTGCCGCAACAACTTTTCGAGCGTCAGCCCGCAAGCTTGGTCCCCGATGACCGGAAGCGTCCAGCTTGGCGGGTACGGCGGGGTACTACGAAAGTACGAAGTACTGCTAGTATAGTGAGAAGGCTGGTACCTACACATCAGACACTGCACGCAGTAGGTACTACCAGTAAACGCCCTACTAACCTCCATACTAATGTCCCCTCCATAGCGCCTGCTCCAGCACAAAACCGTTGGGACAGATGGATGTTGATTGGCTAGACCTGTTGTTTTGAGGCCGCAGAAGGAAGGCAGTGGGTTTGAGGCTCCTCAACCACGTCAAATCGCACTTACCCTCTAGTAAGAGAGAGTTGAAATAGGAAGTTACGACTAATACAGCAAGAAATCGCTAGCTTCACTTGTTTTTCTCTAGCTAAGGTAATCAAGACGACCACCTAGTAATAATACTCCTAGCTTATGTAGTACTACTCTAACCATACCATTACTGCGTATGTATTTTACTCGAATGCTCTGTTGCAAAGACAAGACTATAGTCAACAGGCTGAGAGCACCCTGGAGAGACACATACATTGATGAGGTGGGAAACCCCGTTTTCCACGCCTGCATCCGGTACGGAGTATTACTCGGTTAGTTCAATGGCAACACATACCACCACCACCAACATCCAACTCAATCTGCCTTTTTTGACATACTTCGCATATGAGCTTTGTGCAACGCGATACAACTCCGAACTGTTTTCGTATCACGGCCCGTCGCCATCATTTCTCACAGACATCCATGGGTACGCACTAGCAGCACTCCGTACTCCGTACGCGCTGGCCTGACCTCGCCTGACCTGATCTGCGCCTCATGTTTCTCGCCAAATCGATCATCCTCGATACGAGAAGATCAAGCAGGGATCTATCGAGGTAGAGCCTTGGCCCGTGCCTTGATGACTTAGACGCGGATTACGGAGTATGGAGCACTTTGTACGCATGGTTGTGTTTATCGATGATTGCTCCATCCGGTAGCTTGCGGCGTGAAGGTAAACTACGGCATCATCGGCCCACACTCTGCACAACAACAGCAAATACGGAGAAGACGCTGGGCATGAGCCAACAACCCAAGCCATCGACTTGGCACTTGGCCTGCGCTCAGACAACGTATGCCGTGAAAGTCTAATTATAGAGGAAGGGCATACATTGTAAATAATGTATTCCCTGACTGGATGGCAGCACTTGTCAAAGTATTACTGTCAATTTACGGATAAACACTTGGTAATGTGGTCAAGTAATGGGTGGGTAGTAGGTGGTAGCTATTCAAGACTTTCTGGATATCTAGCCTCTGGTTAAGCTGCGTGTGCAATGCGCCTTCTCCCACCCGCTTTGTGCGTTAAATCGTGCGCCCAGTGTCAGGGTCCTCATGCCGGGAGTTGCAAGCGGGCCGGAGATTTGTTTGTTGGCAATGCCGAGGACGCCTCAGTTACACGAGGTGACGGGGTCTAGATTTGCGGGACCGACCCCCCTTCCCCCCTACCCTTGTTATAAGCGGGCACAGACAAGTCTGGTGTCAAACATCCAAGCATCGGTTCTTCGGTGGAGGCACTTGAACCCAGAATCGTGGAATACTGTCCAAGTAATGCCAATGTTGTCCGCCAGGACCAGGACTTGGGGATTGTCACTTGACTCAAGTGGCCGAATCAATACGAGACCTAGTAGCATATGGGCCGCCTGACAGCGTCGGTAGTAGGACAATCTCCACGACAGTCCGATCTTGTCCAATTCGCGGGGCAGTGAGATTTATACACTCTCAGAATCAAAGAAAACGATAGGTTCGAGGTTGCCCCTACGCGATAAAATCCGCATATAGCGGTGAAAAGGGGCATGTTATACGGAGCAGGAGAGACGGGTACGGACTTTTTACGTCTTCACCTACTCGCCGCCGGAATACGAGAACACGCAGTTTCGCGTACTTGCAGGCTTTGCAGCAACGCCATACAGCATTTCCTATGGCAACTGGGCCCATGCCTGCTGTCCCAAATTTAGATTTTGGGAGAAACCCTATACTGTCAAGAACCTACTAGTGCATGATGTGTTGGGTAGCTCTCGCTTCGTTTGTGAGCATGGGTCCTTTGCCAGGCTGAGCTGGTCGTCTCCCGAGGAATGCGGAGCACTCATGTCATGGGGAAAGAAGGATACGAGATGTTGTCAAAGTATGGAGAGCATCATCAGGAAAGAGAAATCGATTACATGTCAACACGAGCAAAGAGCCTACCATCTTGAGCTATAAAGCCTTCAGTTTCCCTCGCCCAAAATTTGGTTCTGTCTTTTGTTCATCATCTCCCAGCATCAACAGCCACAATCATCACACCATCACTAGCATCCTCATAAGCCGCACACAACTCCAACAATAACAGGACTCGGTTCATTTTCTCATCTCCACTCCGTCAACATGCAATTCTCTGCCATCTTCAGCCTTGCTGCTATCTTTTCCGTCGCCGCAGCCGACTCTGGTAAGTTGATTACCTTTCCTATTCCCCGGACATGGGAAGAGAAGCATATGAACTAATACGGACGCCGCCTCTTAGTCTCTTACGACACTGGCTACGACCTCGGACAACGTTCGCTGAGTGTTATTGCCTGCTCGGACGGTCAGAATGGTCTCATGACGCGCTACGGCTGGGAGACGCAGGCTGATATCCCGACTTTCCCCTTCATCGGCGGCGTTGCCGGCATTGCGCACAACTCTCCCGACTGCGGCAAGTGCTACCGCATCCAGTACCAGGAGAACAGTATCGCCGTGCTGGCCATTGACTCCTCTAGCTCGGGTTTCAACCTTGGCCTGAACGCTATGGACGCGCTCACCAACGGACAGGGCGAGGAGCTGGGCCGCGTAGAGGCGACGGTGACTGCGGTCGACGTTAGCGAGTGCGGCATCTAGAGGAATGGCAGGCAGCCCAAGAAGATTGAGATTGGCCAAATCTATCAGGAGGACGGGGCGAGCACTGCGAAGAAGGACAAGGCATCTAATGAAAAGGGTAAATCGGTCGGTCTGGCGAATGGAACGGTGGACAGCAAAGCAAGCGATAAGGCTGGAAAACTAGATTCCGCAAAGTACGGCACGGCACCTCTGACCAACATGACTGACGAGGAAAGAGTTGAGGATTGGCTGGACTGGGCACAGGGGCAGGCGCAAAAGGGCCAGCCGTGGTAAATCGGACTATGGGCTGTGCTGGAGGGGGCATGATTGACGAATAGAGCATTGCATACGAGCATTCCATTATACAGCAACGTTTAATACAAGCATGACTATTAGCTATTTCACTTGAATGGTGCAATTACCATGATTTGTGTGCCACAGCGTTATCTACCAGGAGGACATGCCCCTTTTGAGACATGGCTAGGAACATCAGGCTATCTCAAGGACAATGTTAAAGGGACAACCAGTTTGTTGAGAGAATGTTGTAGAAATGACTTGTTGATATGACCCCTCGACACGATTATAAGGAGGGAGTAAAGCCCTTCAAACATGGGCTTTTTCTTCTTCTTTTTCTTTCTTTTTTCTCTTTCTTTTTTATTCTTCTTTATGGACGAGCTTGGCTGGCTAGATGTTGATGTTTTGATATCCCTCTCTCCATCTCTGTTTGTCTGTACGTCTGTCCATCGTTCCCCAACACCTGACTAAATATGTAACCTATTTCTCTAGGATGCCGACTCGGCGGCCAGGTCATTCCAACCGCAGTGCTCGTTTACTTAGTAAGCCAGCAGCTATCAAGAGAGAGAGCCGAGGGCAACGAATGTTGATTTCCATCATCTCAACGTGCGTCAGTCACCCCACATAACCCATCTTCCTATAAAAGATATATTGTCGAATTCAAATACCATCACTCGACTTCATCTAGCCTATCTATCCATTTTTTTTTCTTTTTCGCTGTAATACGTGTTATGCAAAAAAAAAAAAAAGAGTATCACCCGACACTAATAATTACAACTCATCCTCTCGTTCGCGTCCCAACCGTCGGCGACTTGGGGGACGACTATTGGCCCCCAGTACGGCCATCGCCATGCGTCGGGGGCGTGGTCCCGGTCATCCTCCGCCGCTTGCGTGGAGGAAGAAACCAGGGTTCGTCGTCGTCGTCATCCTCGTTGCGCGGGCAGCTAGCCGGCGTCGTCGCCGACCGGGAGACCATCGAGAAGTCATCCATGGTGTAGACGCGGCTTTCTTCACCGGATGTGCTCTCCTCCCTAATACTCACGCCATCGCCGCCAAAGTCCGCATTGGCCTCTCTGCGCAGCTCCTCCTCGATATCCAGGACGTCCTGGTCGAAGGGCAGGCCGAGGTGCACTTCGCTAAACGGGCTCCCCTGCTTTACATGTACACCCGCATTGGAGGAGGAAGAGGCGGAAAATTGCACCTGTTCTGACAAAGGAGCTCCCGAATCTGAGCCTGATGATGCATGGCTCTGCTGGTGTGTTTCCGGAACCGGACCCGTCTGGGTTTCATCCGCCCGTGTCCTTGAGCTTGAGCTGCCCTTGCGCTCGGCGTCAGTTTGCCCGCGCTCTTTTCTATCCACCAGGAGAATTCTTGATGGGTTCTCAGGACGGGGGTAATAGTACAGATGTCTATCATGATCATCATTTGCTGCTGGCTCGTCGTTGCCCTTTCCCTTCTTTGCTTTTCGGGCCTCCATAGCGCGGCACAACTCGTCGAGGCCTGGGGGATCATCCAGTCCATATGACGCGTGCAGGTCCTGAGGTTTCTCGGAGGGCAGCTCGCGTTCCGGTGATGGTTCGAAGAAGGCGTCGTCGAAGAATGATGCCTCTGGCATTTCCTCCTTCTCCTCCCCCTCCGCTGCCTGCTCATTGGTCAACGAGTTTTGGTTGGCGTCCAGCCATGCTTGTTCGAGATCAGACACAAGGCGCCCGTTCTCGTCTGTTAAGGGATCGTAGGTCAGCGATGCTTCCTCTGGCAATCTAGCATTGGCTCATCGCCAACCAAAACAAAAGGGGAGGAAAAGGGGGGGGGGAGAAGGAGGGCAACAGAGGGGGTCGGAGTCTCACATACCTCGACGACCTTTTTTCCATATGGCACAGTCGACAACCTCAATATGGTCCCTAAACTCTTGGAAAGAGATGCCGGCGCCGAATTGATCGGGCTTATAATGAATCTGTGCCGGACCCATAAACGCCACCTCTATGTCGTCGTAACCCCACGTGTCCACCACGTAGTTGACGAACTTGTCGAAGTGGCGCCGCTGGCCGCGGAAGACCATGGCCCCCTGCGTCTCCTCGAAGCCCACGAAGTTGACGCCGTGCTGATCGCCTATGCGCGTCACCAGGATGTCTCTGATGCCGTCTAGAGGGCCCGGCGTGGCCGCCGCCGCCGTCGTCGCCGGCAGGTCTTTGGTGTTAACGCGATATGCCAGGCGAACCTCCATGCTGGGAAGCAATTTCAGGGGCCTGCGCGGGGGTTCCGCCGCCGTGTTGCCTTCCTCCACGTCTGAGGCATACTGATGGAACGCCTGCCACAACTCCTCTGCCCTGACGTGAGCATTCTTTTCGTACTTAGCGTGCATGACCAGCTTGTCCTTAATAATCCTGTCCATGGCGAGGGTTTAGACCGGGGGGGGGATATAGATTTTGCGAATATAAGTATGCGACCTTTAGCAATATAATCAAATAGACTGTGATTCTGGTATGTAGAAGATGTTATTGCGACATGAAGGAAAGAAAAAAGCTTGCGGGAGAAAACGTATCGAGAGCAAACGGATTCCCATCTCAGACATTACATGGCTGAGGATAAACAAACGTGGCAGAACCTCCAAAAGGTAGGCAGGAAGAGGTCAACGGGTTTAACAAGTAACAACTTTCCCGGTCGAACGGGGGGACATCGTCATTAACTAGCAGAGAGAAAGCATCCACTGGTAGTAGGAGTTGCATTCCCCCAGACTTTCCTTCTCGAACACGCTGTCCATTTCTTTACAAACTTTGGGGGTTCACTTTCAACCGCCTCCGCCAAAAGGGTTATTTAACGTTGGGAAATGCTTGCTGCCGTTCCCCCAACGGTCTGGAAAGCTATAACCTTATTATTCATTCTCCCATCCTCTTTCTCTCTCTCTCTCTCTCCTAGGGTCAAATCATTCCCTTTCCTGATCTTGGAGCTATAACATATATAACTATATATATATATAAGGTGACCCCCCCCCTCTCATCAAAACACGGAGTAGAACAAGGCGTGAACGTATCGACTACTTTTCTTGGGGGTACCGACAGCAAACTAACCCATGGCGATGATGGAACTCGCAGCTGAAGCATAGATAACCCACTGGCTCTTTCTATTGTCGGGAGCAAAGTAAGAGGATGAAAAGAGAGACTGGGAGATGGGGGGAAAGAAGAATCTATAGGTGGGTTAGGCCACTAGGAAGGGGGTTTCTAAATCCCCTCTACCCGCCGCAAGCAAGATTCCTAGGTCGATGCGGCGAGTATCCTTGAAAGCCCTCCCTCGGATTACGGGAGGTATAAATCAACTATGGGAATAGTAGTACCGGTGGGATATCACAGTGCAGCAGATCATGATTTCTCCTGCCACCCTACTCTTTACGAGGGCACCTGAGCACTGGAAGGCACAGCCTGTAAACACATCTGAATAATGACCTTCGGTCTACCATGGACTTTGAAGGTCTACAACCCGTCTCTGCCCTGCGCCGCGGGACTATGGCGGACCTCGAAGAGATGTTGGTGCTCATGGAGGCTATAGGGGAGAGGGCGTTTCCTAACTCCGCCTAAAGTATAGTTATGTCATCCTGCGTGCGCCATTCATTGGCGCATGGCGTACTACGAAATGTCAAGATTGCCACGAAGCCGGAGGTAAGAACATCAACCAACGTTTCCGCTTCGCTCCGCATCGCGTACGTACACGCCAACTAGTAAGATGGGACAAGGTTTTTTTCCCTTTTTTTCTTTTTCTTTTTGGTGACTAGTAGTCGACAACGCATCGGTGAGTTGCGTTCACCGCCTATATAGGTTGTAACTTATTAATGCTGTTGGTTGCTGCACCCAGATCGTCGGTACTTGGTGGTCGAGGCGCATGCTCATCTTGAGTGGGCAAATGCGGAGGAGGAAACCTGCAGATGCTGTAAATCATGTGCCTCGCTCATATCCTTGCAAGAGACTGTTTGAACAAAAGTGCATGATAACGGCATATTGATGAATCTCAAGGTCCCTGTTGCCTCCTGGCCTCCTGGCCTCCTGGTGATTCTATCGGTGACGCTTTCGTTGTCGCCAATATGCACACTTTCTGTCTGCATCACCCATCTGATGTTGGCCATCTATGTATGCGCCACGGCCTCGGCCAGGCGTAGTCCGTACTGGATAGGACATATGGTAGGACACTCCAACACGGCTACGGCTACGGCGCACACGGGATGCGACGAAACAGCACTTTGCGCATCCCCCGCACAGCCAGGGGACGTCAACGTTTCGGATGTGATTCACCATTTCAAAACGGCGACGATCCTTACCCAAGAGTCTGGTTTCGACGATTCAGATAGATGAAATAAACAAGGGAATCTCCTCGACTTGGGTGCGATAAAGTGCGAAACTCGAGTCAATGGGTACAAAGTACTCCGTACTCCGTAACAATCATCAATCCAACCAACAAGCCAAAACGAAAACGCCCAAGGTGTGGAGGACAAGGATTTGAGCACGCACACCGTTGATGTAGTACTCCGTACTAGTAATAGTAGTAGTATTCGCTGGAGAAAGGTGTTGTCGGGTTACTTCGTCTCACCGTCAGGTTGTGCGGCACTTCAAGCCTCTTTCAATGATACCTCGCTGCAGCAGTGCAACGTCGAGGAAAACTTTGATGGCTGCTGTATTTGCGGGTAACGCAGAGAAGGAATCCCTGCTCGCAATTCCTGCTCGCAATTCCTGCTCGCAATTCCTGCTTGCTTGCTCCCCATGCTCACCCACAGAATAATCCCGGTCAAGGTCATCACGCTACCGGATCTGCCTGGCCGAACGGGCCTCGACCCGATGTTAGGTAGTAGTACGGAGTACTCCGTAGAAAGCAGAAAATACCTGGCTCTGTGCGGTAGTATGATGCGGCCAGGGTTCTTTTGCTTTTGGAGGGGTAGAGAGAAGAAGCGAAGTAGAGCAGCGAAGGAAAGAGAAAAAGGTTGGCAGGCCACGGTTCCAAGACTTTTCGGCTTTCTTGAACAACCCCGCTTGTTGAGCCATTCAAAGGCCGCAGCTATTTTTATTCTGTAGGACGGTGGCCAATCGGCGAGAGGGCTGCCTCAATTAAGCGCGCTCGGCGGCAAGATGCATGTACTCCGTACCTTTCTAGGTAGCTAGGCACGCTAGGCTACCTGCCCTTGGCAAGTCCGACCCACCTCGCACAGCAAGTACATACGGAGCACCCCTGCAAGAATCAAGGAAAGTACCATGGACGGATATGAAAGAAGGAAAGAATGGAGCAAGGTCAAACAACCTTGGGAAGGTAAAGTGGAAATAAGGGGAAAGAAAGAGGGAAAGAGGAAAAGAGCTTGAGAGCCTCGGAAAGAGAGCAGGTTTCAACAAAGTACTTACTGGTAGTAGCACTCCTCCGTACCCTTATGGCAGTACTCCGTAAGGTAGGTAGCATTCTACTACTGCAGAAAGGCTCGACCTAATGGAACCTTCCACTCTCTCACTGGCAATCCAAAACCTACTAGACCGTTGCACGTGTCGGCCTTGGTGATCAACCGAACCCTGCAGCTCAATACTAGCCGACGTTGTGCTATAATACTACCAAACAAGCAGTACGAGACCATCATTACACACTATGTGAGCAGCTTCATCATCTCACACCACTGCCTGTGCGGAATACGGATTACTGTACACTCCGCAGGTGTCTATCGCGGACTACTACTAGTACTAGCGTGTCTAACGTATATGGTATGCTATATGCCCTAGGGGCCTTACGATCCTCGTCATTACGCGTACTCCGTACCCTCGTGGCTCGCTGCTCGCTGTCAAACTTCCATTTAGAGAACTTCAATTACGAGGGCTTTTGTAATACCGAGTCCCGTCCGAGCTTCGACTCTGCCCCGCCTACATATCCGTGGGACTATTAGTCTTCCTGGCACCCTGCTTCCACAATAACTTGGAGCTCTGGGGGTGACGCGTTGACAGCCTCGGATTTAAGTGCTGACGATCCTGAAGAGCCGTTTGTGCCGTTGGGGCAATTGGCTCTCTTGGGGGCTGACTGGAAAACGAAAGGGGCCAGCGAACTGGTCAAAACCATCTCGACCAACACCACGCAAAAGAGATATTAGTCTCGTGTACGGATTACGGATTACGGGTTACATGCCTTTGAGAGAACCGTGCTACGGCACTGCAAAACGCCGCCTCTACCTCTCTGCCTTTACAGGAATAGCGGGCGTTGTCTTGCAGCTCCCGAAACCACAACCTTAACCTCCAACGGACGCCTGCATCGCTAGCTCTCTACCGAGTATATTGTCTGTTGTGCCACACCCGCCTACATAGTACGAATGAACATGTAGCCGTCAAAACAGGTATCCAACTAGCCAGGTGCCAGCATGTAACCCAGCAGCCATCATCCGGACTGTCAGGTCGTTCCAGCAATTTACCCACCCACACACCACGACGCACAAGTGGCCGGCCCATCCCTGCCATTGCGTCTTGGCAGAAGGCGGCCGGCTTGGAAGCGGCCGCAAGCGCTTGTGCAAGGTCAAGCCAAGCTGCTACTGTTCCGTACTCCATGCTCTTTTGTGCGAGGTGCCAGCCATCGATATAAACCTTTCTAGTCTTCTCGCTTTTGGATTTCAACATGTTTGACTTACTACCACGGAGTACTACTCTACCAATACCAACATATATCCTGGTTTTCCTTATTTCCTTTCTTCACCATTCTTATTTCCTAGTGTCAAACTTAGCTGTATCCTTTCACCAAACAAACAGTTCGCCAAAAACTCTGAAATACACAGCGTTCGAACCTTTTGCGGTTTAGTTTCTTCTCTGGCAGTATTCGCAACGCCAATCAATCTATATTCACCCGAGCCCACCCAAGATTTGATCTTTTTCGTTTATTCGAAGAAATCCTTGGACATTTTGCACCCTTATCTGCCAACATTGGCCCTAGACGCATCAATCAGCTCACAAGATGCTCATAAACTCAATGCTTATGCTCGCCACGGCGGCTCTATCCATGGCTTCACCCATTGCAAGAAGGCAAAGGGGTTCGTGCAATATTTCTACACCCCCTTATGTTGCCGACATCCCCACTCTCCCCGTCACTGGTGGTGGTAAGTTGAACAACACTCTCCTCTACAACCCTACATAGAAAATATGCTGACAACTGTTCAACAGACATCGAACTTCCCCGTCCTGCTGGCAACATGACTCTGAAGAATATTCTCTTGGGTTTTGGTATTCAGAATTACACCTGTGTTTCTGGGGGTGCGGACCCTACAGCTACTGGTGCTCTCGCCATGCTCTACGACATCACTCCTCTATACCCAGGCCAATCTGGTTCATCTCTCAGCCAGGAAGCATTTGACAACCTCGTTTCCTCTGCTCTTAACAATCACGAGCTACCTATCAATATCATCAAGCCCCCTCAAGAGGGTCAGCTTACTCCAGGGGCTGACATCCGTGCGCCCTTCCCGGACGGCGCTCCTCTTCAGCTGGAGGGCCTTGAGCCTATACCTTTTGTTGGTCATCATACCTTCAACGGCGAGGGCGTCCCGCACTTTGAGTACAACGACGTCAACTTGTTGGCCAAGAAGCTTGATGCCGTAGACGCCCCTGCTGGTTCCGACGCCGGACCTGACGATACCGGAGCTGTTGCCTGGCTGTACCTCGGCGCCGATGAGGGCAGTGTCGGTGCCAAGGCCGTCTACCGTGTTCATACCGCCGGCGGCAACTCCCACGGATGCGGCGGTGTTGGCTCGGACAGCACAAGTTATGCAACCATGTACTGGTTTTACAACTAAGAATACTACAAGGAACACAACACAACAAGGGTCACAGCAAAGGTTCATATAGAGGTTGGCTGGGTTGGATGGTGTTTTAACTGGGTTAAGTGACATTATGGCTCAGGGGGGTCTGTCCTTTTTTTTTCTTGGCTACGGTACTGGATAGATCAAGAGACGTTATTTTGGTTCATAATCTTTTTTTGTTTATTCGGCGTTTATGTAGGTTGAGGAAGGAATACCCTAGGCTCGAGGAACTTTAGACCTTTTTTCTTTTTTGCATTCGTCATTACATTGTATTGCTATATATTTAATGGCGGTACTCCTCAAGTATCACTCTTCCTAGCTATGTGACAGCGTATCATAAACAGAACACTGCAACTTTAAAGTATCATGATCCGTACTACACTTTGAAATTCTTAGTGGTAATAATAATAGTACTCATAGTAGTAGTAGTAGTAGTAGTAGTAGTAGTAGTAGTAGTAGTAGTAGTAGTAGTAGTAGTAGTAGTAGTAGTAGTAGTAGTAGTAGTAGTAGTAGTAGTAGTAGTAGTAGTAGTAGTAGAGGATCTTTAGCAGTGAGACAAGGAGCCGTTACAGGTATTATAGCAACAAAAAGGGCCGGACAAAGGAGGGAGGGATGAGGGAAGCACGGGGTCCATCCAGTCTTGGTGGGGTGGGGTGGTACGGGATGGGAGCGGCCCGGCGGCAAGAGGGAATTTTGTTCTGGCTTGCGTGGACTGCGAGTCTTGCTGTCGTTACCGCTATTACTATAATACTACTACTACACTACTACTACGATGCTACTACCACTACTACTACTATCTCTACTGCTTCTACTGCTTCTATTACTTCCACTACTACTACTGCTTCTACTGATTCTACTACTACCACCACTACTACTACTACTACTACTACTACGACTACGACGAGAACTACGAGATTGATACGGAGTAGTAGTTACTATTTCTCTCCATGAGGAGTAGCGGCTACGGGTCATGCGATGGCCGGTAGGAAGGGGTAGGAAAAGTACTGATTCGTGGCGTATATAAATAACCCGAGCCTGGCCCCTGATGAGCGGCCTCTTTTGGGGACCAGGCAAGGGAGGGGCGAGAGGGGGCCTACTATTCACATGTCTCCTCTACAGAACCATGTTGAACAGCGACTGTTGGCACTACGTACTCGGGACTACTCGGGACAAGACGGTCGGTGGGGAAGAGAGAGGAAGAAGAGGGGGAGAAGAAGGGCAGGTTCCGGTGCAAAGCAGTGGGAAATGTCATGTGTTTTGTCTTTCTTTGATTTCATTATAAGTGTAACTACTTGTGGGTGTAAACCGGCAATCCAAATTGGTCATCCCCGTTATTCAAACCCTACCACTCAACAAAGGGGGGAGTGAGGGGGTTCGTCATATAAGAGTCAGTCAAGATCCCCCCACCAATTCCTTTTCCTTTTTTTTTCGCTCAAAATTCCGGCCCCATACATCCGCATACAGCTCCCATGGCCACCTCTTCTGGCTAAAGAACTTGGGGGTTACCGTCTACCTCCTCCCAGCGTCAAGCCCTCCCTGAAGCTCGTGCTCCAGCGTACCGCCGTGCTGTCCCGGGTACTCTTGAGGTCTCGGGTCTTCTGCCGTCCATTGGTTGGTCCCTTGAGGCATGGGGACGTTCCCGGGCTGCTGCTGCCCAATCTGACCATGCCCGGCGCCGGCGCCGGGTACAGTGCGCACTGTCTGGCGGAAGCGTAGAACCTCGTCGAGAATGACGTTGCGCATCTCGCCAACATCGTCAATGACTTCAAAGTCGAAGTTAAAGGTGGTGGGGCAGTCGGGCTCATCAGAGGCATCGTGCCAGATCTGTAGGTAGGGGTGCTCGAGTGCTTGCTCGACGCTGATGCGAGTGGCAGGGTCGAAAGCGAGCATCTTGTCGAGGAGGTCGAGGGCATCGGGGTTGGCATTGGTGAACAGGTTCTGGAAGTGCTTCTTGGGCATGAAGGGCAGGTTCCTAACATACTCCTGGGCGCGGGATGAGCCGATACGTGACAGCGTCTCCTCGTTAGGGGTACCGAGAATGTGAAGAATCTGATTAAGCTGGTCCACGTAGTCACGGCCTTTGAAGAAGGGACGGCCACCAAGAAGCTCAGCGAGGATGCAGCCCACGGACCACACGTCGACTACAAAGGGTCAGAATTTCTACTCGTCAGAGCCTTTCATGGGATGTACATACTGGCTTTGGTGTAGCTCTGGAAGCTCAACATAATCTCCGGTGCGCGGTACCATCTCGTAGCGACGTACTCCGTCATGTAGCCAGCGTTCTCCTCGGGGTCAATGGAGAAACCACGAGCAAGGCCAAAGTCGCAAATCTTGAGCTCGCAATCGGCGTTGACGAGCAGGTTACCGGGTTTGAGATCACGGTGCAGGACATTGGCGGAGTGAATGTACTTGAGACCACAGAGGATCTGGTAGATGAAGGATTGGAAATGAGCGTCGGTAAGGGGCTGGCCGGAACGAATGATGGCGGCAAGGTCGCATTCCATCAACTCTATGCATTGTTAGCATCGATTGTCCCTGGAGCTTTCTACCTCTTCTGGCCAGATTGCTAACCCTCGTAAAGATAAGTCTCGTTGAAGTTGTCCGGTCGAGGAATGTCCATGTCGTACAGACAGGTGATCTAAGCGCTCGTCAGTTTTCCTTGGCTCTTATCCGATCGGAGAAGCGTGTCGTGAACTCACGTTGCGATGGCCGCGGAAGTGCTGCAGCAGCTTGATCTCGCGCAGGGCGCGCTTGGCGAGAATCTTTTTGCTGAAGACATTTGTGACCTTTTTGATAGCGACACCGTCGTTGGTCTGGTTATTCACAGCGGCACTGCAATCAGTGAAGAAGAAAAAAAGGTTATGGTCAGCAAAAGCTTGTGTAACACAACACGCATGGCGGGGTAACAAATGCAACAGTCACAGCAATGGGCGCGAATGCAGTAAAAGTTACTCACCAAACAATACCGTAAGCACCCTGACCCAACTCCTTGGTCACTGTATAGCGCTCATCGACGATGAAGTCTTGGTTAAAGACCTTGAAGACTTTGCGACCCTGAAGATCGGACATGATGGGCTGCGTGTCGTTGAATTTGGTGGGTGGAAAGGTTGCGACGCGCGGGGCACAATGGTGCGATGGGGATGGAGGGGGGGAGAAAGTAGGGGGGGGGGAGCAGAAAAACAGCGCTGTAGGTCTTTTGAGAGAGATAGAAAGAGATGGAGAGAGGGAGGGAGAGATAATGATGAGAATGAGGATGAGGATGACGAGGATATGCAAAAACTGAGGGAGAGAGAACAAAGAGATGAGCCCCCCCTAATATTAATAACAGGTTGGGCACGAGATTCTTCTGCAGGTTCAAAAGAGGTTGCGTCGTTGAAGGGGGCAAAGGACCGGCCGGTTACATCCACATCTTATTATCCGTTTCCATCGACTTGATTCTGGCCCGTTGTAATCCGTACGGAGTGGCCCCGTAGCCTGTAGGTAACCCGCTACTGGCAGCCTCCACTGCTTGCTGGTCAATAGCACTCGCACCCACCCGAACCGCCTGGATTTTTGCCAGCAGCAGAGCCCGACAAACCACCTTTGTTGCGCCAAGCACAGGACTTTGAGCAGCACTCGAAGCTCCCCGCAGCTGGGCGTGCTGGGCTCTAGCGAGGTAGTGGGTAAGTACCTGTTCCCCACCATGATTCCCCCTCCCCCCGCCCATTTGCCCCCCCTCCATCCGCTGGGCTGAGCTCATCCCGCCAATGATCGCCGACCAGGCCCTGTCGCTCATTTTCCTAGCCGCGCGCGACAAAAGCCTTTGAGCCCCCCTTGGCCCGAAGCTTCACGGAATTGTAGGTAGTACTATTACTACTGTATTCTTCTGTCTCCCCCACCATTCATGGAGGGCAGCATGTCCAGAGTTTTCTTTGTTGAGATGGTCCTACTATTCTACGCGTGGCAACTCTCTTTTATTCACGGGTTGGCTGGAAGAATGCAATTAAACAGCCGGTACGGAATTCCTGCAATTCACATCTCTTTTTTCCGGACTTGGGTCGCAACCCCTCCCCCTCCCCCCCCCTTACTCTTACTCCCGTGAATGCACCAAGTAAGCATTGTCAGATAAAAAGAAAATTCAAAAAAGCGGTACTTCCGCCTGTTGCTTCTTCTTATCATCCCAGCAGCTTATGTGCCTAGTACTCCGTACATTGACAACGCACGAGTGTGATGCGTGAGATTCGAGGAGGAGAAACCTTTGACGCCTCGGCTTCCCGTTGGCCGCCCACGAGGGGAGGCCCCAATTAAGAAACCTGTCACGGCCACTAAGCAGAGTTGGCCGGCTCGTAGGGCTGAGATGTCCAGGGCCCTGGAACAGATTGCCGTCACGTCCCCCCCAGGTAAGTAGGTAGCCGAGGGCAGAGACACATAAGCTGCCTCATATTAGTCCTTGGCTTTGCCCAGTAATAATGGCGTGGAGACTAGCACATCTGCCGGGTCGACCTCAGTCCCTCCCGCCTTTTGCGCGACACAGCTACTGCCGATGTTCCCACGACGTTCTCCTCCTACCAGGACAAAGGGTAAAAGGAGCCAAGCCTGTAATACAAACGTCATACATGCTGTGCAGGTCAAACAATTCATTCTAAAGCTCGAAATCTAACCTTGTGTATATACTAGTAGTATCCATATGGGTATACATCATCTGAGCCGCAAGATCCCGCCACTCCGGCCTACTATGCTCCCGTTATATCCTTGAGGAAGTTCTTCGAGAACCTAGAGCACTGCTCATAAGCTTTCACGAACCCATCGTTGCCACCGTAGTAGGGGTCCCCAACAATCTCCGCCTTTCCCTGGCGCCCGCTGTACTCCCCAAACAGCATCACCTGAGCTTTGCCGTCCTTGTGGCTCTTCTGCAGCCTCTGCAGGTCGGAGAGGTTCGACCGATCCATGGCGAAAATGTAGTCGAAATTGTCGAAATCGCTCGCACGGAACTACTCAAAATATTCGTCAGTGAGTGCTGGCATGTAGTAATCGATGTAAACGTACGCGGCGAGCTGAGTGGTCGTAATCTGTAATCCCATTATCTTCGAGGGTAGACATGGTTCGTGAGTCTGGCCCCTCTCCAGCATGAAAGGCTTCTATATAGTCCCAGCGTCAGCAACTGACCAAACATTTATTCCCGGAACGTCCAGATGAAGCGTACGAGTGCCCGCGGAGTCAATCTCTCCAATCTTGCCCTGGTACTGTGGCTCTTTGACGAGGCTTCGGAAGATGCCCTCGGCCATTGTCGAGCGACAAATATTGCCCAAGCAGACAAAGAGTACGGATACTGGCTCTGACATATTTGCTATGGGATTCCCGGTTATAACTGCAGAGTTACGGTATTTTGCCACGGGAATACCGTATATGCTGTATACTGTGGTATCACACGAGGGCCTGTGTGTTATGCCCCGCGGAATGACGCTGAGGGGGCAGTGTGCGCTTGAGGCGCGATTTAGTCTTGACACTGTGCTGTGGGGTAGGTTGGGAGATGCATACAAAATGGCAGTCTTGGAAGCAAGAGGCAATTGTATTTCACATGAATCAAATGGGGCACAGCAGTTTGATCAATTGATTTCGTGCAGATTGCTATCTGTATACAAGAGAGGGGATGTCATAGCATGCGTGGTATGACAGCGCACGGTACCCTCCGTGGCCGACCAAGGGCCTACGTCCCGAACCCAAAAACCCAAAAAGAGGTGCTTTGAAAGACCCCATCATCATAAACCCAGTCAGCGCCATGCTATAATAATATCAAATAATACAGTGGGACATATGCCTTTGCATCAAGGCCCTGCAAGGCCGTTATCGTATAGACAGCCCTCCAACATCGTGTTCGCGTCATTCAAGTCGATCAATGCTCTTGCGTTTGGTGCTCCCTACGAACGGTCTCGAGAACACCAAGAACGCCATTGTTGCGGATGCGTTCCAAGATCAAGCGCATACCATCGCGACTCTTTCCGAGCTGGTCAGTCGTCTTCTTGGACGCCATGCTCTCGATGGTCTGTCCCACACGCTTCGCCCCCCAACCGCTGGCAAACCCGGAGAACCATCCGCTTTCCTGAGCCTGGTCGATCTTGCCCCTCAGCCTCTCTCCAATCTTGGATTGAAAGACAACAGCGACTTTGACATCCGTCTCTTGGGCCGTACGGTCCTCTGGAAGGTAAAAGTCTTGCTTCTCGACGACGGAAAGTACACCCGTAAAATTAAGGTTCCTACTTTCCGTCTTCATCCAGCCTTCCTTTATATCGACAATGCTTGTTTCGAGAACGTATGATGACTTGTCTCCAGATCCGCCACCTGTCATGCTCGACGGCAGCAGCTTAAACACAGCTCCGGGCAATCGACTCTTTTTCAAGTGAATTCGGGTTGTGTGCAGTCGCTGCGTCACCGGGTCGACATGGCTAGAGATAGTATCGGTGCTCAGGACATGAGTGGCGAAAGGATTAAGGCGAGGAGAAGAGTATCGAAGAAAGTAGGCGAGGGTGACGGTCGGGAAAGGGTGGGAATAGACGTGGGATGTTGAGTGCGTGAGGACCATTGTCACTTCTCGCTTTCGGTAAGAGTCTTAGGTTGCTTTGTCGAATTTCGACTAAACGCTGAGCTTCTTTCACTCCTCGCTTCCTAGTTCTAGTTTGATCGTGTAGAACTCAACCGGAGACACCGGGGTTGCTCATGGACAACAAATCAGATGTCTCCAATTCGCAACAGAGAAAACTTCGTCGGACCCCGCAATTCCAGGACAATAGAAGCTCGGCAGCTCTGTTGCGGAAATTGAGAGCAAAAAACAGGCGATGGAAGAGAAATGGTAGAAGAATAAGTTGAAGAAAGAAGAGGGGGAACAGGCGAAAGAGGGAGGAGGGGAAGCAAAAGGTATGAAAATGGTGTGGTATTGGGGTGGAAGGCAAAAACAGGCCGTCGAAATAGAATGGACTGATCTTGATGCACTTCTGTAAACGTTCCCTGTACGTCGTAGTGGCGCACCTTTTGCCAAATCAGGGGTAATTCTATGGCATCTGATTGGTCGCAAGTGAGGGGAAGAAGTCTGGATGCGACTGCTAAACGGCCGCTCACGTGATGGATTACATGCTAGCAAGCTTTCTCTGATGGAAGTTGCAGGTCACAGCGAATATCACTGCAACATGACAGCAACACCACTACAACTCTTGCAGTAGTGGCTTATGCAAAAGGGCAAATCATGAGCGATATATCTGACGTTACCGCGTATCACTAAGACTCCAGATTTCATGAGCCGATGAGGCACCTCGTAAAAGTCACTGCCCAACAGCACAACTAATTCTCCGTCCCATTATGCCAAACCAAAAATGCTGTATGTACCGATAAGTGAACAACACAATTTATCAATTACTATACGGAATATTATTAGGCTTTGTTTGTGCGTGTGTGTGTGTGTGTGTTGCAATTATTTGGGTTTCTATTGTCCAATCGCTCTCTACCTTGTGCGCCGCGCTGTCCATACAAAAATGACCGGAATATTCTCCGTTTCCTAGATTTAAGACAAAAACTCATCTTGGACGAAATGCTTGAGCACAACATAGCCTTCTTTGAAACTCGGCTTTTCCATACGCACAATGATGGCAGCGTGACTATGTTGATTCTCATGTATCCACACAGGGTACTTTCGCCACTTGACGGAATCGAGCGAATCAACCATCTCGAATTGACAAGGAGCTAGCGCCAGCGTGGGCTGCGAAGGCATCGACATCCTCCTCTCCCGCGTTATCGTCTTGCGCAACTGCGGCTCGAGCTGTTCATCCGCCTCTTCGTCTTCAGAGCCGAGATATTCCTGGTTCTGCGAGTTGTTCAGTGCCTCGAATACGTGCTCGACTTCTTCTCGGAGTTCTGTGAGAAGAACAGGGCCGCGGAATTCCGAGATGTCGACGCCAGCCTTGCCCTTTTCGTGCAGCTTAATCCGACCCGAGCTCCGCGCCGTCTGAATGACCGAGTTACAAAGGAATGCCACAACGCCGATGGGGACAAAAATGGCAAGCGTGAGCATAAATGGAATTCGTTTGACCCATTTTATCATCGACTTTGTTGCCCAAGATAAAGATTTTGGGTCCTTGTCCAGTTTTGGTGCTGGCGCGACCGGGAAATCGGGGTCCAGAATCACCTCGGCATAATCGTTTAGGTAGTTGACTTTGATGTTCTCCAAGTCTGTGTAGCGATCCGTCTTCTCGATACCGGTGGTATAGTGGACAGCACTTCGGTCATTGACAATGTTAGTATAGAGCGTGTGCCGCTTGAATTTGCGTAACCCAGACATGAAGATCGAATTAGGATCCGCCAGCACGGATAGCAGCGGCCGTCCAGTATCGCGAAATTTATCGATTGTAAAAAGCTGACGACCAGACGTGGACAAGGTCCTCGCCCCGAGGACATTCCAAACGTGATTATGCCAGCCCTTGAGAGGCGTTCTCACGCCCAGATGAGGAGTAGCAAATGTGGTAAAGTTCTGTTACAGGTGATTTGTTAGTTCCTTGTTGCTCTCTTACAAGTCATGAGCCGATATCGTACCATGCACTGAACTGTGTCGAGGATGCCTTTAGAGTCAAGCAACCCAACCGCATATCGCGAGACGAGACCACCCAAAGAGTACCCGATGACGCTGAGTTTTTGAATCTTGCCGCCCTTTTCCTCGATGGCTTTCATCTCTTCTATGATCTCAGCGCAAACGCGCTCACCACCGAGCTCGATGCCATCGTACGTAAAGCTACCGCTATTACGCTTTGCGAGCAAGAGATACAACTCATCTGGCGAGTGTTTTTCTCGTAAGCTTTTAGCAATGTTGGTCATGTGCTCAGGTTTCCCCCATAACTAGAAACGCAAGCAATACTGTTAGCCACACCGTCCAGGGGCATGGGAGCTGGATTAAGGAGGGTTCGGCTGCATACGCCATGGACCAGAACACAGAGATGTTCCGCTTTGGGGCTGCCTCCAATATGAGACATGTTTGAGATGCAGCAGTTGAAAAGATATTATTGCTGGCAAGAAATAAATGAATAGATAAATTAAAGAAAGTTGTGAGAGCTGTGAGAGAGACGTGAAATGCATGACACGATTTGGGTCGAGTATGGAGCAAGCACTCCGTATTATGGAGTCTTTTAAGATATTTATTTGGCCAAGGCTCAGCCAACTCCGCCCGCTTCGGATGCGGTGCGATACTACGTCCATCTAAGTCCGCAGTGGACGCTTTTTGTAGTCCGAAGGCCGATGCGAAAATGTCCACTCATGGCAGTCGGCAATTTCGCCCCGTTGATGACAGCACCATTAATAAATATAGGATGAATCCGCCCTGATGTGGTAGCGTAGTACCGCTAATAAGTGCGCCGGTAGTACTCCGTTGTATCGGATGTTACTAAAATGGAGTGTATAGTTGAATTAGAAGCATCTACTCCGTACTCCGTACTCCGTAATGATATTAGATGCCTACTAAGACTCAGCTTCTTCTTCTTCTTCTTTTTTTCTTTGTGTGAGGTCCCGTTCTCATATATTGGATGTTTTTATGCCGGAATATTGCATACGGCTTACGGATTAGTGGAATAGAGTCGATAGCCTCAGGGCGCTTTCGCTATTGCTACGCCCCTTGCATGCGGTGGACCGAAAGCAGGGGTATTGGCACATGGTTTAGTCTATTCCTACTTCCTCCTCAGTGCGGGGGCTGTGCGAAATACACCATAACCTACCCGTAGCCGGGTGCGAAAGTGTGGCTTGGGCATCATCTTCACCGTGTTGCCTCTCGCACCTACTAAACGTTGACCTCATCTTCTAAACTCCAACTTTACTTTTCTTATTTTACCAACATGACGGTTGCCACTTACTAATAATACTTATTCTTATCATAGGCATTCCACTATCGTAATTTACCACAGTCGCTCATTGTCCTACTCTTGATGCACGCGTCTCAAGTGTCTCGCTCATAAACGCCATAGCTACTAGCGAGACAAGTCGCGGTCAATACCACGGTGCCAAGAAACAGAATCCAAGGCTTTCAAGAGCCTCTGGGTTGATATACACTACATCGGGAGACGCATTCGACCTTGTCAGTTGTCTTCAACCTCGGAAGGGCTACAGTACCACATTCATCATGAGCCTGAGCCTAAAGCATATTCCCTGCCCGGCGGGGGATACCTGCACCGCATTTCAGTGTATTTTCGGCCATGAACGGGACAAAAAGAAGGATGAGGGGAACAGCATTCCAGAAGAGCAGCAACCTGCCTCAAGTGTAGCTGATAACGGTGCCGAGCTGGATGGTCCGCCACGAAAGCGAGCCAAAATTTGGGACCAGCCAGGCCAAGCCAAGGTTAAGGACACGACTATCCATAAACCTTCTGGGGCTGCCGGGGAGACCATTGACCCCCGAGACAAGGCTTTGAGTAAAGGACAACAGACAGAGATCTCAAGGAACGTAAAGGATTCTGACAATCCTTCTTCTCTCCCCACTCCTCATTCAAAAACATCAAAACCTGTGCCAACAACATCTGCTCCTGCTGCGCTGCCGACAAATGTACCGCCGACATCTCGCTCGGCCGCGGGACCATCAGTCAATTCAAAACCGCCGGCAAAGAAGGAGTCGTTGAATCCCCGTTTACTTAAAAAGTCACCAGCGTCACACGCCATTCGCTACAAACTGTTGACACTGCTCCACGACCAGCTTAAACGTTTAAACGATTTAGCAAAAGCAAAGGTTAAAAAAGACGTCAGTATGAAGAGATACATCCTGACGGATCAAGAGGTCATCACGCTTGTTTTGGATACGGAAGAGCAGATGGCTATCCACAATCCCTCGGTTTACGCCAACACCATGAAGAACGAGATTATGAAGATGAAGCGCATGGCGCTTCCTGATTGGGTCAAGAAGCAGGAAAAAGCACTTAATTCTAACGTGCAAGGAGCTAATGGCACATCATTAACGGAAGATACCAAGAATCTCAAGACTGGTCTTACACCGGCTCAGGAATTGGCCATGCTCAAGAAAATCCAAACCCGCATCGACGGCTTAGGGGCATTTGGGTACGTTAGTGAAATCCCGTCAACAAAGGACGTCGAAGCGGCACGGCAAGGTAAAGAAGCTGGCCAGGGGTACGAAAAATGCGTGCGCTGTCAGGCGCGGTTTCAGGTTTTCCCTGGCCGCCGTGAGGAGGATGGAGCCCTGACCACCGGCGGTTCCTGCACTTATCACCCAGGCCGGCAAAGAAGGCTCTCGCATCAACCAGGCGATAGCATGGAAAAGGCCAGCATGGTATGGAGATGCTGCGGAGGCGAGATCGGCTCAGAAGGGTGCCAAACCCATGCGCATCATGTTTACAAGGTCGAAAGCCCAAATACTCTATCCACGATCTTGGAATTTGCTTCAACGCCGGAAAATCCCTCCGCCCCGATAGACCGAGCTGTGTGTCTTGACTGTGAGATGGGGTATACGACCAACGGCATGGAGGCCATTCGCGTCACAGTCACCGACTGGCAGACAGAAAAGGTCATCCTTGACGGCCTCGTACAGCCTTATGGGGAAATCCTAGACTGCAATACCGCCTTCTCAGGCGTACGCGCCGAAGACCTGGTCACGGCAAAGCCTTGGCTCTCGTCTGGGGCTGAGCAAGTGAAATCGTCAAACCAGGGGCCGCAGGCGCACTCGGCTGGCCTCAAGAAGTTCCCCAACCTCCACGCTGCCCGCGAGGCCTTCTTCACGCTCATCTCTCCCGAGACATTTATCCTTGGCCATGCGCTCGAGAACGATCTCAACACGATGCGCATTGTCCACCCGTGCATCATCGATACCATTCTCCTTTACCCGGCGAGGTCCGGCCTACCTTTTCGCCAGGCCCTCAAAACCCTCATGACCAATGTCCTTGGCCGCCAAATTCAACAGCATGTCGACGGTATCGGTCACGATTCTGCTGAGGACGCCATTGCTGCTGGGCAGCTCATTAAGTGGTCTGCAAAGAATGCATGGGGAAACCTTAAGCGTCAAGGCTGGGAATGGGACGGCGACTCATTAATCAAGCCACATGTAGACAATGATCCTAACGCCGTTTCGTCTGCTAAAGAGTCGCCCCGGCGCTCAGCGCTGGAAATCAAGGCGTGAGAGGGCACTCTCCTTCAGGCATATCCCACTCATCTACTTGCGCTACAAAGTAACTCTCACCTTCCTCTACTCGGGGAGGCTCCCTCAGAAGCAATACAGAAAGCTAGAGCTTCTAATCGAAAACTTACCTGCAAAAAGATAACAATCCAATGACACGGTTGAACCGCATTAGGCGGGCATACCTCCAGTTCTGTGGCATCAGCAAGCCTTCAGCAAATTCAGCACAACGACTATGCCCAGAAGACTTTTTCTAATTAAATTAGAAACCATTGCCCCTCAATGCCATATGGTTTTGATGCTAGCAGACTGGGGAAGAAAGCCTTGGGGACAACGAGGAGGGGGAAGCAAGTTGTGAGCTGTTCCAACGGGAATATACTTCCATCACCTGGATTTTCACGTTAATGAATCAATAAAAATAATTCACAATTATAAGGGGCTCCTCGTTTTTAGCCGCCAAAGATTTCCTCCCCATAGTGTCTCACATGACGCGCGAAGCCTCACTAATGAGGAGTGATATTACAGATGCTGCTTTAGTTGGTCCAGCTAGAAATACACGACCGTTGATCGAGGCAGTATGCCTCATCCCCCAACGATAAGCGGAGTTTACCATTTCTTTTATACATATGCGCTCGTTAAACCCCTCCTTTCCATGACGGCTCACGCCCTGCCCACCGAGAGCAGATATTGCCCGCCTTGCTTCCCGCTCCCTCCAGGCAGGTAGGCAACGTTGGGGTTGGAAGCCAGCGTCTGCGCAATCTCCCTCGAGGCCTCGATCTTGCGGATCTGGACCAGGCCGTCGCCGGACTTGGCGACGGCCTTGGAGATGGTCTCGGCGCTCTCGGCCTCGCCCTCGGCGCGGATGACGTTGGCCTGGCGCTCCTGCTCGGCCTTCTCGACGATGAAGCGGGCGCGCTCGGCGTCCTGCTGGGCGATCTGCTTCTGCTCGACGGCCTTTGTGAACTCGCGGCCAAAGGTCATGTGGGTGATGGAGACGTCCTCGAGGGCGATGTTGAACTCGGCGGCGCGGCGGGTCAAGTCGCTGCGGATGCGCTGGGAGACGGCCTCGCGCTGGGTGATGAGCTCGGCGGCGTCGAACTGGGCGACGATGGCCTTCAAGACTTCGTTGCCGATGGAGGGGAGGACACGCTCGTCGTAGTCGACGCCGAGGTTCTGTCGTCGTCGTCATTGTCAGCGCCGATGCACTTCATGAGTAAAGCATGGGAGGAGGGAAGGAGGGGGGGACTTGGGGCGCACGAACCTGGTAGATCTTGGGCAGAGCCTGCACGTTGGGACGGTGCAGCACCCTCAGCGTCAAGCTAACCATTTGCAAATCCTTGCTGCCCGTCGTCGTGGCGATGTTCCTGGGCTTGGTCCTGACGTCGAAGATGACGCTCCTCTGCAGCCACGGCACCAGGAAGTGCGTCCCCTCGTCCACGACCTGCTCCCTGACACCGGACAACCTGTCGAAGATGACGGCTCTCGTCCCGCCCTTGACGTCGTAGAGGGCCTGGCTAGCGGCGTATGCGCCCACCGTCGCGGGGACCGCTAGGCGGTAGATGAAGTTGAGGCCCCTCGCTGCGTTGGCCATCTTTTATGTCTTGTTGTTTGGCTTAGCTTTTTTTATATATTTCTAGCCGGGGGTCGTCCGGATTTATCTGCGTGGAGTAAAAGAGGCTTTGCTCGGATGAGCTGGGGGGTAGTTTAGCGACCGTAGAGCTTTGGAAAGTGGGCGGTGGTGGGTGGGTGGTTGTCCAACCAAATGGTGGTGCCTCATCGACTTCCGAGTTTCCTCTGCGGTTGGCTCTTTCCCGCACTAGGCCTGTCCGGGGAAAGTCCGGCAGACCGGGGGGGAAGAAGCAAGAAACGGACAACCGACCTCACCCGACGACGAATCTTCAGGGTTGACATTTAGGCATTTTCCCATTCGCTCCCTCGTTGCTCTACTTCTCCCAGGAAATATACAACCCCCCCTCCCTCCTTTCACGAAGAACGATATCTCGATTTTATTTTTCGTGCGACACGACAAGATGAGGCCTACTCAGATGCTCCGTGGCGGCGGCCACCCCGACCCCAAGAACGGCCAGTGAGTAGCAATTGCCTCGACAGGTGGAATCTTTGGCGTCGCGGGTTTTTTTTTCTGGGAAAGGGGAAGACTTACGACGCTGTGGATGCTATCATTTGGAGAACTATGTGCATGGGGATAGTTGGCTGACGCACTTGCAGCTTCATTGGCGACTGGGGCAGCATTGGTGAGTGCAGAGTGTTGGAAGGGGATTTGCTATTGGAGGCCGGGCGAGCGTACGAGCTACGATGATCGGGGAGGGGGGCAACGATGCATTCATGACAACGATGCGGCTCTTGGAAGGGATTCAATGGATTCTTGGAGGCTGTCGGGAGCTCGCTCTACGCTCGGGGCGAACAACCCAGCAAATACCTCGCACGGAACGAAAGAGAAAATAGGTGGCTAACAAGGCATTCGAAAACAGGCGGCTCCAAGCAGAAGGGCATCGTCCACTGGGGCCTCTCCGCCAACCGTCAGAACCCCTTCGCCGGCGCACTGTACGACGCCTTCTTCAACACCTTCCGCCGCACCAAGAGCCAGATCTTCTACTGGGCCCCCGTCCTGGCCGGCGGTTACTGGCTCATGCACTGGGCCACCGAGAGGTAAGACGCCGACCCGCGAATCCCACGCGCAAATGGGAGGCCATCCGGGAGAGTCGTGGGGTGAAACAGGAAAGACTGACTTGGGGAATTTTCAAGGAACCATTACCTCAACTCCAAGGCTGGCCGTGCCGAGTTTGCTGGCGAGGAGGAGTAAGGGTGCGGATCAAAGCGAGGGAAAATTTTGTTTTGGATTATATGGGATAATCATGATCCCATTGTACATCAGCTCCTAGAGATCGGGGAAATAGACGTGTCCAAATGCCTAGATTTCCATTTGTGACAGCCCCAAGATACCCCTGACAGGTTGACCTGTGTACTATGATCAGTGAGCCTATCAAAAGCGCAGCATCGCTCTACGAACCGAAAGCTTTGGCAGCGTTTCTCGCAAACGACAGGGTTAGCCATCCACACTCGGAAGTAAGAAAAATGATGAGGCGCGTAAATATTTCTAGTAGAAGCCGCGCTTATTTTATCTACTTGAATGACAAGAAAGCCAACGGTCTTGGTCGAGGAAGCATGCTCTCGTTCATTCATGTGTAAATAGGTATCACGTGATTATTAGCCAACTCACCTTGCCCCACACCGAAAAAACTCCCCCGGCCCCTCACCGACGGTGAGAAAAAAAAGTTGGTACGGGTCGGCAGAAAAAAAAATCCCAATTCGAAGGACGAAAAGCAACACCTCCCACCACCAAAAACCGACCAAAACCAAATAAATCACTACCACCCCCCACCGGAACCGCCCCATAAACCGGTCAATTGAATTCCGCCAGATCGGAGCTGTCATATAGTCACAATGGCCGCCGAGAAGCCCGAGAAGAAGGAGAAGAAGGACAAGAAGCGCAGCGACGAGTCGGGCGTGGGCAAGTCCAAGAAGGAGAAGAAGGACAAGAAGGACAAGAAGGAGAAGCTCGCGGCCGCGATCGACGGCAAGCTGCAGGAGGATGCCGCCGCCCAGGTCGCCCCGGCTAAGAAGGCCAACGACAACGAAGACGTCGACAGCGACGTCGAGGTGGTCGACGAGGTGGCCGAGCTGCCTCTGGAGAGGACGATTGTGCCTTTTGCCCTGCCCGTCGCCGACGAGAAGGGCATGAAGAAGGCCTACAAGACTATTAGAAAAGGTTTGTTTCCGTTGGCCCAGCTCCCCAATTCCAATCTTTTTCAAGTTTCGAGTCTCAATTCCTGTTTCCTCTTTTTTTCTTTTCTTCTTTTTCCACCGTCCAAGTATTTTTTTTTCTCCCTAGACTTCTGCTAACTCTTTACCGACAGCCGCCAAGAACAACACCCTCAAGCGCGGCGTCAAGGAGGTGGTCAAGACGCTCCGCAAATCCGCCCCCTCGGCCCCGGGCAACACGTCGTTCCCGGGCGTCGTGATCATCGCAGGCGACATCTCGCCGCAGGACGTCATCTCGCACCTTCCCGTGCTGTGCGAGGACCACAACGTGCCTTACGTCTTCGTCACGTCGCGCGCCGAGCTGGGCGCCGCGGCCAAGACGAAGCGCCCCACGAGCGTGGTCATGATCATGGCCAAGCGCGAGGGCGCCGCCAAGAAGAAGGAGAGCAAGAAGGCTGACGCTGCTGAGGACGGCGACGACGGGGAGGACTTCGCTGAGGCTTACGCCTCGCTTGTCAAGTACGTGCAGAAGGAGTACGGGAAGCAGGCCTTCTGGACCAAGGGCGACGCCAGGGCTTGAGAGAAAGAACAAGGCCCCGCCGTTGGCGCGTGAGAGGGGAGTGAGGCGAAAGAGCGAGTTGGTATCCTGGCTTTCTAATCTCTGGATGTTTACTACTACCACTGTTATACCGCATATTGCTTGACGGCGGCTTCATGGTTACCGCAATCGAACTCTTTTACTTTTCTGTTGCTTGCGGGAATCGATCAGGCTCGTCTTCCGGTTCTGGGTCGGGTGGTGGTAGCTTCTGCGTGAAGTCGAGAAAAGAAAAAGAAAAGAGGGAGCGGCGGATGAGCGAACGTATGGATGGATGTATCTACGTGGGCTTGAACCCGTGGCATTGGCGTTTGAGGAGTTTTTGTTGGGTGCGCAATAGCACATAGTCAATAAAGGAACTGCAATGATCCAGATCTATCGTCGCCACGGGCGTGAAATGAGGCGTGACCTACCTCCACATGTGCCATTGTTTCCCTCGCCCGAGCGTGGTTGCTAACCGTCGTCGTGGCCGGAGAATCATTCTTCATCAATGCAATGATTATATGCGTTGCGTGTCAGGCAGCCACATCCACATCACTACATACTCAAAAGCCCATACAATAGCACTGCTAGTAGTAGATCATGCGAGAAAATCATTACATTCATAGGTACACCTAGAGGAACCGAAAGCCATCGTTGAATCCCCCACGCAAGTCAACTCCCCCCATCCCCGTCTTGACTCGAAGTATTAAATTAGAGGGAACAAGACTCCATGAATCTATTTTACATTCGCCCTTTGATTTTACTCGAAAGGGTTGGTACGAGTCCCCCACCAGGTGAGGAACACGGACAGGCCAACCGTCTCGACAAGCTTGGCCGCGATGTTGACGCCGACGACGTCGAAGGGGCGCCTCTCGTTGAACAGCTGGGCAATGAACTAAGAAAGTACAGAATATTAGAACAGATTCTCCAAGGAAAAGAAACCACCGGTCTCGTCTTTAATGGTGGCTTCGGCATTTGTGCATGTGTGTGTGTGTGTGTGTATCTATGGGAGGGCCAATAACTTACACCGGGAGCAGCGGTGGCGGCAAAGATCAGGCTTCCGAGGTAGGCGGCGCCCTTGTAGCTCAGGGTGCCGGTGGCGTTGATGAGGGCGCCGACGCCGTAGCTTTGCAGGGCGGAGCCGACGAACGAGGTGCCCCAGGCGACGGCGGCCGTCGTCGTCTCCTTAGACTTGATGAACTCCTCCTTGGTGTTGGAGGCCTTGGCGCGCTGGTACGTCTGGCCGAAGACGGGGGAGAGCACGGCGATCTCGACGCCGTGGTTGAAGAAGGTGCCGAGGGCGATGGCCGAGGGCTTGACGGGGGGGAGGTCTGTTGGGGAAGATTGCGAGGTGCGCACGTTAGTTCTGTTTGATCTCTGACGACATATTTTTCTTCATCTCTTGTATTTTTGGCCCTAATTGAATTCAATATGTTTTTTTTGGTGCTTTGTCCCATTAGGTACTCCATATTATGGCGCTGCTGCGTCGGGTACATTAAGCAGCTTTAACCCCCCCCCCCCCAGATCGGAGGAGCTGTGGAGACAGAGATGGGCGGAGGGGCAGCTGGGGATAATAGGTATGGTAGGCAGAGGAAGGCGTGTGAGTGGAAGAGAAATGGGAACGTACAGTGCAGCGACATGATTGCTGAATGTGTATGGATTTCAAAGCGTCGACTATATGGCTTCGAACTTCGGTTGCGTTGTATGGATAAGGAATTACCAAGGTGTTAATTTGAGATTTTATAGTAAAGAGATGTGGTGAGAGGTAACAGGTTTCAGCAAAAGACAAGAGACGTCAAGCAAGCTTTACCGGTGGTATTTGTACTCAAGCTTTTTTTTTCCTCATGGAACTTCTCCTCCTTCACTTTAGTACTGCCCGCCTCCCTCTCCCTCCCGATCTCGATCGTGGCGCTCTCTCTCTCTTTTAGGGATTCCTACCTTGCGCGACGCGAGAGGCATACACTGGCAGACCAAACACTTGCTGTGAATCGTAGCTTCCCCGAATTTTAACCCCCTCCCTCTCTCTCGCCTTTCACTCAACGCACAAAAGGTGTAAGCCTGTCGTCACCGCGTGGGAATGATGTCACCACTTCCCAAAGCAAGGTCCGGATGGGGAAAAACGCGGGACGGAGCTTTTGGGGCGGGCGAGCTTGGAGCTGGGAGCTTTCCGGAGCTTTCTTGGTAAGACAAGCTTGGTAGTAGTAGGTGCAGGTAGGCAAGTAGTAGTCCTAGGTAGCAGTGGGGTTGGTTCCCTGCCTACCTTTCGCCTTGCTGATTATGCTAAACTTGCATCAGCCGAGGGCTCGAAACGAGTAGGAGTTGGCTTGGCATATGGAGTACGGAGTAGTATTGGCAAGTTTTACTAGAGGGATCAAGAGAAAACATATGATGTAACTTTTTTTTCATTTTGTAATTGCTGAAGCCTACCAAGTACTAGTATCTACATTCCTTGCGTCTTCAATTCATCTCTTTAGAAGGAGGAGGAGGAGGAGCACTTGGCCTTTTTCTGCGTGCAGTTGCAAATTCCTCTCCAAGCTCCGATGGCCATATTCGCGGGGCATTCCTCGACAATGCGCTACGGTTGACGGATGTGCATTTTTTTTCAATTCAATTAAGCTACATGGCGATTAGTGGCAAGCCCATCTCCGTGTCTCGCATAGCTATTTAGACCTCTGGGTTCGCCTGATCAAGAATTACAATCCAAGATGTTATATTCTACTACTCAATCTTGATGTGCGACGAAGAAAAGTATCAATTTAATTTTTGCCAATGCCACTAGAGTGGTATTAGAATCCCAAGTTGTGGCCAAGTCTAGGTTAAGCCGTGATTTTGGTTCGCAAATGGTTGCTCCCCGTGGGATAGGGATGGGAGGTGAAGGGTAAAATATTGGCATCCGCATATGTTTGTCATGACTTGAAATAAAAACAATTCAGATTTTCAGGACGGCGTTCTTGAAACTTTTTATTTATTTACTCATTTGCTTCCTCTTCCTTCCCACCAGGTATTAATTATTACGTGCGAGCCGCATACAACCCAGAGCAAGGTGCAGACGCGCCTCTCGGGTGGGCCCGTCCACCCTTGCCGCACAGGAGCGTTTCCTCCAGTCCTTCCCCGAACCTCGCCCCGAAATCGCAACTGCTTTAAGATGCGCCCCCCCTCCCCCCCCCCCCGCTATCCCTACTATCCACCAATCATCTCATCACCTGGGTGTTGTTCCTTTCTTTTATTTCGTCAATAATGCTAATGGGTGGGTGTATTACCGGAACGGTCTAGGATGAAGGTACTGGGTAGTAGAGAGAGAGAGAGAACACCTCGGTAAAAGGTGAGGGGAAGAAAAAGAACATGCTTAATTGGGTACTTTGACGTGGTACTTGGCTATTCAAGTCCCTGCAAGCCCACGCTCTCCTCCCCCCCAGTCCAACCACTGAGACAAAAGATGATGTGCGCTGCATTACAATATATTAGGTATACCCTGTGTACTAGAAGTAGAAAGCTCTATTGACATCTTGTTGGAATCAGGGGTCGACTTCTCCCCTTTTTTTCCCCTTTGTATCTTAATGTAGTGGAATCCCGTCTAATAATTCGCCTTGCGACCATTTGACTGTATCTGCTTCATTATATGCACTATCTAAGCGACTGCTTGGCCTTCTTCCCCCCCGCGTAATGCGAGCAATGCCCGTACGTCGTGCACATACTGCAATCCTTCCAGCAATGGGACAAGGTGCATCAGGTCATAGTCCGTTGGGTCGTTGATCCATCCAGAGATCGGAATCGCGTTGTCTGGAAGAGAGAGGGGTTAGTGGCGTGCGCTAGATGAACCGCGTGGGCTTGTCTGACATACCTTCGTGGAATAGATAGCTCAGCGGGCTGTTATCCAGAATCATGACATTGCTGAGGTCCGGTTCAACGGAGCTCAGATCTTTGATGTATGCGCCTTGCCGATATGTACAGTGCTGTCGATAATACCTCGCCGAAAAGAACTTCCTCTCCTGCTCCAGCCAATCGATGACGGGGTCCGCGTACTCCTGCACGGATGCCGTGAAGATGACGAGATTGTACCATTTGCACACCCTCCGCAGAAACTCGTCGCAGTAAGGCCGTTTTTGCACCCAGTATAGGATGGGGTGCTGTCCGACATTGCTCTGGCCAGGCATCCCGAGCGACGCCGCGTTGAGGCGAACCTCGACCATGTGACCCGTACTCATCCTTCCACCCTTTGACATACTATGGATCAAGGTTTCATCTAGATCCAATATCAGCGTCTTTTGTGGTTTCGTCGGCGGCTCCATGTTTAGGTAGGAGGGCTGCCGACGGGGAATCAGAGGACGGGGAGGCGCCGGCGCTCGCGGATACTTGGTGAGGGCTGCCATAGGGGATGTTGGGGACTTGAGCTGAGCAGAGAGTTCGTCTGAGGCTAAGGAACCGGCCTTCGTTCTCGTCACGGCGGACTGCGTTTTTCGGTGCCTCCGTTTGGGATCCTCCTGCAGCTTGATACGTGTTTTCCGCGCGGTGCTGCCATCGTCGGAGGGTTGTAAAGAAGTGGAGCGGGTGTGTCTGGCAGAGGCTCTGGGTTCATCGGAATCGGAATCGGAGGTGACGGCGGAAGAGGAGTTGCTTGGATGCGAAGATAGGTCTGGCCGCTGAGAACTACGAACGTCAGCAGGGTCCAAAAGACCCGCGCGCTTCTCGTAGGAATCCTCAACAGCCAGCTTGTCTACACCAGCCTTGCGAAACCCGAACAGTGCCTTGAGTTGTGTCCATGGCGCAAAGAGACCCTGCTCGTTGTAAAAGCATGCAATCAAGTACACTCCAGGGGATGCCAGCGTAGCGAAGACCCAACGGATAGAGCTGATGATGCTAGAAACGATACCCTTCGGAAGTGTATGCCACCAGCCGGCTCGCCTATTGGCCTTGCAGTCACCAACCAGTGGCGTTTCCTCCGTCGCATTATGCTTGTCGTCGTACTGGCTCGTCATGGTGGTGGCTGGTGAAGAGCGCATAGCCCCTGAACTTGTATAGTCCGTATAACTAGGGAACTCTTCTGTTTGGGAATGGGGGCCAAAACCAATGTTGCTGATACTGTTGGAACGCGAGACTGCAGGGCTAGGAGGTGGCGATACGCGGGCAGTTATGATATTGAACGAGCTCATAATCAGGGGAACTACGAGTCCATGAATAATTTGCGAACGGTACGTGGTAGTTGGCGAGGAAACGAGCGTCTTGAAGCAAAAGATGCTGGGGGCGCAAGCGCCTGTGGCAAAACAAGGGTTGCTCAGTATCGTAGGATAATTATTCGATAGTCGCGGTTGAGTATATATTCGGTTCTTGGTATATTATCGTCGGCTTCCAAATGCTCAAGTCGATAGCTCGTCGCTGGTTTGCGCGCTCAACGTCTTTAGTCTAAGAGACCAAACATGTAAAAAAAAAAAAATGTAAAAAAAAGGGTCGACTGTACGTGGTGTTGCGGAAGAGGGGAAGAGACACCAGATACGAGTACGACCTCGAAAGACGGAGGACGGAAAGGGAGGATGGGATGGGATAAGATGGGATGAAACGGGGAGGATGCTGTGGATGGGTTGGACGAGTTGAATGGATGCGGATTGAACTGCCCATGAGGTATGCACGGGGGGGGGGGTGTCAGAATACATGAGCACTTGGCAGCGAATATGCGCCTAAATAGGTCTGATGTTATTTGTCGGCCCGTGTGGTATGGTAATGGATGCACTACGGAGTACTACTTACCTGCCATCACCCACCTACGTACCGCCTGGGCCGCGTGCGCTACTCCATGACCGAGGGCACTATTACAGTGCGTCTAACCTTGTACGAGCTGTACCATACCCTACGGCGACTCGGCGAGGTCAAGGCTTTCTTCCCAGGGCTTCATGCCACCTGCGGGCTCGAGGTGGTTCACGTGTTGGGCCTGACAGTTGGGATTGCGCCGCTGAGCCTTCAGTGTCTTGTCAGTGCGCGCAGCCTCCGATTGGTCAAGATGTGCCCTTTTGGTCACTACGTAATTGCCCCAGCCAGTGGGCTTTGCCGGCAGCCCATCCATTCCTTTTAGTTGGCTTGTCGTGGTCAGGCCATTTAATTGTTGAGATGGAGAAAAAAAAGTGCTGGGGTTTGGGGGGGGAGAGAAGTCTAGAGGGAACGAATGATACGGGATTGGATGCATCATCTCAACTCACATGCACAAAAGAGAAGATGATTTGCTTTTTGCTGCTACGAATTACTGCTTCTTTTACACACCCCAGTTTTTGTACGGAGTATGGAGGATACAAATATTACTTTGCACAGAGAGAGAGAGAGAGAGTGAGAGAAAGAGATCAAGTGGAGGTCTGCGAGCAATTGATGACCCCCTTGGCAATTTTACCACTTCCTTTCTATTATTCCGTGTGCCTTTTCTCTTTCTCTCTCTTTTCCTTTGCCTTTGGCCTCTGCCTTCGTACTAGGTAGCTTCTACCCTAGCTTTCAGTTGCCTGGATAAAGGATCTTCGTCATTGTGGGAATATCCGTCTCCTCAGTTTTTCCTCGCCTTACTTGATACGTTGGTTTTTAGGTTTTCGATGGAAGAAAAAAAGCGACTCCTGCCATAACGAGGTAGCTGCTCAGGACAAAAATGCCATATTGGGGATACATTCCCATATTTGATTGATTAGCGCAACATCGATGTCCCTTGTGATGGATGGATAGCACCTGCTAAGTACTTGGTGGTAGTACTACTTCGTAGTGCTCCGTAATACTGGCAGTACTAAATTGTGCGTACGGAGTTATCTCGATGCAAAATGGAGTTGGTTTTGCAATGGACCCATCCATCCATCCATCCATCCATCCTTCTCCCCTCCGTGTCTCATGTTTGTATGTGCGAAAACCTCCCCCGCCTGCATGACGCCGGCACGTCAATTCTCACTTGGACCCCAATTTATTAAACCAGGCGGACCTTACATACTCCCCGCACAAAGCACGTTCAACCGCTTTCCAAGTCTATTGCACTGAGACAGGCCACAAAGTTATTTCACTCGAAAAAAAACTACGGAGTACCTAGCATCCACTTCGTTTGTCGCCAAGAGCGCCAGTCTTTGTTGGAATTAAGGAACCAAAAAAAACGACGACTTTGGTACCTTTTTGCACATATGCCTTGTCTGCAGCCAGGACGATCCCCCGCGTTCAAAAGTTTGCCATCATGGCCTCTAGAGTTGCGGCCGTGCCTGGCCTTCGATCCGTGAAGACCTGCACGGAGTGCAAGCAGGCAAAGGTAAATATATATCTAGTTCTATCGCAAGGTGTGGATAAAGACAAGAAAAAAAAGGAAAAATGCTTAAACATCGATTATAGCTTCGCTGTGATTCAAAGGAAAAGTTCCCAAATCCGTGTTCACGATGCCAGGCTCGTCAATTGCTGTGCACTGTCGATCCCGCGTTTCAGAGAACACCGGCGCGAAAGTGAGGCTTTATTTCTGAATATACTATACGATTGCGCCTTTTGTTTTTGCTGATGGACTGACATGCTGATAGACGTCTTGAAGCCCTAAACAGGGAGCTCCAGGAGCTTCGCAGCCAGCGAGAGCTGGATTCGTCGAAATCCCCAGAGTCCGAGGTTACTGACAAGGATCCTGGTGATCAGCTTGAAGATGACTTCATTTTTGGAACAGGGAGTGCCACATTGAACGGCGTGTTGGTCGACTCGGCTGTCGTCGTCCAAATATTCAAAATGTCAGTCAGTTTTCAGCGTCGTCTGGGGTTCAAAAGCAAAAAAAGCCATTGCTGATGTTGAAAAAAAAACAGCTTCACAACCTCGTTTCGGCCTCACCTCCCCATGCTCGGGGCCATTTCCATTTCCAAAACGTACGAGTTGCGTCCTCTGCTGTTCTGGACCATCGTCGTCGTAGTCCTGGGGCGAATACCTGGCCCGCTCTACGCGGACCTGTTCCAGCGACTCAAGGAGCCTTTCACGCGGAGGCTCAAGGATGAGGCGCTTCAACCCCCTTTACCGCTCTCGGCGATTCAAGCGTTGCTGGTGGTGTCCCTCTGGCCTTTGCCCTGCTCAAAGCAGTTCAAAGACCCGAGCTGGTTGTACTGCGGCGTAGCAATCCAATCCGCACGATACATGGGCCTCGATCGTCTGCAGCCCATGCCGCCACTGAGGAGTCTAGGATTGACTTTGAAGAATGCTCATGCGGGGAGGAGTGCCTGGCTTGGCTGCTTCTACGTTGGTACTGAGTAGGTCCCCCCTCCCCTTTTTCACCAGCCATAAAAAAGACACCATAGCTCATGTGAAGGACAGCTGGAGTCTGCAGCTCGGACTCCCCCCTCCCGTCGACAGCGAATCGGATTTTACCACTATCCATAGTTTCCTGGAGCGTGCATCTCTACCTCTGGACTTTGAGGCTCTGATCAAGATCCAGCTGGTGGTCGCTAAGTTTGGAAACATCTTGTCTAACAATATAAATGAAGCTGCGAGCTCGTCCATTATCCGCCTCGTGGAGAGTGAGCTTGACGTGCTGTCGCCCAGCTCGCTCAGCCAACACGACAGACACATGGTAGACTACGGCATACTGACGACCAAGCTGCACTTTTATGCTTTGTTCATGGCGCGTGCGCAGCCGGGGGGAGTCGCACATAGCATCACGCTCAAGACGGCCCTGACCGTCGCTCTACGTCTGATTCAGATAGCGACGGAGCGGAAGCGGAGCTACCCCGAGATGGACTCGAGCGGGTTGAGCCCGGTACAGCAGGCACGGTGCTTGCCCAAGAGCTACTACAAGACGCTCGCCTTTGCCACCATCTTCCTCCTCAAATTCTTCCATCTCAGCGACTCGGCGACCAATGCGGAGCGGCAGTCGGCAACAGACCACATCCTCATGTCTCACGACATATTCAGCGGATGCTCGACTGATCCGCTGGATGAATTCGGCCGTGCCGCGCGGGTGTTTGACATACTCGGAAGCCTAAGCCCGGACAAGTCGGAGCCTTCCAAGCTTCGTCTGACCAACCGCATGGGAGTCTCGGTCCTCCTCGAGGCTCTCAACATCACGTATGAAGCTAGGGGCCAATCTACCGAGCTGGATGAGAACGCTACGCTGGACGAAAACGCACCGGAACCTGGCTCCAACATGCAATCCAATATTCAGCTCACGGGGCAACAGGAAAACCAAGATGGCACCCAGAACTGGCCGTATACCATGGAACAGGTCAACAGCAGCTTGGCGTTGCTGCAAGGCTACTGGGACGACTCCATGCAGGACGTGATGCCCACGGACCCTTCGTTCTCATTTTTCCATCCATGAAGAAGTGTATGGTTACGCTAAGTGCTAATCAAAAGGGCCAAATATTATGCCCGTACAGTATGTTGCTCCCGCCATTTATCCCCCCACGAGGCTAGTTGCTTAGCTAGCCCTGGAGGAAGAAGCATTCGGGCCAAGCCCATATGCTTCTGGGATCCGTGGACATCGTTTTCTAGGAATCCTCCGGCGGCGACCCTTTTCCCGCCCCTCAGGCGAGGTATCGTCACTTTGAAGGCCAGAGCGGGTTCATAAAAGCCAATCCAAACAATGTCTTCCGGTGCGATGCCGAGCGCCTTGGCTACGTTGTCGGCCGTCAACATTCCGGAATCCCTGATCAGATCGAAAACTTTCCGCGAAACGAACATGGCGTCGAGGGTAATCTCGAAAGGGCCTGCGTTTTTCGAACGCAGGACTTCTGAGATATCTGAAAGGTTCTTCGGGTCGCCCAAAGGTACCCTTGGCCCTTCCTCCACATAATTTGGTAGCGGAGCACTGCCCACAGGCGCCTCTTGGGGCGAAGTGTCGTCTGGTAAGCCAGTCCCGTATATTGCGACGGTTGATCGGAGCAACGGGACTGTTCTTGGTGCGATTGTGTCTTCGGCATCATTGCTGCCATTCGTTTGTGATAGCAGACTGTCACCAGTTTTGTCATGGAGCATCAGACCTTCTTCTCCAGGCTCGAGGTCCATCAGATGATACACTGAGAATTGGGCGCATGGTCCAGCCTCGATCTGCATCACGCCGCCGATGCCGAACGCAAAGTTTCCCGACGTGGCCTTTTGCCCGGGGTAGGGACCGTGCTGTGGTGGACGTTGGTTAGCATGCGTGCGCTCGTAACTTTAATTTGCGGTCAGGTATGATGTATAGTTGCCAATCACGTACAATCATTCCGACTCTGGCTTTGGAAGCTATGCTGTTCGCCAGCTGCTGCGTCGGGGCGAGAGCTTCGCCCACGATGAAGATTTCCCCCTGGCCGTCCGGCGTCGTCTGGCCTTTACCGTACATGTGAAAATCCAAGTCCCAATGGCCTGTGATGTCGGGGTGTTGGTGGCGGACGTACGCTTTGATGGCGGGAATCAGATTCTCGACCTGGTTAAGCAGAATATCTTACGTACTTGTCAGGGCGGCATAGATCAAGGCAATAAATAGATAAGAGATGCAGACTTACGGTCCTTGATGCTGCCCATGAATAACGAGCGGTATCCGACGACGCGTGCGGCTTCCAGCTTGAAGGTGTACGGCTTCCCCTCGGCGAGGGAGGATACGAACTTGCATCCTCTCACCCGCGTAGTTCTCCCATCCTGCAGCTGCTCGTACCGGACGTCGTGCAGACGCATCTCGCCTCCCGGCCCCTTGAGGACGTCCGGCCTAGTGTTCTCGTAAAGAGCGTGCGCGGCGACGCTGAGGGGCGTGCATCTGCTGCCGGGGGCCAGCGGGGAGACGTCGAACGTGCCGTCCTTGTAGATGGTCGCTAGCGCGCCCGGCGACTTGGGGGTCGAGCACTGGCCGCCGCACTCCATGATCTTCCCCATGTGCAGGAACCCCCCCCTTATGGACTCCGCCTCCCGCGGGCTGCTGCTGGCCATGAGCCCGGGATGCTGCTTCTCCAGCTGGTGCGTGGCGAAGGCGGCGTACGGCGAGGGGTCGTAGGAGCGGCCGCCGACGACGACGTCGAAGTCGGGGTCCGCCCGCATGGCCTCAACGTAGGGCTCGGGTCCCATCTGCGCGACGACATAGGGCGAGCTCGTCACGTCTTCCTCGGACAGCGCGGGCACGCACGCGCCGCAGGGGCTCACGCGGCCGTCCCCGAGACGTCGCAGGACGACGCTCTTGTCTATTCCCGAGAAGAGCGAGATGGTCTTGAAGCAGTAGCTCCTGAGTCTTTTGTTAGGGCGAAAGGGGTGTGGAGGAGGAGGAGGAGGAGGAGGAGGAGGAGGAAGGCTGGAGGTGTGTGTGTGCGCGCGCGAATCGGGGCCAAACTTACTCGTTACCCGGCTCCTCGCAGATGTCCCGGATGATGTCCTGCATGACCCCGACGTGGTCGTCCGCCCCATCGCCCCCGGCGCTGCTGAATATCAGGGGCACGGAAAAAGTGTGCGCGAGGCGGAGCAGCTTGCCTAGGTCCTGCTCGTACGAGGACCGCGGGCACGTCATCTCCCCAAGGGCGAGCTTCTGGGGCCCGCTGTCCGTAGACCCGGCGTCGAGGACGATGGCCGTCGGCACGCCCGCGGGCGCGAGCCTGGCGAGGGCGGCCGCGGTCAGGGGCTCGTCGAAGCCGTAGCCCATCATGCCGATGGGCGTGATGATGTGGCAGAGGGGCCTCTCGCCCTCGACCGTCGCTGGCGGGAACTCGTTGGCATTTGAAGTTTGCATAGTCGTCATTCGGAGTATTGATTACGGAGCCTCGTATTGGGAAACGTTCGTCTTTTTTGAAAGGGGAGGGGGAAGATGGGGGGTGAATCAAACCAAAAAAGGGGTTCAAGTTGAGTGATGCTGGAAATGAAAAATGAAAAAGGGCTTGAGGCTGAAAGTAGTTTACCGAGTTGAAACAGGATGAGTTCTTGAGGGGTACGTTGACGGGAGAAGTACCAATCCAATCGATGAAATGTGTTGGTGAAGCCGGCTCCCACTCAACGTCTATATATCTACGTAACAGGTGGTGGTGGTTGCATGCAAGCGAACGATGAAGCCCGGCCAACCAGTCAACCAGTCAACCACCAACATTCTCCTCCTACGGCCTTTTACCAATCCACCATACACGATATCTGCTAGCCATCTTTTTCATATCCCTTTCTTTCCCGTTTGGAACAAATTGTTGCGAGAGGCATTAGTTTGCGAGCAGTGATGGCTCGGGGAGGGGCAAGTCGAGGGCCGAGAAAAGGAGAGGGCCGAGTTTCGCTTGAGAGGCCGGATTCCGGGTGATCGGAGCGCAGGTGCATGCTGCGGGGAAAGAAAATATGAGATATGAGCGTTTCGTCCCCCCTGCGCATAGTAGGATACTCTCAGTACATCCCGTATTTCCGTATATCTGGAAAGGCTAGCTTCTAGTCCCCTGTTTCATTATTGGGAGTTACTTTCCCCTTCTTCTTTATCTGCATCCTGTGTATTGAAAAAACAGTACCGATTTTCTCAGACACAGCTTCGACTCGGCACAGGATTCTGGGGGCAGGCACAAGCAACCAAGCGCAAGTGGTTGGACATAGAGGCTCAGTGTATCGATTGTATCTGATGATATGCCACCGTTCAAGGCACCGGTACGGAGTATTCAGAATGAAACAGCAGAACGAATGAACTCCCGAGGTCGTATCCTACGGAGTAGGAGTAGGGATTCGCCCTTCAGGAGGCCGGCCGGCCATTGAATCCGTCTCCACGAGGGCAAAAGGTCCGCAAGTCGCTCCGCCGGCCGGATTACGGCCCTGCATCTGATCTGGGAACGGACTCCTTGAGCCCCCTAACAATACTATGGTACTGCTCCCTTTCACCTTTTGCTCAATATGTGATGCAACGCTGCTCTAGCACCCCCTACCTCTTCGTTCTGTTTGGCCAAAAGTGTGCCGTGGCTGAGTAAACGGACACGGGAATCGTCGAGGCAGGAAAGAATCTTGAAGTCCGTATCGAGGTTCCTCACAGGCGGTTTGCAATCTAGAAGATGATATAACATGAGAGCTTTTGCCTCTAGGATGGGGGATGGCCAGTCAACCCCTTCGAGCCTGTTTCTCTCTGTTAGTAGTATCGTTATTCTTCTGTTGCAGTTTTGAGTAGAAGTTGCTTCATCCACGTTCTTGGCATAAGCTACGCCGTATATCAGAAAAAGAAACAAGAACCAAATCCTTCTTGCTCTGAAAGATGTCTTCGAGAGGCGACAATACATTCGAGATGGCAATGCTGGCTAGCTCACGCCCCCGCTCTGCATCTCACAACACCGAATACAGTCTGGACAGCGTACCCAAGCCTATCACGACCAACAACGACGAGGCCTTATTAAGCACTCAAAGGGAAGAAGATGAGGTGGAGATGGGGGAGCAGGAGCAGGAGCAGGAGGATGAGAACACCTTAACCCTGGCCCAGGCCGCGAAGCGGTACCCCAAGCTTGTCGGCTACTGTCTCGCACTGACCATTGCCATAGTTGGCTGGGGCTACGACCTCGTTGTCGTCGGGGGTATTAACTCGGTAGAGAGCTTTCAGACGGATTATGGGCAGCTGTATGAAGGAGAGAAGATCATCCCGGCGCACTGGCTTTCGTTATGGATGGCTCTCGGGCGGGTGGGCACTGTGGCTGGCAGCGTGGCCGGGGGCTGGATGCAGGACAGCTTCGGGAGGAAGTACAGCATCATGGCCGGAAGCATCATCTCCGCCGCGTCGGTGACCATAATATTCTTCTCCTACCTTCTAGCAGACATAGAGGGCAGGCGCGGCGTTTTCCTCGCCGGCAAGATTATACAGGGTTTCTCGGTGGGCGTCATCAAGACCACGGCCATGACGTACGTTTCCGAGAACGCGCCGACGTCGCTCAGGGGCTCAGCCATGGCACTGTTTCCTACCTTTACCCTCGTGGGCCAGCTCCTGGGCTCGCTTGTCCTCTTTGGCGTCAACGGCGTGCATGGAAAGGTTGGCTACCTCGCCGCTATTGGTTCGCAGTGGATCTTGGCCCTGCTCCCCTTTATTCTATCGTGCGTCATGCCTGATAGCCCTTCATATCTGCTGCGTAAGGGCAGGGAGAGCGATGCTCTTCGTGCTGCGCAGCGGCTTTTTGAACCCCGCGTTAACGCTTCCAACATCATTGGGAAGACCAAGCTGGCGATACGGCAAGAGGAATCGACAAACGAGGAGTCCGAAGCCAAAACTACCTACATGGACTGCTTTAGGGGCACCCACCGCAGAAGGACCTGGATAGTCATCCTCGCCAACCTCTTCCCTGCCGCCTTCGGCCTCGACCACCTCTCCAACTCGAGCTACTTCCTCCAAACACTGGGTCTAGACTCGGGTCTAAGCCTCATCTTCCTTATACTAGGCATCGCCGTCGGCATGTTGGCCAACGGGGCCTCCATCTTCCTCCTGCCCAAGGTCGGCCGCCGCGCCGCCACGCTGGGTAGCATGGGAGCTGCGGGCGTGCTGTGGTGCGCCATGGGCGTAGCAGGCGCCTGGGGCGGTATTAACAAAGCAGTGGCCTACGCCACGTCGGCATTCTTGCTGCTCATAATCGCCATCTGTGGCGTGGGATGCTGGCCGGCGGGATATGCTATCATGGGAGAGACGTCGTCGCTACGGCTGCGGGCCAAGACGCAGGCCGTCGGTGGCGTGGCTCAGCAGAGCTCGAGCGTGGTGTTGAGCGTGGTGCTGCCGTACATCTTTAACCCGGACTCGGGCCACGCGGGGGCCAAGACGGGGTTCCTCTTCGCGGGACTGTGCGCGATGGCCGAAGTGGCGTGCTGGTTTAGTATCCCGGAGATGAAGGGGAGGAGTATAACGGATATCGATCACATGTTTGACATCCGTCTGCCGACAAGGAAGTTCAAGACGTGGAACAGGGAGGGAGGGGAATGCATGTAGTGATGATGTAATATGAGGTCCTGCCGATATGAGGAAGTACAGTCAACAAGAGAAGAAGGAGAAGACTCTGGGAATAGTTTCTGCTTCGTTGTGCGGCTGTTAAGGTACTTGTCTATTGCACTTGCCAATCTTCTTATCGATTACATATACTTGGGGCATAGCATGGATCCATAGCTTAGTACCACCCGCCAGGTGCATGATTAAATACCTGTATCATTGGTGTATGGCACTATGATAAGCCTCTAGACTGTTTCTTATTTTTCTTCTTTTGGTATTTTTGTTCTTCCAATTGAAAATTGAAATTGAAGCTATCGTGTGTTTCCCTATTTGGTGTAGGTACCGTGACGTTTGGCGGGGTAATGGAAGCGACGTTCGGAGAAGAAACGGACGATGGCGCGGGACATTGCAGGTACCGGCCCATATTATAGGCGGTTGAGGAACACTGGAGCCACTGAAGAGCCACTGGAGAGCCGCTGTAGGTAGGCTAGCCCTGCAAGTTGCGATTGAGTCACACACCCAATGGGTTGCCCGCCGACGTCTGCGAGAAAGTGGAAATTCAACCCTCCTTCTCCCCTCGACTCTGTTTGCGACAATCGAGTTTCACGCCCATATTTGCAAACCAACCTTGATGTCGTTATGGTTTTTTGAATTTTATCTGGGGGACAGATTTCTGCTTTCACAAACATAACATATATCAAGGTCCTTCCGTGCAATTCTCGCAGCAACTCTCTCTCCCTCAACTTCAACCCCACGTTGACTACACCACAGCACTTTTTTCTCCAACGACTTCGCAGGGAAATTCAGCTCTCTCAAGATCCAACACGTCTATAGAATGCCTTCGGCCACATTGGGCTACGCGCCCGACTTGGAGAAATATCTCAAGTCCCTAAAGGGTCTTCCCTTGGAAGCCTCTGTCGAGAGCCTCATTTCGTACGTCCATTCTCAGCCACTCCATTATCATAGACTCTGGGCGGGGGGTAACTCCCGATGGAAAGATCAAGAGCTTACGCATATATACCAAAAGTCTCCTCAAGCGCCGGCAAATCCGAGATCCCGAACCCTGCGCTGTCGCAACTGCTCATATCCTTCTTCAGGTAGTAGCCAAGTCCAAGTGGCATGACGTCGACTCCCTCATCAATAACGTCTCTCGCACGGGCCGCCGTCTCGCAAGTGCACAGCCCAGAGAGCTGGTCATTGGGAATATCGTACGGAGAGTCCTGGGCCTGATTCGCGACGAGGCCGCCGAAGACAGAGCGGACGGCGGCAACCACAGCGATTCTCAAAGCGAAACTTCACCAAACGATGGAGTAGAAAAACGATGGACGCCTTCTACGGCTAGCAGCAACGCTGTTGCGAAGCAAGATTCAGCAGGGGACTACCTCAGCAGTGCCGCAGTGAAGCCTACCCCAAGACCAGGACCTCCGGTATCTTACAGCGCTGTCAATGTTCCCAAGAGTTTGTTCCACTTGCTGGCGCAAACCGACCCTTCAGATACGGAGTCAAATGGGCTGGGCACGCCGTTTGGCAACTCGGGAACTTCGACACCACAGAGAGGACATACCAGTGCGCAGGTTTATGCACTGCGGGCCGAGGTTATCGAGGCAATTGAGGAGATCAAGGACGAGATTAGCCAGGTTGATGACCAGATTGCTGCCATGGCCGAGGTGCATGTTCATCCCGGTGACTATGTGCTGGTTCATCAGCCATCACCGACGGTGGAAAAATTCATCCTCCGCGCAGCCCTGCGCCGGAAGTTCATCGTCCTGATAGCTATCGATCCCTCGGACAATATAGACGGCAGAGTGCAATATGCCTCATTTAGAAAGAAGCTCATCGCAGCCGGCATCTCGGTCATCAATGTCTCCAACGCCGGCCTCGCCTGCTACATGCCGCGCGTGAACAGGGTCTTACTGGGCGCAAGAGCCATTGTTGCCAACGGAGGCGTTGTCACTGATGCGGGCGCGGTCGCCCTTTCTCGATCGGCCAAGCAGAAGGGCATCGCGGTAGTCGTTCTTGGAGGTGTCTACAAGCTCAGCCCTCAAAGTCCTTTCTCGATAAGCTCCACGATCGAGTGGGGGAACCCTTCGGCTCATGTCAACTTTTCCAACGGCCCTCTTGTTGAGGGAGCAGAAGTAATGGATGGCATCACAGAACTTGTGCCCGCGGAGATGATTGACACATACATCTCTAACCTGTGAGTGATTTTCTGGAGTCCGATGGTAATTATTTGAATGTATATGAATGTATACTGACAAGGTGGGACAGGGGCACACATTCAAGCGATGACCTGTCAAGTCTGATTTCTGACCACTATAAACAAGAAGATATCGATTTTCATCTTGGGAACGACAGGTAATGAAGGATATTCCATCCAATGATGTCCAGTAAATCTAGACAACGTCGGGCATATGTTACTACCTGCTGCTTCATAGACTTCATACTACACAAGTCCAATAATAGTGATTGGACGTTGGCAGCCCACATGCCGTGATTTGCCAAAATAGGTATTTGGGCGATCATGGCTGGTGGGGCTGAGGGCGATGACGACGAAAGGTCAAAGCCATTGGATGTATTTAAAAAGGGGACGCGACTGCTCGAGGCTGTGCATGTCGGAGCGCGGAGTTGCATTGGTTCACGGATAGACTAAAAAGCTTGGTCGCAGGGATTCCATGGGTACTGTTGAGGAGTTTGTTTCTTTAAGAGGTAGTCGAGAATCTAAACCTCATCTCACCACTTGCGCCGCAGGGCCACGTTTGTAGTCTTCCTCTGCAATTCTTGAAGGGGAATGGCTCTGGTTATCTGCGCCGCTTTCAGGAGGGCAATCCGCGTGGCGGTAAAGAAACGTGTTTGTTGAATAGGGACCTTGATCGTTGCATGTCTTGGTGTTGTACGACGCCTTGGGAAGACGGAGCATGATGTCAGCCATGGGCCACGTCGCCGACCTCCCTTGACATATACCTAAGACCAGACCAGCCCGGTTTCCTGCTTTGTTTACTCCAAAGCTGTATTGTTCATGTTGTTATGATTACTATTCACAAAAGTCTATTTGGAATTCCCACTCGTAGTAGTCTAGGGAGTGGGTATTTGCGATATCTACCGTTTGCTTGTCAAAGATGAGCTTTGCAGATCCCCCGCCGCCTTACACGGAGAGTCCTGCGTACAGAAGCTCTAGGCCGCCGCCGCCGTCGCAGAATGCTCCCCCGGAGAGGGACGCTTCCGGGAGGAGGAGGAGGTATCACCTTGGAGGGTATCTGAGGGCAGCAACAGCGCACCATACGCCTGCCCCGAGTGCGGCCGGGGTATCTACGGCAGACACGCTACCCCTACAGCCGCCTTACGATGCCGGCCACGGGGCAGCCCCTTTTCCGGATGTCACTGCTTCGGCCGGGACCGGTGGGGAAACGGGGCACCCGCCGGCGACCACAACGACGGCGACGACCTTGACTCATCGGCTGAATATGGGGCGAGGAGGAGCCCCGCGTAGGGAGGACTTTCCGTACCCAGACGATTGGGCGCCTTCCAGGGACGTCACGGCGCGGGATTGGGATACCTTTATCGGTTTCCTCGTGGGCGGCGCGGGTGGTGGAGGCGGGGACGAGAAGGGGCTGGGAGAAGAAAGGAGGGGGGAAATGTACGGCGTGATGAGGCAGTGGAACGAGGGATTCTTTGGGCCCAGGGGGGTAGATGTCGTTATGGCCGTAGACGACGGGCGACAAGGCGATCGTCATGGCGCCGGCTCGTCGTATGATGGGCCGTCGAACCATCATCACCGTCATCACCATAATCATGAAGACTCTCACCACGACAGCCATTTCGCCCACCAGCATCCGGCATCGTGGCCACCTCAGCCAACGACCTACGCTCCCCTGCCCCCACGCCCGAACCATCGCACCGCCACCAACGCCATCACGGGCAGCAGCACTAGCAACGCCTCGACAGCGACAATGAGCTCCAAGGGTAGGTGGAAGGAGAAGCTCGGCAGGCAGGGGGTCAAGCTGGACTCGGGGTCCGTGAGCTGGGGCGACAGGTTCTCGCTCGACGCGAGGAAGGTGCGCATCGGGTCTGTCGAGGTGGGGGATAGGGGCTTGCTGGTGGGCGGGAGGAAGGTCGACGTCGTGGGGGAGCTGCTGGGTGGTGGAGGGCATCGTTACCAGGGAGGGGGAGCAGGAGGGCGGTCGTATAGGAGCCACTATCATTCTTATGCGCCACCTTCCGGACCGCCGCCGCCGCTGCCTGCTGCTTCTAGGTACACGGGCTTTAGTGCTCCTCCTCAAGTCAGCGGGACGACTGGTCCTCGGTATCCAGCCTACTCTCACAGCCGTCCTTAAACAAGCCCCTTTTTCAATCACCTTATACTAATCTCTCATATATAGGGGTGCCGGAGCCTCCCCTCCCCCCCCCCCCCCCTCCCCCCTCAACCCTCCTTGAAAATGTAAATATTATTCTAGTATGGTGTGGAAGAAGAAGAGAAGAGAAGACGAAATAGACTGGAAAAAGTGCCTCAAGGCATGGATTCTTTTCTCTATCCGCAACTGTGAAAAAAAAAGATTGCCGACTTGATTTCGTGAAAATCTGCCCTGTCCATCCCCTTCTTGCTTTTCTTTTCTTCTTCTTTTCTTTTTTTCTGTCATTTTCTTTCCTCCAAACGGCTTCAAGCCTTGCCCTCGACCTTTTCCACCAGGTCCCCGACGCCGAGGTGTCTCCCGACGGCGACCCTGACCTTCTTGTCCTTGCTCCCGGCCTCGGGGTCCCTCCCCACCTCGCCGACTGCCTCGCCCTCGTCCACGGGCTCCTTGTCCGCGTCGTCACCGTTCTGGTCGTCGTCGCCGTTCTTGTCGGCTGTTGGTTCGGCCTCGGCTTCCTCGGCGGCGTCGACCAGCTTCTTGGTGGGGCCGAGGTCAAGGCGCATGCAGAAGGCGTCCTCGCCGTCGGCGTAGTACTTGGCCTCGGTCTTCTCGTTCTCGAAGCGCAGCGTGTCCTCGTAGAGGTGGCGGGCGGCGACGTTGGACACGCGGACGTGGAGGGAGACGTATTTGGCGCCGTACGTCTCTACCATGGCGAGCTCTGTTTTGTTTTGCAAATCCCCGGGATAACGCCATTGATTAGCCCAATGCCACCATTTATACACATCTCCCTTTCTCTCTCTCTGTCCCTGTCTCTCTCTCTTCAATCCTCTTCTTCACCTTCCACCATCTCTCCATCGATCAAGGGGGGAGGAGTGGGAGAGGGGGGGAAACTCACGACTTTGCTTCATAAGCTTCTCGGCGATGCCTAGCCTACGATGCGTGCGCATGACGCTCAGGCTGGTGATGTGACCGTGGGGAATGCCGTCCGCCGGCTCCTCCTCCATCTTGGCTAGGACGTAGCCGACGATCTTGGGGTAGTCGTAGGGCGACTTGGAGGGCCGTGAGACGTCTACGGCCACGTAGGAGAGCTGCGGCCATGAGAGCGAGTGGTAGAGGTAGTACTTTAGAAAGTAGTTCTCGGGCAGGTTCTCGAGGTTGGCGTGCTGGATCAGCGGGAGGTCGGCGTTGGTCAGGAGCCGGATGTCCATGGCTGCGGAAGGGACAAAATTCCAAGAAACGCGGAGCAAAAATTGGTTTTTTTGGTAAGTATATAATCGGAGACGCCGGGGGTTTACGGGAGAAGGTTTAAGTATGGCGAACGTTTTGCGCCGTGGTTGTTCGTGGTGGGGGTGGGGGGGACGGGTTTCGGAGGTTTTGAGCTGGAGGTTTGAAGCTTTCGATTTCATGGATGACTTCGGCCGCCCGGCGGTAGATTGGGCGAGCTTCCCGTGGCGTCCTCCCCATACCTACCTACCCCGCCAGCCCACGTTAGAAGTACGGAGTACACCAAGCTTGGAGAGCACCTCGTAGCTACCTAGGTACATGACCAAAGATATAATTCTTACTGGACGGTTGTGCTGCGCACGATGGACTTCGTCACTTGAAGGAGCATTTGCCCATGAAGACAAAAAGGCACTATAGCGCTTATGAGCCTTTTGTTATTTCGACCAGGTCCCCACTGGCAATTGTCGCAGGTTATGTCTGAAGTCCCGTGTTGTGAGTACTCCGTAGTTCTAGTAATGTGCATCTATGAATCCTTTTTAAACATCACACTTACAACCGTGCTTTTTGGGACCGGAAAAGATCTCTCAGCGATGTTACATAATGATATCAGCTTGAAAATTTATCATTTGAAATTATTTAAACCTATCAAACGCCATTGTCCACGCCGTGGAGCACAATACCACCAATGGATTGCACAGTGTTGTCGGGTAGGCTATATACGGTAGCTTTGGACGCCTGTATGCACTGGTAACGGCAGCGTGCAGGGTGAAGGTTCAACGCGCGAGCGCGTTCTTATTAACCAGCAACTCCTCCATATGATAGTAACCTCCCCCCGAAAGCAACCATTGCAATACAACTAGGGATATCCAAAATGTCGCGAAGAACGGTAAAAGGCGAATACATTGAGACCGTAAGACCCATTCGTTTTGTGCTTATACCGCAATACTTCCAGAGTTAACTGACACTGCCCAGGATAGCGGTCACAAACTGTCTCGAAAGGCCAGTCTGCTCGGCACGACCAATGTCATGCTCGCAGGGAAAGCCGTCGCCCAACCCGAAGCCATGATCCGAGGCGATCTCGTCCGAACAATACCTTCATCCTCCTCCTCCTCCTCCTCATCATCATCATCCAAGAGCACGGCCGTGGCCATGGGGCGCTACTGCTTCCTCGCTCGCGGCGCCATTGTCCGCCCTCCGGGTCGGATGTACCAGGGCTCCTTCACCTACATGCCCACGCGTCTGGGCGACCACGTCTTTGTGGGCCAGGGGAGCGTCGTGCAAGCGGGTAGCGTTGGGAACTACGTCCAAATCGGCAGCGGGTGTACCATTGGAGAGTTTGCCATCATCAAGGACTATGTCAAAGTCTTGGATGGGACGGTCGTACCCCCGTACATGGTGATACCCAACTTCTCGATTGTCGCAGGCCAACCGGCGAGGTTGATTGGAGAATTGCCCGAGGGCATAACACAAGAAGACTTCGAATTGAGGGATCTTTATAAGATGGTAGGAAACAACCCCCAGCCTCCTGCGAGCTAAAGGAGGCACGAAGCAATGTGGTACATTGGTGCTACCGGCAGGTAGTAACACAGCTCCGTTGATGGACAGCATTCCTGGCTACTTGGATCCAGCAATCTTCATGCACGTCTTAGGCTGAGAAAAGGCGAATACCGAGCCAAGCACCCGCAAAACTTTGGCATGAAACTGGGGAGCTAGTAGGGCGGGAGCTTCGCTGCTTTCTACGACAAATGTTTCCTGGATTCTAGTCTTGTCTTCTATTAGCGGCATTCGTTGCAGTTGGGCATTGGAAAGCCTATGTATTAGTATTTACTGCGTGCTAGATTTATGATACCCTTGATCAGAACTCGAAATGAGAGAAACAAAAACCCAAGTGCCTAGCTAAATCGACTTTGCATAATGAAGCGAGGTTGTCAGACATAACGGATATCTCATTTATGATCGACAAAAAGATACTGCAATTTTACGGCTAGAAGACGTGCGTATAGAGTCCAGGAATATTTTCGTCTGCCCCGCCTAATCTTGGCGGGGTATCAGCCCACTGCGTGCCGTTGCGAACCGCATCTTAGGTATTTTTCAGCGATAGCATTCTATCTACCTAGGTAAGCGACGCAATTTTTTTCTGCAACGTGCAGACATAGGCAAAATGGCCGCCCAAGCTCCTACAGATGCTCTCAAGGAGCTTAAAGGTAGGACATATCGATCTTGAGCTCTCTAGTACCGTTACTGACCTGCCGTGCTTAGTGGACGATTCCCAAGATAAACCCGTTGCAGCAAACGGCGATGATAACGGCAGCGACGATTCCGAGGATGACGCCGATGCCAACGCAGGCGCTGGTGACGGCGCCTCGAAGAAGAAGAAGAAGAGAAAGCCTAGGAAGAAGAAGAAGAAGGCTACCAGTCAGACCGAACCACCCACTGTAAAGGTCAGCCAGCTATTCCCCAACGGCAGCTACCCCAAGGGCGAGGAAGTCGAGTACAAGGATGAAAATACATATCGCACGACGAGCGAGGAGAAGCGCCACCTGGACAACCTACAGAGCGATTTTTTGACCGACTACCGCGAAGCCGCCGAGATCCATAGACAAGTCCGACATTATGTGCAAAAGACTGTGCGACCAGGCCAGACACTTACGAACATTGCGGAAACGATAGAGAACAGCGTGCGAGCACTCACAGGTCACCCGGGCCTGGTTGAAGGTGACAGTCTGATTGGCGGCATGGGCTTCCCTTGCGGTCTGAGCCTAAACCACTGTGCGGCGCATTACACCCCTAACGCAGGCAACAAGATGGTCCTGCAACAGGAAGATGTCATGAAGGTGGATTTCGGCGTACACGTTAACGGTAAAATCGTGGACTCGGCATTCACCATGGCTTTTGAGCCCAAGTACGACAATTTGTTGCAGGCCGTTAAGGAGGCCACCAACGCTGGCGTGCGTGAGGCTGGCATTGATGCCCGCGTAGGCGAGATTGGCGGTATCATTCAAGAGACAATGGAGAGCTTCGAGGTTGAGATCGACGGTCAAACATACCCCGTCAAGAGTATCCGTAACCTAACGGGGCACAATATCCTGCCGTACAGCATTCATGGCACCAAGGCTGTGCCTATTGTCAAGAGTAACGATACGACCAAGATGGAGGAGGGCGACGTCTTTGCCATCGAGACTTTTGGTAGCACTGGCAACGGCCACGTGAGAGACGATATGGAATGCTCGCACTATGCTAAGCGTGACGATTCTGGGCACGTCGATTTGAGGCTCAGCTCGGCCAAATCGTTGCTCAATGTCATCAACAAGAACTTCGGCACACTGCCGTTCTGCAGACGATACCTCGACCGTATTGGCCAGGAAAAGTATCTGCTCGGGGTATGTGTCTAACCCCTAGCTAGCTGCATTGCGCATACGTGTACGGAGTATGTTGTGCTGACTTGTTCCTGCAGTTGAACAGCCTAGTAAACAACGGCATCGTCGAGGCCTACCCACCGCTGGTTGACAAGAAGGGTTCCTACACCGCCCAGTTCGAGCATGTAAGTGACTCATGTGTTGTTGACATGCATTAAAGTCGGGGTACTGATATTTCATGCAGACTATCCTGATTCGACCAACCGTGAAGGAGGTGATTAGCAGGGGAGAGGACTACTAGGAGCATTACGGAGTACAAGCGTATCAAAAGTGAAATAAAATATCACCAAAGCAGAGCCAACTCTCTGCAAAACATGTCGCACCGCGATGTCATGATCGAATTTATGGGCACGGTGTTCCCTCCCTGGAGGAATATGCTGAAGGGCGCGTTGTGCTGTCCGTGAATGTGCATCATAATCCGCAATAACTCCGTACTCCGTAAGACATTAACTTGGGAGTATTTTCGCAGTCCAATCGTGACTGGCTCGATGACCAAAGAGTAGCCGTAATCGAGAACCCTGGATCTGCACAAGTGTTGCCTCAACTCCACGACCACTGGAGATCCGATCTCGCCTTTTGCCAATGAGCAAGCCATCATTCTCCACTTGCCCCTCGCCACTACTTGTCTGGAAAGCTCTGTACTTTGGGTAGGTACCCAATCATCAGCCGTAAAAATAATTGATAAGTCCCGGGCCGTTATCGTTGGCAGAGCCATAAGTTGCCATATCGGAGTTAGCGCCCTTGCTCCGCGGTGGCTTAGTGGCTGCGGCTTTAGGGAGGGTAGCACTCCGAGCGGTGCACTCGTAGACCTGGGCATGCCGAACATAATCCGTAGAAGTGACAGAAATACCAAGGACTATTTCAGACCGAAGGACTGTAGGACTGTGTCTTAGGTATTTTACTACCCCCGCCGCCCGCGGCTTTGCCGTCCCTCACATGCAGATTTGCAAAAATTCGCCATTTGAATCTGACTGACCTGCGGACCTCGTCCCTCCCTGAAAAGCCCGCACACCTCGCACCTTTATCTCTGCTCCATCTTTTTTTCTTCCTCTCCGCATGCCAAAGACAAAGAAGAAGAAAATATAGAAAGACTCTGTAGCAAGATTTTGCGTTTTTCCCACTTTCTTTACTGAATTGTGGCAATTGTCTTTTTACAACTCTTTTTGATCAAGAAGATATACTATTTGGCTGCTCATTCACTTGTTGCGGCATTCCCACTCCCGATTTCGCCTGCCTCTGGCATTTGAAGGACGCACGCGAGCTACGAATCAGCGAGCTGCAACTGCCCATCGTTACAGTTGACTCGACCCAACCAACGGTAGTCAACCGTTTTATTCATCGCAAAAAAAAACAAAGAATATATATTTCGACCACCTAGGGGATTCTTCTCAACTTTCGCCGTCACAATGAAGGTCTTCTCCAACGCCGTTACCTTCGACTACTCTTGGGATGAAGTCTCATCAGCAAACTGGCAAAAATACGGCCCCTGGAACAACAAGTCCGAGCATGTCATCGCCGTCGACACCCTCTCTCGCTCGGTCGACCCTGCGACCGGCATTCTTCGCACTGAACGCCTGATCACATGCAAGCAGTCGGCGCCTGACTGGCTCAAGAGCCTGATGGGGGGATCTATGGACGAGTCTCTTGTCTATGAGGCTTCCTACGTCGACCCCAGCAATAAGACCCTCACCATGGTCAGCCAGAACCTAACATGGAGCAACCTCGTGCGCGTACAAGAGGAGTGCGTCTATAGCCCCCTCAGCTCCTCGTCGACGCAGTTCTCCCAGAGTGCGAGGATCACCGCCCTATGCGGCGGCTGGCAGCGCATCAAGAACTCCATCGAGGATACCCTGTGCACACGCTTCAAGGAGAATGCCATCAAGGGTCGCGAAGGCTTTGAGCGTGTGCTGGAAATGAGCAGGATCGTCTTTGCCGAGGAGAAGAGGCGGCAGATGCAAGAGACAACGTTGATGGCGTAACTTGTTACCATCTACATCGTCCCACTGCCCCCAAAACTACTACAATCCTTTCGTACCCGTCGTAATTTTTTTTTCCGTCAAACATTCTTTTTGTATCACGAGCATTTTCAGCGAGGGGTTTCTGTGTTTCTTTTAATGGCGTTTGGAATGAGGGCAAAATTGGGTCGGCTACAAAAAAGTTATTATAAATTGTCCTTTTTGGGGTGGAGGATTGGCACTGGTTGGAATTCGATGAGATATCCAAGATGGCGGGTCGACAGAATAGACGCCATAGACCGGGGAGACTTAGATGTACAAAAACACCATTCACTCATCTCTACCATGTACAATATTGCGACCAGCATAGCTCACTCATCGTATCATGCTTCGCTCTTTCACACCTTGGTCATCGACCATGCATTCTATTACTAACTTATTGGCTTGCATGATTAACGCTTTGGTAAGTGGCAGGGTCGAGTTTTAATCGTGATGATTAATGATGTAATTAATTCCAACGCTATGCTTGCTATGTATATAAACCAGTAATATTACAGCTCGCGGCCCAAATTAAGCAAGTTGGAAGCTCCTGTACTTCCAAGGCATAGGCGCAACATCCTCCTTCTTAGACCTATACACATATCCGATGCCAACCCTCTTTGACATCCACCTGCTGCCACCGCCGCTGCTACTGCTGCTGCACCTTTTATCGTGCCTCGCCAGCCCGAGTAGTATGACAACCTGGTCGGGTGTCTTGGTGATGGTGTCGCAGGTCACCAAAGCGATATATTCTTCCGCCTCACCACCCTCATCGTCATACCTGAACTCGCCCTGATGACCACCCACGTTGATCTGCATAGCGCGATGCTTACCCGTGGCGTTGGAAAGAGAGGCGTCTCCGGCACCGATATAGGCTCCCACGAAGCTCAGGTGACCGCTCTTTTCTTCTTCATCGCCTGCCACCACCGGTCGCGGGCGGAAGTTGTTGTTGTGGTTCCTGGCAAGGCGGACCAGCTCCTGCGCATCGATACCCAGGCCCTCGACGTACGATCTTAGAGCCTCGACGCCATCAGCGACTTGGCCGCTACCTTTAGTGGTTGGGGACTGGGCGAGGGATTGCCAGGCGGTCTGGGACCAGAAGTCGTCTGGAATATTGCCTACGTGCCAGCTGGGTACGAGGGAGTGAACGGGCATCTTCTTCAGGGGAGCCTGGGAGATGTTGCGGGAGAGCCACATGCTGTCCGCGAACACAAACTCTACGGGTCCATCCCATGCTGCCCTGTTTGATTGAATTTTGTCAGCTTCCTTGTCTTTTCTTCGCCGCAAGGGATGATGGGGAAGGGTTTGAGGAAAGGGGAATAATCGCTTCTGGGAAAGGTATGATGAGTTAAAGAAAGAACTTACCATGACCAAGATGAAAATTCGGCCTTGTCGCACCGCCGCCTATGCGTTTCGTCTGCGGGGAACCAGAGCAGACCCCTGTGGATGATGTTGGTTGGTATCCCTTGCGTCTGAACCAAGTCTAACCCGCCGACGGCCTCGGCGCCCTTGCTGAAGCGGTTAAAGATCCCCTCGAAGGCGTGCAAGACGTCCTCGGAGAAGGACAGGCGGCGGCGGCTATAGCCCTGCACGGCAGACTGATAGTCGGCGACGGTCAAGGTGCCGCTTAGGTCGCCGAAATAGCGGTAGGGCGTGGCGTCGAGGTCCTTGCGCAGCTTCCTGTTCCACCAGGGGGGTCCGGTGCGGATTCGGACCTCAGCGTCGCGGTCGCGGCAGCGCCTTCTCCTTTTTGACCCCGGCTCCATGGCATAGGCCTCGCGGAACTGGAGCGTCTGGCAGTTGAAGAAGACCTCGTTGGGCGTAAAGTAGAGACAACGTTGGGAGAGGGACTGCTCTTGGAAGGTCCAGCCGCGGGTGTTCCAGGTCGAGGCGCGGACCTCATCGGCCAGGGAGGGCGGGCAGATGGAGAGGTGGTGATGCTCGCCCTCGTCGTTGATGGTAAAGGAGTCGATGGGCAGGCCAGCGCGGGGGCTGACACCACGAAGGCCCGCGTTGGCGTCGATGCCGGACGCGGCGATGAGTGTCACGGTAGCATCGTCGTATACCTGGTCCATAGACCGAATCAGGATCGACTTGTCGGCCTTGTCGTCTTGTACGATGCAGAGTGTATCGACCCAGAGGTAGCGCATGCCGATGCTCTTGGTGAGCCTCATGGCGTCTGTTACTGTATTGGGTAGGCGTCCCCTGTGCATGGCCTCGACGGACTTTGTTGAGAGTCCGCCCGGGGCGCTGAGCTTCTCAAGGTTCTCCTTGGTGGTAAGGAGGACGGGCATTTGTTTCTTGGTGTCATCGTCCCCGTCTGGCCGCACAACTGTTGGCAGGTGGCCCCAGACGTAGGACAGAGCGGCGTACTCGCTAGGTTTCGTCCTGAGAACCAGGCGCTCTTCTTCAACGTCGATTAGTCGGAAACCCTCCCGCTCCGAGAACATGCCATAATCCATGCGCTCGGCGGCTTCGCATGAATGCTTGTGCGCCTTGCAGTGCTTGATCCAGCTCTTGGCCAGGCTGGGATCCAACCGCTCCTTTACCTGCCGCCGGGGGATCCAGGGGCGATATTCGTTGTCAAGCGTGGGAACGGACTCGATCTCGGCGATGATGAAGCGGTCCTTGACGCGGTCGATTTCCCGGATAACGGCCCGGTTCTCCTCGTGACCCGGTGGCGATGTGGTGAGGGCCAGGAGCAGCCGCGGCTCCGGGTGCTCGGTGCCGCCCCGCCGCCTGATGGTTAGCGGGCTCCGGCTCTGGATGTACAGATTCGGCACTTTTGCCGGGGGGACCGACTCGGTGCACAGTCTGGCCGAGTCCCAGCCCTCGCCCCAGGCCTGGCGGACGGCGTGGGATACGAGGCGGCAAAAGGGGCAGTCCATATCGAGGTGGTCGGAGAGGGGCCCCATGTCCTCCTCAGGCGTCTCCTCCTCGAGCATGGCGCGCACGTCGAGCTTCTCGCAATTGGCGCATAGGTCTATGGGATAGGTGCTGTCGCACTTTTTCAGCGACGACTTCTCGGAGACGTACGAGATGGAGGAGTGGGAGTGCCACCCGCCGCCGCCTTTGCCGCTGCGACGACGACTACTACTACCATCACGACCACGGGGACTGAGGTGATCGTCGTCATCGGACGGAGGCTCATGTTCGATTGTTGGGTTGCTGCGTACCGGGTTACAGACGCGGTACAGAGCCCGTTCGAGTCTCTCGACGACCTTGAGTGTCGCAATCATGATTGCTATCTTTATTTCCTTGTTTCACATTTGGAAGACGAGAGTGAGAGTGAGAGAGAGAGTGTGTGTGGGAGAGACGCGTCTGGTGATGACTATCGGGATGTGGTGGCTCTTTAAACGCAGTGTGCACCACATGCATGTAATCCGTGCTATGTTGTTAGTAGTATGTACGGAGTATGTACTCATACTCTCAGTATTACTAGACACTAGCCACCCCCCATTCTCTTGGCCTTGTGTTCACACACGCACACACACTCTCTCTTTCAACGGAGTAGGCGTATGTGTCTCTTTTTATCCCCGTAAGATGCACGAGGCGCGACGAGGCGCAGGTAGGCAGGTGAACACACTGAACAGGAACAGGCGACAGCCGCAGCCTCGCGGGCGCGTGAGTGTGATGGGGTTTCGATGTGGATAAGGCAAGGATCGCCCTCTTGGCCGTTCGTAAGTCGTAGTCGGGGCTACGCTAAGCCCCCCTCCCCGGGCGACCTGTCATGGTACATGATGCGGCGTTGTCTGTTGGTCCTGTTGCTGATACTCCGTATGCTGAATGACGATGATTAGATGGATGTGACAGTTTGGGGGAGTGTGCTGTGGTTGTATCGGCTATTTCCCATTTTCTTCTTTTTCGCGCCCAGCCGTTTGTTGAGATAATATTTCGGCGATGGTAGTGTCGAGCCTTCTGTGTTTTTTCCAGCATGGGATGGGATGGCAGGTAGTATTGGAATGTGAGATGGAGCGTTTGGCGAATTGAGAGAAGATGATCCTTCAACTCTTCTCTGGAGTACGGAGTACGCCTGGCACGAGGTACTAGCGTTTGGCGATGATCACTTTTTTTTTCCCTCTCCCTCTTTTGTTTGCCATGACGACATGACGACATGATTTCATTTATTTTTATTTTTACATTTTCCACAAGTCATACATGCTACGCTGAAATTCTCCTCTAGCCATGGGTCTCTTGAGTTGCCTTTGCAGCGGCGGGAGCAGGAAACCATCGACGGAGAATTCGGTACTGCCCTCGAAGCCAGCCACCGCGGCGGCGGAGGCGCCAGACGGTGAAAAAGTTACCGACATCAGCAGTACCCGCAGAAATGGCGAACAGCAAGCCCCTCGGCGTAAAAAGGGCGGGGAAGACGGTGATGGTGGTGCCAGGGGAGGGGACGGGGACGGGGACGGGGATATGGGTCGTCACGGGCCTGTAGGAGGCCCGCCGCTGCTGCCCCGTCCCCCGGCCGAGTTCATCCGGTACCTGGCGTCGGTGGGGGGTGAGAAGGACGAGGGCGACGAGGGCGACGCGCTGTCACCGGGACAGAGAGGGGGGGTTGATGACTGTGTGCGGCCGTATCTGGAGTACGAGGGTTGGCTCAGGAGAGCTTTCGCGGGGGGACGGGGCGGGATTGATGGTAGGGCTAACTTGGTGCCGGTGTATCACGGCAATAACAACAGCAACAGCAACAGCAACGACGGCGGCGAGGAGGAAGAATGTTTCTTTGAAAGCAAAGCCGTAAGCCGCGGATCGTCGTCGTCGTTTGATACCAAGTACATCATGCCCCTGCCGGACTCGGCGCTGGCCGGGCTGATGAGGGACGACGAGGACGGAGGGGGAGGAGGAGGACCGAAGTTGGCCGTCGCGCCGACGATGCGGCAGTACGAGCGGAACTTTGATGCTTTTACCCACGGTGCGTACTGCTTGCTTCGTGAAAGGACGGTTATGGCTTGCTGCGATGGAGAGAAGAGGGGAGCGACGAGAGGAAGAGGAAGAAAAAAATACAACCATTGTCTCTTTTTTCCCGAAATAAACCTGAGTATGTGTGCTGACTGAACTTTTCCCTACATTTCTATAGGTTGTCTTGCTGGATTAGGTATGATGATACAACTATTTTTCTTCTTTCTTTTTTTTCCCCCTCCTTTTATTTCTTCTTCTTTTTTTTTCTTGGCTAATGTCTTTTCTCCCAGACTGGTCCAATATCGTCGTCGCCGGCTCGGCCGCCCTGCTGCCTCTTCTCCCCCCGAGGCAGGACGTCGAGCTGGACTACTGCCCCTCGGAGGCGGATCCCCTCGAGTCCTATTACGAGTATGTTTCGGTCCCTTTCCCCTTGTGTCTCTTTTCTTTCAAAGAAAAAATCATGCATGTATTTTCTTTCTCTCTCTCTCTCTCTCTCTCTCTTTTCTCTGCTTCCCCTTTCCTGGGATTACATTCTGTTCTGTCAGGCTTACTTAGTATAAACAGGCACACGGCGGGCTCGAGCGATATCGACATTTTTGTCCACGGCCTCGGCGACGACGAGGAGCGCGCGCTCAAAAAGATACGCTCCGTCGAGGCCACCCTGCGTCGGAACCAGAGGATAGGCCCGGGAGGCGGTGGCGGTGGCGGTGGCGGCATGGCGTTGCGGACGGCCAACGCCGTGACGCTGATCGCTCCGAGATGGCCTTACCGTCACGTTCAGGTTTGTCCCGCCTCGTCTCCTTTCCTCCCTTGCCTTGCTTGAGGGTTCCAATATTTGTCTCTCTCTTCGAGTAAAACAGGATTGACAAGGGCATGACGCGCCGCAGATCATACTCAGGCTGTACGCGTCCGTCGGCGAGCTCCTCGCGGGCTTCGACGTGGACTGCGCCTGCGTCGCCTTTGACGGCTCGCAGGTCTGGACCAGCCCCCGCGGCGCCGCGGCCATCGCCACGAGGACAAACACCGTCGACCTCAGCCGCAGAAGCCCATGTGAGTCGAGCCCAGCCCCTTTATCCCTCTCTCTCCTTCCCCCTTTCAAAGATATATTAGAGGAGAAAAGAAAAGGAGACAAGGCCACTAAACGCTAATGCCTTCTCGGGAGCGAAAAAAAAAAGCCTACGAAAACAGACTGTACAAGTACCGAAACCACAACTTTGACGTCTACTGGCCCCTACTGGACCGCTCCCGGATCAATCACGACGCATGCAACACCAGCAGCAGCAGAAGCGGCAGCGATGGCGCCGGACCACGGAACCTAAACGGCCTGGCCCGCCTGGTCTTCTTCGAGGCTGCCCTGCGCAGGAGGGACCATCACGGCGCCGGGCACAGGGCCGCCTACAGGCGGAGGAGGCGGCTCAAGAAGATTGACGAGAGCGGCAGGCCGCCCGCGCACAGCGGGTACGCGGCCGTTGAGGTCCCTTACGGGCAGCGGTACACGGCCAGACGGTAAGCATTTCCTTTCCCCCATCCTCCTCCTCCCCCTTACTTCTGTTTCAACCGCAGAGGATGTTCGCAGCTCAGCACTAACCAGCCTCTTCGTCACGCCTTTTTTAATTAAAAAAAAAAGGGTGCAGAAATTCATCGCGCAGCGGTCGAGGGAACCTCACGTCTTCGGCGACCTGGAGACGGTCCTCGAGCAGGGCACCGCCGCCACCGGGTCCAGCAGGAAGCGGGATCGGACGCCAAGGTTACAGGGCAGGGTGAGATTCCTCCGGGACGACCCCGGGCGTCAGATGGTTGGCAGCTTCTACCCCTTGACCGAGGACGACTGGTGAGTTTACTCTCTCTCTCTCTCTCCTACCCTTCTACAGGCCTCATCTTTCTCGCCCCCCCCCGTTTTTTCTTCTTCCGCTTTCCCCCTTTTTCCCCTTTTCATATCTTTTGCGTCGGACCTGTCGTCTATACATCTTCGCCCCGAAGACTTTACTTGTGCGTGGTCGCCGGTCACTAAATTAGACCTCACAGGACTGCGCAGGCTTACACCCCCTCCACCACCTAGTTTGTGACGGCGTGGAGTTGAGGAATGGCAAGGTCTCGCCGCTGTCGACGGGCTCCGTCCCTTGGCCATAAAACTGACAATGCCGCCCCTAACCCCCAGCCCCCCTCGCCCCTTGAGAGATTTTCCCAGCAGAAGTAAAAGAACACCAGCGTCTGGGGGGGGGGAGGAAGAAAAAGTGCCTGCGCTCTCTGTACTGCCCACGATACTTTCCACATGGAGACTGATAATGTAGCTCGTTACTCAAACAACATTCTCCATCTTAAGACTTCAGAAAAAAGCCATCAGCCTAGGCATTAAATATGAACACAATACATTGGGTAGCCTGCAAATTATAGACGTGTCGCTCCGGCTGAATCAGAAAATCAAACGTGTGGTATATTCAACGGCCCGAAACCTTCCTAAATCAATTACGTATATCCATCCTACTATTCATGAAAAGCTCTCCTTGTGAAACCACACCTCCGATGCCCCCGGACCACCTTTGACAATATTTCCCTGCGCAGAAGCAGCCACCCGGCCCGCGTCGTGCACCATGGAAGCCGGACCGCAGACGGCGATGCCGACGGAGGTACCCTCAGCAGTGACGATATCGCGGCCCAGTGCGAAGAGGTCCGCACGACCGTGAGCGATGCTGACAGAGATACCCTTCAAGTTGCCGAGGTGGGTGACGCTGGTTTTCTGCGGTCCTGCCGTCTCCTTGTCGGTAGCAGCAGTTGAAGCGGTATGATGGTCCTCGCTATATTCGGTGCTAGATTCGGAGCCTCCCGTCTCGTGTATTCTAACGGAAAGGCCGTACTCTCTCAGACCGACAACGGCATCCTTTTCCCCCTCCACAGCTACTTTGCTGAGAGCGTCGAGGAACCACTGCTTGAGACCTGGGTCACGCGATGACACCACCAGTGTCATCTTAGTGTTCTTCTCTGGCGCAAACTGTGATTGCGAGATAAAGTCCTGGGCGAGAGCAAGGGCAAAGCCTGCACCTGCGCCGCCACCAATAACCACGTGGTGATCGAAGCCTCCGAACCATCTGCCCTGAACACCGCCGTATGGCCCATCGAGAAGGACAGGCACCGATACTCCCGGCGTCTTCTCCGCGAGCCTTCCCAGACGTTTTGTCAGCCCGCCTCTCACTCTAACGTAGAACACCATTTCGCTGCGGCCATCTTCACGGAGCGGGCCCTCCTGCAGGGAGCAAATAGTAAAGGGGTGAGCGGTCAGAGCGTGGACGCCCTGTGTGAGGAAACGGAGGTAGACATGCTGACCGGGTTTCCAACCGGCAGCCGTGGCGACGGTAATTTTCAGCATGCTGTTCGTCTCCATAGTGAGTGATGCGCGGTGCCTCAGGCCGTGCTCGAAATATGTCCTGCATTGAGAGTAGAGCCAAGGCAGGGCGTAGAGGACGGCGGCGGCGATAAAGTAGTCCCAGGAGGTGAGGATGTGGTCGCAGTGGAGGAAGAAGAAGATGACGAAAACGAGGGCAGCGAAGAAGTGCGTGGCCTTGAAGAACTCGTAGAAGCGCTCCCTAGAATTAACGTTAGTTCATGCCCTGTAGACGCTTGAGTCAGCAGGGTAAAGACATCTAATCGCACCTTAACCATCGGATAGAGAAAAAGGTCAGCCACGCTTGTGCGAGGAGGGCGATGACACCAGTCACCCATAGCCCACCAGTGTTCCACTGCTCAACAATGGTGCCGGCCCAGATGTTGTACACGATGAACGGAAAGGTGTGGATCAGGGCGAGCACAAACATGGCCCAGGCGGCCCAGTTGTGCCAGACGACGAGGTTCTCATGCGAAGTACCGAGCAAAGTGGCGATTGGATTCGCCTTGGTGCCCAAGATCCTATAACGCCCCGTAATGTCAGCTATGGATCTTGGGGCACTGGATATAGTGCGAAAAGGGGGATTGGGGGTTCATCATACAGGACAAAAGGTAAGCACCCCAGAGCCATCCATCCCGCTCTCGTGGCGATAGGGGGCGAGTCTCCGTACGAAATCTCCTTTGTGTTGGGCCAGTAGTATGGCTTTGCCGCAAATGTCATGGCTGCGGGCTTGTCAGTATGCTGCGCTCGAACATTCATTGGATCCGTTGGACAAGTTCTGACTCACCTGCAAAGAAGACGAAGCCAACGGCGCCGAGCGAGTAGGCCCCCAAGGACTGCGAACTCCAACGCCCAACCCTCCAGCGCCTATACGTAGCCCACCTTCCGGCAGCCGCGGCGCGCCTCCACGGGCGCGATGCCGTCCAACTGCTCGGGGCAAAAGCGCTGAAGAGGTGGATGGCGGAGAAGAAGAGGATGCAGGCGAGGAAGAAGGCGACGGTCGGGAGGCCGTATCGGTGGTCGGCCTCGTACCAAAATACCCAATATCGATATTTGTAGGCGCACTGCTCGGGCGTCATCATGCACATGCCCGGGTCCCGGTGGGAGTGCAGCTCGACGGGCTGCGAGAGCCATGGCAGGGACATGGCGGGCAGCACCAACGACGAGTCTGTACTGTGCAGAGTAGACTACCCGTAATATCCAATGTGTCGGGTGTAAGATGGGAGGGGAAGTGGAAAGTGTTGGGTAGATGACCATCCAATGAAGAAGAAAAAGGAAAGCGCAGAGAGAAACCAAGTTGGTTCTGTTGAGAGAGGGAAGGAGCTGGAGGTATTTCGCAACACGTTCTTAGCAGTACCACCTGCTGTACCTAAGTAGTACTTAAAGTAGTAGAAGCAGTAGACATTTACTTCAAGTATTCCCAATGCCCACCAATGAGCAGGGAGTGATTTTAATTTATCCATCCTCATGCCACGTTTTCCTTCTCATTCCACCTCTCCATCAAGATTGTCTCGGTTCATTCCACGTATTTGCCCTGGTATGGGTAAGTCAACAGGATATACAAGCCGGACTACACTCAAACCTCTGAGCGTCAAAAAATGATGGCACAGTCGCCTTATCCGCAAACTACAGCAATTGCTAATTTATTTTTATTCTCTCTCATGTCTAGCGACAACGGCGCAAAATGCGCGTATGTACTTTTTAGTATCGAGTCGTTCCTTCTTTTTTCTCAATATGGAGCCCAAAGAGCAAGTCTGAGCAAGTTCTCTGCATCGTCATTGGCCGATATAGCTTCACTCCCATAGCCCGCACACGCCCTCCTCCTTGAACGCTACCTAATACGGCTTCTTCTTCTCTAACCACCAGAAAGCGGGCAGAGCGGGATAGACTCGACGCCGACGTATCCGCGACTTTGGAGCTCCATGTTCGCGAGATAGTACCCCATCTTGTCGTGATTTGATATTTTATTGGCGGTTCCTTTTTTGTGAACCTCTTTGTCCTCGGCAACCCTCCATAGTAGCCTGAAGATGAGTCCGTATAGGCTATCGTGCGTGACACTCGGCTATCCATCAACGGAGAAAACGATTACACCTAAGAAAATCAGACCATGTACTTGGACAAAATAACGGCTAACTAATAATAAACTCGTAAAAGGTCACGAAATCCGTTCCAACAAAAAGGTATTTCATCCATAAGGGGAGCTCCATTCACACAACAGAAGCTCCCATACGGGGCTAGTCATCCCAGATGTTTCTTGTCAGCCAGCACTCCGTAGTAGTAGCTCTACAGAGTATGGTCACGCACAGCTTTAAGCTAGGTTTTTGTCTGGAATTCTGTAATGTTCCCCCCGGGGTCCTCGAGCTCTGCCCTTTAAGCTGCGCTACTCCGTATACAGAGCGGTGTGGGAAGTCCATGCAAGGGGGCGTGTGCATAGCACGGGAAAGCGTTGCTGATCACCCCTCTCCCTCCCTCTTCCCCCTCGCGAAACTAGCTCACGATCATGTATTAAATAAACTTGCTCAACAAGCGCCATACTATGTAGCTGTCCCACGTCGGTGCCTCTTTTTGTGGAAAACTATCATTTTCAGTTATTATTATCTACCCAAAGACCTCTTTTCTCTTTAACAAGTGTATCGATATTAAATTTGAAGAGGAAGAGATCAGCCAGAGAGAAAACGGACACCGTCAATTTCATCACATACAAAAGTCAAGCAGCAGCTATAAAGATGGATCACGGAAGCCACGACATGGACATGACCATGACTTCCACCGACATGGCCATGCCCACGTCGACTAGCATGAGCGGGCATGGAGACCACGGCAGCGGCAGCAGCGACGGAAGCATGGCCATGACGGGCGGCATGACCATGGTATTCTTCACCTCGTCAGAAACGCCCTTATTCTCCGAACGCTGGACGCCCGCCAACCAAGGGCAGTACGCCGGTACCTGCATCTTCCTCATCTCCCTCGGCCTCATCTTGCGCGTGCTTCTCGCCCTGCGGCCCATCCTGGAAAAACGCTTCTGGGGGCCGGCTGCTGGTGTCGGCGCCGCCGCCGCGTCGCTCAAGAAGTCTGCGTCGGAGGAGGAGAACGACGAAGAGGGGAGGCTACTCGCGAGGCAGCAGGGTCAGGCGCTCGCCGTCTTGGGGAGAGATATCCGCAGAGGATGGGCCGGCTGGAGGGTCGGGGCCGCGGCATCGAGGGCGACGTACGAGATGGTGATTGCTGGCGTCGGATACCTGCTGTAAGTTTGTGACATTTGCAACAAACCCTTTCCCATTTTTTATTACAACGAAAGATTGAAGACGTGAATAAAAGGAGAGAACCAATGCTAACAAATGACCAAAACTACAGCATGCTCGCCGTCATGACGTTTAATGTCGGGTATTTCCTCTCCGTTCTCGGTGGCATCTGGCTTGGGACGTTTGTCCTCGGTCGGCTGTCCTACGACGACAGAGACTCTCATTGTTAAATGAAAGGGGGGAGAAATGGTGGGCAAGCGAAACCTTTGACTTGTGCAAGCGGCTCAATCGTCTTTTTATTTTTAATACTACAAGATAATACTACAAGAAATGTCAAGCGTGGTTCCCCAATCTCAACTAGCATCTCATCACAATTCGGACAAGGCAGCATCGAGAAGCCAGTGCTAATTGTACTCCGTACTCCGTATCCTACTCCGTAATACGGAGCAGAGGAGAATATATCGACATAATTCTGTTCGCGTTTCTCCTGATTCCTCTCTTCGACGGCAACAGAGCTGCTAGTCTCATCGACCTATCCCTGTTGCCAATAGTCATTCCGTATTACGGAGGACACAACAAACATCCACCAAGCTTCACCGGAGCTGTCTATTCACATGACCATCCATGTTCTTCATCCCCTAAAAATTGTGTGAAATAGAGAGAGAGCTGCAAGCTAAGCGCGCCGTTCCGAGGACCCGTTGGACCCTGCAGAATTATTCCGCAGTAGTACTACATAGTACAAGCATAATGTGCGTATTTTACTCCATACTACGGAGTACCTGGAGGAGCGAAGGGGTTGCAAACGCGCGCGGGAGTGATGTGCGCGCAACCAAGAAACCAAAGCCCCGAGCAGGCCAAGGCGAGATTAAATACTAGATAAGTTAACATTACCACCTTGCTAAATACCACCTCCGGCACCTCCAAGAAAAATAGAGCTACTACGGAATAAGGTATTACTACTACTACTATTATTATTATCAAATCCAGACCGTTGCGACGACGAATTTCTTTTTCGGTTCCTCGAATCAAATTTCGCAGGAAGAAAAAAACACGTGCCCTTCCCCCCTCCCCATCTTTCGCAAGCTTTCGCGATCACTTGTCGCGTTCTCCCCTCCATCTCTCTCTCTCTCTCTCTCTCCCTCTCCCACTCTTTTTCTTTCTCTCTCTCATCCTTGCACACACGCGCGCGCGCCAGAGTTGACTTCTCATCGCAATCATAATTTGAAAAAAAAGAGGAAAAAACAAAGTGCGCGCTCAAAGAGTCAGACATATAATCGGTATATACACATTCTCATCATGCCTGTTGAACTCCGCAAGCGCAAGGCGCACCAGGTGCCCGCCGAGAAGCCCGCGCCGGCCAAGAAGACGAGCAGCAAGGAGAAGGTGGCCAAGGTGGCCAAGAAGGTCAAGGAGGCCGTCGCCGGCAAGAAGGAGGCCACCAAGCCGGCCAAGGCCGAAGAGCCCAAGCCCGCTGCCGCCGCGCCCGCCGCTGCTAAGAGCGACCAGGTCGCCGTTGGCGAGACCATTGACCTCATCGACTTTGGCGGCGAGGTCGAGACCAACGAGGGCGTCAAGACCACGCTGAAGAAGCTTGTCGATGAGTGCGAGAAGGGTGTCGTGCTCTTCACTTACCCCAAGGCTTCCACCCCCGGCTGTAAGCGCGCTCCCACCCACACAACTCCTCGCTCTTGACGAGAACGTGACATACCCTGCCCTCGGTATATTTACTAACACGAGGGGGGAAAACAGGCACCAAGCAGGTCTGCTTCTTCCGCGACTCCCACACCGTCCTCACCGACGCCGGCCTGTCCGTCTACGGCCTCAGCACCGACAGCCCCAAGGCCAACACCACCTTCAAGACCAAGCAGAACCTGCCCTACCCGCTCCTCTGCGACCCCTCATCCGGCCTCATCCGGGCCATTGGCCTGCAGAAGACGCCCCGCGGCACCCAGCGCGGCCTCTTCATCGTCGACAAGCAGGGCAAGGTGCTGGCCGCCGAGCCCGGCGGTCCCGACGGCACCGCCAAGAGGGCCGCGGAGATTGCCAAGGCTCTGCTGTAGTGGAACGCCTATCTTTTTTTGACGTAACCGAGAAGGCGGGAGGGAAGGGGAAGATCTGAGCTTGTAATCGTGTTATCGTATCAGCGCTGGTGTTTGGTTGGACACTTTTGTCTTGCGTTTTGTTTTGTTTTTTTCTGCTTTTATCTAGTGCATATTTGCTTTTGTCAATAGTACGCTGTGAGTAATACTGTTAGGTTTTTATCGTTTTCGTGAAGAGCAAATGTTTAGTGGTCGTCAAATATAAGGGAATGAATGCCTGTCGCGTATTAGCAGATAGCCCGATGTGAGTATATGTGAAGAGTGAACGTCTGCTGTCTCCCTTTTGAATGCAAAGATCAAAATCAATTCCAATATACAGGGACTCCATGGCCTTTCTTTCCCTGAGAGACGCGAGGGTTGTATCAAATAATAATAAGCCGCGACATTAGATTTCGGACTTCCCAGAATCATTCCTAGCCGTTCATGGTTCAGAGCTCCGCAGGGTAAGGTAGTGGTCGTTCCAAGGTGCTGATGAAAGCGTGTACTTTGATTCGCGAATCGTCGTCGGCAGAGTCTCGGCTAAACCCGTTGTGAAAGGAACGCCTCCCGCTCCCCCCCCCCCGGTTGCGCCATCATCATCACCGGCAATTCAATTCGACCTCATCTCCGAGAGAGCCTCGTCGCCAGAAAACCCGCGAGCTCGTGAAACGCCCACCACGCTCCCCGAAACCACATCACAGCCCAAGATGTCAGCTCCTTCGGCTGCCAAGGTCGTTGGTGGCCTCACCTCCATCACCAAGGTAATAAAAAGCGAAAAAAAAGAATATATGCATATCAAGCCATGGGTTAAGATTGCTAAACCTTTTTCGCTTGCTCAAATTATAGAAACAAACGCTCCAGTCCACAGGGATCTGGGAAGCCTTCCGCCGGCTCATGGCTCTCGACCCCCAGCGCTCCAACGGCGTGCCGCTGAACCCTCACTACCGCCTCCCGGCCCCGGGGGCCAACGACCCGGCCCTCTACGACGACCCCGTGACCGCGCCGGCGGGCGACATCGCCGACAACCCGTACTGGAAGCGCGACGTGCGCCGGTCGTACCCGGCCCTCTCAGTCGTGGGGCAGGCGGACGTGTCGGGCCTGCTGGCCCTGGGCAGCGCCGCGGCGCCCAAGGTCGACCTCATCGGCGAGGCCGGGGAGAAGGCCATCGTCGCGGCCACGTCGCAGGGCGGCGGGCAGGGCGGCGGGCTGGCCGTCGCGCTGGAGAAGAACAAGGGCGCCGCCGTCAAGGACCTGTTCGTGGACGGGCTGCCTCCCACGCCGAGCGGGCAGAGCCTCGGAAGCGGGAAGTGGGACGTTCACAAGTACCACCTCGTCGAGAGGTCGTACCCCGAAGGGTGAGTGTTGGCTTCTCTCTATCTCTTCCCTCCTTTCCTTTTTCTTCTTCTTACTCTTCTATCCTCATGTGGTTGTGGAGGGAAAGTAGTGTTTCCATGGAAAACATGTTTGCTGACTTGATTTACAGATACCCCTGCCGGTCTTTCCAATAAAGCGATGGGAGAGACTTGTATATGAATTAGATGTGCTTGGGTGTTGTGTGGATACAATGGGTTATAGATTCCTACAAAAAAGAAATATTCACGAGCCTATTTTCCCCCTTCAACCTTTCTTCTACTCATTTCTTTCTATTTTGAGTCGTATTCCTGTCCTAGTAGCAACCTGTAAAGAAAAAGAAAACAATACGCTCAACGCCATCGCAAAACGCCTACAGCCCCTCCCGTATATCCTTCGGGGTTGCCTCGTAGGGAAAGATAGGAGAGAAAAAAAATACAAAGTAAACACGGAGACATGGCCGTGCACAACCAATTAACGAACATTCACTTGCCACCAATGGCCCGCTCGATGACCTTGGCCTTGCCCTGCGCCCGCTTGACGCGGTCGTCAAAGTCCTGCACCGACTCGTCTGAGTTCTCGGTGGAGAGCATGCCCGGGTCGACGAGGCCGTACAAGGCGGCGACGTTCTTCTCCAGCCGCGCGTTGCCGGGCAGGGGCTTCAAGGCGGCAGCCCTGCCCTCCGCCGCCGCCAGGGACGATGTCGGGACAGCAGCGGTGGAAGTCGAGTACGGGGAAGAGGAAGAGGAAGGGAGCCGGTTGGCCCAGACGACGGCGCGCCCTGCCAGCCGCCCGCTCTCGAGAAACTTTTCGAATCCCGTTTGCAGGCCAAAGGAGCGGCCCTCGACGGTCCCGGCGGTGCGGCCGTCGGACATGCCGTCCTGGTAGCCCTTGGAGTAGAAGCTTTGCTCCACGTTGAGGGCGTCGTCGAAAGGGTCGCCGCCGTCGAGGGAAGGTGCCATGGTGGGAGTGGGGGTTGTAGTTTTCCTTTGTCTTTTTCTTGGTTGATTTAAACACACTATGTGTGCATGTGTGTATGTGTGTGTGTGTGTGTGTTAGGTGAAGAGGGTTTTTGTTTTCTGTTGGTGATGGGATGAAATGGTATGTATGTTGACTTTTCTGTGTGGCCGTTTACTCATCATGAGTTTCGGGAGAGGCAAAAAAAATAAAAAAATACATAGAGAATGCGGGATGAACGGATGGTGGGGTTGAAACTTCACCACATTTCTGCAGCACCTGCAGTATCTAGGTACGTACCTAACGTGTTAATAGAGGATAATTTCGGTCCTTCCATTTCTCTGTCTCTTTTCCTTGGGAAAATGAGCATAGACGACATAACTCTCTTTCTTCTCTTCTTTCACCCTTTTTTTCCTTTTTTTTGGGAAAAGAAGGAAAAGGTCGTGGCCCGGTTTCGTTGATATATTTCTCAAATATTCTACTTTTCACCCCCCGCCTTCCATGGAGTTAAAAGCACGAGGTAACTGCTGCTCTACCACTGCCTACATGGGCTTCCATGGGTGCTCACAAAACCAGTAGGTCTGAGGAAAGACAGGGCTGCTGCTTCACGAAAAGGTAATACCTGGCCGGCCAAGTTGCATCTATAATTGAATGACAGAGAAGGGAGGGGGGTGGAGCGTATTGCTACACATGGAATGACGGAGTAGCCTAACCCGCAGCTCCAGGAAAACCACCCATCTACGGAGTACTCCGTATACTGTTCGCTTATCTTCATGGACGCAAATATACAGCGCCGGCAAATATGGGGGATTCGTGTGAGAGTCTACTGCCTGGAAAGCTCGTCACCTTTGATGCGAGCAACACGAGGACCCGGACCGACGTGCATACATATGCGACTTGTGGTATATTGCCGGCAACGAACATGTAAGACGTGCCCGATGTTTCTGAGCATCATGATGGAAGACGGACTCACTATCCAAGAGGAACGGGTAGGTATGTCGGTATGGACCTTTCCCTTCACCAAGGGATAAGCCCAGGAAAGCGCGAGAGGGGAAACCAAGACAGCCTCAGCGGCCCCCTCCAGTTACAGTTGCAGGCTTACGGCCTTGTTCATTCTAACTTTAGATAGCTGGCTGGCTCGGTCCACTTCGTGGGGCTGCCTTAGGGGCCATGTGGGGGAGGCACAGAGACCCTGCAACCTACTTCTACCTACGGAGTAGGGTAGTTCTCGAAAGAAAAAGCTGGACATGCTGTGGGTGCTTTGGAGGCGTTGATAAGTCGAATCCTTTCTGTCACCTTGGAGTGGCACAGCCGTATCCTGACCAAACCGCGTTGCTCTCTCGTACGGAGTAGCTTTGCCTGCAGCTTGCAACCTTGACGGTTTCACCCCCGTCTGTTCTTTTCGGCCCCCACCCCGGGAGCACCCAGACAAGTAGCCATCCCTACTCCCTCGGGCATCGGGAGGGGGCCTCGATACTATTGCATACCCGAGGTCGCGCTGCAGGAACCTAGACACGGTCAAGCGCTGACTCAAACGGCTGGAAGAAAAGAGAAGAAGAGGAGGGGGGAAAAGGCTGGAGAAATCAAGACATGGCAAGCAGTGATCCATTTTCACCCTGGTGACGGCTGCGATGACGGGAGTTACCGACCGAAAGAGGTAGACACGTAGAGAGAGAAGAGGGAGGGGGGAGATATATATCTTAGCGCAAGGCTGAGTGAAGTTTGTTGCTTCGGAAGTCGACCCCGAGAAAGGAAGGATTGTTATGAGCTCCGTCTGACCAGGGGAGCTGTTGGACAAGGTATGTATCCATGTGACTGTGCCATATCCAAAACATCCCGAAGCTGAAAGATGCAAAAAGAAAAGGAAAAACAGAAAAGGTCACAAAATGCAAGAAATGACGGTTTCGTGTCATCCATCGCGCACCAAAGACACAAATTCGAGGGGTTTGCAGATAATACCATTTAGTAACTGCATCTTTTGGCGTGTGGGAGGATATGCATGTTGGTGGCGGGAGGGGAGGATATGCATGTTGGTGACGGGAGGGGAGGATATGCATGTTGGTGACGGGAGGGGAGGATATGCATGTTGGTGACGGGAGGGGAGGATATGCATGTTGGCGGCGGGAGGGGAGAAAAGGAGGGAGGGGGAGCACCCGCGACGGACCCTTTTTAGACCACCCGCGTGCAAGTGGAAGTCTAGAGATTAGGCAAGTTGGCTCACTTACTGCACGTTTACGGAGTATTTCCTCGTGAGCTTTGATAGACTGAGCTTGGGGGTTGCTTTTTTTACTCATCTTCGTCAGGTAGGTACCCTCCTCCTTTCACTTCTATTGCCATAACGCATTACCGTAACGAAGCGGAATTAGCCGGGCGTGAGGACAGAAAGGAGGAAGTGTGAAAGAGAGGGAGAGAAAGGGAGAGGTGACAAGTGACAAGTGCAAGATGTAAGATGCAAAAAGGTTGTTAGACGTTGGGCTTGCTGTTCTCGTCAGCAATAGCGACTCCTTTTCACTCTCTCTGTGTTATCTTTTATTTTTATTTTTTATTCTTCTTACCTCTCTCTATCTTTGCTCACTTTTCCCTTTCGCAAGAACGAATAAGGCAAGACTCTGCGCGATCCTGTCATCGCTGGCGATGCATGGTTAGTGGAGGGGGGGGGTTTCCGAGATATGGGCTGTGTGGTGTTGTGTTGTGTTGGTCATGGTCTTGGTGAGCTTCTTGGCAGAGAGCTTCGCCAGGGCTGAGGGATTTGGTGAGTCCGACCCCCTTGGGACGGACCGGGGTATGAGCTTATCCAAAGGAGGATCCCATGTCCACACAAGTCGGAGGACTCAAACATGGGGGTTTTCAGTTTTCAACATGGGACATGATCATGGTAGAAATGGAGTCGTGCCCTGAGTCTGCTTTCACGGATTGGGGGATATAATATATCCGTGGGCCCGCCCCCGAGTGTCGAGTTTGGAAATAGCCTCATCGACCATCTATCTCCCTTTCACCCTAGGGACCTCCAATTTTCTCTTTGCTTGTCTTGGTAACTCCTGCTTCCCTCCCCTCATCCTCGAGAAAGCAGGCAAGCAGGCAGGCAGGTAAGGAGGCAAGGCAGCACGTCCCCACCACGATGCTATCTCGACTCGTCCCGGCCTTGTGCTGGGCCCTCTTGCTGGCGCAAACCATCCATGCCAGCGCCGTCGTCGCCGTGGAGAGGACGCCGAAAGTGTCATCCCAGTCCTTCGCCGTCATCCACGAGATACGCAACTCGCTCATCCGGGCGGCCGGCGAGAAGAAGGAGTGGGGGAACAGCACCTCTCTCGACAAGGCCTTCAAGGATGCCGTCCTCTTCAGCTAGTAAGTCCTTTTTCTTCTTCCCAAAGGCCTCTTCAGTTTGATATATTTTTCTAACACGAGGGCAACGTGTGTTTCTTGCAGCGAAGAAGAGACTAAGACGGAAATCAAAGAGGAGGGCGACACCTCGGAAGCCAACGAAACCGTAACCTCCAAAGCCGGCGTCAAAGTCATTTGCAAGAACTGCTACATCGCGGGCAGCGCCTTCGCCAAGCTCACGATCGAGGATGACGGCGCCTTCAACCTGTCCGAGACCTTCACCTCGATCCATGACCAGGTCCACTCGGCCGTGGAAAACGTGACCGACTGGGTCAAGGACGCCGCCCGCGAGCTCGAGATCCCTCCCCCGCCGGACTTTGACTTCGACGTCGACCTGCCCGATATGCCCGGGACGGTGCTCGAGTTCGGCTTCGAGGACCTGGACCTGTACGTCGAGATCGGCGTCGTCTTCTCGGCGGGGCTGACGTACAAGCTCAAGATGTTCCAGCACGGGCTGGGCGCCGACCTCGGCGAGGACGTGTTCCTGGGCTTCGTCTTCTCCGTGGACCTCATCATCAGCGTCGAGGGCGAGCTCGAGATCAGCAGCGGCTTCCACATCCGCCTCGACGAAGGGGTGAAGCTCAAGATTGCCATGTTTACCGACGAGGCCTCGGACATGGATTTGTAAGTTGTCTCAATATACTCCTTGACCCAACCCCCCGACTCCCCATCTAAGCAAATAAGAGAGCAGCATGATGATGATGATGATGATGATGATGATGATGGACTAACGGACTGTTTAGCAACGGCGGAAAGTTTGAGTTCCTCCCCGTGGAAATCGTCTCTGGCGAGACCGTTATCCGCGCCGTCCTCCAGCTCTCCCTGCGCGCCGGTTTCGCTCTCGAGATCGACTTCCTCCCCGGCGGCGAGTTCGAGATTGGCTCTTTTAACAGCGAGGACTGGAAGGCTGCCGCCGGCCTCGAGACGCGCCTCTTTGCCAACCTCATCGACTTCAAGACCAACTTCACCGTCGCCTCCACCATCGAGGACGACAACGACGAGGAGGAAGAAGACTGTCCCCTGCGCATGCAGCAGTCCTTCCAGCTGGGCGTCGGCGCCGCGGCGGGCGCGTACATCGGCGTCGGCCAAAACACTTGGGGTCCCCAGCCCGAGACGGAGATCCCCATGTTCCCAACCACGTTTGCCGACAAGTGCATCAGCCTGTCCCTGCCCAAGACCACGAGCGCTCCCGTCCTCGAGGACCGCCAGAACAACGATGACGACGAAGAGAAGATGGAGGTGCTCACCACCGAGACAAAGGTGACGTACACGGGGGTGCAGTGCGCGGAGAACGGCCAGATCAACTGCCCGGCCTCGCTCGAGACGGCGCGCGAGTTCGTCACGACCATGACGCTCACGACGACGGTGCCCTCGGGCGCGGATTTCGAGTGGCCCGAGGAGACGGACGGCGCCGTGTCCGCCGCCGCCGTGAGCAGGGTCGACTTTGGCGAGGGCGCCAAGGACATCACCACGTCCTCCGGGAAACCCGATCCCAGCGCCACCAAGGGGCCCTCTGGTGGCGATGATGACGATGATGACGATGAGAGTATATTTGATAAGAGCACCGGCGGCGTGAGCAACAAGGTCATTATTGGCGTGAGCGTCGGTGTCGGCGTGCCTGTCCTCATTGCCATTATCGCTGCGATTGTGTACGTGTCTCCTCCCCCCCTTTCTTCCTCGAGCGAAAATAAGAGAAGACTCTGAGAAATTTTGTACTGACCCTCCTCCGACTTTTTAGGTTCATGATCCGTAGGAAAAGCAAGGGCTCACCCTTGGTGGCGTCCGAGTACGATCGCACCACGTACGTGTCCGAGGTGGTCCGCAACAAGTGAGGGCGGCCAGGGGAAACGAGAATTTGACTTGTTCGTTGTGTTGGAGATGAGAGTTTTTCTTTTAGGGTGACGGCTGGTCGTTCGGGTATGGCAAAGAAGGCAGGGGAAAGGCGCTTTTCGTGTTGACGATTTCATGAATTTCTTTTTTTATATATATAAAACACACCACATATATATATACCCCGAATATTTCTTTTGAGTTGTTTTTCTTTTCTCTTATATTGATTCAACATAACATTTTACGTGTGGAACTACGTCCAGCCTGATTCAGGGTCAAACATCAGTTTCTCGTGGTTGTTCTCACTTTTTCCGTCTTCTTTTCTTCTTTCCTTTCTTCTTCTTCTTCTTCCTTTTTTCACTATTTTCCCCATCAAGTCCAATTCGCAAAAGTAAAAAAAGAATTTTTTTTTTTTTAAAAAAAAAAGGGGGTGAGGGATAGGGGCAATGTAGCACCATGAGTGCAAACACGGCGTATTCAATTGTCTTGTTTTCACCTGGCGCTCGACGTATTTCATATTTTATCAAGTATGAATTAAGCTACTTGTCGAAGATGTTTGTGACGGTCCAACATACTACCTAGCCTTCCCAAACGTCCACAAGAGTAGTCCGAGGGGCTGTACACCGGTGATCAAAAAAAAAAAAAAGAAGGGAGAAGAAACCCGTTCCTCTCGCATCATGCGGCGGCAACGTACTTGCGGCACGTCTCCACCACGTACTCGGAAAACTCGTCCGGGTGGCACACGTACGGGAAATGCCCGCCGGGTATGGTCCTAAAGGGAACGCCCTCCCTCGTCGCCGTGACGACGTTGTCGACGAAAGCGGCGGTGGGACTGGCGCCGCCGACGCTCCAGTCTAGCGGCCTCCTCCGCAGGTCCTCCCCGTCCGTGGACACGGCCCGCGGCAGCGTGGGCGGGTAGCCCCTCATCCAGCGGACGTAGTTTCCGCGCAGCCGGGCGTGCACCTCGTCGCCCAGCCCCTGCCACGCCTCGCGCGTGATCATGCCGATGCGGACGGGCAGCTCCGCCGTGGTCAGGGCTACGGTCTCGTCGTCGAGGTCCAGGGCGCGCGCCATGGGTTCGGGTAAGAAGGTGGGCACCTCGTGCGGCATGCCGTTGCGCACGCGGTCCGGGTACCCCGCCGCCAGGGCCAGCACCGTAGCCCCCCCGGAACTAGACCCCCAGAACGAGCACGGCTCGCGGATGCCCAGCGCGTCCAGCAGGCCGACCACACAAGACGCCAGCTTCCGCCCCGTCACCTGCTGGTAGGACTCCGGCGGGCAGGAGGGAGAGGCGGAGCGGGACATGCCCGGCATGTCAAAGGTCGTCACGGAGAAGCCGGCGGCGGCGATGGCGGGGACGGAGCGGGAGAACATTTGGCAGTCGCCCATGCCGTCGGGGATGAGGACCACGTGGGGGCCGGAGCCTTCTTGCTCGTAGTACCAGGTGATGCCGTCGGCGGTCGTGATGGTGGATCTGGTGCGCATGTTTGTACAAGGTGAAGGGGCAGCCGAGGAAAGATGTAGAGTTTGGAGGTCTTTGGATGAACGAGTTCCGGGGTGGTTCGGTTTCTGTCGAGAAGGGGGAAAGGCTGACTTATTTGATGTTTTCTGTTTCTCAACTGCCGAACGAAAGCCCCGGAGTTGGGAAATGTACTTTCGGGCTTGTCTTGATATATGTACGTGCATCTATAACACGCTCCCTCAGCCGTCCCAATCACGCTGCCCGGGGGGGGGGGACTCCTCAAGGCCCCCTCTCCCCCCTATCGCGAGAATCCTTGCACACGATGCCGCATCTTTGTCATCACGCTGCTCTTCCCCGACTCATCGGTATACGGCATGGAGCATACGGAGGAACACTTCGCGGGGTGCTTACGGAGTACACGAGAAAGCGGCGCAACCCAGAAGCCCGAACGGTTGTTGAACCTGGGCGACGGCAAGTTTGCATCCGCTTCACGATGTCCCGCTCATAATGTATCCCCCCGCGGAGGTACGCTAGCCGCTGCACGCCGCCACTCCCCCGTCTCTCTACGACATGCTCTGAAAATGAAATATTCAGGCAAATCGATTTGATGAGACGGCCATGGTCAGTCATCTTTCTGTCTATTTTCGGCACATTATACCTAGTGGTATTGTTCGTAAAAGCGGTACAGCCCGAAACAACATGAATTTACACAATGCTCCCGAGCACTGACATGACCTCGGATGCCCTGCCATGTGCAGTTTAATAGTGAACAGTGAACAGCGAGCGGTGAATACATTACATTTGGTAGAACCAAGAGTCTTTTCTCTCTCTTCATCCGCACAGTATACCAGTCCAAACAAAAACAAAAAAACAAAAAAAAAAAGCTGTGCAACGGAAACCAGACCATCCCCTTCTCCTCTTTTTCTCATCAATCTAGGGTAAACCAGCGTCATGCCGGAAAGTCGTGTTGCGGGGAACGGAACCCGATACCAAATCCTCATAGTAATAATCGGTACTTTGTACGGAGTACCAGCGCTTCATCATGAAATGGTACGACTTTGAACGAACCAGCTCTCCGAACAAAATCTCATCACAACCTAGCTAGCTGCCTACCTACGCTTAACTTGACATACTCAAGGGGGGAAGAAGAAGAAATAAGGAAGTAAAGAAAAAAAGACCAATTATAAAACCGGAGTAAAAAAGAACAAAAAGAGATTCATGGACCCCAAGGTGAGCATGACAAACCCAACCCCCCCCCTAAAAATCATGAAACTCAAGTCCAGAAAATCCAGTTAACACAATCGTTCCTTTTTTCATTATTATAGAAGTTCATGGCTCCGGCCGCGGCCTTTTCCATGGCCTGCGTGCTCTTCGTGTAAAGCCCCCCTCATCCCCCCGTCTCAAAGCCTTCCAACTAGACCAGACCAACCTCCCCATTGGGACGTGTCTTGTTGATACAATGAGAAAATAGTTATACTAGATCATCCATCCATTCAGCAAGAGAAGAAGCCGTAAGTTTCTCGTCTCACTTACACGCATACGCAAAGCTCTATTCAGAAGTCATCATAAGCTAAAGCCGGCGGTAGAAAGCACGTCGGTATACTTCGGAAGACGACAAATCAAAACGTCGATAGCAGGGAGGAAGAAGAGGAAGAAGATAAGAAGAAGAAAAAAAAGAAGCAGTTGGAGGTGCACGTTTCGGCCACAAAAAGTGCAGCAGACATGGAGAAATAGTTTCGAGTTTGTCTATATCTATAGCCGACCAAAAGCTTGCCTCAGCCTTGGGGCTCCCCCCGTCTTTACCACGCGACAACAGCGTGAAATAAAAAAAGGAACAAGTAGTACTATGCTACAACCATGGTGCTCAGAACGCTCAACCCCCTTTGTCTTCTTTCTTCTTCTCCTCTTCACCGTTATATTTGCGCGAGCCATTGGTATTTATCCTCCTCCCATGAAGCACCAAAAAAAAAGGGTAAAACATCCGCATCATCATAATGCCTCCTCACCCATGTTCTCTAGCTTAGCTTGCCCTTCCTGCTTAAGCTTCTGGAGACGTCGCATGACGTACTCGTAGGTCAACATGGTGACGGTTGCGGCGGGCACAGCACGCATCATGTTGGTGCCCAGTCCCGCGTAGAATGCCTGCCATCCCTCCTCTACCAGTATCGCCCGGAACGTGTGGACGATGCCCCTGTACTTGGGCTGATGCGTCGTCGCCCGCGCAGGCTTCTCGCCCGATGGCTCTACCCCCATCCCTTGAAGAAACTGCTCCCCGGCTACGGGTCTTCGTTGTGTTTGTAGGCGTGTGCGAATAACTTCGTGCGGGTACGTTGCGCTGCTGGCAAGAATCTTGGACAGAATAGAGGCTGATAGAATGCCTACCCAATGCGCTCCCTCGCCTTCAGGTGGGGCTTCGCCCATGCCTTGCCCGGTGAATTTGGTCTTGAGGAACTCGTACGTGGGGAATTGAACGGCCACATGTGTCAAGCCCAACAAGGCCGGTGTCAGACCCGAGTAAAACGAGGAAATGCCTTCCGAGGTGTACATCTTCCGGGCTGCATCGATAGTCGAGCGGTAATGCCAGGGGGCGTGCAGTGTTGGCCTGGCAGTCGGTGTGTTTCCGGGCTTGGGGAACAATTCCGAGTAATTTTGACGTTCGGGGTTGGAACGTCCGCTCTGTGACATGAGCCTGGTCTTGATCACCCAGATGGGGTTGGTAACCACCGTACTGCTACCACCGGCAACAATGGATGACCAGAAGCTGATCGCGTGTGGGTTTTCTGAATAATCCAGTCAGTATCTCTGCTTCACGCCCGCTTGCCCGTAGTAGGCACTTACCGCTGTACTGTCCCATCCAGACTTTGCTCTTGTTGTACACGGTGAACCAAACAGCCCAAGTCGGCAGGTACCCTAGCACAATCGGCCCCAGCCCTCGGTACATGCCCCGGATCCCCTCCTCTCTCCAGATCACGCTTGCTGTCCCGAAAAGACCGTTGTACAGCTTCGGATGGGCCACATGGCGTCCTTTATCCACGGGCGACATGCCTCCCTGAGCCTGCAGCTTCGTTTTAATCACATCGAGCGGACATGTTACAATCCCTGATGTGAACCCGCCTATCGCCCCGGCCATGGCGTTGAACTGTGAATCCGAGGCCCTTGCGGCCCATTTTTGCCACGGCGTGGGCGCCTTCCCATCGTCATGCATCGGGGCGGCGTCGGTTGTCGTCAATACGCGCGAGGAGACAGTCGTAGCAACGGCGGTGGAGGCAGCTGCGGTAGCTGTGGATGCAGTTAACCCGTGGGACGAGTCTGCATAGTCCTGGGACGAGGGCCTGGGTGCGTGGGCGTGCTGCTGGTCGTGAGACATTGCCCGGCCCAGTCACTCGCGGGCCCTCTTTCAACGTAGGAAGAGGGCGAATCGCCTACTTGTGCTTTTCGATACCTTGCGGAGGCGGCCGTCGAAGAGGGACGTCGTATGCAGTTGGAGAAATCGAGGGCGGCGCTTTGTCGTCGAAGGTGTCCCGACGGCGGCACAGTAGCGTAAGCGACTTGTTGCGAAGAGATTAGGCGTGACGGATTAAGTATTGCTTTATACGCAACATCGGGCAAGGTTGGAAAAGCAGAAAAAGTAAATCCTATCGATACACGGTGTCTTTCGGCGTAGAGTTTGCGACTCTTCTCTTATTTTTTTCCCGCCCTTTGCCCTTTTTTTTTGTGGTACAGGAAGCTATCCCCGGCACTGCGGGGATTGGCTCCCAGGCGCAGTGACCGTTTTCCCGACCTAGCGAATGCTACGGGCCATTGACTTTTCGCCGAAGCACGAGCTGGGAAAATACGCCAAAAAGCGTGCGGGCTCACTTGAGATGAGCGAGAAATTCGTTGCGGAGGGGGGGGTTTAGTAGAAGGAAGAGGGGCGGACCACCTTTGGAGGAAAAGCCCGTCGTGAGGAAAAGAGGAGGGAGAAGGGGTAAGGAGACTTGGACGACGTCAGATCGGAGCGGACGGGCTAGAAGAGAGATAAGGAAGCGAAAAAGGGAAAAGAAAGAAAAGGGAAGGAAAAGAGAAGGGAAACCAGGTGAGGTTCCCAGGATGTGAGGAGCCGCCAAGTTGGCCGGCCCGGGGTGGGGGCGCCAGAGAGGACCGAAACGGCGCCAAAAAGGTTTTTTTTAATGAGTACTCCGTACCTTGAGAGAAGAACTTGACTTGCAGATGTGGAGGTTGGATGTTTGGATGCAAGTTGGAAAAGAACAGGTGTGCAACGGAATGTGCAATTTTGGAGGATATTATATTAAGCTTCATGGAATCAAGTTATTATTACTGTGTTGATCACAGGTAGATTTGGGCGATTGTAGAGTTACTTAGAGTACCATTCCACTATATGCCGTTTAATCCCCCTCCCCCGAAGACACAGTACCTATGAAGTCAGACACCCCCCAACCTGCCGGGTTGCCAATGACGCAGGCAGCACCCGACACCCCCAAACCAAGGCCCTTTTTTGGCCTTGCCTTTGGGCAGGGGACATGGGTATATCTCAACCCGAGCCTCGCATCTATCAAAATACCAATTTCTTTTCGTTTTTACGACCTACCTACCTACTAGTACTACTATAATCAAGCATTACCTTGAAGCACACATATGCGTATAACCCCGTAAGAATATGGGTAGCCATTCTAAATAACAAATATACTACTAGTTCACGTCTCTTTCCCCGTGCAAACTTTAGAACAACGGTTGCTGATGTACGGAGTAGGGTTAGGCAAGGTAGCAAGTAGGCAGGTTCTAAGAGCTTTTCTCTGAAACGGCGCTCTTTTCTCGGCATGACCTAATTTCACACTCTGTTGAACGTGAGGGGGGGGGGGGGGGGGCGGGGGAAGTGATGTGATGGCGATATCTCACATGCCGCGGCAATGCGAACTGTACAATACACCACTGCTACTCTACCACTGCAACAATTAAAGAATACATACATACATTTTACTCTCCCCACAAAAACACAGAATGATGAAATCCCATGCTTCTATTTCCAACCCGAGAAGCTCCGGGCCTGCATGGCACCTGCATCCCCGATCGGAGCAGCCCCACCGTCATTAGTCCCCCCTCCTCCCTCTCTTCCCTCCTCTCTCCTCCAACGTGGGGGGAGGGGAGGGTAGAGGGGACAAAAAAGCTACCCTGTTTTGGTACCGAACGCCCTACAAAGGGGTTTCGCTTTTTTTTGGCCCGAACTCGGCAACGACAATCTGAGCTCCACACTCCAAAAAACCCAACCAAAAGAAAATATTAGTCATCCAACAAGATATTGAATCACGTGAAACAGACAACCAACCAGATAATCTCTGTTTTCTCTTACCACCCTGCTCCCCTACCACGTGACTCTTATACTAGCAAAACGGAACGACGCAGACAAGGTAGCAAAGCCGTACCGTACCAGATAGGTTATAGTATAGTATTGATTGGCATATCCACATCCCAAGTTTTGCCGAAACGCTTCTCTCTCTTCTAGAACTAGCACTCGAAGCCTCATATCGCGCAACTCGATTCCTGCTCCCGCGATCTCCCCCCCTTTCCGATCCCTCGACGACAGAAAACGTCTGTAAACTTTCTCGGAACGATGGCCTCCCTCGCCCCTTATATCCTCAAGCGGCCTTGGCTGTACAACATGCTCAAGCCCGTCGCCAACTGGTACGTCGGTGCTTCTGGGTACCGCCAGCTGGGTCTCCGGTAAGAAATGAAAAAAGAAATACGCACACAGGCCTACGCCCGTGGTTCCTGGTTTCCAATTGGTTCGAATTACATCCATCGCACGAGGGTGTAAAAAAAAAAGAGGAGGAAAAAAACACCTGAATGGCACATTGTGGCTGCAACTTTCGATTTGGAGATTGTTTGTTTTTTTTGCCATGGGAATTGATATCGAAGAAAAGGCCGATAGGAATACAGAGAGAGACAGAGAAGAGGAAAAAAAAGGAACGGAACTTTGGCTGACCCGGACTTTTTTGGGTTTAGATACGACGACCTCATGGAGGAGGAGCGCGAGTCCGTCCAGCTCGCCCTCAAGCGCCTCTCCCCCAAGGAGTCGTACGAGCGCATCTACCGCATCCGCCGTGCCGTCCAGTGCAGCTACCAGCACAAGCTTCTCCCCCGCGAGGAGTGGACCACGAACGAGAACGTAAGGATCCCTACCCTCCTCCCTCCATGTCCATCGTCCCCACCTTTGTTTGAGAAGAGCATCTTGAAGTAGCCGGGAGAGAGGGAGACATATCGAAAATGAGAGAGAAAAAAGAAAAAGAGAATAGAGAAAAACTGACCACGCCTTTTCGTTATCCAGGACGTCCCCTACCTCCGCCCCATCATCGAGGAGATCGAGGCCGAGATGGCCGAGCGCGACGCCCTCGACGCCGCCCAGGTCATCAAGAAGCACTAGATTGTCTTCTATTCCCTCCCCTGTTCCTCTGCTATTTTCGTTGGGGAGGGGGCATGGGGCAATAGATGGGGAAAAGAAAGTGAGGGGAGGCACTTATAGACTTATGGAGAGGAGGGTCGGCTCAGCTGTACAGAACGACAGTGGAGGTTAGCCTTGTTCGGCCAGTGTAGCGTATTCTGACGGAGTTGCAACTTTTTTTACAAAAAGGAAGAAAGAAAGAACAGCAAGACGAAAAAAAAAAAACCTTGTACATTACCATTTCCAAACAGCCCTTACCATACCTATTCACTCGCCTCTTCCCAGGTCACGATAGACACCCCAGTCTCACACAAGTAGCGAGCACGCAAACGCAAGCTTTTGAGACGTACTGTAAAACCCGCCGCTTTTTGAATTACACCTGCAATGCTATTGGTACATTTTTCGTAACCAGACGCTAGACCTGGATAAACCCACTCCCAATAAAGCTGCTCCCCACGCCTTGACTGAATGCAGGACCCTAATGTGCCCATGGGATCCGTGGACGATAAAGTATGCACAAGAAAAGACGCCCGACCCTCTTTCCCCCCCCCCAAACATTCACCTGACCCCCTCAGTCTGGTAGCTCTTCGTACATGCTGATGGTGATGAGAAGATGAATAATGATCGAGATGGTCATCTTCATCATTCTCATACCCCATTCAAAAGAGGCGGGCCGCGAACCATGGTATAAGTAGATACCCATGACTATATCTTATAGACAGGTCATCATTCGCCAAACGCCTTCCACTCCCCACACAGAAATAAGCCGTTACTCATCATCATCCATGCGATCAAGCCGTGGACAAGACCCCAACTCAGTTTTCTCAGACTCGCTGGTAAAACAGCAAGTATGCGACCTTGTTATCCTTGATATTTTCCTTGTACTGCTTGTTTCTGGGTGGGCTGGCAGTGGCGCCATTAGCCACGCTGCTCAACCGCTTGTTGCCGCCAGCAGAGGCCGTGACTTGCTTCCACTCCCCATCATCTCCTGCCTCATCCTCGTTCATAGCCTCAAACCGGTTTGCTGATGTGGGTGCAGATGAAGCGGCATGGTTGGCGCGAACTTCTTTGTGCTCCTCCTCCGAGCTCTTCTCAGCAACATCTTCACTTCGCACTCGTCTGAGGACAGTGTCATCAAATCGAAGCCATTCCTTGCCATCCTGGCGACGGACATCTACTGTGTAGTGACCACCACTGGCATTTTTACCATGATGGTACACGACACTGATGAGCTTGTACTTGGGCAGCTGGCCTTCGCCAATCGCCTGTCGCTTTTGCCTCGATAGCGCCTCTCGAGGAATTTCCAAGTCCAAGGGGTAGTCGATCTTTTTCCAGATTTTGACAGTACCTCGCCCTTCAGCATCGAACTGGAAGCGTTTCAGATGAAGAATAAGAACAGGAGGCAGGGTTTCGATGAAAACCTGCTTGGTTGCGACAACATCCCTGCCTCTTGCAGAATTGAAATCGCCCTGGATGCGCTCAGGTCGAGTAAGACCTCGCAGAGCATCAGTCACACTGCGGATATCGTTTGATCCAATATCCAGCTGGAGCGGTTGATAGGGCTCTGTTGTGATTGAATCCTTCAATCCTGGTACCCTGAATTCAGATCTGAGTAAGCCTCCGAAGATCTTGGTAATTGGCGTCGAAGTGTTATGTCCTGATGTGCGGGAAACGGCAGCGCGCTGCTTCTTTCCAACCTCTTGCCAGTCATCCGAGATCCCAGCCCCGTCACCAGATTCGTTGGCGTTACCACTTGCAGTGGCGCTCATGACCTGCGTACACTCATCATCCAGACCTTGAAGAAGAAATCCAAGAAACTCCTCGGCATCTTGCTGGTGGCCGCGCTGTGAACAGAAAAGGTTAGCCTGTGAACCCTTGTACATATAATATGCTACATACCCTCATGCTCGCGAATCTGGGAAGCTGTCTTATGGCTTCGTAGACAAACTCAGGGGTGAATGGCTCTCCATAGCGATCGATTTCTTCGGGTTTAAGAGATGCACGAAGCTTCTCCATGGAGGGAGCGTTCTTGAGAGACTTGAATTCATGCATAAACATGATCCTGACATGCGTTAGTTAGAGAATACAGCACGGGCAGGACGGTCTTACATCGCATCAAGAAGAGGCGTGTCACTTTTGAAGCTGTGTGCGGCGCGCTTACTAACTTGTTGGAGAAAATCATAGAAAGGAATGCAAAACATCAAAACTTGCAGCACCTAAACTTCATTAGTAAAAGGCCAAATGTTGATAATAGACGGTGAGCACTTACGGAATTCATATAGCACATGTTACCAGTGTTGATGAGACCGCGAGGCTCCATGAAAGAGGCACTGTCACCACTGTGTACTTTGTAGGAACGAATAGCATCAATCATGGAACCCCCATTGGCTTGAGGGAAAAGGGGGTTGGCAGCGTTTGGATCAGAAGTGCCATCGACAGATGCCCCGTTGGCCTCTGTCGAGGTAGTAGTAGCAGCAGACTTGGCAAAAAGGTTCGCCCAGCTGGTGGGGGGTGCTCTTGGCGTGGGCTTCTGTTCTTCAACCTGCGCCTCTCCCGCAGCCTTGCTTTCCAATCCTTTTTTATCTTCAACTCCAACGCTGGCATCAGGGGCCGTAGCCGAGGCCTTGGCCTCATTAGGTAGAATGGCGGCAGGGACAACTGCAGGCTGCGTGATGACATCTACAGGCTTGCTTGAAGTGGTGTTGGCACGCGACCGGGCAACTGTAGCTGAGGAGGTTGGGGAGGTAGCAGGAGTAGCGTCTTGACCTGTTTGGGTAGATGGCGTCTCTGAGCGAATACCTGCATCTTGAGGGGTTGAGCTAGCCACCGATGTATCTTGAGCTCCTAGACCACTTTGTGCGGCTTCTGTCGGTTTAGGAGGGAAGGAGAGAGTTTCGCTTTCCGCCGTTAATAGCTTTCTGGTTTTGAACTTACCCTTACGGGCAGGCCAGGGCTCGTCAGGGTGAGAGTACCACGGTAGCTAAATGACAGTGTCAGTTACGTGTTATTCGCCCACGCAAAAAAAAAAAAAAATCTAAAGCTTACAGGTGGCCGGAACGGCTCCTTGGGGGCTTCCGGAACAGGAGCTACCTTAGTCTCCAGCACAGGAGTCCGCTCCTGGACTGGTGCTTGAGGGGTAAGCTCGGCAGTCATGGGGACATGCGGGCTCTGAGGGGGAGGCATTTGGGCCGAGTGCGTGGAAGACGGCGTGTGAGAATGAAGCGAAGCCGGAGCTGGAGCCGGAGGCTGGTATGGGGTGGCCAATGCCGGAGACTGCTGCTGAGCGGGGCGCGCATAGTTGTTTGGGGGGACGCTGACACCAGTCATGGGAACGTAGTGCTGTTGGTGTTGACCGTGATGATGCATACCCGTAGGAGAGCGAGGGTAGTTCTGATAGTTGGGTACATATCCTGGCGAAGGCATTCCAGCATACTGCGGAGGCATACCGTAGTACTGCTGGGGCGGGCCGTACGGTGGTACATAGTTAGCGTACATGTTCATGTTCATGTTCATGTGCTGCGGGTATTGATGATGGTACTGCGCATGGGGAGGCAGCGGCGGCTGGTGCCTCCTTCTGGGGCCCGCCCCCGGCCCAGGTCCATGTCCATGTCCATGATGATGCCCATGATGAGGAGGCATGTAGCCAGGTCCCCCTCCTACCACCATGGGGCTGCCGGGCATATCCACCGGAGGCATGCTGCCAGGCCGCGCATGGCCATGCGGTCCCCCTCCCTGACCCTGCTGTATGCTCTGCCCAGCCATGCTCTGCCCAGCCGGCAGATGGTGGTTACTCATCTTGCCGGCTTGGGATGGTGTAGACGATTCCGGGAGTCGCCCAGTGTTGCGACACCCGTTGTCGTCTTAGTGGCGAATCTCTCCGACGAGAGACAGAGAGAGGCGGACGGAGAAGTACGAGACGGGCGTATTCGATATGTGAAAAGCTTTGACAGCTGTCGCCGCAAGGATTTGGTCCTAGGGATATCCTGTCGTCGCCTCGTAAGTGTTTATCGTTGGTGATATCCTATTGCTACCCAAAGCTACGTCGGTCGTACTCTAGATGTAGGACGACGCGATACGCGACAAGACCAAGGCGAGGAAGCTGCGGCGCCGGCGTGGGTAACGAGAAGGAGAGAGGAGGTAGAGAGAGGACGAGATAGAGAGAGAGGGAGAGAGAGAGCAGTTCACAACCCTGGGCGCAATGACAAAGCAGCAGCCAGGGTAACCCTCAAGATAAAAGTAGTAATGACAAAATCAAATATTAAGAAGGAGAAGGAACGGAGAGAGGGGGGAGGAGAAGAGTTGGAGGAAAGGCAAGTCGCGAGCCCCGGTGTCGGGTGAGGACGATTGGGGGGAGGGGAGGGGGGTGGAGAGAGAGGAAAGAGAGAGAGGCGAAGAAGGAAGACGTCGTCCGTGACATGGAGCCAGCCAGCAGCAAGGGAAGCAGGAAGTCAGAAGCGTTGGTTCGACTCGACGTTGGGTGTGAAATAAAATTTACGGCGTCCGGAAAGCGGAATATCCACACACGGGGTGTCAGAATAAATGACATCAATTGCACTCAAATTGTAAGTCTAAAGAGTGCCATATTATTTGTCTCCTGTGCGCCACAGGTGCCAACCCCAGCTGGAGCCAGCCCACTTCCCACTTATGGTACCCGACAGCCACAAGCGCCACTACCGTCAACTAGGCGGACGTACCATACGGAGTACCTACTAAAGTAATGCCAAAATAGAATCAAGACTTTATCACGATGCTTAAACATGCATTTTGCGTTGAATACAGCAAAAGGGCTATGAAAATCGATACTAGGATCTCCTTGGAATTTATTTGCACATACTTTGGCCAGGATGGCTAAGATCTATCTCTATACATTGTGCGTGCCGTTGTCAGAAGTGCACACGATACAGCTTGGTTACTTGTTCTAGGCTCACAGTTCCGACTATGCGGACAGCTCCAAAAATGCTGGCTGTCAAAGTACTCCGTACATATGTAGCTTCCTACTTTGATAATAGCTTCCCCCCATTTTAGCTTTCTGCCGATTACACACATAAAGATGCCATCTATTTCATAGCGATATTGAAACTGGACCAAGCCGCAGTCGTAGGTTATATATTGACACTTTGCGCGGCTTTGCTGGGCCAGGGTGCATCTAGGTCGGCTTCAACTCCATCAGAGAAGTCGTCTCAGGAACACTTTCCTTTTGGTCTAACTCCGATCATTAGAGATGCCATGCTTCCCATCAGGTTCAAATGCTTATATCACAAAGTATACGTATTGAGATGCCCTTGTGTGACAGCTACTTCATTACGAGTGGGGAAGTAGAACTCTGCTTATGATTCCTCTAGAAAGCCCTTGAACACTATCCCAAAGGTCGTGGGAAACTCCAATAACCAAAGGGGGCAACTCACACTTCGATACCTCTCTTGGTCATGAGTCCAAACTGCATGTGTCATTCATGCCGCCACTTGAGTGCAAGAATGCTGTACCTCAGGTCAAGTGTGGCCTTCTTTATCTCCCGTCGCGGGCAGACCGTAAGCCTCGGCGATTCTTCGCCCAACCGCCTCCCCGCTCCAGTAGGCTCCGGTCACGGTACCCAGAGCTACAAAGGGGGCCGTGTGCTCGCCGGCGAGCCAAAGCCCGTTGCCCGGCAAACCTTCACGCATATTCACGACGTGCGCGTCACCATCTTCCAGCCCTGCTTGGAAGTTGGTGTAGCTCCCATAGCCGGCCAGCTCGTCTTGTAGCCAGGTAGTGCCAAGGCAGTTTGAGGGATGGCAGCCAGGGTCCGCCTCAGAGTAGCCAGGCAACCGAGAGTAGTAGGGTTTGAAGAAGGATTCCAGAAATGTCGTTCTCTCCATATCGTCCTTGGCCTCTGTGAGTGCTCTGGTGACGAACTCGGACTGTGCGCCGTATATGTAGAATAAGAGCGTCGGGTGCGAGGCTTCGGGCGCAAGATTGGCAAGCTCAACTACTTCCTGAGTCCACTTCTCTGGGTTGGTTTCGGGGGCATAGTTGGGCGCCAGCCACTGTACGAAGCCTTGAACTCCGGGGTTATCGCTGTCCTTGCCTTTCCAGAAAGCTTTGGGAAATGAGATGTAAACCTGCTGCGCGTCAGTCTTTTGAGAATACTACTTTTTTATCTCAAGATATATCTCAGCAAAGGAAAGAAAAAAACACATACCTTTTCGAGACAACCCCACCCCATTGATTCGATAGAATTGCTCAACTCTGGGGGAAGCTTCGGGTCAAAAGCGTTGAGATTCCTCTTGAGCCAGCCAAGCGGACAAGTCACTACAAGCTCATCAAACTCAAGCATTTGGTCTTTGTCTGTCTGGACCTTGACGGGGTCATCACCGCTAGCGCTATAAGAGAGCTTTTTCGCCCTGGTCTCATACTTGATATCGGCCTTGGTCGCTGCTGGTTTCGCTATGACGTCCAAGATCTTCCTATACGTCCCAGCGCAAAACAGATTCTCTGAGCAGCATTCTGCGTTAACCTCCTGACCAATAGAGGGCGTTATCACGTATGAGGGGCTGAAGGGGGGGAAACTTGCCTCCTTCCAGACACTCCTCTAACCAGAAGAACTTGAGACTCTGCTTTTCGATCGGGCTACCGACAAATGCACCCCACATCTCTGAAATTTGCATCAGAATCCTTCTTTTCTTCTCATAGTCCTTCTCGGCCTCGGGGAACTTCTCGACGACCTTGAGACGGAAGAAGTCATGTAGGCTCTCGTCCTTGCCAATCTCATGGGACGACTTGTTGGCGTGATCAAAGGCCTCCTGTACGATTTCCCACATGATTGTAGAGTACCTTTCGCTCTCGTCCATCGGAAACTTGTTGCCGTGCTCGTCAAAAACGTGTGACTGGTCATCCCACGTTCCGGCGGGCGTACCGGTCTGCTTGGCCAGGTCGAGTATCGGATTGTCGTCGGTGCCGTGGATCCAATTCGGGCCAATGTCGACCCAGTGCCCATTGGGGAGCTTCTGCTGCGTGAGCCGGCCGCCAAGACGATTGCGGCCTTCTATGATTGTAACCTTGAAGCCATGCTGCAGGAGAATGTCGGCGCAGCGGAGCCCTGCAAGACCAGCTCCGATTATACCTATATGAGGTGGCTCGGCTGGTTTGGTATTTCTACGCTGGTACAAGGGTCAGCTTTCGCTATACGTAGAAGGAAGGAGAAAGGGAGACGAAGTCAAAAGCTGTCGGGGAAGCATGCTCTTACCTGACTCCTGGGATCCATGGCCACAAGAGACCTCGGTGCAGAATGCTGATGGGCAAACTGAGAAGTTTGAAATAATATTAGGTCCTGGTAGATTTTTGAAGCGCTGCGATCCAGGGGACTAGTGTAAGATATTGAGTAAGCATCCATGTTCAGATGGGGGGAGTGGGTGTTCTAATAGCGTGAAAGAGGCAAGTATAGACAATAACGAGTAGCAAAACGAGTAGCAATGCGTTTGGGGAAGTGAGGGGTTTCGTGAGCAAGCTGTTGGAATAGTAGTGTTTTCGGAAAGAACAACAAGTTGTAGCGATATGATATGAATGCATAATCAAAGCCCTGTACTCTGCACAATCAACATATGATGAAACATCCCACTTGGTATAACAAAGTAGAGATAACGAACCACAAGAGTCATCGTCGCCCGATGCAGCCCCTCGTGATGCGGGCTTACACCGGGTCATCAGGGCCTCGGTTTGACCTTGAAGGTAAGGTTGAAGAGAGAGAGAGTCATGTCTCGGAGGACAGAAGCGCTATAGAGCTGCAATATGGGGCTGATGACATTGCTATTGAGCGCCGTCTCCAGCCCGATATCAAGTGGCGCTTCTTCCCGCTGACTTCTTACTCCGTGCATCCCGCCTATATTGTCTTTTTCTTCTTTTTCCTCTTTTTTTTCTTTTTGGCCCTGCCGTCGAGAGAAGCTCAGACAGGTCCGGGAGACCGAGAGCAAGCGGCGTGTTACGTTTCCCGCCGTCCGTGGTACACTTTTCGACAGACTAGGAGGTTTTCCCTCGGTTTCCTACATTGTAATCACAACACGAGCTAGGGAGCTGCAGGTTGTCGGTTTGTGATGGTGGGTAACACCATCGAAGCCTTGCCTCAGGGTGTATGCGTGTGTATATCTTGATCGAGGAACCTCAATGCGGGGTGACTTACCCTATGCTGGGCTAAAGAGGAAGATTGCACAAACACTCACTGCAATGTTGCCGGCATTGGTTCTCCTTTTTCGTATGTTACAAAACGCTTTGTGTTTGATTCACGCGATTAATGGTAGCCTCGTGAACAAGCTCCACCTATGGATGAGGATGTTGGTGATGAATCTTCTCCACCTACCATAACGGTGGGAGGTGTTGAGAAATCCTAAAAAGTACTTACAATTAGTACCACACTACTCCGCAGGTTATGCGTCACTGTCAATTTTACCCAGAGCCCTGACGACGCCGCGATATCAACCTATTAGAAGACATTTTCACGACCAGCGTAGCCAACGCTGGTGTTGTGGCACTCATTCCTTCTCGACGACGGCCTTCTTTTGACTTTGTCTACGTAACGATGTGATTTCCAAGAGGAGAATGGCTTTAAGACTGATGCGTACTCCGTACTTTGTTAAAATACCCTAGTACCTTGACGTCCAAGCTGCTCAGTTCGGCGCGAAGCATTCCTCTTAGGGAGTGAGTCGAGATGATGATTGAAAACATAAAACATGCTTCTAACCGCAATACTGGAAAATAGCTTTATTGTCGAGGCCATTCACTAATTTCCTTGGCCTTGCCGTCCATGCTTTGACCGACGGGCTGCATAGCCCAGAACGCGGATGCCTACAGAAATGATGCGGCTTGGGGCCTTATACCGCCAGGGGCCGCACATACACGGTATGTAGTTTGTTCCGCTTGAGTCTGGATTATCGACGGAAGACTCCTTCTCTCTCAATACGCGGCATGTAGATGTTACGTTGCAGGAGGGAAGAGGGAAACAAGAATGTCCTGAAGAACATTATGAAGCCGTACGAAGTACAGCTTTTCCTATATGTACATGATACCACCCATGTCCCCCCTCTTACGGGTGGTCCCGTCGTCTCTTGGCTTGCAAGTGTGGTGGGAGAGAGAGAGAGAGAGAGAGGAGAAAAAAAAGGACTGATGGATGGAAGCCTCGGCAGCCCCGCGAGAGAGTGGACAGGCCTCAGCATCCTACTATGTACCGCAAACGGGCTGCCTAATGAAATAGTAACCATTGCCGTTTATTGCTCCGTAGACGAAGCGGCCGTCATGGGTTAGAATGTATTGGTTAGAAGCAATCCAACTTGGAGGATAGTAATCGGTACGGAGTACGGAGTAACAAGGAGAAAAGAAGAGAGAGCCAGTCTTTCATTTTTTTCCCTTGTCTTTTTTTCTTCTTAATTTTCTTGCCGTTACCGTTTGTCTCTCTTTCTTGTACCGATTAACCTCCCCCCGTTCCGTTCACATGCCAGTTTCCGCCCACTGCAACATTAAAACCAATAAACATGGACCCCTGCCAAATGCCATGCGTCTTTCCGGACCAATGATGCAACACTGTGATCTGCTATGTAAGCAATCCCTTCTTTCCTACCTCTCCTAATACTCCGTATGGTACTCCGTAGTGTACTCTTTATCATCATCTCACTTAATATTTGGAGTCGAACTCAACACCCGGAAGGGTACTAGAAGAAATATAGTACGTTTTCCGTACTCCATACCTACCTACTCCGTAATCCGTAATCCGCACAAACTCTGGGGTTAGGGGCGTGTATTAGTGCGCAAGCAGCAGCACAGACACAAGCAAGCAGGCAAGCAAGCAAGCAAGCAGGCAAGCAGCCCATCCCATCTTGCGGAGTATTTTCATTTCATTCATCTCTGTGGGGAAGCCGAGGCAAAGCGTACGTCAGCCTGGCTAGCCGATTGGTACGAAATGCCTTTGCACGGCCAATTGCAGTTTGGCCGATTCAGTTTCCCGGCTCTCCGCCGGAGGGGGGGAAGTAGGAGAAGGGGGGTGTGGGAGGAAGAACCGGAGCTTTCTGCCATCAAACGGGCCAGCTGCCTCCAAATGTCCCCCCGGCTTCTTTTTTTGCTTCATCACCCCATGTCCCGCTCCCCTGTTTTCTGTTTTCTGTTAATTTTTCTTTTTTTCTTTTCTTCTCTTCTTTCGTAACATATTCTGGACATTTGCTTCTCCTTCTTTCATTCTACTACTCGCTCATTGTCTTCGCACCCCGTACATACAATTACTTGGTTGCTTCGAACCTCGCTGTACATTATCACCACCCGCCTCCCACCCCCTTCCGCCTCGACTTACACGCAGGTACATACACACACACACACACACTCACACACGCGCGCACAAACCACCATCTTTTCGTTACACCAACCTCCAGCCCGACCAACCCTAATCTCCCGTCGCGATACACCAAGCCGATCGCATCTCGCAGCCATGGCGCCTCCCGACAAGACCTTTACCCGCCAAGAGGTGCGCGACCACACGTCCGAGGACTCCCTCTGGTGCATCATCGACTCGACCGTCTACGACCTCACCGACTTCGTCGACGCCCACCCCGGCGGCGAGTCCGTCCTCCACCAGATCGCCGGCCAGGACTGCACCTCGGCCTTTTACAACCTGCACCGCCACGAGGTCCTGACAAAGTACGCAGGCCTGGCCGTCGGCACCGTCAAGGACGAGAAGCCCCAGGTCATCACGCCGCAGCCCGGCGACCTCAGCCCCGTCCCTTACGCCGAGCCCCTCTGGCTCACGTCGCACTTCAAAAGCCCGTACTACAACGACAGCCACCGCAAGCTGCAGCGCGCCATCCGCGAGTTCACCGACCGCTACCTCGCGCCCGAGGCCCAGGACTGCGAAATCACCGGCCGCTACATCAGCCAGGAGATGATCGAGCACATGAGCCGCCTCGGCATCCTCCACATGCGCCTCGGTCCCGGAAAGCACCTGCACGGCGTCGAGCTCGTCGGCGGCGTCAAGGGCGAGGAGTTTGATTACTTCCACGACCTCATCGTCTCCCAGGAGATGTGCCGGCCCCTGGCCCGCGGCTTCCAGGACGGCAACATGGCGGGCATGACCATTGGCCTGACAGCGGTGCTTAACTTTGCCCGCGACCCGGCCTGGAAGAAGCGCATCGCGGACGAGGTCTTTAGCGGCAGGAAGAAGCTGAGCCTGGCTATCACCGAGGCTTTCGCCGGGTCCGACGTCGCCGGCGTGCGCACCACGGCCGTCAAGTCGGCCGACGGCAGCCACTACGTCGTCAACGGCACCAAGAAGTGGATCACCAACGGCGCCTGGTCCGACTACTTCGTCACCGGCGTCCGCACCGGCGAGCACCTGAGCGTCCTGCTCATCCCCCGCGGCGAGGGCGTCGAGACCAAGCCCATCAAGACGTCGTACTCCCCCGCCGCCGGCACCGCCTACGTCACCTTTGACAACGTCAGGGTCCCCGCGGAGAACCTCCTCGGCGAGGAGAACAAGGGCATCCACGTCATCCTGAGCAACTTCAACCACGAGCGCTGGGCCATGGCCTGTAGTAGCATCCGTACGTGCCGGAGCATCGTGGAGGAGTGCCTCAAGTGGGCCAACCAGCGCCAGGTCTTTGGCAAGCGCCTCATTGATCAACCCGTCATCCGACAAAAGTAAGTCTTTTCACACCCCCTCCCTCCTAAAACATTGCGCGTTGCGTGTGTGCATGGGAACTAACATGATATTTAAAAAAAAAACAGGCTCGCCAAGATGATTGCCCTCGTCGAGGCGAACCAGTCCTGGCTCGAGACGATTACCTACCAGATGTGCCACATGCCCTACGCCAAGCAGGCCCAGCACCTCGCCGGCCCCATCGGCCTCCTCAAGATGTCCATCACCCGCGCCGCCCACGAGATCGCCGACGAGTCGGTCCAGATCTGGGGCGGCCGCGGCCTCACCCAGACGGGCATGGGCAAGCACGTCGAGATGTTCAACCGCACCTACAAGTTCGACGCCATACTCGGCGGCGCCGAGGAGGTCCTCGCCGACCTGGGCGTCAGGCAGGCCATGAAGAATTTCCCCCAGTCGAGGCTGTGAAGAGGAGGATGAAAAAGAGAAGAAAAAAAAGGAAAAAAAAAAAGAGTAAAAAGAAGAGGATAAATATTTTGTATTGACGTCCCTTGGATTTACTCTTCCTTTTCTTTTTTGTGTAATCTTTTGTACTTTTATGATACCTGAATGTCTTTTTCCTTTTCCCCCCCTTTCCCCCCCCCGTTTGACATCTAACCCTGTTGTGAAAAGGGAAGAAAAGAAGAAAGGAAAAGGAAATGATGGGGATAGAGGCATACAATAATGTCAACGGGCAAGATTAAGAGACACTTTAGCTCATTTGATTGGAGAGGGGATTTTCTTTTTCAAATGAGAAAAAGGAAAAGGGCGTTGATAGGGTGGAACGGATCTGCAGCATTTCCATACAGCATAGCATAGACTTCATTAGGTACATGAACCAATCACTCAGCGACGAACCAAGTTCCTCTGCATCATTGCCGCCATCAAGACTTGTTAATCGCATCATTCTCGTCACCGTTGACGTGTCCATAAAGACCTAGGTGTACCGAGTATATGAGTACGCTCAACCACTCGCGTCTATAAACAGGACACAAAGTAGCAATAAAAAGGAAACAACTATGCAACCACCATAACAATCAAGGGTTATGCAATTATTCACGTTTTTACGGCTGGGGTGCACGTATGTAATGGTAACAAGACCCTTGGACCTTGGTATTCTTCTTCTGAGACTTTCTGAAATCGTACACTTCACTCGTTTAACCCCCTTCCCCTCAAACCGTTAAAAGTCCTAAGAGTCAATGGTGAGATCCAAGCCGAACAGATGCTGTAAATCTGATTGGATGCACAAGATGATCCGTCCCCCTTTCCGGAAAAGAAAAAACGTCAAGTAAAGAAGATAAAAAATTCTCTCCCCCATTCGTAGTCTCTCGTAAGGCCGTGGTGATCATTTGCAACTTTTTTTTTTCAAGGTCGGCGGTTGCAAAGTAGAATTATGCGTCCGTGAGTGACATGAGAAATCATAAGAACCAAAAACACAATGAAAAACTAGAGGAGTTTTTCCTCCTTCGTGGGTATCATAGAAGCTGCCACGCCAACTATCCTCCAATTTTTGGTGAAACTGAGGGAACTCGATATGCCATTTTAGGCGTTGGGGCAAGCAGCCTGGACGTGACCGGGCTGCTGGCACTTGTAGCAGATCTTCTCGCCGCCGGCGGACTCCTTGGGACAGTCGCGGGAGTAGTGGCCTGACTCGCCGCAGTTGTAGCACTTCATGCCGTTGACGCACTCACCTACTTCCCGTCAGCTGTGATTACGTTTTGGGAATATTTACAACTTACGAGACATGTGGCCGTAGCCACCGCAAGAGTAGCAAGTCTTGCCAGCACCACCACTGCCATAGCTACCAGCACCGTAGGAGTTGTTGCCACTGAACTGGGACTTGGGGCAGTTGCGGGCAATGTGACCCATCTCACCACACTGTTCTAGTTAGTATGCTTCTACTCAGAACAATAGTAGTAGATGAACGAACCTTGTAGCACTCGGTGGACTGAGCACCAGCGCCGCCACCAGCGCCGCCACCCATGGGGCAATCACGAGAGATATGGCCAGCCTGACCGCACTTGTAACAAGCCTTGTTGTCCTTAAGAGGCTCGGGGCAATCGCGGCCTGATTGGTTAGCTATTGAAGAATCATGAGCATGGATCATGGACTTACTCATATGGCCCTCTCCTAAAGTTGTGCATGTTAGGTTAGAGTCTGCATCATGACAAAGAAGGGGTTCACCAACCACCACAGTTGTAGCTGGACTATGTTAATAAATGTGATCTATTGCGTTTCAATGGAAGATACATACCACTTTGCAGGTCCCTTGGAAGGACAGTCACGGGCCTAGAATAGTATGAGTAGACAGTTACAAGAATGGAAGTCGGTTAATGAATATGTACCTGGTGGCCAGGTTGGCCGCCTAATTTTGAAGTGTTAGCCTATGTTTTCCATTTCAAGTAATACTCCAACATAGCAGGGGCGTGATGGTGAAGCAATTCTTGAAAGCCACAAGGAGTTCGATAGACTGTGGAACCTGCAAATCACAGGCGCTGTACAGAGAGCAGAAAAGAAAGAAGGGAGAAACTTACAAGAGTAGCAAGCGCCACGGGATTGAGTGTTGTTGAACTCCATGTCGTCGTTAGATCGGTAATTCGAAAACTTGGACTGGGAAAAAAATTGACAGTCAGTAAAATGGCTGGGGATAAGAAAAGACAGACGAAAGTAAATGCACAATGTATGATGTGGGACAGATCGGGTGTGGTGGTGCAACGGTCCCAACGGAGGGGCAACAAGCAAGGGCGGGGAGGTGGGGAAGAAAAAAAAGTGTGTTGTGCAGAGAGAGAGAAGCGTCAATGTACCAGAGAAGGAAGAGAAAAGTGATGCTGGACGGGGATGGGTAGGTATGAAAAGGTGAAATGGAGGCAGGGATGAAAGTTGAATCGCAACAGTGTAGCGATGAAGAGAAGCAAAATTCAAAGAGCGGAAGAGAGAAACAGGGAAGGTGGATAAACTGTGTGTGTGTGTGTGCGAGTGTGTGTGTGTGCGTGTGCGCGCGTGCAAAGATTTAAGGTACCTTGTTCCTCGGATATGATTGTGTGACTTGTGACTGGTAGGAGCGGTTGGAGCCAAGAGAACCGGGAACAGAAAACCGAGAATTACACAAGCGCCACGCAGAACTCCTGGTAGCACGGAGAGAGACAGACATGTAATGTAGCGGATTGGAAAAATAGGGAGGAAAAAAAAAAAGAAGAGATGTGAAAAAGTTTGAGATTCGGCTGTTTGTCGGCTGACCAGGCTGAATTTCGTGTTAATTGAAGGAACAGCTTTGAGAAGCAAGGAGGAAAGAATGATGCAGTGCGTGCAGGTAGTAGCAATAGGCAGTAACTGATATTGGTAAGGTGCAAACGGAGTAGGAAAAAAATCGAGAGGGACGGAGAGAATTAGAGAAAGAGAGAGACGGACAGACAGACAGAGGCGACTGAAAGATTGGGTCCTGCTGCTAAGGTAAGGTGGGTGGGTGGCAACTTTGCAACAGCAGGGAGGGGCAGCAGAAAAATGGAGGAGGGGCTTGGGGGAAAATTGCAGAAAAAAAATTACAAGAGAAAAAAAAAATAAGACGAGATCGAGTGCCTCATCCAAAATCGACACTGGTCAGTCCCACGGACTAAATGCATGGAAAGAATTTGAAAAAAGTTACGCAAGTAACAGTTGGTGATGACATGCACATGAGGAATGCATGAAGAAGCAAACTTACATGTTGTAGGTGTTGATTGATCGTTGGTTGAGGCGCAAATATCAATGATGCGGATGTAAGGTTGAAGCCTTCTAGGTGTGAATTGATAGCTGGGTCAAAAGTATGATTTGAGCACACACCAACACGCACAGCTTCGACCGAGGGACCGAGCGAGCAGCACCACCAGTACATGTACTGTACCATACGCTACGCTTGTACGGAGTACTCCGTATTGTAGTACGTACTAGCACAAACAGCAAGACGGACACTCACAGTCTGAAATTACTACGGCTGGGTACTTCCAGAGGCTCAGAGCACAGAGAGCAAGCCGACCCGGAAAGTTGTGTGGGAGGTGTGGAACCTCTCTTCACTCTCTCAAGGCGGATTGGCTCGGACGGTTCGCTCTAACTGTTGCGTCCAAACGGCACAAGGCAAGAAGCCGCACAAGGGAGGAGGGGAGGGGAGGCACACTTAGCCGACTCTTTATGCACGACTCCCCACATCTCTTGCAGATATCCCTGGTTCTATGCCAATATCGATTCATCTCGATTCTTCTCAACATGCACGACAGAGATCTGGGCTGAGCACCTAGCGGTCAACTGCAAGAAGGGACCCAAGAAGAGACCCAAGAAGAGGCCCAAGAAAGGACCCAGGTGTACTTTTCATGCACATTGTACAACCCAATTAGGGTCATCACGGAATGCAACTTTTGTCCTAAAAATATTGAAATAATTCACACGCTTGTGCTTGAAACCCATGTCTAAACTCTAACCCAGCCATAAACTCCTATCGCGTAATTCGGATCGCTTTCAATATGCAGACGTATATCGACACTCACTCGTCTCTGAATATCCATCTCCCCCCAGATCGCATGGCCTCTCTGTGGCGTTCTTGCACTGTCTGTTTTTCTCTTCGACCTGCTTCCGCCCTCTCCGCTACTATTTCCTGGGTGCTGGGGAAGTCTGCGTTCCAGAATCCCGGTGGCGACCTCATTCGTGAGAAGCGGTGGCGGTGTTTACCGTACTTATTAGCCAAGTCTTGCGTTTTGGCCTCGACCCAGAGATTGTCACGTTCTTCTGTGCTCATACTGGCTAGGCGACGGTGGCCATCTCCCAGGTAATTGAGGAGCAGGTCCTCCTCCTCCTCTCTTTGTGCTGCAGTCAGCGGCGGGCTGGGCTTCTGAGACAGTGCTAGGGCACGGAATTCTTTCCCGCAGCAGTGCATGTCTACACAGCCGGGAAGACAGGCTCTCTCATCTCTATCGCGGACAACTTCCGAAAATGCAAAATCGTGGCCTTCATTGGCCTTTGGGTTGATTTTAAAATCATCCAACTTCAGTTCGGATACGGGCTTGTTACGAAGTAGCGCCCGCGGCTTTTTGTTCATGGTTGGGGGAGGTGCAGGTTTCGATGTCGTGTTTGTTTTATCAGCCATAGGTGGTCGAGGCGTTGTGTGAATTTGGGGTGCGCCCCTTATACTCTCGCGAGCTGATCTATCAAACGGCAGATCTCGCGGTTTCGGCAACGGCAATTCCTCATTAGGGAAAGCTGACCCTTTCCGAGGCCTCCGTGAAGATCGAGAAATAGGTGTCGTATTCTCACACGTTGGGGTGTCTAGTAGCGAGCCCAATCGTCCTTTTAGAGTCGGCGTAGCTGGGGCTTTTTGGTAGAGATTCTTTGCATAGGCATTTCCATCCTCCGCCAAAGCTCCTACGCCTCTCACAAGAGACTTGTCAAGGTTCTTCTCAAGCGGCGCTTTTGGTAGCTCAGGTTTTAAAATCCGAGCATTCAAACTGACCGGCGTGAGAGCTGAGGATGTTCGCGCATCGCGGTATTGAGGAACATGTTGTACAGGCGCTGAAATACTTTCTGCCTTGTGAACTTCATGTGTCTGGTTGAGAACAGGCTGGGCCAGTTCTTCCTGAAAAGCTGACATATCATTACCAGGTTGCTTCCGTTTCCTGGGGGTTTCCATGTGCTGTGCCTCGGCTCCTAGATCAACAGATTCATGAGGGCTGAAATCACAGCGGTGCATTGACGCAAGAGGGCTTGACTCTGGGTCAGGCTCAGTCTTGATCGGCCTCGTCACAGGAGTTGTAGTAGCGCCTCCGCTGTGTCGTCGTCGCTTCACCGGACGTTCATAGAGGACAATCGGCCCATCAGACGATGGTTCCTGCTTCACCACAATCTCCTTCTCCTTATTATCAGATGGAAGGGTTGGAAGTTGGTTCTCGCTCTCGACTTGGTCAGTGAAGTCATGTTCCGCTGACTTGGACACATCATCACCCGTCTGTGCAGCCGATTTCAGTCCGCTAGTCAGTATAGTCCCCGCCCGGGCTAGTTTTTCCTCTGCGTCTCGCACCCCAAAAGAGCCCAAACCGACAGCTGGACTATGACGTCTGGTTTGGTCCTTCTCAACGTGGTCATCTCGGGTTATCCTGTCCCCCTTTTCAAGTATGTGAATCCCATGCTCCTCCTCAGCAGCAATGATCTTCTTCTCAAGCCATTGAGCATGATTTATCCATCTTTTCCGCTCGTCTTTCCTCTTTTCAAGGAGCTCTTTGGCAATTCTGAAGTTCTGGTCCAAAGCTTGGAATCGCGCTTTGCCTTTTTGATATTCAGCTTTCCAGTCTTTATCAGAAGATGACGATCGCGGAGTGGAATACGATGGTAGTGTGTTGATTGCCTCCGTAGACGTGGAACGTGTCTGCTGTTGTTTAGGTGCTGCTGCCTTGAGTTGCTGTACTTTGGCAGACTCTAACTCGGATTTAAGACGAGCAACTTCTGCACGCAGATTTGACACGGTACTCTCGGCTTTTGCTCGTTTCTCGTATTCTTGCGCAATTCGGGTTTCTGTCTCCTCAAAATCTAACTACGATTAGATACGACCAATCAACGCACCAAAATGACCTACCATTCTCCAAGTCTTGGGTTATCTGTTGGCACGCATTGGTAAGAGCAGCAAATAGCGTGGGGCGACCTCTCTCGAGCCAGCTTGCCATGTTGGTAATGGTTCAAGTCAGGCCATGGGTAGCTATTGTAAGACAATCAGGGGCGTGTCAGAATATGGTATACTTAGTGCTGCCCGATATACACACAAAGAGTGCAATAGAAATAATTTTCAGCCGCGTGGTAGGACAAGGTTGTATTGGCGTAGACTCTTTGTGTCGTCATGATGGCGACGCGTCTTCACGTTATCAAAAGTTAGATGTAACCCCTCGTGCTGACGCCAAACCACGTGATAGGATGAAAGACCACTTACGGAGCACCACTACTACTACTTGGGTACTCCGTACTTTAACAACAGCAGGGTATTATTACTTATCACCTGTACTGAGTGTACTCCGTACCATACCAATCCGTTCCTAATACAGTATGCATCTAGTTAGTTGACAAATAACTGCGCACACTTTAGGTGTGAATAGCGTGAGCGGAGTTGACCATATTCTGGCACACCCCCCATAGACCCACGGTTGCTGTCGTTCGCGCCTCCCCTGATGGTGGACTTGTGTGAAAGAGCATGAAGCCAAGCTTGGTAATAGCTTCAACTTTTAACTGTTCAATTTCATCTTGCTAGTATTACTTAATCCGATCACTCAAGCGCGTTGCATATTACAAGGAGCCTACTTTCGGTCTTTTCCTCCTCATATTGTTGCTACATTTGGATGTGTGAATCTTTACGCGGAAACATCACCAATAACGTAATCTTCTTGGTCACATTTCACGGTTGATTCCCAGAGGGTATATTACACCGTGAAGTGACAAGCCATTACTTTGCACTTTGGGTAACAGATCAAGGACTATGAGTCTTGCATCTAACTCTCTGACGGAACGACATGCTCTAAGAAAGAGGAAAATTCGCAAGGGTACAACTAGTTGTTGGGAGTGTAAGTCGATCCTCATGTAAACATTTGCTCCTGTGGTGTTAATATATCTTCAGGTAAGAGGCGTAAGGTCAAGTGCTACTTTACTGACCTCACTACCAGAACCTGCTCTGGCTGTGTTCGACGTGGTACTGCATGCTTAACTCAAGATTATGACGAGGCGTCGGAGTATCACTCCGAACCCGTTCATACCAACAGTCCGAGAGAGAGGCTGGGAAACACGTCCGAGATAGAAGCGCAAGATCCCAACCCTTATCTAATTCGATACTACTCACCAACCTCATCGGAGGCGAGTCATACTAGTCGGGCCCAGTCGAGCGTGCAATTCTTTGACAGTACCGTTGTAAGTAGACTATTGTCATATCCTCGCTATATGCATGATTCTCATATGAAGCCTCGCAGGTCGATCTCGGTCAAGCTCTCAAGGATTGCTCACCGGATCCTCTATCCAAAGTTGATGCTTATAGCGGCATTAATGGTGCACTTCATGCCACCTTGCCGTCCCAGCATAATGCGGATCTAATAATTTCAGCCGGATATACTCCTTACTTCCTCCAATTCTTCACATTGTCGTACAAGGACCTCTGCAATGGCCGACTTCGACCCGCTTCCAGCCTTTCAACTTTTCCACCATTATCAAACAGCCACCCAGTACTTTTCGCTCGAACGCTGCTGTATCTTGCTCATGGCATATTGTGTCTATATCCAACCCACCAAACATCCGACCAGCTCGATATGAGAGCTCTATCAAAAGCCCGAAACCGATACGTACAGATTGCTTCAAGGCTCGTAACAAACGACGACCAGTTGCTCAACTCTCTTGAAGGCTTGGAGTGTCTCATACTTGAAGGGGTATACCACCTCAGTGTTGGTGATTTACGACGCGCATGGCAAGTGTTTCGCCGAGCAATAGCGTTGGCTCAGCTCATGGGTTTGCACACAGGCGATACCAGCAAGGTGACTAGATTGGAGGCAAACTCTTTGGCGTCACCTATGTATATGTGGTATCGTATCGTCCAGCAAGATCGGTACCTTTCGCTGACACTCGACCTTCCCCCGGGTTGTGCCGAGAACGCAATTTCACCAGTCGCAGGGGGTGATGAGAAAGGGTCAATGATGGATGCTTTCGAACAGGAAGCCGTCCATCTCATGGGCCAGGTCATTATACGCAATGGCATGATGAATGAAGAAAATGCCTACTCGATGACAAAAACGATCGACGAAGCCTTCTCGAAGCTTGCTGCAGAGGGGAATCCGGATTGGTGGCTTGCCCCGAAGAGCAAACAGCGGATTCCGGATACGGAGGACAAACTTGAAGATGTGCTCAGGATTCTAAGCCACATAACGCACTTCCAACTGCTAATCCTGTTACATCTTCCATACATGCTGCGCGGGGCATACGCATATAGCAGGACGACGTGTATAAATGCTAGCCGCGAACTTCTTAACAGATATGTAAGGTTTCGTGAGATAACCACTGGGGCCTTTAGTTGCAGGAGCATCGACTTTTCAGCCTTCACGGCTTCTATCGTGTTGCTCCTCGTCCATGTCGACGACGCCATTCAGAGAACGCTCGGCGCGGCAGGGAGCATACATCAGCGCCCTACCGACTTGGCTTTGATCAAGGAAATCATCGAAATCATGGTCGATCTAAACACCGTGAGCGAGGATAGACTGCTCCAGCACGCCGCAAATATTTTGTCTTGTCTATGCAAAATTGAGGCTCAAGCAACGAGAAGCAATATGGGCCGCCAGGATTCAACATCAGAGGCTGGTTCCGGAGGGAATCCCACGCATAACGGGCTCAAACTCTCTATTCCTTACGCTGGAAGGATCAGTATCACCGCGAGTGGCATATTCAATGAGTCTGGTGTGCGGTTGACCACGACGCCGGTGCCAACAGACCTGCCTTCCGAACTACAATCAGGAATACCACACGATGCCTGGGCTCAGGGAGATGACATGCCGGGCCCGGACATACATACCGCCTTCTTTTCTCCCCAGCATATACCCGTCATGAACCCACTAGCAGGATGGTCTGCGGGAAACACGGATCCGTTTGTTTACCACGACCCTTGTGGCCACGGCGGCACAGGGGGATGGTGAATTCGCTGTAGTTTCGCGTCGCGTTATTTACCAATTTATAGTCAACGCTCTACCATCTTAGGGGGACCGTTGGTACTTTTTCTCTTGGCTGAATACATCCTGTTACGTTGTCTTTCTTTTGACTTTCGAAGCGGTGAGATGACGCGGGTTCCTGTCAAACTGCGTATACAAGGACACCACTCCCCCACCATCTGGTAACGTTTGTTGCATATCAGAGTGCTCACGGGTGAGTAATTGCGAGGCTCTATCTATTCGTAGTGGTACTGTTTTCTTCTTCGCTCGCTATCGTAGAATCTTGGTGGGCTAGGGCACGGAGGCTCCGCGCCTCGAACAGGTTCATGCCGAGGTGGTTTCGGTTATCTGCACGCATGAGAATCAACGGTGCCCAGAGACTTGTTGGACTTCTTGGAGGCCAGCCCCCGGCGCGTGAACGTCTGCACTGCCGGAGCAAGTGACCATCTCTTCGTATGATGACTGGGTCGCACCGCGTTATTATCGTCGTGCAATTGGTGCGGGCTGCACGGGAGGGGGGTTTGGGTTATGGAAATATTTGAGATGGTGGTGTCGTGAAGAGGTTAAACACACACACACACACACACACACATGCATAATCATAAGTGCACACACATAACCCTGTGCAAAGACGATTTGCGCATTAAGCAAAAAAGCTCTCGCTCAGCAACACCATTCGAGCCAGGAAGCCCCTGATTTTGGCAATCTATCAGCTGCTACAAAATCTTCCGCCTTTTGGCCATTCCCAGCCCTTCCACGAGGCTTGAATACCGTTGTGATAGATGGTTATGTGTATGACTCGAGATGACTCATGGTGATTCCAACAACGCTAAGGCGGGAAAGGGGGGCGAGCGGACGGAACCATTGAGATGAAGGTTTGTCCCTCGAGGGGATACTGGTTTCTGGTGGTTTGTATGCGGTTTTTCTTTTCTTTCTCCGAGTGGAAAATGATGGAAGGAGAAGAGGCATGTTGCAAAATATAAAAAGGAGATTCTTGTGTCGTTTCGATAGCAAGTTGAATGTTTTCTCATCAGTTTTTTCTTCTTCTTCTAATTTGTGATCTCTCCGCATCCTTGAGCAAAACACCAAGGAGGACGACGACTCTAACCCCTCTCTAATCGGATATATATAGTTTGTATTCTCTTTCTCGAAGATAAAAACTACAGTCTGAGTGAGCAGGTGAGTTCCCGAGCGGCTGTGCACAATAAATTGTGCTTCTTCTTCTTCTTCTTCTTCTTCTTCTTCTCGTTTCCCTGATGACTTGGACATTTTTTCACTCGCCGTTCCGAATCTCTCGCCCGAGAGACGTGTTGGATGCTTGTCCCCCAAAATGGCAAATTGGTTTCTGCCGATATCTGATTTTATTTGATTAAATTTTTCCACCACATAATAATCATCATCATCACTAATAAAGTTGTGTCTTGTGCTGACTTTGCTCTTGTGGCTTTTCATAGGGGAAAGATTGATTTCGTTACGAGGTTGGGAGACGAAGTAGTGGCAGTACATTGACAGTAAGCACATTGGAGTAGACGAAGTAACTCTTGCATGCAATTGAATGGGATATCTACCGAGTATACATGGGAAGGGAAAGGAAGACTCCTGTATACCAACCTACGTATCAAATCATACATAGTTATAAGCCCACTCGTTCAATTTTAGAAAAAGGAAAAAGAAAAAGAAAAACCCCAAGAGTACTGCCCCTTTTTTCTAATTAAATAAAGAAGAAGAAATCATTAAAGAAAAACCCCCTTAGGTCACGATTCGCAAATCTCGATATCAACTATACAACTCATGCGGGTTGCAGAGAGAAAAAGCGAACCCTCCCCCCTGATGGAACCCAAGTACCATATCAATGGGATGAGTGGGTGGATGGGGGCCGCGGGGGCGGGGGCGGGCGATTGATAAGTGAGCGGTCGACTCTCGACCCGCTAGCGGCGACCGGATCGCCGTCACCCAAACCCGCATCCCACATCGCACCCGACCTACCTGCGTCTTGTCTCCTATATATTTATACACGCTAATCCCTTGCTCGAAAAGCATCCGTAGCCAAAATGGACGAGACGGGATCGCTGCTGGTAAACATGGAAGACGACATAGCTAGGCTCGTGGCCAAGACGTGGGCTAGGTACCAGGTCCTGCCCGCCGACAAGCGCCTCCGTAAGTTGAGCCCCCCCCTTTCACCCCCCCTTTATTTTACATCCCTCTCTCACTCTTCACTCAACACAACAATAACAAACCCTTACCAAATCCGTATAATTCATTAGTAATGGCATTCTAATCCATCTCCCAGTCATCGGCATAGCCGGCATCCCCGGCTCCGGAAAAACGACCCTCGCCTCCGCCGTAACAGCCCGCCTCCAAGCCCTCCACAACAACAACACCATCACATCCTCATCACCCCCACCAACATCAGAAACGCCAAAGGTGATAGCCCAGTGCCTTTCCATGGACGGCTTCCACCTCCCCCGCGCCGCCCTCTCCGCCATGCCCGACCCGGCCCGCGCCCACGCCCGCCGCGGCGCGGCCTTTACCTTTGACGCGCCCGCCTTCCTGGACCTAGTAACCTCCCTCCGCCGCCCCTTACCACCACCCTCACCCCCTTCCTCCTCCTCATCCCATTCTTCCTCCTCCCCCCCGATCATGGCCCCATCCTTTGACCACGCCGTCAAGGACCCCGTGCAAAACGACGTCTCCGTCCACCGCGACGCCCGGATCGTCCTCGTCGAGGGCAACTACGTCGCCCTGGACGAACCCGTGTGGAGGGACGCCCGCGCCCTCTTCGACGAGGTCTGGTTCGTCGAGGTGGACCTCGGCGTCGCGAGGGCGAGGCTGGCGGCCAGGCACGTGCGGGCCGGCATAGCCGCCGATCTGGAGGCGGGCGACAGGCGGGCCATCGAGAACGATATACCTAACGGGAGGGAGATTATTGGGAAGCTGCTTCCTGTGGACGAGGTCATACGGAGCAGGTGAGCCGCGGGAAGAATGCTAAAAGGCTTTTTTTCTTTCTGTCTTCAGGGGAGCCCGAAAAGGGGGTATAGGGGGGGAGGGAGGGGGGCCATGATATAGAGGAAAGCGATTTCTCATTCAAGACAGGAGCAGGACAGAAGCTCTCCGTGAATGACTCAAGCTTCAGGTGCCGGTCTTCTCGTTTTCGGATGCATAAAGGGGCGTTCTCTGCGAGCACCCAACAGGGGTATACCACTGGCGGGCAATCCTCAAAGGTTGACAAAACGTACCCCACCCTCAAAGCAGCTCACGCCGTGCCTTTTCGCGTAGAATACAATGTGGAAAAGGGAAATGCGATGTGAAAAGGGGGAAAAGCCCAAGCAGAAATAAAAATTAGCTAATAGATTTAATCAAACAAAAAGCTTGCTTCCTTTGCAACAAACGCAGACGAATTCTCAAAACAAACGTTAGTAATTCTTAACACCCACCCACCCACACACACACACACACCCAACTTTCATTCCGTAGTCGGGCTCTGCACCCGCCCATTCATCCCGCTCATCTGGCTCATTTGGTCCGCCATCGTCGTGCCCGTCCCCTTTCTCTCCAGCGGCGCTCCCTGATCTAGCTTGGCCAGCCCGAGCACGTCCTTGAGCTCGGGCACCTCGACGTGGTCCCTCGTGGTCCGCATGCGGTGGCACCACGTCACCCGCTTCGGCTCCCCGATGGCACCCTCCTCTTCATCATCGTCGTCCACCACCTCCTCATCTTCCTCCTCCACAACCTGACGATCCCCAGCATCATCTTTCTTATCATTATCTCCCTTTATGACCGACTTCTTACTCTTTCTCCTCCTCTCCGGCATCCCAATCGGACTGGCCACATCGAGCGGCTCAAACAGAAACTCGCCGCCGACCTGCTTCGACGGCCCGCCCTTGAACGCCATGCCGTTGTGCAGCTTCGTCAGGCCCAGCGCCATGCTCTCCAGTATCACCTTGGGCAGCGACTTGCGGGCGTAGGCCGGCCGAGGGCCGAGGGCGAGGGTGCTGATCATGCCGAGGGCGTCGAAGATGCGGCGCTGCGGGTCCGTGTAGATGGGGAAGCGGCAGTTGGTCTGCTTGGCGTACATGTCGATGAGCTTGGGGTCGCCGCAGCCGACGACGGCGATGAAGGTGCTGATGGGCAGGCGGAGGAGGGACTCGGGGGTGATTTGCTCCGAGAGCTCCTGGATGTACAGCTGGCAGTTCTGTTCGCGCATACGTCAGTCAGTATTTCCTCCTTGTCCCTCTTCTTGACATCCCCCTCTGGCTAGATGGTTTCTTTGTAAAAAAGAAAGGGAGCTCACGTACACCGCAGAAGAAGTGGCGGACAAAGATGACGAGCACGCGCCTCGCGACGTTCTTGCCGCTGTACAGCTCCTTGAACCTGTGCGTCTTCCCGTTGCGGTCCAGCACGTAGTAGTCCTCGACCCTGGCCAGGTCCTCGGCCGAGGGGAGCCGGCTGTTGGTGTTGATCTCGCCCTCGAAGTCCTCGGGCCTCGAGTTGTCCACCTTGAGCGGCTCGGGCCTCTTGGCCGACCTCGTCGACGCCGCGGCCGAGGATGTGGTGGTGGTGGTGGTGCCGGGGGCCAGCTCCGGGGACATCTTGGCTTCTTTGTCCGTCGTCGTGGTCGCAGTAGTCGCGGGGGGAGCTGCGGCATCTGTGGTTATAGCGGTGGTGTCGATCACCGCTGTCGGGGCGGCTTGCTCCGGCTCAGCGGTGACGTCTTTGATTTTTTCGTCCGCCATGTCTGGGGCGTGTGCGTCGTTGCGACTCGGGGGTTATTGATCAGAGAGAGAAACAGGTCGACCTAGGGAAAGAAAATGAATAGTTCCCTGGGGGGAGGAAGGAGAAGAGAGCGAGGGAAGAAAGAGAAGAAGAAAAGAGACAGATGTGGAAAAATAAGATAGGTTCAAGAAAAAAGCTTGGCCATCATCATGGAAAGTGGCAGATAGCCTGACCATTTAATCTAAGAACGAGAGCAGAAGAAGAAAGCTATGGCCTTTTACTGATGGGTCCCCTTAGCTTAGCGCAGCAGCACCGCAGGGCCAGCATGAACGACTCTTGGGACGGCACTGTCCGGTACGAGAGGGCAGTGCAAACGGTGCAGCACGAGCAAGAACAGGGGGGAGGCGGGGGGGGGGGGGGTTAAGTGGGTAGGTAAAGTGGTGGTAAAGTAACCTGGACAGTGGAGGATGGGTAGGGGTGCATAGTTGGGTTCCAGTGCTACTGCGGATCGTGGAGATGCCGGGAAGACGGGCTGCCACTAAGGAGGCTTGGGGGCGAGCCTCTAATAATACATTATATGTATGGTAGTAGCTACTCCGTGCCTCCAGCTAGTAATTCCATCCATGACGGACCCGACTGTTCGTCTTCGCCTTCGTCTGTCTTCCGTCTTCCAATCCCATCAGTGGACTAATCCAGAACTTTTTCCCAACCGGGCAGGGGAGAGAAAGGGAGACAAAGGGCTCATCATCCATCCATCCCGACGGAGAGGGAAAAGGCACGTAATACCGCGGGGGCGAGGCGGGGGGACAAGTCGAATTTTATTCAGATAAAAAAAAGAAGAAAGTAAAAAAAGAAAAAAGAAAAAACCCACCGCAATATAAGATATTGATTACTCAAGAACGGCATACTCGACCCTTTAATTCCATCTGGCTACGGCGTGGTTCTTTTTCGAGGCTTCGGCTACTCATGTTGCGGCGCGGTGCTCTCCTGATATGGAAGCGTTTTCAGGTTAATTGACTGCTTAATACCATACTTCTTTTCCAGTACGGAATACTTAGTGTCATATGTAATAATAGGGCCATCGAACTGGATCGTTTCACGCCGGGCCTGTCAAGGATTTCTGCGAAACCCGCCGGTTCCCACGTTTGTATCCTGCTGTTATTGCTATTTGCACCGAGTATGTTCTGAGACCATCTCTTAGTCCGACGCAGTAACCACACCACTGTCACTTTCTACGGTGATGCAAACATGGGCCGTCCTCTTGCGTAATGCGAGCTTCTGCATCGTTTGCCCGCAAAAGTATAGAATCAGAGAATGCACAACAATGCAATCTCCAATCCGTTGTTGGCTACCGACCCATTCTTGAACGGCCAGTCCCGTAACAGCACCACTACTGCTAGGGTAGTAGGCAGAGCAGTGGAGCTCAAACTCAAACTTCTTCACTCTCTCTCTCACTGCGAAAAGGTTCATCTCAGTCATCCAGAGCATCCACAATAGACAACATCAAACCATCTCTCGCACACCCATCCCCTCCCCCTCCACCCTCATTCCCTTTCCTTTGTGGATCACAAAGCTACCTGGAAATCGCTACAATCATCATGGACGACGAAGACGGCGGCCTCTTCGCCATCGCCCTCTCAGACTCGGACGCCGACGAGTCGCAGAAGACCCAGGACAAGCTCGCCGCCGCTCGCCGCCGCACGGAGCAGACGGAGGAGGAATACCAGGCCGTCAAGGACTCGTACGGGACCAAGATTGAGAATGGAAATGTGAGTTTTTTTTGTCTCTGCCGCTTCATATTCCTCCCCCTATTCCTATTTCTACTCCTCCTCGCACTCCCCCCCCCCCCCCTTCTCTTTCTTCTACTCAGGGCTCCTTCATATTCACTCCTCTCCATGTTCTATTTCACCTTGCAACTTAGACTATCCCCTCTCCCTACTTGCTATCATACAAAAGAAGAATCAAGAAGAAAAAAAGAAGAAAAAAGAAGAAGAAAAGAAGAAAAACCCAAGAAAAGCAGAGAAGAAAGAGGAATGGCAACACAGCAATGCTCGCAGTGCTCGCAGTGCTCACCAATCTCACACTCCCCAAAACAGATTCACGAATCCTTGTCCCTGCCCCTGAGCGCAGACGCGAACAAGCAGCAGGCGCAGGACGTCGTGCACGCCGTCGAAGAGCTCTACTTCTTCCGCCGCTTCGCGCAGGCCGTCCAGGTCGTGGACCGGGCGCTGGGCGACGCGGACTGCTCTCGTAGAGACGCTGGTGGTGATGGTGATAGAGACGCGGGTGGTGACGATGGCAGCGGCAGCGACGGCCCGTTTGACCAGGAGACTAAGAGGCTGCTAAGCAGTTATCGTGAGCGCTGTAGGCAGAAAATATGATACCCTACCCTTATTTACCAATAAATTCAAGAATACAAGACATGGCAAGCCTCAGAATATCGTGAATTTCCGGGTCATACATCCTCGACGCGCAGTTTGCGCGCGGCTTCTACGCAGGCAATATCTTTGTCACAAAATTGTAAACAGTTAATTTCAAATCGAGAACATTTATTTCCGTTGGTGCTATCTACGGCTTGGGGCCATTTTTACCGGGAGGTTTACTCGAGATGGCAGATCCGGGCAAAACAGGTCATATGACGAGAGTTTTGCCGGATCTGCCATCTCCCTCCCTTTAATGCCCATTGAAACCTGTAGCACATCCTCCAGTGCAGATTTATAGCTAGGGGGGAAGGGTATACAAATCTGCAAAACAACTAAAGAAAATTCAACTCGATGAATCCCTTGACCGCTTCCCCAGTCCCAAATATCCTCTTTTGGGACACCATCTCCCTGTCTTCTCAACGAAAGGGCGATATCCTGGCGCCGCTAGGACTCTCGCGATGCCCAGCGAGATGAGGCAAGCCCCTTGCCCTCTGCCAGGAGTTGAGCAGTGCGAGACATGCGGGGGCGGGCCTGGGCAGGTGCAGGGGCGCCTGGAGAAGAGACCGTGGCTGCGTTGACACCACCAGAGTTATCATCGGTACCGGCAGTAACCGCGGGGGCTGTGGTAACCTCAGGGACGGTAGTAACCTCGTGGACGGTAGCTTGCTCAGTCTCAACTTGCTCTCTCTGGGTGACCTCGGCATTAGACGCGTCGTGGTCGATGGAAAGATTTGGGGCTCGAGATGGGCCACCGTTTGAACCATGACACTGTCCATCTGTGGGGAGACGAAGGAATATCTTCGAGGCCGTCATGTCCACGGGAGTCGAATGTTTGGCGAAGCCAGTCTTGGAACCAATCTTTCCACCAGCGGACGAGGAGCCCGGCTTGGGGAACACGAGACTCTTCATGCGATTAGTTATATCGACAGCGTGGTCACGTAGGCTCTCGAGAACTTCTGGATGGTAGACCAGACGGGTGGCCTCATGGCCGAGTCCCTTATCGATGAGAGGGTTGGTGTTGAAGCCCTCAGACACAAAGTCAAGGGCATTCTTGTACTGAATCATGCCCTGAACCGCCGCATTAAGAAGGGTGGCATCACTCGCGCTGTATACCCAGTCCTGGGCCCTCCATCCATGGTTCATAGCCTCGTGGACGCCGGCCATGGCCAAACTCTTGTCGGCCTCAGGAATGTTCTTCAGAAGAGCGGACAACTCATTGACGGCTTTGAAGAGAGGCTTGAGAGCTTGGGACATGACGGTAGCGAACTTTTTGCGAACGCGATCGGACGCACCGTCCATGTCAAGGTCAATGAGGACGCCTAATCTATCCGAAGCAGCATTCTTGTTGAAAAGCTTAGATTCGAGCGGCAGAGTCAACTTGTCGGAATCATCGACAAGGGTGCCTTGAGTCTGAGTCTGGGCCTGGGCCTGGGCCTGGGCCTGGACCTGATGGTTTGCAGTGAGCAAGCCAGGAGCCGTCTCTCCGCCATTGTTGGAGGTGTTGGTCACGCCCATGTTGACAAGCTTGATGCGATCAATATGGTCCAATACGTCATTTATGTACTTGCAAAGCGCAGCGGCGTGCTGTGCAGTAGCAAATCGCAAAACAATATTCTGGTATTCGGGATGATCCCATTCGACCGCGAAGTCTACACCATTGGCCTTGGGCTCAGAGAGACCCTCAAGGTCAATGTTTCGCATTTGGTTTTTATTGTCCTCAAATCGCAGCACAGCGTTATCACGTTGCAAAATCAGAGCGAAGTGAACCTTCTGGCAGGGGGCCTGGGTGTCTGAGACGAGGAGGCACATTCCGCTGCAAAGCTCCCAAACCTCGGGAGTTTCGCCGGCTTGTGGGCGTTCCGTATTCTCGATAACGACGCAGTCTTGCATCTCAGGAGCGATATCACGCTTCTTGGAAAAGACTGGGAGTGCCCTCGGCTTATCGGAACGGTCCCAGGGGCGAGTTAGGATAGTGCCTGTGGGGTGAGAGCGAAGTTCCTCGCGGGCTTCATTGTCATCAATTGTAGCTAGAGTAAAGTCAGTTGTCTATATCGATTGAGCTTAGAACGGATTCACTTACTGGCCCAAGCGCCGATAAGGGACTTTTTGAATTCCACGGGCACGGCGTTGGTGCTGTTCTTGTCTACAGTAGGGGTCCAAGTTGGAACGTTCCTGGGGCGGCGATCCAGAGGAAGGTTGTCAAGGCGAGCACGGCCCAGATCAGCCTGTTTTGAAGTCGTACATGTCAGTTACCGTTACATTTCATGAACTGTCTCTGGAAATGGGAAGACAAAAGCAACCCCCACGCGTGCGATAGAGGCACGTGGTGCGGGAGTGGGAGTGGGAGTGGGAGTGGGCGAGCGCTGACAAGCACCGCGAGGCTTGACGTTATAGATGCTTGGGAACGGTGAAAAAGAAACAACTTACTCTCATTTGAGCTCTCACGGCTTCATCGCGACGCTTGGCGTCTTGGTCATCCGCAGATGCCATCTTTGAGCTCTTACGCTAGGAAGCGATGGATGATTGTGCGAGGCAGGTAAGATGTAGATATGGTTCTCCACAGCAGTCGTGGGAGGCAGAAGCCGCGAGGCTTCGATGTCAACAGAGGCTGTTGACTGCTATTGGTAGAAGAAGAAAGAAAGAAGGCAAGGTAGTACTGCTCTTGAACTGAGTGCAGTGCAAAGTTGGAAGAGATTTCTTTTTGCCAGAACCAAAAGAATTGCAAAAGGCAAAACAGAAAATGTGCGTGTTGAGAAGGGAAGGAAAGAAGGAAAGACCCAAGAGTGGGACCGTGATTTAATACTTGCTTGCCTCGCTAGAAATTACGTACCTGGCAACTACGTAGGGGACCTTCCACTGAAGCTTCACTACCTATGCTACCTAACAGCCACCATCAGCAGCATCCCCTTCTATCAGTTTCTATCCAGAAGTGTCTAGCAGCCGGCAGGCACCTGGTACCGGCTGTGAGCCTTCCATCATCTTCTTCACGGGCGAGACTAGCACCGTCACGGGTTGCCATATACCACCTACCTCGACTCAGCTATCCCTCACTTTTAGTTGTGTCTATATAGCCCGAGGTTTACGTCTGATGTATGAAATCACTTGATGCGTGCCTAGTCTCCCACGCGTGCAGCATTCTATATTCACATTGCACTCTGTGCCCCTGAGGCTCAACAGCTTTTGCGTAAATCTCCCAACTACCTGTGTGACCCACTGCCTCATAGATGCTCCTTCCCTGGCATGGGCCATGGTCATATTTTTCTTTATGTGTGATGTTATGATTTACCAGGCCAAAGATCTCGCCGTAGCACATATCGAGGACGATGCCCAGAGCACGCAGCTGTCACCAAAACTCGGGGCAGTTCGTAAATTGAAAGTAATCGTATTATATCTAGGCAGTATAGACAGCCTATGACGAGAATTTTGGCTAATGTTGTTTTTGTTTTTGCTGTGGAATTACCTAGTGGCTTCGCGATTCCCGCCCTCACTAGGTCCAGTGGCGTGGGTGTTTGCCATGACAACTTTTGCAATTAATTATTTTTTTGACAAGTGCTTCGTCTTTAGCATCTGGTGATTGTACATGATCCAAATATCAAGAAAGAATGCATCATCTTAATCATCTGTACCAGCGATTAGTCAACTTCCCGACTTCACCCAACCCAACGCCATATCAAGGTGGGCGCGTGCGGATGACCAGAAGGCATCCAATCTAGAAACAGCCATCTTTGGGCATAGAACACAAGGTCTTAGCATGATTATCAGATTTATCAGACGAACATGCCAATGTTGCACCCCCCTGGCGGCAAATACTGCGTGCCTCGTGTGCGTCGTTTGGTTTCTCTGCGTGCCAAATACCTATGACTCCGAGCCCGGACCCCAACTGATGGAAAGAATACGAACAAAGCCCCTGCCATGCAGTTCTGAGTTAATTCTCCATACCTCTGACGTTCACGTTCAACTGAATCTCCATTTCTGACCATATCCTCCTCTCCAGGTTTCCAACGATCCGATGACCGTGTACGATATCAGCCTCTACCACTCTCCTATTACGCATTGTACTTAAACAAAGACTATGTTGATAGTTCTTGGTATCTCGTATTTCATACGTAAAGCTCATCCTATTGATTGCATCAATGATTTATGCAGCTATGATGAACAGGACTCTCTCGAGGCCCTGGTGGGGTGACAATTGGGTCAAAGGTTGGATAGATACTGCCCGAGATCGAAACTTTTCGACCTGATCTGAAGAAATATAATCAATCTATCATACCACCGCAATATCTCTCTACGATTATAGGTCAAAGAAATAGGCGTGGCCTTGTCGGCAATGCAATGTTGAAATGCTTGCGTTGCTTCAGGCGAATAGCGCCAATCGCCCGATTTCTCTCGTCGTTCCAACACCACCTGGCTACCCCGTATCTAACACGTGCATCAAGTTGCTTTACGTAAGCTCAACGACCTTGGAGATGCGTAGTCAACTTGGAATTTCAATATTGTCATTTGCCTGCCTCTCCTCTCCCTACGTAGGTCTTATCACCATACACACGGCACTATAAGCCCTCCCTTCGCAAGGATATGCCAATATGCCCAGTAGTGTAGTCTTTCGAGGGTATCTTGGATCGAATCGTAATGTGAAAAGGCGGTAATCGGTCTATACGAGCCCTCCCAGTCTTTACGATGTCGCGTTGTTGAAAATGTGTGGTCGGTATCGCAGTCCACCGCCCACAAACAGGATGAACGCTTCTAAAGAAGATCAAATCGTACGGGGACTTTGCTAAACACCTGGTTCAGTCATCTCCAGTCAAGTTACCAGTCTCTTATTCTATGACGAGTAACTAGTTTGATAAACGTGAATAGAAGGCATCTACAAAGCATGAATTCCAAATTAGCTTCACCCTCTTTCCATAAGCATCACTTACCAGAAGCCTTTGCGCCAAAAGAATAGCCCGACCGCCCCGAATACATTTTCACCATGCTGGCAAAGAGCTGCCAGGCGTGACAAGCAGGATTTAGCACACATCCTGGCTTTACAAGTCAATATTGCCAAACTTGTCGTGGTGGCAAGTGATGAGAGAAGGCGTGATTGAGAAAACTGCCAGATTTGCTTTTCTTAGGCATAGGGCTTTTGGCCATGGCGTAAAGCAGCAACGAATAGCAATTGGCTGGCTTTCTTTTGCCAGAAATTACAAAGTCACTCGTCCCCTTGCCTGCTCTTTGGTTGGCTCCTTCCTCGAGCTTCGTCACTTGTGGCAGTAGCCTACGAAAGCAGTCTCTATCTAGTACCTAGTACTACTAGCGGTTATTACTACTAATAGTGTCTATCGTAGCCGACGGAAAGCATTATTCGAAAGAATACACACCGTAACAATCGCCTTCGAAACTACCCTCGCAACAATCTCGAGCAGTATGCGCACTATTCCACCTGCCTTCGTGGCTGACGATTATAGCCTCGAGAAAAGCACATTCTATTCTAGCTCCCCTCGCAGCCGCCAGCAGCCGCCTATCAGAGAGCGCTCTCTCTCGCAACTAGCGAAGGCAGTCCTCAGCAGTCCATATGCTCCCACCGCACCTCTCGTGGCATCCCTCACAACCTATGAAGGTAGCCTCGAATGGAATGGAATATATACTACGAATGCAAACAACTTTTCAAGGCCCTTACCGACTACGAGGTACGTTAGCAACAGAACTTTAGAACGTACATAAGTGTCTCGAAGCTCAGATACTACAAGATACTGGTTGATAGTGGTGGCCATCTGGCTTTACTCGCTCTGTGCTGTCGCGCCTCATACTGCCTCATTTCGACGAGGAACACTGGTAGCAGCTAATACTTCCCAGAGCCTCATTTACCGGTCGTAGCCCAATACCCTTCCTTCCTCAGTTCAATATATACACAAATTCTGTATCAACTTCGATCCGACTTCCAATGCTTTTCTCAGTTGCGGGCTATTTGTCCAGATTGGCTATGCTAGGGCCACACATGGCACGCCTTGGACACACAAACACACAGCGATGGTTTGGCATAACCAAACAGGGGCGCAGAATGTTCTTCAAGCACAAGAGAATCCCTATTCGGTTGGAATAAAGTAGGTATGCACAAATCATGGTGACCTTACAGAAGTTGGCGATGCTGTACAGCTGCTATGTACAAATGTCCCACTCTATCCAAGCAAAAGGACTCTCTCGGAATCTGAGCCACATGTCCTCCTACAGTATGGAAGAATGACCAGTGAGAAAATGAGGCCAAGGATTGCGATCTACCACCTACGGAACAGGAAAAATGAGGGCTGCGGAATGCTGGGCTTTGTGTTTCATCACCGACACCACAAACATGGGCTCTGCCTGACACTTTACAACCAGGCGACATTTTCCGTTTCCGAAAATACATGTTACCGCACAGAAAGGTCAACCGAAAGGAATGCAGTCCCAAGGTGGCGGTAGACTGGACTGCCAGAGGCAAAATGGCCCTTTCACCAGATCGATTCTCAGCGATATCTAGGAGGCAACTAGGTAAGGATTGTTTGTAACAAGTAACTATACCCATACGGAGTATACCTCGTAGAGCTATCATTAGCCTCACTTTTCCGCGCTTCCAAAGCGATATGTGACTATAATTAGTCTATCATGGTTGGGTTCAGGATGTTTCCAACTTGAAGGAGCTATATGGAGTACGAATTAGCTAATATTGAGACGCAATGATGAAAAGAAGGAACGGGTAGCATCAAAACGCCGCTCCCATCCCTTGCCCAACAGCAGTGGAAAGTTGGCCTTGATCACGGACACGTCCGCGACATACATGTACCTAGGGATAACCATTTTCATCTTGGTTTACGAAATAAGATATTGCAGCTAAAGCGGTATGTCTATACATCTGGCGCCCACGACACACACATGACAGCAATGCTTACAGTGCTAATGTTATACATTCGCAGCTCAAAGCCTCAACGAATACGAAACGAGAAGGTAGACTCTAGGAAGAACATCACGAAGCCGCGATCGAGTCCTAGCCATATTGTATCTTGTGTGGAACATTGTATATTTCAGGCCCTTCAATGTATCGGATCAACAGATACTAGATCTTTGTATTATCATATTATAGGCCACTGGCGTAGTACAGATAGCTTCAAGACTACGACTAAGCTTCTACATGGCAATATAACTCAAGCGAGATGCAATCTACCGAATTCAGGCACATAGGTGTGTATACGAAGCGATATTGATACGTGAAGGGCTACGGTAGTGGTCACGAGAGTACATCATAGCCTCGTATAATCCAGAAATCCCTGTATGGAAACAAGAACAATCTACACAACTCGCACAGTGATACCAATGGAAGTATAAGTGAGGTTCCCACTACGGCAATCATAAATAAGCTGCTCATCATGGGAAATATCACTCCCTGAGAAGAAAGTAGAGTATCGGATCCGGATCAAATTACGCTAGAAAATACCAAACTCGTTCTCTCGCTGTGGCATTCGAGCGCCCAGCAAACTACAAAAAGCAAAAATTGCCTAGCTTGGAGTCCAATCAGAAAATCGTCGACGGTAACGGTTTATCCCACATCCCTTTGGCCATTTATCCCAGGGGCTGCATCATCACAGGCGTGTCGTCTGGTGCGAGCATAGCATTGCTGCGCATTGAGTGGAAGTAGCTTCCTTTTTCAACCTGCAAAAAGTCACGCGCCTACTTTGGCGTCAGGTCAGTAGTAGAAATGAAGACGCGTATACGGCTCAAGGGCTATAACTCTGAGATACTGACATGCTCTTACGCAGTTAACATCAAATTATCCAGTGCGATAATTAAGCTATGGGGGTAAGCAGAGTATGCTGAGTACGATTCACGGCACTGCTTTAAATATAAGAGGCAAATTATCATAGACATATATCTCAGTCCACCACGATAAAGGGGTGTTTTTACGTCACCTCGTTACGCCAACGTGGTAAGTTTACAGCAAACCCCGCTTCTTTCATCTCCTCGCTCTCCCATAGATGCCTATTCTTCAAGGAAAAGATGGACTTTGTGGCCACGATATCACACCAAGTTTCAGCGATGAAAGCCCCATAGGAACAGAAATTGCTCAGACAGATACGTGTCCGCAACAAGAGGAATAAGTTTGTATTCAAAGCGCACTGTCTGCTGGATAAAACCTCTCGTTTGCGTTGCTGCTCGCGAGCACAGTATCAAGTACGGCTTCTACTAAATAAATGCTGCGTAGCTGTTGTTCTTGGTTGCAATGGATGTGTGGTAAGCACCACTTCGGGTATTATTTATATTATGGAAGGCCACTGATTCTGGGGGGGTTTTTTGATACAGGAAACCCCCAAAACTGCAATGAACGCCGTTGTTATTTTTTCAAACCCGACCTCCTTTTTGCACAAGTGTATCCATAATACAAACCACCACACAAAACCACCTACTTCGCAAACGTGTGCCGAGCGATCCTGATAACAACTACGACGGGCCCTTTATTGGCAGTATATGAAAGCTAGATGCGCTCCCGAGAACGAAGAAGTCGACATTGCTTTACACGGTAGCGCAAAAACAAGCTTCTTGTCACAGACTCGGTGGAGACTTCATCCCTGATACCCAAGATGGGGATACAAACCCAACAAACTCCTGAGTGGATGCCGAAGAATTTCTTGAAACAACAATACCAATACTATGTCTATCCACGAAATTCCATAAATTCCTTCATCTCACACTCCTTTATGAAGAAGATCCGCGTCACCGTTGGATAAATTCTTAGTCCCTACGTAATTGTTCGAGCCGCTTCTCAACCAACATGCCTTTACCCTTTAATGCTCAAGACATCCAGTCCATTATATAACGAACCGAATATATCAAGAATGCTATTGCGTATTCTGAGGGCGTATGCCCATCTTATGTGACCTCAAGGTACAACACTATGTATCCTTCTACTTAGCATCGTGAGCCTGTGTATTGGGTTATTCTTTGCATGGTAACAATTCACGGCTCTGTCTGTAACTTGGCAGCACATGAAGAATGACTGTTTAAATTGCACTATCGACGTCGTACGGTTGCAATCGTTGTCGTGAACAGCAGATATTATCATAATCGTATGATGTTTCAATTTAAGACAAAACCGCAACGGTCAAGACGTATATAGCATAGTATAGTACTTTGCTAAGCTGACACTTGATACGTGTGTGACATACGTTGTACCCTACTAGACTGTTTCCTTCAACATGTGTACCGCTGAGTTGCTTGGATACCATACTCGGTCGACGGTACCTTTACTGCACTTTCATGCAGGGTAAGCAGTGATGTCGGAGGTCACAAGCCAGCTCAGCCTCCGTCAGATTCGTCACCCTCGACTCCTCAGCCTACGCCAAGCTCAATGCTGGAGAATGGTATCCATGAGGTTTTTCTTTGAGGAAAAAAAAACTTCAGTGGAGGCAACGCCCGACTTGCGTTCGGTCGTCTCCATATCCGGCCCTATCTACGAAGAACGTACGCGACAGTTGGGGGCTGAGTCGATTACCTACTACCGATTACTGCTAGTATGTTGATAGTGTGGTGCTGTGGCGCTGTGGCGTCGGGAGACTATTTTTGCACACAATCGCGGGGATATCGAACCGCCACATCTTACTCGTCCTACAGGTGGTACCAGCTGCACTATTGACGCTGAGGCTTTCGAGACCTGCATTTGAGGGCGCCTTTTCTATTGGATGATGGGATACGCGGACGCGCATCGTCCCCATTCATGCCGCTGCTGATTGAGAATTGAGAGTCTGGTGACGCCCTGAGACTTGCTCAGATGATGATTGTCGCGAACGTTTTAATGGCCAGGTTTTGAGGCATATATGGTCGGGAGCCTATTTGGTTTATAAAAGATGCAGGTTCTTCTACTCCGTATGCTACTGAGGAGTACATATGAATGCCTGGGGGGATAATGCTGGAAAGACGCAGTGGCGCGTGCGTGCTACGCAAAGAGTGCCTGAGCTGAGGTCAAAGCTTTCCAAGGGCCACCGACGAAATTCAGGGAGTTGGAGGTGGAGGGCCAGAGGAGGTCTGATACGCGGGGTCGGAACGTCAACGGGGTCGGCCCTCCTGAAAAATGCCATTTCGACCAACGAGCATGCCGTACGAATTCCATGCTGAGAGGATCGCCAGGAGGATCTGCTGGGCGCCGTGGAAGATTAGGGAAGTGTAGGATTTGATTGCACAGAGGTCACAACCCGTTACTTAGTATCCGTACTAGATAAGACCTCTTGGCCTCGACGACTCTCCATTTTATTAGTGGCCGAATGGAAATTTGGACCCGAGAGGGCGGCTCCAAAAAAAAAAAGTCGCGAAGACGGTCACACGTTTGGACGCGAGTTACGACCATGTAACCACCCGACTTGCCGACGTTTGAGCCCCAGTACGGAGTAGGGACATGGCAATGACACCAGCACGTCTAGGCTGACGACGTCACAGTGGGTAGGCGTTGCTAACCACTCAAGGGGTCGCATTTTTTGACGGCAGCCTTTTGAAACACAGCACTGGACCCATCCTGCCAAGCCCCGCCATGTCTGGTCTTGGGGGCTTAATACATGCTCCCCAACGCTGTCAACAACTAAAATTGTAGCTCCAATTTCTATTAGCTAGCAATCCTATCCAACCCAAGTCTTTGTTCCCATTCGCTTGGGTAGTACGGAGTAGTAGTATACTATGCAGTGTCCTCTGAGCCCCTCGGAAATCTAGCGGCAAATCGGCTTCAGGGCTTTTTTATAGTAAAGTTGGAGCTACAGGTTTCCAACCCAATGGATGCAGGCGGTGCAAAACGGTTGTTCAGCTTCAGCCACTTCTCACCCTTCAGCCGCTGGCTCCCGTCTCGTCAGCTTGAAACCAGTACCAATCTACGGACTTATCCCGACTTGTATCCTTTTTTCCCTCTTTGCCCTATCGTAATCATTCTGTCGCTCCAAACATCTCTACGGAATATGGTACAGTGTACTCCGTACGGGCCACTGCTTCGTAATTGGAGCAAGTGTCCATGATAGCGTGCAAGTGGTCCGTGGACCAACAGGACGGGGAGCAAAGCTCGGTCGTCGATCTCTATTCCGTCCAATTCCAGAAATTGGCAGGGTTTCGCTTCCCCGTCAGTGTGTGTGTCGTCAACCGCACGGTTTCTGGCAAACAAGCGAGTGAGCGAATTTAGCGTGCCGCACCCGAGTTTCCATGCTTCACGTTTTCTTGTCTGCATTGCTCACAATCCGGTCAGAAAGGCAAGGCCACAAGTCATTAGTATAACCATGGATGTCATATCCTCGATTACGGAGTACGGAGTACGCAAGGCAAAGGTGCTGCGATAGCTTCCCTAGTACTCCCTACTCCCTACTCCGTACCTTTTACAACTGCACGCAGCTGAGAGGATTGACAGCCCAGGAAAGCAAAGCGAGTACGGAGTATACAACCTTTCAATGAAATACATCTATAATGAATGCTTTCTACTCCGTAGGTTTAGATAATATATCTTTTTAGCTATTTAGATTACGGAGTAATAGCCTTGACTTTATTCAGGCGTCTATTGTGTAGTTACTCCCTATTTACTAGTTAAAAACCCGTTGGATTTATTTTTTTGATTTACTTCGTTTTTAGCCATGTACGGAGTAGATTCACTATGTTAGGTCTATTTGTTAGGCGTTTATTGCGCGGTTGCTGGGTACGGAGTGTACGTGTTACTTAAAGCTAGGTACCGATTATGGTATGGTAGTGAATTACTTAGTTGGCCTCCCTGCCACGCTATTTTTCTTGCGCGCTCTGTGCATGCTCGTTCGTCGTCCTCAATCACCTCCCACTTTAAAAGAGTACCAGTCCCCTTCCCCACTGCCATTCCGTCGCAGAAGCTGTGTCAAGTCGTCTTCTCACAACTGCATCACCAGCGCAACTCGCGATAGCCTCATAAACTAACCCGCACCGCCGCTCCATACCAAGAACAGGCGATCCAATGGATCGTCGCGACCCTTATAGGACCGCGTCGCCGGCCCATCCTATCCAGCCTGGCTACCAGCTCGACGACAATCCTTATGGACGTCAGCAGAATCTTGATATGCCCCCAGCAGGCACACCTCAGCGATTTGGGTCCCCGAATGAATACCAGCGCTATGGTACGCCCATCGATCATAGAATGGGAACTCCCAGCGACAACCTTGCGCTGAATGCACCTGTGAGTTGTACATAGTCTGCGTCTTCTGAGGATTTTCTGCTGATGCCCGTCAAAGCATTCCACAGACAACCTCTCGGGCTATGATCATACCCATCACCCTCACGGTAGCGAATACTCTGTCAACCCACAAGCGCACCACGATGCCTACTACAACCAACCTTACGACCCTAGCCCGGGTCCTCACGATGACCAAGGGTATGATTATGAGGAGCAGCAGCGCCCTATGCTGGGCCACAAGACCACTGGCCTTAGCGATGAGCCATACAGCGATGCGCAGCCACCGCCGACGTCAGGCACGCCGGGGATTAAGAGGTGGAAGACTGTGAAGCAGGTTCTGTTATATCGCGGTAATCTGGTTCTCGATTGTCCTGTTCCTCCCATCCTGCTTCAGCAAAACTCCCACGGCGAGCGTGACGAGTTTACGCATATGCGCTACACCGCTGCGACCTGTGACCCCTCAGACTTCTACAATGAGAACTTTACCTTGCGCCAGCGGCTATTCAGCAAACCTCGTCACACCGAGCTGTTTATCGTCGTTACCATGTACAACGAGGACGACGTTCTTTTTGCGCGCACAATGGCTGGTGTGTTCAAAAACATCGAGTACATGTGCAACCGCCCCAACAGCAAGACGTGGGGCAAGGATGCCTGGAAAAAGATTGTGGTCTGTGTTGTAAGCGATGGCCGTTCCAAAATCAACCCGCGAACCCGAGCTCTGCTTTCCGGCATGGGTGTGTACCAGGAGGGTATCGCCAAGCAGCAGGTCAACGGAAAGGATGTCACGGCTCATATTTACGAGTACACCACGCAAACGCATTTGACAATCAAGAATGACGTTGTCTCCCTCGTCCACCGACGTCAGCCCGTTCAGATGCTTTTCTGTTTGAAGGAGAAGAACCAGAAGAAGATCAATTCGCATCGCTGGTTCTTCCAGTCCTTCGGCCGTGTTTTGGACCCCAATATCTGCGTTCTTCTCGATGCTGGAACCAGGCCTGGTGGCAGCTCCATCTACCACTTGTGGAAAGCATTTGACCTCGAGCCTATGTGCGCAGGTGCTTGTGGTGAGATCAAGGCTATGTTGGGAAGAGGTGGCAAGAACTTGGTTAACCCGCTTGTTGCTGCTCAAAACTTTGAGTACAAGATGAGTAACATTTTGGATAAACCTCTGGAGTCTGCTTTTGGCTTTATTTCCGTGTTGCCTGGTGCCTTCTCGGCTTATCGTTATGTCGCTTTGCAAAATGACAAGAACGGCCAAGGTCCTCTTGAGAAGTATTTCCTTGGTGAGACCCTCCATGGTGGCAGCACTGCTGGTCTTTTCGAGTCCAACATGTACCTTGCCGAGGATCGTATCCTCTGCTTCGAGCTCGTCACCAAACGCAACTGTCACTGGATTCTGCAATACGTCAAGTCTGCCAATGGTGAGACTGACGTGCCCGACACCGTCACTGAGTTGGTTTTGCAGCGACGTCGTTGGCTCAACGGTTCGTTCTTCGCCGCCATCTACGCTATCGCCCACTTCTACGAATTCTTCCGCTCCGATCACTCTCTATTCCGCAAGTTCTTCTTCTTCATCGAGTTCGTCTTCCAGACAATCAACATGATCTTCGCATGGTTTGCTATTGGCAATTTCTTCTTGGTATTTAAAATCTTGACTACAAGTTTGGGCGACGATGAGCTCCTCGGTAGAACAGGAGAGATCCTTGGCGTTGTCTTCACTTGGCTCTACGGCGTGTCTTTGGTCACTTGCTTTGTTTTGTCAATGGGCAATAGGCCAGCTGGTTCGGGTAAATTGTACTCTGCCATGTGTTGGTTCTGGGCTGTCCTGATGATGTAAGTGGTTTCGGCAACGAAAAAGTTGAAGGTTTTTTACTAACGAATGTGTCTAGTTATCTCCTCTTTGCTGCTGTCTTCATTTCCGTCAAGGCTATTATCAAGGATGTCAACGACTCCGATGGGTTCAACATTGATCAGCTGTTTAAGAACAAGGTCTTTTACACACTCATCGTATCAGTCATGTCGACCTATGGTATCTGGCTGGTCGCTTCGCTTCTCATGTTTGACCCGTGGCACATGGTTACCTCGTTGGTTCAGTATATGCTACTGACCCCGACGTTTACCAACGTCCTGAACGTGTACGCATTTTGCAACACCCACGATGTCTCGTGGGGTACCAAGGGTGACGACAAGGTCGAGAAGCTGCCCTCGGTCAACACCAAGGATGGCCAGGGCAAGACGGATCTCCCCGATGAGGGTGACTTGAACGCGCAGTACCAGCGTGAAGTCGCCCTGTTCAGCAAAAAGTTCCAGGAGGTCAAGCTGCCCCCCACGCCCTCGCAGCTCCAGGAGAGGCAGATGGACTACTACCGCGGTGTGCGTACTGGTGTGGTTCTTATTTGGATGATCACCAACTTCGCCGTCGCCGCGGTGGTCCTGAGCACCGGCGGCGTCGACAAGATTGCTCCCGGGAAAGAGGGCCAGGACGAGGAAGAGCAGGCCGTCGAGCGTTCCAACGTCTACATGGCCATTGTGCTGTGGAGCGTCGCTGGTCTTTCCAGCTTCAAGTTCCTCGGTGCGGTTTGGTTCCTGATTGTCCGCATGTTCCGCGGCGTCTAGAGGCTCCCCAGCCGGCTCTCTCTCTTTCTCTCCTCTCCTCTCTTCAAGTCCCTCGAGATCATCTAGCCACGACTATTTTGACTCCTACCTTTCTTCACGCCTCTTGCTTGTTTTTTGCTGTTGTTGTTTTTATCCGGCGCCACATTATACCCCCTCATGACGGGAAGAACGAGCTCTATTTCGCCTTTTTTTTTTCATTCACGACACCGCCAAGTTTGCCAGGTTCAACTTTTCGTATGGGGTGATGATTTCTTTTTCTTCTTTTTCGTTGGCGGCTTTTTTTTTTGCATCATGTTGGCATGTAGAAACGGGCTGTTGCTTTCTTTTTGTGTGGCTTTGTTTTCAACGGTTTTCTCGTATGTCGTGTAGCCTTAGATGCAAGCACAGCTAGCTAGCCGCTTCCCTGGAATATCAGAGGTTTGGCGTTTTTGGGGGGAGGGTTGGGAGGGGGGAACGGAGATGGAGAGACAGATGTGTACGTATATAAAGCACAAGACGAAATTTCATGAAAATACTTCCATCTCTCAGTTACGCATGGTGAAGTGAGAACATCCGATTTTGAGACACGTAAATAGGTTGACTACATACTCCCGATGAGTATTTGGGGGTTTTTTAACACAGTTTCTCGATACTACGTCCTACTTGCAGCGGTTTTGCAGATATATATATGGTATGTCTAATGTGTATATACATATTTGTAAGTGGTATTGCTGATACTCCGTATAGCAATCTGTGTTACATGATCCAAAGTCTCTCGCGCCGTACACTCGATAGGAGAACTCGCTTCAAGAAAAACCCCGGCTCGCGGCCGCGATCCGCCTCATCTGCTTCCAGCCCCTCAGGTACCAGGCCGCGGCCCCCGCGGCGGCGGCCTGGTGCAGGCAGGCGGCGGCGCTGAGGACCTGGACGGCCACCTCGGCGGCGAACATGTCCCGGTAGTCCCCGTCGGCGCGGGGGGCCCCCGCGACGAGCCTCGTCGAGGCCGTGGCCGCCGCGCAGGCGAGGTAGAGGGCGGAGGGGACGAGGGAGAAGACTGCGCGCGCGGAGTAGACGCGCGAGGGGGAGATGTGGCGGTCGAGCCAGCCGTTTGGTTCGTACCTGACGGTCCAGAATCTGCAAAAACAGGAGGTTTCTTCTGTCAGTTACGGAGGTAATACGCAGCGATAGTAAGTAGGTTGATAAGGGGGGATAAGAGAGGGGGCTGGACAAACGTTTGCGCAAAGACGGGAAGCATCTGGAGAAAGGGCCTGAAGATGGTAAACGCCGCGGCCGCGTCGAGCACTCTGGACGCGGCCAAGATGCGCCTGCACTGGCCGTGGTAGCGGCCCGAGCCCGCGGGCCAGGTGAGGACTATCCTGCCGTCCGGGTCCGGCCAGGGCTCGGCGGCGTCCTTGATGTAGCGGTAATCGCAGGTGAAATCGTTGGGACTGGAGTTGGGTGAAACCTCCCCGTCAGCCTTTTCCGCCTTCGTTTCCATACATCATCATGCCCGCCCTGGGAAGTAGAATCACTGAAAGGGGGGGGACGGGAAAGGGGGACACTTACTCATCGGCCAAGTCGTCTTTGATGATGCTGGCAAAGGCAAAGTGCACGGCTGACACGAAGAACATGACGAACACGGTGATTTTGGCAACGCGGAGGTTGTTCTTCAGCCACCAGGGCAATTGGGGTGGGGCGATGTTTTGAGGTGAGACGTCGTAGGCCTGCATTTCTTGAAGCTCTGGTTGGGCATACTGATTCGTGGTGCCATGGTGCTGGAAATGCGACTGCGTTTCCGACGCAGCAGCTGCTGCGGCCTCTAGAACCGACTTTTTGTACCCGTCGTCGTTCTTGGAAGCTTTTGTATACGCGGGGCTGGGTTCCTCGAGGGGCAGCTCATTGGGTCTGCGGCCGTTTTCCGGCGCCGGCCGACTCTGGGCGTTTGACGCCTTTTCCATGTCGCCCATTATTACAGGTTACTCCACTAATTTTTAGTTAAGTTATCATTACACCTGATAAGAATAAGGAGAAGAAGAAAAAAAAAGAAAAGAAAAAAAGGGACGTAGAAAAAGTGAAGTCGTTGGTGATGTTGCGCTCTTGGAGCTCTTTGTATCGCGCCACGAGGAAGGATGGGGCTAAGCTCCATGGGGTCCTAGGGCGTCCAGCTGAAATCAACCGAGACGTTATTACCGGCTATAAACTGCCGAGCCAAGATGCGATCGGTTCACATACAAAATATACAAAATCGTGTTGCTGTGATGGATGAGTCTTGATGGTCGAGTCACCTGCGATGACTCAACATCAGCATCCCGCGAAGCCAGAAATACCACAAACCGGGATCTTGATCTGCCGGCCACTCTCGTCATTGTGCAAGTTGATCCTTTAAGTACTTGGGAGAGCTCATGGCATTGGCATCGGAGTTCGTTTAGCTGGTTCGGATGGCCCTCCATTCATCCTTCACTTTGGGGAGTACTCGTTCGGGCGTTGACGCGAGAGCGTAATATGTTGCATGTCTCTCGGGATAGTCAGAGCCTCCATCTGAGCGAAGCATCTTCAACCTAGGTGGAAGAGGTGCATCCTTGAGTTGCGCCTGTTAGTTGATGTCATGTATGGCGGGGTTTGCAAAAACAGTTACCAGTCTTCGTATTTCTGCGGGTTTAGAGTAGCGTCGAGAGCCTGGGGAAGATTCAAATCCCCCGCGATGTCTTGTACACATCGACTCGCATAGGCCCTATACGGCTTGGGGCATATTTTTACGTGCTCGATAACGCACAGTGGCCATACAAGGCTGCGTGCAGCCGGGGAAAACATTTTGTTCTGCTCGTTGGCATGAACAAACGCAGGGACGCAGGCCATGATCTGCGCAGCAATATCTGTCATCTGATCTGTAGCATATTGGGCCAGGGCCAGCAGGTGGTGATCGTTTGACCGTAGGCCTGCGCTGGCAGCTAGTTCTTCTCGTTCGACATTTAGCTCTCCGGCAACGGCAGCCCCAATATACGTGACGAGGAAGATTCGTAAAAGTCTGATTGCATTCCAGACTTTGGCCGCGCGAATATCGTAGTAACCGTGGGCCAGACCATTGAAAGCCCAGCTGGGTGTCTCGGCCTTTGGTAGGGTGTAGTAGCTGAGCTCCTTGGGTAGCGCTCCTGCAAACAAGACGAGGCTTTGATCCATACGGCGCGCTTCAAGCAACATGCTGTACGTAGGAGGGTTATTCTTGCTCTGTGCCTTGATGTGGGCGACCTTGTGGATCAGAGGGCTAAGCTTGAATGTCATATTGCGAGGGTCAAGTAGCGGCGTGGCCTCTTCGCAAAAGTGCAAAAGTTTGGGCGGAATTTCCTGCGACATTTGGATGCAGCTCGTCCTGACGTTGTTACTGGCCTGCCCGAATATCCGCTGTGAGATTGGCGACTTGAGACTCGCAACGCCTCGTAACCTGAATAGTTCCAGTGCGCCAAACGTATGCGTTGTCCAGCTCTTGGGCGAGGAAGACTCCCCTCCTTGGAACACGACGGCCTCGAAAAAGCCCAGCAGCAGAACTGCGGCTATTGTTCTGTCACTCACAGATGTGACATCCTGGGCCAGTGCGGTATTCGTATATGCAAGAGCTGTCGAATACCATCGCCTGGCAGTATTCATATTCCGGGGAGACCTGATGCGGTGAGCATAGGCTGCCAGAGCAGTCGCCGAGAGGGCTGTAGTGAAGGCATCATCTTTACGGGTATTCGGCTCGCAAAGATGCGGTAAGTATGTCTCAAAAGGCGTCGCAACTATGTACGAAGACATGAAATATGCCATGGAAAGTAGCTCTTCTGGCTGACGTGGTCCAGATGCAGGGACGCACACGACCGGGGAGGCGACATGTCGGCATTGGCTCCTCCCCTCTTTCTTGGCAGTGATGCCGGTTGTAGGAGGAGGAGGATAAGGAGGGGGAGGGGTTCCCTCGGGTGACGATGCAGGCGACGGCGTCGCTAGAGCATTGAGGTGCTTCGCATACTTGGTTGTCACACGGCCAGTCTCGTTCCTAAGACGCAAGGCGGTAGTATCTCTATACCCGCAGTATTCCCCCTTTCGTAGACACTGGCCGCAAGAAGGTTGAATTCTATCACACTGACAAGAAGGGTAAGTAAGTCGTCAGTCATGGTAGAATGGCCAAGTGCCGAATATGACAGGTAAGACACGTGGAAAAGAGATGGGTGCAGCATATACTCCGTATATGCTGGGTGGGTAGTAGCAGTAGTAGCCTCTCAGTGTCTTACCTTTAGTCTCCGCGCTCTGCAGGCGTGACACGCTGTTGACGGCTTGCCGCTGAAGACCATAAGAGCTTTGGGTCGCGAAGCGAGTATGGTAACCTACTAACAGAATAGCGTAAATGGTAAAATTGAGAATTACGACACCGATGATAATAATGCCAAGGAGAAGCCGCCCAGAATTTTGCTCTGTTTTTTTCTCTTCCCTAGTTTACGAAAAGATATACTGAATATGGTAAGGAAAAGAAGTGAGTTTGAGGAATGATGGCCAGGTCCCAAGTTGTCAAGTTGACGTCGGCAGCGAGGGCGGATCCAGGGTGTCAGGACCACAAAAGTAATAGAAATCACGGCAAATCACAGAAAACACACACGCATTAGCGCCGAAATGCCCACCTGGAAAAGGGAAAACGTCTTTTTTTTTGGACAGGGGAGGAGGGGACCACTGCAGGCTGTGCCAGGGCCGCAGCTCGTGCTCATCACTGCAACTTGCAGGCCGTTTACTGGCCCCTGCAGGGATTTTACTGGGGTTACCGGGAATTTACCGGGGGGGGGGGGGCGCTCTTAGGGGTCCAGCGGTGGTCCGCTCGTGGTCTACGGAGGAGTATTACCTGTGCGTCTCGGGTTGATCTGGTATCCTCATTGGACAACTTCCCGACCTTGCTGTCTCTTTGTCTCTTGGGACGTTCCGATTATCCGGCAGGGCTGACAGAGCCACGACTAAGGACTGAATTATTCGACATGTTCCTTCGCGCAAGGCCGATATGAGCATGACTGGAGCGAAACCATCCATCCATAGACCGTTCCCCCAAACACTGTTGCTGGCGTAGTGGATTAGCGTCGAAATGCCTACGCTTTTGGGAAATCAATTCGACATGACCTCAAGTTTGTGTTTGTGTGGCTTTGCGCAGTGACGGAGATGGGAAAGGGAAGAGGGCCAAGAGGAAGGGAACTACTCGTTGGACGTGATTGCAAACACTGCTACAGCAGTAGTAGGTATGTATGTATGTTTGTGCAAATATACTTTATATAAATGGAATCCCTTCTGCCAATCCTCGAGTATACAAACACAAGCAACACCTCAATCACGATACTACCCAAATATCCTCGACAACAATACTCTTGATCCTAATCATCTAATAACTTCTATCCCACCATGGCTCTCGGCAGTGCTGGCTATGTTTCCATCGTCGAACTCATCATCTACCTCCCCTGCCTGGTATTGGCTATCCTCGTCTGCATCAGACATGGCTGGCGGAGATCTGGAGGATGGCTCTACACCTTTATCCTCTGTCTGGTCCGTATAATCGGCGCCATTTGCCAGCTCGTCACTTATACCAGCCCCTCGAAAGAGCTCTACCAAACCGTCTTTACTATTGATTCCATTGGTCTTTCTCCTTTACTGCTCGCTACCATGGGGATCATCAACAGGATGTGAGTTTGTGCCGCCATCCCGCCTCCGCTCTGTCGGTGGTCCAGATTCCTCCACGCTCACGGCACTGACTCGATTCCAGGCTTGACGTTGTTAGTTCTCAGGGCAGAACCTTGTTTCCCCGAAAAGTGCTCCGTTCGGTCAATATACTCATCATCGTCTCTCTTATTGTCGGCATTACGGGAGGCTCAACCACGACTCCTTCGCCAGACGGGTCGACGCAACCGTCGGCAGCAGCCAAGGTCGGCTCCATCCTCTACATCGTAGCCTTTGGCTTCTTGACCTTCATATTCGCCCGTTCTATATCGAGTTGGGGCCTGCTGCCCGGTCCCGAACGACGCGTCCCCTTTGCCGTTGCAATCGCTTGGCCGTTCATCCTTGTCCGCCTTCTATACTCCATCTTCGTCGTCATTATCAATGACAGCCACTTCAGTGTGGTCAACGGCAGCGTGGCTGTGCGGGCTGCCATGTCTGTTGCGGAAGAGATGATTGTTGTCATGGTCTACCTTGCCCTGGCCCTCACTCTTCCCAAATTTGAGCCGCCCAAGGTGGAGGAGGAAGAACTCTCAAGTCGCATCGAGGAACCGCGTCCAAGGCGTCAGCGTGGTTACCAGTAAAGGTGCGGATGTAAAGGAGCGTGGGGTTTTGACAATCTCGGTGATTGTCAAGGTATGAAATGAAGAAGCATATCCAGTTGGTTCTGGGGTGTTTGCAGAGACATATCTATGCTGTGATATGTTTGCAGCCATTAAACTTTGATTGCGTATGTATAGAAGGAAACAGCACCAGAAATATGTGTGAACCAGGATAGCGAGTTGGAGTTGTAATTTTCAATGGTTTATATTCAGATATCTATTCACTCTTATTTATTTATTTAAATTATTCCTTCATATTCCTTCAATGCATACTTCGTACTTCTTGTACACGTTTGGTGCTGTATAGGGTAGTTGCTAAGGGCTAAGATATCGGAGCGCGGCGGCTGAGGTCAAGTTACTTTGTCACTTCCAATCCCAGGTAGAGACCACTATATGATTGGCCATAGGAAAAGATGATTGCATCACTTGACATGCATCGTGGAAAACTCGTGCGCGAGTCGGAATTGCCAATTCTCAGCTATCGCCAAGGGGCAAAACCAGGTTGATGCGGAATACGGAATACTCATTGTAGGATTTCCCGCCATGGTCAAAGATGAAAGGGGTCAGAAAATATTGAGAAAGCAATCGTCACAAATTGGCTGGAGAAGTGCTTGATGTATTCTTTTCGCCGTTGGCGGGGGATGGTTGGAAACGGAAAACTACGCGGAAAGCTCGCAAGCCTCCTCCTCTCGCGTTTTCCACTTTCCCACCAGATTCCCACTTTCCCCCACCACTTCTCTCCACGCACCACTTTCTCCCCTCTTCTCCTCGCCATGAGTTGCTGCACCATCTCCACCACCTAAACCCGCTTGTGCTCCAACCGCGATATCTGGCTTCGTAGCTCAAAGGTATTCAAGACCACCACACAATGTGACGCAAATTTCCGTGGCACCTGGTTGGTCGTTGCGGACTACCGCATTCCGCCGCCGGCTCGGTGTCAATTCTAGCGAGGTGTCTACTTAAGATGTGAGCTTAGCACTCATTGATAATTCTTTTACTTTCTTTCTTTATCCATCTCTACATATCTCTCTGTATTCAACTCGCAGAGTACATCTTGACAATGTCGTTTCCCGAGACCCAGCCAGATTGGAACAACCTCAGGGTCCTCCACCGCAACACTCTGCCTCCCCGTGCACACTTCTTCCCCTACAAGACTGAGGAAGCGGCACTCTCGTTTGACCGCGAGCAGTCAGAGTACAAGTCCCTGAACGGGACGTGGAAGTTTCGTCACGACCTCTCCCCGTTTGAGGCACCCGAATGGAGTCAAGTTGACCCCGTGGCTGACGAGTGGGACAACGTCAAAGTGCCCGGCCAGTGGCAGCTTCAGGGCTATGGCAGGCCACTCTACACCAACGTAAACTATCCGTTTCACGTCGATCCCCCCAATGTACCTCATGAAAATGAGACTGGCTCATATTGGAGGCAATTCACAGTCCCCGACGGTTGGAATGGGCAACAGATTCGCCTGAGATTCGAGGGTGTCGATTCCTCCTTTCACGTCTGGGTCAACGGCACCGAGGTCGGTTACAGCCAGGGAAGCCGGAACCCTCATGAATTCGACATCACAAGTCTCCTGAAGGAGGGTATCAACACAGTGGCCGTTCGAGTATACGAATTTTGCGATGGATCGTACATCGAGCGTCAGGATCAGTGGCTACTATCCGGCATCTTCCGTGACGTCTATCTGTTGTCTTTCCAGAAGGACGCCATCGTCGACTTCAACGCCATAGCTGAGGTGGATGAGAGTTTGACTTTGGCTGTTTTGAAAACAAACGCAAAGGTTCAAGGTGCTTCCGGAGACGTCAAGGTCAAGCTCAATGCCCCTGATGGCTCTCTTGTCAAAGAAGATACGTTCTCTTCCGACTCGGAGAGTACTATTACTGTGTCCGGTGACGCTCTCAAGCTGTGGTCTGCTGAGGACCCTGTTCTATATACTGTCGTCATTACCTATGCCGGCCGCAGCATCGCCCAGCGAATTGGCTTCCGCAGGATCGAGCGCAAGGACCCCAACTTTTATGTCAACGGCAAGCCTATAATATTCTACGGCATGAACAGACATGAGCACCACTACCTCTACGGACGTGCGGTACCATACGAGTGCATGAGGGCTGATCTCGTTTTGATGAAGAAGCACAACATCAACGCCCTCCGATGCGCCCACCAGCCCAATGATCCTCGTCTGTACGAGGTCTGTGACGAGCTCGGCCTCTACGTCATTGCTGAGGCTGACCTTGAGACGCATGGATTCGATCCTGTAGAGAGATCCAACATCAAAGACCAGAACATCAAGTCCATGTATGAGATCCAGGAGGAGTCATACAAGACCGCCAACAGATGGACGTCGGATAACCCAGAGTGGAAAGAAGCTTACCTCGACCGCGCCATCGAACTGGTACAACGCTTCAAGAACTACCCCTGTATCGTGTTTTGGTCACTGGGGAACGAGGCCTTTTACGGTCGCAACCACGCCGAGATGTACAAGTGGATCAAGAACGCCGACCCTACGAGATTGGTTCACTACGAGGGTGACCGTGACGGCGTATCTACGGACATGTATAGCGTCATGTACTGGAGCCCCGACGAGATGAGGCAGCACACCAAAGACAAGCCCGACCGCCCTCTGATCCAGTGCGAGTATGGTCATGCCATGGGCAATGGGCCTGGTGGTCTGACGGATTACATCGATGCGTACCGTACCGAAAAGCTTCTCCAGGGTGGGTTTATCTGGGAATGGTGCAACCACGGCCTCGAGAAGCGTGAGGGCAACGTCGTGTACAAGGCATATGGTGGCGATTTCGGTGACTACCCCAATGATGCTGACTTTGTCATGGACGGCATGGTATTTAGTGATCACACGCCCACCCCAGGCTTGGCTGAATACAAAAAGGCCATTTCACCAGTCACCGTTTCTCGGGAGGGTGATAACCTGGTGTTCAAGAACCACTACGACTTTATCGACTTGAGCCGCCTGGAAGCGACTTGGCACCTGGTCAAGGAGTCGGGTACAACAGAGGAGAAGGCGCTGGACCTACCGACCATCAAAGGGGGTCAGACAGGGACGATCAAGCTTCCCGACGGTTGTCCTTCCGAGGCGAGCGGTACTTGGTTCACTGCTAATTTCCGTCTCAAGGATGATACTAGGTGGGCGAAGAAGGGACATGAGATTGCTTGGGTCCAAGTACCTCTGTTCAAGGAGGGCGTTCTTTCCCTCGTCAAGGTGCCTAATGCTACCAAATCAGCATTCACAGTCCGCGAGTCCCGAGGCCGTCTGCATATCACTTCGCCTTCATATACTTCCAACTACACGTTTGATCTGGTCCGAGGCAACCTCTCGTGGTCAACAGAAAAGGGAGAGATTATCACGAAGGGACCTGAGCTGGGTCTTCATCGCGCCTTGACGCAAAACGACGTTGGTGAGCGCGGCGAGGCACCAATCTGGCGACGCTTCCGCGTTGAGTCTGCCAAGCCTCACCTCCGTTCTGCGACCTGGGAGGTCAAGGACGGCGTAGTCACCATCACAGCCAAGGTTCGCGTGGCCCCTGTCGTGCTGGAATGGGCCTGTAACGCGACCATGACGTATACCCTCAGCGAGGCAGGTGTTCACCTGCACACCAAGGGTGACTTCTCAGGCACTTACCCCGAGACTATTCCCCGTATAGGGCTGTCCTTGAATCTTTCTAAGCACCTCGACTCTGCCGAATGGTTCGGACTCGGCCCCGGAGAATCATATCGGGATAAGCAAGCTGCCGCTCGCGTAGGCACCTTCAAAGCGACCGTTGACGAGCTGTACACGCCGTACGAGTGGCCCCAAGAGAGTGGCAACAGGCACGACACGCGCTGGGTGCGCATTGCACCATGCAAGCCGGGCGAGCACGGCGGTCAGGCCGTAGTAGCACGCATGGCTAAGCCCTTTGACTTTTCCCTGCGCAAGTACAGTATGCGCGAGCTTGACCGGGCGCGACACCCGCACGAGTTGAGCGAGCTGGACGGATTAGAGCTCAACCTCGACTACGACCAGCACGGCATCGGCACGGGAAGCTGCGGTCCGCCGCCGTTTGAGAAGGATAGGTTGCTAACGGGGCCTTTTGAGTTTACGGTTTCTCTGTTGTTGGAGTAGGTTGTAGTAGGTTGTCTTGGGACGAAGTGCATAGGATAATGTTACTAGCGAAATTGAAATAAGCAACGACAATAAGACATGGATCACGATGATGAAAGGCCCCATAAGAACGATGTGGTCCTTTTTTCGCATTTGGAGTCTTTCGGACTTGTGTATCGAGAGGCAAAGGAGTGCAATAGGGGTTCCTGAGCGCAAGTCCGAAAGCAGACCTATCTCGGACTCTGGGCGACGTCTGATTGGCCGCTTCGCACTAGCAACCACGCACAGCCCAGCCGCGGACGTGGAGAAAACTTAAGCCTGACTGCGCCGCAAATTACTTTCTCACTCAAGGCGCCTTGCTCATCCTCGGTCTTTTTTATGCCTCTTCTTTTTTTTCGGCCGGTACGGAATACGGAGTACGGCAACCAAGAGGGAAAGGTAGGTTGATTGGATCTGTGTACAACTTTTGGGCACGATGGATGCGTGCGTGCATGGCCGGCTAGCCAGATACCATGTACCGGTAAGGCTGCATGTTGGAGATATGAAGGTTTAGCCCCGATATTCTATTTTCGGTTGTTACAGCATGATTTTGGACTAGGAGGTGATCAAGCAAGCAGGATAGCCAGCCGACTAAGCCAAGCCTTGCATGGTTGACAGAGTCCGATGCTCGCACTTTGAGATGATCAAGTTACTCCTTTCCCCCTTGGATAAATGAGATGAATGGACGATATATAACATACGGCAAAGGTACATTTACCAGACATGGCATGACCCTACATTCATCACACAGCAAGAACTTTCATCTCCTCGCGCTATTCCTCGCGTCTCCCTCTGGGGCATCACAACCATGCCCTCCTTACATACCATCCTCACCGCGCTGGCGGCGACGACATGCCTCCTCCCGACCGCAGCATCCGCCGCAAAGGCCTGCCCGCCCCTGGGTCCAGTCCTGCCTGCCCCGCGGAAACCGTCCTCCTCCGCCGCGTCCTCCCTCTCCAAGGCCACCGCCTCCCTCGCCGCGCTCCTCGACGCCCGCGTCGGGTCGCTCAACGGCTCTGCCGTCTCCGTGGGCGTGAAGTCGCTGCACGAGGACGCAGGGCTGTTCAGCTACCACCACACGCCGCGCGACAGCCTCAGCGATGTCGGTGAGGTTGACGACGACACCATCTACCGCGTGGGCAGCGTGAGCAAGATGGTGCCCATACTGGCTCTGCAGATGGTGGGCGCGGATCCCGAGGCTAGCGTGCTGGAGTACGTGCCTGAGCTGGCGGATGCCGAAGGTGGTGAGAACGGCATTGACTGGGCGGGTATCAGCGTGCGGTCTCTGGCGGACCACCTCTCCGGTCTGGGGACGGACAGTAAGTACACACTCACGCTCTCACTCTCACACGCACACGCACACACACACATTTCCATATAAACTCCAACAACAACAAAGTTTTCTTTCTAGGGTGCTAACAAGGAGCGCAAGTGGCAATGGACCTGGCCATCAACCCGCTCGGCCCGTGGGAGGCCATGGGCCTGCCCCCCGTCCGCCCCGGCTCCGGCCCCACGTGCTCCGGTCTCCCCGGGACGCAGCCCTGCAACAGGACGGACCTCATCCGCGACATCGGCCGGCGCAAGCCCGTCTACAGTCCCCAGACCACGCCCGTCTACTCCAACATCGCGTACGCCATGCTCGGCCTCGTCCTCGAGGGCGCCGTCTCCCAACAGCAGCAGAAACAACAGAATGACGACGAGAAGAAGCCGAAGCCGTACTTCCCCCAGCTGGCCAGGGACATGGTCTTCGACCCCGCCAACATGTCCAGCACGAGCTTCGACGGGCCCGTCGACGACTTCGCCGAGAGGGGCTTCGTGCCCCTGGGCGAGGTGACGTGGAACGTGACCCTCGGCGCCTTCGAGAGCGCGGGCGGCATGTTCTCCTCCACGACGGACATGCTCCGGTTCGCCGAGGGCATCATGGCGCACCGCTTCCTGTCCCCCCGCGACACGCGCGCGTGGATGAAGCCGGCGGCGCACACGTCCTCCGTGGGGTTCTCGACCGGCGGCGGGTGGGAGATCCTCCGCGGCTCCGACCTGACGCCCGACGGCAGGGTCGTGGACGTGTACACCAAGAGCGGCGACCTGGGCATGTACCACGCCCTGCTGGGCGTCGTCCCCGAGTACGGCGTCTCGGTGTCCGTGCTCTGCGCCGGGGCAGAGGTCACCGCCGAGCCGCACTCCCGCTCCGCCATCTTCAGCGCCGTGGTGCGCGCGCTGTTCCCCGTCCTCGACGAGGCGGCCGGGCGCGAGGCCGCGGAGGCGTATGCCGGCGCGTACGTCGACGAGGAGACGAATTCTACGCTGGTCGTCGGGTCGGACGCTGATGCCGGTCCTGGGTTGGTTATTGATGAGTTTCGCGTTCGCGGGTTTGATGTGATGGGGAATATTGGTTCCTACTCCCTTTTCGCCACCGAAGCACCCCCTTCCTCTTCCTCTTCTTCCTCCGACAACGGGAAGGACACTCCCAAAGTCGCCGGCCGTCTCTACCCAACCCTCAAAGACGACGAAAACGAAAGAAGCAGTAACAACGGCACCACCACTACGTGGCGCGCCGTCTTCGATAGCACGACCGAGGAGGAAAAAGCCGACCTGCAGTCGCAGCTCTTCTGGCCCGGCGCCGCCTGCGACTCGTGGTTCGGCCTCGACCGCGCCGTCTACGGATTCGCGAGCCTCGCCGAGTTCGAGTTCCTCGCCGGCGGCCGGGCCGTGCGCAATGGGGCTTTTGGGGTCACCATGGCAAAGGTGCGCGCTTGACCTCGCACCTCGTTGGAGTGATTGGGGGTTTCTTTTCTGCTGTTAACGGGGAGGTCTTTGCCTGTTACCTAGAGCCCGTAATCAAGGTCCTTTCTCCTATAGACATTTTTTCCTAGTCTTCTCCTTTTTCGGGTACTGAGTACGGATTCATTTCATAACATGTACAAAAACAACGCCTTGCTCTCTTCATAGATATTTAATAGATCATAATAAGATCACTAGAGGGGAAAATATTATACTGCAAAAGTAGGCTTTTGTCAGTGGCATGAATAATTCCTACACCAAAGAAATCACCAACCCACCAACCTCTTTTCCGATATCTTACATCCATCTCGTCAAAACTTTTAGACCTTTCTTTTTTTATTAGTCTTCTTCTTCACTATGAGTATCAAAAAAAAAAGTGTAATCATAAACCAAGCCCCGCGTATGCATATGCATATGACCCAAAAAGCAGATCCCGCTCTTTTCTATTCGTAAAGACATAATTATACTTTCCAATATCGTCGGCATGTTTACATCAAAAGGTCAACCCCCTATTACCACTTTCTAGCTTGTTCTTCTCCTTCTCCTTCACCCCATTCTCTCAAAACTAAAGTTCCACACATTCGTCGTCTCGCCGCCGTCCTCCGTCTCGGCTATCCCCGCGTGCTGCAGCACGCTCGGGTCCAGCGCCCACTTGACCAGCTCCTTCTGCTCGGCGTGCGTCTCGACGAGCATGTCGCCGGGCGTGGTCCACGGCTCCGACCGCAGGATCCTCTGCAGGCCGTCGAGCTGGCGGTAGGGGTACACGAGCCCCTGGGCGCAGCACCCGTACTGGGGCATCTCCCTCACGCCGTTGGGGGCGGGGTTCCAGACGGGCGAGTGCCAGAGGAGCAGGCGGTGCCAGGTGACTCTCCCCGCGAGGAAGAACAGCGCGATGCACGCCGGCGTCCAGAGGCCGAGCGCCATGGCCATGATGTGGCTTATGCTCTGCGCAGAAGGCGACTGGCCTCCCTTTAGGCCACCGCGGCGGCGACGGCGACGGAGCGTAATGAGCAGCACAGCACTCAGCACAACGTAGAAGCCGAAAATGTACTTGAGGTAAACCATGGCTTCCTCCGAGTTCCAGCCCATGAAGAACTCAGAGTGGAACAGGCGGAGGTACAGCCACTCTCTGCCCGTCTCGCGTGTCCTCAGCTCGATGGCCGTGACACCGTAGGCTAGTCGCCTGAACCAGTCGCGCGAGGCCATCACATCATCCTCGATGAGGGCAAAGTAGGGGTTACCCGTGCGCTGCCGACACGCGTCGACGAGGATGGAGTGGTCGAGGCGTATGTTCTCCTCTCGGTTGTCGCCCCTGCCCCGGCCGAGCACGTCCCACTTGATGATCCTGTAGGCGTCGTCGGGGTCGCTTTTGGCAGGAAGTTCGCTCAAGTCGATACCGTCGCTATCGTAGACGAGAACGTCGTCGGCGAGACGCGAAAGCCACGGCTGGCCGTAGGCGGTGTGCAGCTGGGGAGCGCGGTCGGCGAGCAAGACGACGATGTGGACGCCAGCCCGTTCGGCCGGGCTGAGGGTGTCCGTCAGGCTGCCGAGGGTGCGGGCGAGAAAGTCGGGGCGGGTGCGGTTGACGCTGGGGATGCCGATGCAGAGGTACTCGTTCATCTGGGCGCTGGCCGTGGTGGTGATGGGCACCGTCGACGCGGCCACCTTGCCAATGTATGCATCCACCTCGGCTTCGCGCTGGCGGCTGTGTGACGATGAAAAGGCCTCGTGGGGGCGGTAAAAGGCGCTGCCCGGGTCGTCGGACGAGTTGCGGTAACACCATAGCAGGACGACGAGGTAGAGGGCCCAGAAGATGGCGTTGGGCCGGGACAGTCGTATGCGCATCTTGGCTGTGTTGAATTATAACCCGACAAAGATTGCTCTATTTTACTGCGATTCTGATCCCCCGAAGGTTTGCGATGCGAATTGTCACTACTGGTTGGTAGCGGTGCTGCTTATTTGGCACGTTTTGTTGTTGGGTTGTTTAATTTGTTGAACGAGTGACTGGGCGTGTGTAGCCTGTGAAGCTGCAGGCGATAATAATACTAGTAGTAATGCTCCGTACTGCTCCTAGCAGGTACAATGAGCAAATAGCAAATACGGTCCCGCCAAACCAGAGCTGGAAAGGCAACCTTGAGAGAGAGGGGAGAGAGAGAGAGAGAGAGAAAGGAAAGGGTTCACAACGACTCGAGGTATCGTGTTTCCATAACCCAGCTATAGCAAGCGTGGTCGTTTACCTCTTGGAAACAAGACGAGGGATGGGATGAATGAGTGAATGAGGAGGGTTTACGTTTTTTTCTTCCCCAATGACAGTACTCCGTAATTTGTGCTGAGAAGGGGAGGTAGGTACCATAGGTGGTAGTAGTAGGTAGGAAGAGGTACCCCTTCCCTTTGAGCTGAGGCTGAAAAAAAAAACGCGGTTCTACATTCGTATTACGGTAATGCGGTCCTACCTTGATAGGTACTACAACCACTATGTATGGTACTACAGCTACTAAGTAGTGGTAGTACTACCCCTGAAAAAAAGGCGTGGATGCCCTCTTACAAGTTCCATCCTCTGGACGATTCCTTCCAGTCGATTTCTCCTGGGCCAGTTACAATACGGGAGTGCTACGTAGTGGACATTTGATGGCGCTTTGACCCATACTCTTCGCAGTAAAGTTTATTCCCATACCTGTAAGTACACTGGTACGGAGCATACACTGGTACAGGTGTCGGGTGCTGCGCCGCTGTGAACCTGACCACTGTAATTGGATTGGAAGGGTCGATACTACCTCTACCCCTAGTTGGGAAGCGCCGATTAGATAAGACTCAGTCCGATTCCTGCAAGCAGTGCCTCCTTCCCAATTTCCTGGTCTTCCATTTTCTCTGGCACTGTAGTAATCGGTACGTACTCCGTACTCCGTGGTAGTAAAATAAAAAAAACCAAGTGCCGGTTTTATGGGGGTTGTTGGGGGTTGATGGAGGTCCCTGTCCAATGAGGGTCGTCGGCAGTCCCTGAGAATTTAGCGAGTTCCATGGGCTCTCTCTCTCTCTCCCTCCATCCTCTCTCTTTTTCCCTCCCTCTCTCTCCCTACGGAGCACGCACCTAATTCTTTAGGTTCTCACTGTGTTCAATTTTACTTCGTCTCCATTTTGGCTCTCTCTCTCTCTCCCCTCCTCCACTTGCTTCACAGCCAGAAATGAGTAAAAAAAGAAACAAATCCACCTTGCGTAGCATTGAAAAGCACGCAATGCAGAAGAATGCCGGCAGGTGGCCTTACTCCCTGTACATACATACGGAGTACTACTAGTCATCTGAGCAGGTGCTGCATGCGTGCTCATGCTCTCTGTGAATACGGAGCAATCCAAGGTACCACGTACCTACCAAGGTGTCTACCAAGAGGTACGTTCCTTTTTCTGTTCACATGTTGGCCCCATCCGTTGATGCGCTGTGGCTCATATGGCTTGTTGCATTCGTATTTCTTTTCCCCTTCCCCTCTTCCTCTCTCTCTCTCCAGTCACACTCTCCCCCTCCACTTCCGTTTTCCCCCAGTCGTTGTCTCACATGATCGGCATCGATCTTGTCCTGATTGACCCTTTAGGTTACACTTTCTTCTACGATGTACATACCTACTAGTGGTACTTCCACTTTTCTGCTCATCTTTATAGACTGGGTCCGTGCTTGTCGGCTTGAAAAAGGACGCTACCGGCATCTCGAATTGCTGAAAGGATCCATGGATGATTCTTCCACAACGCTGACCATGCAGGGTGTCGAATAATACTGCATGGAATCGTCAACCTGGATGCGGCACTCTCCTCGCATACCAAGGTTTTGTTTGCTTGCAGTATCAAGCACTATGGAGCACTCCGTATGCAGATTTAAGATTAAGCTCATGGAAAAAAAAGACACAAGGGGGCACCCTCCTCGTCACCTCCATGTGTTGGTTTGGCCCCCTTTACTCCTTCAGGCAAGCGTCTGTTTTCAAGCATCAAGGGTCCAGCCACAAGCCGTGGATACGAGGACTTGGCGAAAAGCATCACCGGCTGCTTCGACGTTGAGGGTTGAATAACCAAGTATTTACGAAATCTCAACAGCGAGAGTCGAGGCCCTTCATTCGGTGTTTCGACATGGGATGCTCTGGTTTTACTTCACGTTCGGAGTATAATCTCGGACACTATAAACGCGTTTTCCCTGTGCGACCATTTCCGGTCATTGTCCCCTGATTGTAAAACATGAATACCCAGCCTATCATGCCTGCAAAGAGCGCTCTGACCATGTGCTGCATCCAATATGGAACTCAACACATATTGTATCTAGAGTACGGAGTATTGCATCGCAGTTTGTCAAAGCCGGGCATCTCCCAGTGGATTATACCACCGTATCCGCCGAGACCTTGCTCAGTCCTTGGATGAGGCTTCGTTCATGTCACCCAACACTTCGCAGCACGGGGTAAACAGACCTTGGATGGACCCGGCATGTCATTACAGCCATTGTTAAGTCCTGCAAGAAAAGCAGCCTTTACAGCCACCCTCTTTTACCACCGTCCATGGCTGAACCTTCTTCTCCACCAGCCCACCACCCCTCGGGGGAGGAGCCACAATATCCATAACGCCCCACGATATCCGTTCGAGAAAAGAAGAAGCGAGCCCCCTGAATTATTCGAGATCCGGGTTGATTCGCTTCCCCCCACATTTTTGCCCGGTTTCATGCGACGGAGCGATGCGGATTTGCGATGCGGATTTGCTCATGGATATCCATCCCAACAGGTACTCCGTATTCGACACATAGCACGAAATACATACAAGCACTCCTCGGCGCAGGACTTCAACGTGCTCTTTCTGGTTCTCACCACGAGGGATCATCTCTTTCATCATGACTTCTTGGGATGCTAGATGAGAAACCTGTTTCCTGTATTGGTCGGGTCATCGGGGATGGTACTCCGTATACGACGGGAGAAACATGTGAGGAATGCCGATTCTGCGAATGAGACTCGTCTAATACGCGTTCCGATTTCTGCTGAAAACACATTCGCAGCCATGATATGTGTCGAGCAATAATTCCCAGTCAAGGTTACGGAGAATACATACGCCTTCAACCAGTTTCAGTAGCCTGCAAGGATTGCATTCTCACAAAGACCTTGCCTTTGTTCAACTTCACACTGACAATAATTCCATAGATTGAGACATTTGCCCCTCCTGCTTCGATGCGGAGCGGTTCCTCCGGACGACCTCTTCCTCTTCGTTGATACGGTTCAACGGTCAAGCATTGTGAGGCAACTCGTTCGTTCCCTCTGTAGAGCCATGAGCATGCTTTCTATAGACCTGTCTGAAGTACTAGGCCTGGAAAACCTCGTCACATCGATCGCATATGATAGGCGGCTGGTAAATGCACGTTCGTCAATAACAAGGTTAAGCAGAAGCGATATAGAAGAGTGAGCTCATACCCCATCACGCGCAACGAGCTCCGGAGGTGTCCAACTCCTCTCGTCTGTGATCACGGCGAACAGGCGCGTCAAGTGGCCGCAATTCTCCTCATCACCGTCCACACCACCCGGGGAGAACGCCATCATCTCGCGGTAGAGAGCGGCGAAGCCCTCCGGAGGGGTATCTGGCAATTCCTGCCCGAGGAGCACCTCGCGCTGGGCAAAGACGTGCAGCCAGTTGTAGGCAACGTATGCCGAGTGAGGGCAGTCAAAATGCAGGCGGTTCGGGATGATTATGCGTGCTTTGTCACTTCCTGACTTCTCGCGCACAAACCATCTACAGGTTCATCGTTATCGAGCAGAGGAATTCCTTCTGTCCTATCAATCTAGTGTGATTCTAAGAACGCATCGAGAACGGTGATGGGCACGCGGTAGCCGCGCAAAAGTGTGTATAAAGCCATGTTGGTTGCAGAGGTACGCCGATATGTATAAACTTAAGAGAGGGGGAACGAGGTTATGCATATATACACATATATGCACGTGCGTGCGTGCATGTGTGCGTGCCTTCCTACACCCAACAGCTTGCGTCAATGTATACTACTAATCACAGGTTTCCGACGGCTGCGTGGCAAAAGAGGAAATGTGTTGGTTGGTTCCATTTCTCTCCCCCCTCCTCCTCTGACACTCAAAATTTTACACGACATCCACGGAGAGTCCATCAATGTCCACATTGCTGCCTAGGATCGTGTCTAGTTTCTGCACTTTCATATCCTCGCTCGCGTACACGGCACATGAACAGCCTCCATATCGACGACTGTGTCCCCCTTATTGCTGCTGTTGTCATCGTCGTTGGCGCCGCCGCCAGATCCGGGAGGGCCTCCTTCAGGGCCGTCGATACGAGAGGGTTCGCCGTCACCACCGCCCCAGACTTCTGATCCGTTGATGATCCAGCGCGGGAAAGATACTTTGAACGGGCGTATCTCTCCCCTTCTCTCCATCTCCCTGAGGATGGCCGAGGCTCTCAGGAGATCCTCTCTCGTCGGGGGCCGGGACGGCGTTTGCGTGTCCTGGGGCGGGATTTCGGCAGCAGGGGCGGCGCCGTCTGCTTCTCCTTCTAGGGTGGAGCTGGGGGCATCGTCTTCTGCCGGCTGGTGAGGACGGGTATGGCTCTCGGCCTGGGTGATGTGGGAGATGGAATCATCACCCTGAGTCGCTGCCGGGATGGATGGTTGTGGCATTTTTGTACGTGGTTCGGTTTTGGCAAAGAGTTGAGAGGTAGGTAGTGGTCGGTTGAAACTTTACACCCCCGGCCACCAGGGCTATATTATCGACGTAGATGAAATGCTTTGATCGGCTATGGCCGTTGTGGAAATGACGAAGTCGACCGGTGTATCGGCTGGAGAGTTGCCGCGAAGTTGGTTGAGTTGGTAGGATTATATGGCCAACAAAGGGTGGTTGGATCTATTATTCTTATTATTTTGGGCTTTTTGCGGTGTGAACAGCGGGTATAAAGCCCCCTCGTTCACGTTTTTGTGTCATCCACGTAAGAAACGTAAGAATGCGTGGGGCGAGGAGGGGTCGTGATGGTCGATGGAAACAAAAGTTGCTTGTCTGCCTGCTTGTCTACCTTGTCTGCCTTGTCTGCCTGGCCAAGAACCTCATCATGATCCGAGCGATGGAAAATGTTTCTTTTGGCGTCTGGTGCACTCCATAGAGAAAGAAATGGAGGTTTTGTGTTCCCTGCACTCCTAGGACTGAGTGTGTTTACGATCGGTGGCATCGCCGCGGGCCATGGCGAGTATGCACGTCGGCCACATCAGGAATCAGACCGCTGTTGCTGATAAATCAACGTGGATTCCCTTTTTCTTCTTCTTCTTTTTTTTCTTCTCTCTTTTACCTCGTCTTTTGCTCATCAACGCCGTCATCCTCCTTTGACGGATGGGGCTGCTCCTCGACCCGCCGCCGCTCTGCGTACGAGGCAGAAAATAACTTATGCTCGGGCGATCTGGCATTGTCAGTTTTCTTTGCTTGTTTCTTTGCGATTACTGGGATCGTCTCCTCTCCCTGGGGAAAAGGCAGCACGGCCTCATGCGTAGAGTACGTCTTCACACGTTGATTGCTATATACATAACAAATGCCCCCTTTTGCGTGTCGTCGAACACGAGGGTCAGAGGCGGGGGAGGAGGAGTGGTTAGTAGCAGAGGAATAGAAGATCCCCCTCAGCCTTTCCATTCCTCGCGCTGCGCCTGATCATCAGGCCCGATTCCGCCATCATGCCGATCAAAGGGCAAGGCACAGGACGTTTGATACTCGGACATGACGGCCTGACGCTCGAATCATGGCATCTCTGGGCAGTCGCGATTCCCGCGTTCCTTCAAGGTTATCCAAGAATCTCCTGGACGTCTGGTAATCATTGCAAACCCCTTGGTGTAGAGATGAGCCGTTTGTACGTGGGCACAGCGCTGTGTGCAACTCTGCAGTGGGTTTCTTGAAATCGTGACGCAGCAGAACGGTGCCATTCTGCAACTTCCTATAAATACACGGTAGAGGGATCCAAACATGTAGCCTCCTAACAGCAAGCAAACGAAGTCCACAAGACTGCAAGAAGCACGACAAAATGCGGGCAGCACCCAACTCTAGGGTATCCATTATTAGTTGCTGGCTTTACGTGACCGCCGCTGCGAAGAAGGATTGCAACCAACTTGCAAGGGGCCCAGCACGAGTGGTTCCCAGTTCAGTCAGCTTCGGGTACGTTACCCACCATCAAGCACCCCGTGAACGAAGCAGTCACAGCGCACGCGCACACACTCACGCACGTACGCACGTACGCATGGTGCATGGTGATATGCTCACGACCGTCAAACCCCAGCCAGCACGCCCGGATGCAACGGGGCTAGTAGAGAGAACGGCAAAGCACGTATCATTCGATTCCCCTCCCCTAACACAGAATGTCATGTTTCGCAGTCATCCCGTTCATCATCCCACGGCCAACCAACCCTAGAGTAAGCCCTGCAGAACCAACCACCAACCGTCCAACCGGAAGAGGAGGGGGAGAGAGGGGAAAAGCCGATGCCGGATGCTGCGAATATGACATGTCTGCCCTTCCCCGGGATTCATGCACCCATGCCTGTATACCCCGCGCGCGTCAGTCAGCACCATGTTTGCATCTTCCGAGCCTTTCCCCCCCCCTTTTTTTCTTCTCGAGCCCCCTTCTCCCCTCCTCCCCTGGTCAATGGGTGAGGAAGTGGTATTCAGCGTGTCCTGGGATTTTGAGTGGCTCATGCGTGCTTCCAAAACTCTGTGCCTCGTACAGCGCAGCATGTGCGCATTACACAGAGAGGGGTTGGGAGGGGGCGTTGGGGGAGGGGGGAAGTCGACGATGGGTAACCCCCGACGACCGACAATAGAGAACGGGGGGGGAAGGGAGGAAAGGGCCATGGCATTCATCATGCCTCGAGACCGACCCTCGGCGCGGCCTTTGTGCGAATGAACGAATACACCTGCACCGAAAGCCACACTTTTTCTCTATTGTTTCCTCTGGATAGGCGATGTGACACAGACCTTTCTTGGTAGTGCTCCATACATGTGCAGTATGAAAGAAAAGAAGCCTCACAAGTCTCAGTAGTACATAGTACATAGTAGTAGGTAATAATAGTTGTTGTTATCATGTAAATACCATACTCCACCCCAGCCAAAGAGATACGCCTTCGTCTCGTCCCCCCTCCCCTCCATCGGACAGCTCATTCGAGAAAAGCACTTGGCGCATCCACGTTGGCCTGGTACATGATAAGCAGCAAAGAAAAACCTCAGGTCCAAAGAGAGAGAGAGAGAGAGAGGGAAGTCCATTTCCGAACCTCGTCCTCCCTTGGCCGCTTGTTAACGGCAGTACTGCGTAGTGATGTGCCACTACGCTGACAAGTCGACTATCAGGGATTACTTCTTTACCGGACGGACCGCTCCCCACCCCGGTAAAACGATTCATAATACTCCGTACCGTACCATACACATGTCTAGAACCAGAACCATTGCCAAGTGTGTTCATCTCTGCTTACCAGTGCCGTGCCGTTCTCCTCTCCCGGGGCTCTTCCAAACTACCTATGTATTATCCCCTACACAGACAGTAAAAATACCCCAGAAAAGTACATGCAACCCATCGCCCGATGTTCACGTACAATAACCCCGTGCTTATCACGGAGTACACTATACTGCTGCTGCTGCTGCTGCTGCTGCGAACTCCACGCATGTATCGCAACTAATAACACTCTCCAAACAGCAAAAACTCCGTTTTTACTTTCCTCTTCCTCTTCTTCTTTATCTTTTCTGGACCCCTAGTGTACCGTAGTCTACAAACACCACTCCGATATCACCACTAATCGGGAGGCAGGACGGGGGTCTACCATATGCTAGGCTAGGCTGGATATGATCTACAATTAGTCTCCCTGGCTAGACCGAGAATGGCATCTGGGGGAGGCTGCCACTTCGCCGGAGACGGGCTGGATAACGTGAGCGCAACGGCTAGTTCCTGGCCATTGGTAACGTAGCGGGTCAAGAGTTCCTCGGGTCCCTTCCTCCCCCAAGCACACCATAGCATCATCCTCAGTTAGACACCCAAACCCATTGTCATTGCGTCTCCGTTCTGAGAAGACTGCTGTTGGAACTGAAAGTGATGCCAAATATTCCTCATCACATATGTTGGCGTGAATATCAAATACCAGGCATGTTTCATGGTCTATAGGATGCTGTAAATACACCGTGGTTCCCCCAACCCCCAACGCCTGCCAACAGCCACCATGGCGCGTAGCTACCACACAAAGCTCAGGCGTACAACACCAAACGCAACGCTATCAGGGCAGCCACAAAGGCAAGTGTAGCGGCGCCGTAGGGTGCAGATCAAACGTGTCCGCGTACCCGGAAATGTGCCCCTCCGTCTTGGGCCTCCTCGTGAAGACGACCAGCATATCCCTCGTGGCCGGGCCCATGCCCTCGTCGTGCTGGTGCAGCGCCGTGACGCTGTGCTTGAAGTCGCGGTCGGCGAAGAGCAGCGTGTCCAGCGCCCGGCGGTGCTGCACCCGGCCGCGTATCAGCGTCGGGTCCGTCTCCCACACGTTGGCCCCCGTGCGCTCCCCCAGGTCGTGCAGGTACGTCACGGCGCTGCCGGCGCTCATGTTGTCGCTGCCGAGGAACGTCGTCATGGTGTGGTCCGAGCCGTCCGAGTGGACGCCCTCGAGCGCCGGTTCGCCCTGCAGGCCGTCGCGGCGCGACGTGTGCGTGCGCGCGTTGAACATGATGGTCACCCAGCTACGCGAGCCATAGTCGAGGCCCTCCCTGTGGCTCACGGGCACGCCGTGTATCACCATGGCCTTGAAGAGCAGGAGGGCCTGCACCACCGTGTTGCCCTGCATCTCCGTCGGCGCCTCGTCGAAGACGCGCTGCACCCCCGAGTCGTGCCGGCGGTAGTCCTCTTGCACCGTCAGCGTGTACGGCTGCGTCTCCAGGCGCCGGAGGCTGCGTGTCTCCGCGTCAACGCAGTACCGTCCGTACGTCACGGTGCGGTAGTCCAGAGTAGGGTCCGGCCCCGTGAGGTCGCTGATGTGCTGCACCGCCTCGAAGTCGTCTTCCCGCGCCCCCAGGCCCCGGAGTATGGGCACCATGTCCTCGCCCCGAACAAAGATGTGACGATCCTGAAGGTAGAGAGATCGCAGGGCCATTATGGCAGCTATGGCCTCGTAGAAGCTTGCATTGAAACGCTGTTCCAAGACGTTTAGTATCCGCGGGGCCCGGCGGGGTGCAGAGGCGCCCTTGTGGCTGTGACCGTTGAGAAGAGGCATCCTTTTTTACACCTTTCACACTCTGTATCCTCTTCTCTTTTTGTTTCTCTTTCTTTTTCTTCTCCTTTCTGTTAATCGTTTTCACTAATCTGTGATGGAATCGTAAATCGTCAGTCGTAAAGCATCCCCTCTCTTGCCAGAAAAAAGCAAACAAAAGCAAAAATGGGAGGTGAGAAATAGCTAGGATCTGCCTCGTATACTATTACTCTTATACGAGTACCAAAAGGGAAGATGGAGAGAAAGAAGGTGGCCAGAGTACGTACCTCGCCTAACACCGTACCATCACGCTTGCCCACATACATACCTCCAGCTACATACCGGCCTGGTCCCATCTTCCATGACAGAAAGAGACACCCTCTCCCAAGTTCCGAGTCTTACAAGGCCATGGCTGTCCTCTCCGTCATATTCCCACATATGAAGGATTCTTTCCTTAGCTGGTCCGTTTCTCCTTTAGCCCCTCGATCCCGATTCCTGAAGAAAAAGTCCATCTTTCCTCCCCCCCCCCCCCCCGGTCTGCATCCAGCAACCGAAAAGTTGACCCGTTGCTTCCAATTCTCCAATCAGAAAGGGCCAATCGAGGTTGTCTGGCATCAGCAACGGTTCGGCCCCGAGTAAATTCTCACCTGCTTCAGGGGCAGGGCCGTTTAACCCCCCTCCCTCCCTCCCCCTCGCCCCCGCATGATGCAGCGCAGACTGCAGGAATAAAATATCTCACCTATCGCCTGAGTAGGATCACATAGAGGAAGCAGGTACTCCGTACTTGGGCAAATACGAGCAGAAAGCGTAAGTCGGTGTAGTAGTTGTGCCCTATTTGCTCCTCACTTAGCATAGGGTCATCGGCCATCTGTTTTTTTTACCAACCTAACCTAGCCAAAGTTCCAATCTTCCACGCTGCTCGATAGAAGGACGGAGGAAGGTGAGTAGTCCAGAGTTTAGGTGGTTAAGGTGATGGTGAAAGATAGTAGGGTTTAGCCAAGGGTAGCACGTCCCCCTTGACGGACCGTGCCAGGCTAGTCGTACATCATACCAAAACCAAAAAACGCCCGTTGTCGATTCGAGTCCGCTCCCTCCCCGGCCCTCCGTGCTCCGCAACTCGGTACCCCGGATAACGATGAAGCACACCGCCGCGTGCTTGCAGATCGGAGGAGGAGAAGGGGGGGGACAGGATGGCACCATGTCAGATGTCAGACAAGCCAAAGAGGGACGGACAGTGGAAATCTAGGGCCCTAGTACCCACCAACCCGACCGTGAAGTCTACTACCATCCTAGTAGTACTAGAAGTTGGAAGCTAACAATGTTAGAGACGGATGCAGTGGCACCATGGTTTAGATGGAATGCATACAGAGCAAAGCAAAAGCCTGGCCATAGACATGTGAGGTCCCACTCATTAAAAAAGGGAGAAGAAGCAAAAAAAAAATCTCGTTTCCGCTATCCGGGGATGGGGCTCTAGGGAAGAAGGGAGGGGGAGAAGAAGAACGAACTTGGGTTCCAAGAGATAAGAAGGAGGACTCGACCATCGTATGATGACAATAACAGTCGCACCAGGTGCTACGAAAACCGCAGTTGCAAGATAAGGAGCTTTTTGTCGTTTCCTTCTCTCTGGATGTGCGTCCGTAGCGTCCTCCGAGAACCTGTACGCATGCAAATCCCGTCCTGGCCACCATCACCCTTGCCGCATAGGGAAGGATTTGAAAAAGAGGACAAATACCTCAGAGGAACCATGGTAAGAGAGACCGGCCTGCCTGCGGACGGTGTAGTGCGGTAAGTGCGAGTTGCCTCCCGCTTGTGTAGGGGGGAACAGTCATCTCCCCGTCCCTTCCATCCCTCGATCGCTTGAGTGGTCAGCATTCTTTCTTCGTAGCAAGGAGTACTCCGTACAACTTAGTAAGTAGTGCTCCGTATTCCGTACTGCTGTATATAAAAGAATGCTGGGACAAAAGTACCCGCATAATTCTGGATGGCAGTTTGTGTTCATCCTGCTGCTACCATCCTTCCCGTCCGCTTGATATAACACGTCGCTGAAAGCGCTTGATCTTTCCTGTCCTATCCTGTCCTATCATCATTTTTGTATCATAAGTTGCTGGCAACATTAATCTTTCGGTGGTCAGATCCCACAACAAAAACATCAACTTCTTCCATCTCATTCACTCACCTTCCACTCACCATGGTCGTCCAAAATGGACAGCTGCCCTCACAGGGTCAGCACCATCACCCCTTTTCGAACTTCAACGGTGGCAGCCACATAAACAACAACCAGCATAGCCAACATAGTCAGAATGGCAATCAACAACATCACAGCCACCTAGCCTCACGCCCAAAGGAGCAGAGGTCATACGAGACCCCCCATCTCTCCATGGCTGAGTCCTGGTCCCTGCTTCTCACCCGCCTCAAAGACTCAACGGCCCTCATCAAGAAGCGCTACGATGAGCGTGCCGAGATTGAAAAGCAGATTGGCGCGCGCGTAGATGAGTGGTGCAATGGCGTCTTCCTCCAGGAGCTCGTACGCCTTGAGCAGCTCACATCCGAGTTCGAGATGCAGCTTGCCATTACCAAGACGCTCAGCGCACCCGACTCATCGTCCTCATCAGCAGCAGCATCATCGTCATCATCAGAAATGGCACAATTCTTTCTTGCGCCGTGGCAGATGGAAGAGCGTTATCGCTCCCTCATTCAGCTGCAATCCTTCGTAGGCACATTTTATGAGCGCGCGAGCCCGGCCTACGACCAGTCACGCACAGTATGGTGGTTTGACCCTTCGTACCATCGCTCCAACGGTCTCAACTACGACCGCTACGGCGCCTCGGACGTCAAGATCACTGAAGCCAACCTTCTCCGCGCCCTCGGGCTGGGCGATGAGCGTCTCCCGCTCCGCCTCCTTCTCACTTCTAGCGGCGTGGCAGCTTTTACTGTCCTGCAGCAATTTGTAATGAGCAAAGTTGTCACGGCGGGCGACACCATCGTCATCTCCCCCTACCTCTACTTTGAGTGCTTCGACCAGCTGCGTCTGCTGAATCACGTCAATGTCGTCAACGCCGACTCCTTCTCGGCCGAGGATATTGTTGCCGCGGCAGAGAAGCACAACGCCAAGGCCGTCTATCTGGACCCCATGGCCAACACGGTTGGCCTCGAGACCACCGACGTGCGGCGCCTGTCACAGCTCGTGGCTAACCGCGATGGGTGGTCCGACCGCTTCCTCGTTATCGATGGCACGCTGATTTCCGGTGGAATGCCTGTCTTTGACTGGTTCAGTGGGCCTAGACATCCCAAGGTTCTGTACTACGAGAGTGCGCATAAGTATATCCAGATGGGCATGGATATCGTCATGTGTGGCCTACTCGTCTATGACGAGGCTTTCCATGACACGATTGGTCTGATCAGACAGGTGACGGGCACGACGTTGTACTCGCGCCAAGCCAACGTCTTGCCGCCCATAGACTTTCAGATTCACCAGTCTCGCATGCAGCGTTTAACGGCCAATGCTGAGAAGCTCTATCACCTTCTAGAAAAGCAGCAAAATAATAACGCATCTTCTTCGTCGGTGAACGGTGGGCCCTCTGCCGTCTTCAACTTCCCCGTCGGCTGGCGTCGTCTGGGCTGGAGCCACGGCGGCAACGTGGTGACGATTCGTTTCTTGGGCGGCGAGCATGCCAACAAACGGCCCGCCCTCGACGATTTCACCTCTCTAGTGCTGCGTGCCGCCGAGGAGGAAAACGTGGGAATGACAAAGGGTGGCGGTCTGGGCTTCTCCGTCACGCGTATCTGGCCCTCGACACCCTTCATCCACGACGAGGACCCTTATATCCGTATATCGGTCGGCGTCGACCCGGATGAGGTAGAGCCCGTGGCCAGGGCCATTATCAAGGCCCTCGAGAGACATCACCGGTCCTCCACATCAGGTCTGGCACATTGGAAGCTGAAGGAGAATGGTGTTATTGGTAACGGGGCCGCTGTGGGAGGCGGGAGGGTCGAGAACCGTATCGTCAAAAGCAACGGCTACCACTTTGAGAATTACCAGTAGTATCTTGAAAGAAGTAAATGATAAAAGGGAGACTCACTTATTATTACGTAAATAGCGATTAAAAGTTGGGATTTAATTCCTGAATGGGGCAATAACGAATCCTTTGCTCGAACAAGTTACATCTTCTCTCGCTCTATAGACCCCTTTTTTTTCTTGTACAAGAGCGAAGATGGCAAGAAGTACGAAGATGATATCTATGCATTAACCGACCAGATCGTCTCAGCTACTACAGAGTGATAAGCAGTATGTATTAGCATAGTCTCCGGGATGACGGATAAACGTACCGTGTATAGCTCCAGCAGAGCAGGCCCGAGTCTTACATGCATACCGCACCATTTCTAGCGCAGTGGGTAATCTTTTCTCTTTCTTTCTCCATGTTCCTAGTGCTCCGTACTTCGAGAAGTGCTAGGTCGTAGACTTTTCCCCAATAGTAAGGCCGTCCTTTTTGTCTCTCGTCTGGGTCGACCCTATCTCATCCAACCCTGGGAGAAGAGGAAGGAAGGGGTACTACTGACTGTAGTAGTAAGCCACGTCAACGCAAGTCGCATGCGGTCAGTCACACCTGAGTACTTCCCTCCCGTTGTCATCATCATGACACTTGTTTCGTGAGAGAAAAAAAGTTCTTACCCCTCTCTTTCTTTTGCTTAGGTACTACATGGTAACATTTCTGTTAATTGACTGACTGACTGATTGATTGATTGGCAGGCAGGCAGGCAGGCAGGCAGGCAGGCAGGCAGGCAAGCAGGCAGGTCAATGGCTGTTACGTCTCTCCTCATGCTTCTTCGTCGTTGTCGTCGTTGCGTACCTCTCGCATATCTCTTGTGCGCTGTCGTGTTAGCCATTATTATTTTTAGAGATTGGGGTAAATTCTTCCTCTTTTTTTCTTTCTTTCTTTTTTTTTAACTCGTTTCATCTTCTTCTTCATCACCCGTTGATTACTTACTGACGTACTACTCATCTTACAGTCGCACCTAGCCCAGACAAATATGGCTGCCGGGCTCTCCTCTCCTCGGGCGACTGGACGCCCTCCAGCCTGGACCAATCGTCCCGTCTCCGCCCCCACCACGCGTGGGAGCCGAGGGAGGGATGCCGCCTGGGTACCTACAAGCCAAGGGACATCCAGGCCTGCCTAGGCGGCGCCGGCCGCAAGATCATGTTCTTCGGGGACTCTACCATCCGGCAGATCTTCTGGGCCGCCGCCACCGAGCTCGATGCGGATCGGGCGCGGGACCGGATGTACGGCGCCGAGAAGCACAGTAACCAGATCTTTGAGGCGCACGGCATCACTCTCGTCTACATCTGGGACGTCTGGACCAACAGCACCACACTGGATGCTCAACTGGATATGTTCCGGCTCGGTGCGGAAGCGGCGGCAGAGGATGAAGAGGATAGGGCGGCGTTGCTGGTCGTCGGTACCCCGGCCTTTTGGGCGGCTGCCTTCACTGGCGATGATGATCTAGATATCTTCATGCGCGGGGTTGAGCGAGTGGGATCTGCTGTGCGCCAGACTCTCGAACAGAGTATCGTCGCCGGCGGCAATGACCCAGCTTCGGCTGACCAGATCTTTCTTGTACCCGTCTTGTACCCTGAGTATGAGAGTCTGGACGGCGGGAGAGAGGACACGCTCACCCCGCAGAAGCTCGAGTACATGAATGCCCTTCTCGCCGCTTCTGCATCGCCTGAGCTGGCCTCTCGCGTCCTCTGGTCTTACAACTCCCTGACGGCCGGACTCGAGTGTGCTCATGACGCCATGGGCGTTCACGTCAGCCCCGATGTCGCCAGGGCGCAATTCCGCATCGCCCTCGATGCCCGCTGCAATACCTTTGCCGCCCGGTCCTCGCCGCCAAAGGGGACCTGCTGCGTCGCGCCCCCTGAGATGACTTCTGTTCAGCACTATCTTACAGTTCCCCTCATTATCCTTTTGGCTACTCGGCTGCTCTTCAGTTTCGTCGTGAAGCTTTCCAAGGTGGAAGCAGCTGTCGGACATGCTGTCTTCGTCCTACTATGGAGCTGGCTCTCGGACCGTTCCGGTGTCTTTGACGGTGTCGAGAGGCACTTTGGCCCAGCCATGTCTCTCTTCCTCTGCATCGCGTGGCTGTTGGTCGGCTCCCTACGCGTCGGCACAACAGCCGTTACAGGGCATAGCCCGGTGGGTCGTTACCTCGCGCGCGAGCAGTCGGACGAGCTCAAGGGTGTGATGCAAGGACTGGTGCTCATATACCATTACACGCACAACTCCCGAGTCTTGCCGGTATACAAGGTCGTTCGTCTCTTCATCGGATTGTACTTCCTGCTCTCGGCATACGGTCAGTCCACACACATGCTGCAGAGCCTGCAAGACGGGAGAGCTTGTGCTAGGGCGGCTCTACCGCGCAACTACACGCTTCGACACGCGGCCGCCGTCCTGTTCCGCCTAAACGCCCTGTGCATACTTCTGCCTCTCACCATGCTCACGACCAACTACTTCTCGTACTACTTCTCGCCCTGCATATCCTTCTGGTTCGTCGTCACCTGGCTCACCCTCCGTGTCGCGCCTGAGTGGAACCTACGTCCGCGAGCCTTTGCCGCCAAGGTGCTCATCGCCCTCGCTCTCTCGCACCTCTTCATATCCACACCAGGTGTGCTCGAGACGGCTAGTCAGGCGACGAAATGGGCAATCGGCGTGCATTGGTCGCCAAAGGAGATGCGGTTCAGGCTCGCACTCGACCGCTATGTACCTTTTGCGGGGATGCTCCTCGCCGGGTGGAACTTTCAGCAGCAGCAAAAGACTCAGTTGCAACCGAGCAAAAAGGAAAACGGTCACGAGAATGGATATTCCGTAGCTGCTCCTCCCATGCATTGCACGTCTAAATCACACCCATCTCAGGATGGACTCAACATGTCCCGCTGGGCAACACTCGCGAGTATCTGTACCACCATGCTGTACGCGTACATATTCATCCTGCCGGTACCCTTGGGCATGGGCCACACATTCCCCAAGTATGACTACAACGCCGTTCACCCCTATGTCTCACCCCTGGCTCTGGTCGCACTTCTCGCGCTGCGCAACTGTACGCCCGCCCTGCGCCGCTCCTATCTCAAGTTGCCCGCCGCCCTCGGACGCATCAGCCTGGAAACATACGTGCTCCAGTACCATGTCTGGCTGGCCAACGACGCCACCAGCGTCTTAAGCCTTGGTCTGGCAAGTCGTGTGCACGGTGTCGTCGCCGGCCCCTGGCTCCCCGCCGCGGAAGCGGCTCTGAGAGTACTGGAGCCGTGTCTGGTGACAGCCGTTTTTGTAGCGCTGGCTGGTTTAACACAAGAAAGTACTCAGATTCTTGGACAGTGGGTGTTTGGAAACGGCACGTCAAAAACTGGAAATATAGCCGAGAGTAAGAGGGGGAACACAGGGGGCGTAAACAGAAGGCCTGCTGCTTTAACTACCGCTGGGTAGCAAGAGCATGGTGACTAGTATACAAGGAGGCCATAGCATTATCTAACCTTCCGTCATGCCTTGTCAAGGGCCCGGGCCAAGGTCCTGCTATCAAGTAGTAGTATCCCTCTCCCACCTTGAAGAGCAACGTAGTCTCGCAGCCCGACACCATGGCCAAGGCCCACACGTACAAAACGGATGTAGCAAAAATCAGAACGATTATATGCCATAGAAGAGCGGACACCGCCGTCCGTAAAAGGTCTTTCTTCTCAGAGCGCCGTAATTAGGTAGCAAAGCACAGAGAAACGGAGTCTGCGTTACCACGATGACGTTATTCCACATATGGCTACTACCAAACTGCTTTGTGCAATACTAGTAATAGTAGTAGTAGGAGTAAGGATCGAGAAGTAAAAAAAAGTCTCCATTATTCCTCGAGAGGGATAGTGACCTGCAACTCGCGACGCGCTTTGCGGGACCAATGCATGTTTTGGACGGAGTCATGCATGCAAACATGTACTGGTGTGTCCCCGCGGTACTTTGACGATCCTTTTGTCTGTTGACCAGCTCGATCCATGCGGGCTTTTTTTTTCTCTTTTCCTTGACGGTGAAAGAGTCTTCAAGAATGTCAGGCGCAGAGTCACGCATCCTTTAGGTTTCCTCGTAGCAATCTTTGCAGTTATATGTCTTGGCCATCGGACGAAGGGGGTGTAGTTGGCCCATAAGACCCTGCTGCGAGGCCGGCACACGAAGCAGTCCTCGACAAGGATAGGATCCTCGGAACATCGACATGCAGACAGCCTGGACCAGTACGAAGCACACATCTGCGGTATATCCCTGCATCTAGCTGCGATAGTCTGATATACCTATCCAATAATCGGAACTCTCGAGACCACATAAACTGCAATCGTGGAGTACAAGTATAACTTCCTGTTTAGGTTCCAGATACGATAAGACCCCAAAGTCGGTTAGATATGAGGACACACCCCACTACTTACTGCTCAATAAACTGCTGCCATTGTTTGGGAACATAGCACATTGCTTTTCCCAAATATTATTCGTCTCTTTTTTCCATTGAAGCATTGGGGATAGTAACCAAGGATATGGCGTCGACTCTGGTAGCCTCCCCACACCTGGCCAACTTGGGAGGGAGCACCTTGGTGCTGGACCTGAACATCGCGAATCATGCCGTTGGTCTCGGCCTCGCCCTGTTCCTGGGGGCCCTGTTTCTCATCCGATTCATGGTCTCCCGGACCGCTAAGCTGACGGAATGGCCCCTAATCAACCCGGCCGAGAGCTTCGAGATTGTCGACAGGAAGCGCCGACAGCACTTTGTCCGCAACTCGGCAGCCCTCATGGGCCGCGGAGAAGCGGAAAATGCTGGCGAGCCTTTCAGGCTCATGACGGACGCCGGGGAGCTCGTGGTCCTACCACCATCCATGGCCGATGAGGTCCGCAATAACCCTAACCTCAGCTTCACCAGCGCTACCGCTCAGGACTTTCACGCTCATATACCTGGATTCGAACCCTTTGCATCCAACACAAGCGCAGACGAGCTGACGCAAAACGTGTCCAGGAAGCAACTCACCAAACAACTCAGTGCGTTCTTGCCCCTCTCCCCTCCATCCTTAATCTACAATCTCAAAAGGATTTGTGTGCTCCCATATGACATGATGGTATTGACTTTTATACTCTCTGTCTTTCTTTGACGGCAGATAAAGTAACCAAACCTCTATCGGATGAGGCTACCTTTGCGATAAAGAAACGCTTCGGTACATCAGCAGGTACAATATGATTCCTCCCAGGTTCAAGCAGATGATGGCACGGAGTAGAATAAGAAGAAGAGAAGCTTACAATATGTAGAATGGCGCGAATTCGCACCCAACCCGGAGATTCTCGACATCGTGGCCCGCGTCTCCTCTCGTGTCTTCCTCGGGGACGAAGTATGTCGGAATCCAGACTGGATAGAAATCACAAAGTCGTACACGGTCAACTCCTTCCTCGCTGCAGAGAGCTTAAGGCAGTTTCCGCCGTGGCTGCGAAACATCGTTCACTGGTTCCATCCTCAGTGCCGGCTGATTCGCGCCCAACTAGCCCGCGCCCGGGACATTATTCGTCCTGTGATTGAAGACAGACAGCGTATACGCAAGAACAGTGCCACTGCTGCTGCTGCTGCTGCTGCTTCAGGAGATACCAAGGGTGGGCACGAGTTCAACGATGCAATCGAGTGGTACGAGCAGGAAAGCAGAGGGAGGCCGTACGATCCCACTGTCACGCAACTGCTACTTTCCATGGCAGCCATCCACACTACGACTGATCTCGTCGTGGCGGCGCTGCTGAGATTAGCAGAGAGACCGAAGCTTGTTAAAGAGCTCAGGCGTGAGATAACGGCCGCTCTCGGCTCTGACGGATGGACAAAGACGGCCCTATTCAACATGAAGCTTCTCGACAGCGTCCTCAAGGAGACATTGCGTCTCAAGCCTATAAACATGGGTAAGTAGATCATTTGAATGTACCTCAAATCTCATCTGTAGACGATAAAAAGCGAGGAGAGAGAGATGATCTAACATTCTCCGGTGCCACAGTGTCGATGAAACGCAACGCCACGGCAGATGTGCACCTCAGCAATGGCCAAGTCATTCCCAAGGGCACCAGAATCGTCGTCTCTACGAGCGGCAGGCTAAGCCCAGAGGAATACCATGACCCCCTCAGCTTCGACGGCGCCCGTTTCCTCGCCTGGCGCAGCGGCCCCAAAGACAACGCGTCGCATCTCGTCGCCACGGGGGCCACTCACCTGGGCTTCGGGCATGGTCGACACGCCTGCCCGGGGCGCTTCTTCGCCGCCAACGAGAGCAAGGTGCTCATGTGTCATCTCCTCCTCAAATACGACTGGGCCATCGCCCCGGGCGCACCCACGGAGTCGGTATCGTCCGGTTTCAGGCTGGCGTCCAATCCGGCCGCGAGGGTCATGGTCAAAAGGCGCCTGCGGGTTGAGCTCGACGTCGATAAGGTGGAGTGATGTTTTTAAAGAGAGGGAGAGGGGGGGGATAGAGATGGAGAGCATAGTAGCTTTAGGATTGCAGCGTGTAGGACTCAAAGGCGTAGCTGCCGAAGTTGCTCTTCTTTTGCCTTTTCCCAATAGCACACCAATAGCACAATTAACGTTGTAATCTACCACCTAATCTCTTATCACCATGACGTCGGCCCCTTCTTAACCGAGCAGTCATGTGGTTGGAACATTGGGAAGGAACAGGCGCATGATAGGCAGGGCCAGAGGACCAGCAAAATCCATCACCGTGATTGACAATGTGGCGACTACACCCTCATTCTCATAGTTCTGATGGTTCCTTTTTCCCTACGCGTAGGATACCAGATAGATCTGGATTTTCTTGCTTATAATTTCTAGGGTCGAGGTCTGAGAAAAAAGGCAGTCATTTGTGCTGCAAACATTCGGTCTGTCGATTATACGCTAGGGTAGAACCAGCATCCGGGGTTTTTTTGTATCATCGATCGCATTTGCGCGGGCTGTGAATTAAGCAGGGTACTACTGACTAGGCATACGGAGTACACGTCTTCGGAATCGAATGAGTTGTAATTCGTACAATATACTATTAGTGTATCAAACACGTGTTGCATTTTATGGCTCAACTTTGCTTTTTTCGCGTCAAGTAACTATTGACTATTGGCATCGTTGAGGGTGGAAATGAGCTCTTGGCCACGCTTCCCTTTCTTCCCCGTAGCCCGTCTCCCCCGGGTTTTGATATGTTCCGGATAGGCTAGGGCGCTTTCTACTCTCCCCCTAGTGCCACCCAGACGTGCCAGACCAGGCATGCAGGCTCTCTCTTTCATTCATCAGCACGGACAGCCAGCGGACAGCAGACAGCAGACGCTATTCTCACTACAGTTGTCATCCGCCGCTCACTCACTCATCCACTCCCTTCTCTCATAACCCAATCTCATCCATTATCATATCCCGTCCCAACCGCCCCCCATTTCCTGTCTCATTTTACGTGCGTACACGTTCAACACGTAAATCCGTACATTACCCATCAGCTCACTCTCTTTTAACAGCGTGGTACTCCATACATTGACATTTATATATATGTATATGTATATATAAAAGAGCAAAACATAATAGGAAAAGGACCCTTGGCACCACAAACACCAAACATCAGCACAGCGAACTCATTCAAAAAAAAACACAGAGACAGAGAGAGAGAGAGAGAGAGAGAGAGGGAGAGAGAGACAAAAAGAAAACAGCGAGAAAAGGAGCAAAGGAAACATGCCTCTGCGCCTCGGCCCAGGCCGCAACTTCTATCCTTCCTCCCTCTCATCGTCGCCGTCCTCCCACAACCGGCAAGACCCTCATGACCGCGCGGCGGCGGCGGCGGCAGGGTACCAGCCCAAGACGCGCGTGACGGAGCGGTACCGCATCGTCGGCTTCATTAGCAGCGGGACCTACGGGCGCGTGTACAAGGGCGTGGCCCACGGCCCTCACATCGCGGCGTCGCCGCAGGCCGGCCCGGACGGCAAGCCCGTGGCTCAGCAGGTGGCCATCAAGAAGTTCAAGCCGGACAAGGAGGGGGAGCAGGTCTCGTACACAGGGATATCCCAGAGCGCGGTGCGCGAGATGAGCCTCTGCGCCGAGCTCCGGCACGCCAACGTGATACGCCTCGTCGAGACGCTGCTCGAGGACAAGTGCATCTTCATGGTGTTCGAGTACGCCGAGCACGACCTCCTCCAGATCATCCACCACCACACCACCCAGCCCCCGGGGCCCAGGAGGCCCATCCCCCCCGCCGTCGTCAAGAGCCTGCTCTTCCAGCTCCTCAACGGCTGCCACTACCTCCACTCGTGCTGGGTCCTGCACCGCGACCTCAAGCCCGCCAACATCATGGTCAACGACTCGGGCCGCGTCAAGATCGGCGACCTCGGCCTCGCCCGCCGCTTCGATAAGCCCCTCGCCTCCCTCTTCGGCGGCGACAAGGTCGTCGTCACCATCTGGTACCGCGCCCCCGAGCTCATCCTCGGCTCCTACCACTACACCCCCGCCATCGACCTCTGGGCCATCGGCTGCATCTTCGCCGAGCTGCTCTCCCTCCGCCCCATCTTCAAGGGCGAGGAGGCCAAGATGGACAGCAAGAAGGCCGTGCCCTTTCAGCGCAACCAGATGCAGCGCATCGTCGAGGTCATGGGCATGCCCACCAAGGACCGCTGGCCCCTCCTCACCTCCATGCCCGACTACCCCCAGCTCAGCTCCGTCCAGCCCTCCTCGTCGTCGCATCACCACAACCACCACCATTCTTCCCATCACCACAACAGGAGCTACCCCACCCACTCCAACCTGGAAAAATGGTACTACGGCACCATCAACCACTACGGGTCAACATCCTCTTCCTCCTCCTCAAACTCAAACTCGTTGAACCAGCAAAACAGCCAGCAGACCTCCAACTCCTCCTCCACCGCCCCGCTATCCTCCCTCGGCGCCGAGGGATACAAGCTCCTCTCCTCGCTCCTCGAGTACGACCCGGAGAAGCGCCTCACCGCCGCCCAGGCCCTCCAGCACCCCTTCTTCTCCACCGGCGACCGCGTCCTCGCCAACGCCTTCGAGGGCCTCAAGGTCGACTATCCCCACCGCCGGGTCACCCAGGACGACAAGGACCTGCGCTCGTCCAGCAGCCTCCCCGGCACCAAGAGGACGGCCACGCTGGACGACAACCTCCTCCGCCCCTCTAAGCGTTTGAAGGAGTAGTTGCTTCTTACTAGTAGTAAGAGCAATCCTTTTTTTTCTCTCACTTTCTTTGCTTTTTTTTCCTTTCTTTTACTTTACTTTTCTCTTTTTTTTGGAGGGGGTGGCCTTGTGGGACAGGTCTGGGATCGATCAACAGCCTTAAAAGGCAAAAAGAAGTGAGAGCTTTTTTTTCCTTGATGGAAAGCATTGCATAGACAGAGGGGAGGAGTGCTTTGAAAATCAGAATAATTCATGGTTCACAGGACACTTCGCACACAACACATGATGGCGGGCGGCGGAAAGGCGTTTTGGCATTGCACACACACACACACACACACACACACATGATTCTCATTATTTAGCGGTCAATGTCGTTTCATTAGAGTAGGCGTAATAATTAAGAAGATGACTATCTGATAAAAAAAAGAAGAAGAACCCGTGGACTAAGCGTCCCATTTCATAGTCCCAATCCCTCTTCCCTCCCCATTCCGCCCTCCGTTGTCCATCACCCCCCATCTCTCACTTTGCCACCTCCCAGCCCTAGAACGTAGCACAGGCCCCATCTTGCAAAGAAGCTTCCTGATCCGTCAACCCGTGGTCGAACGAGGATGCTGGTGCGCGTGTGGTATGGTGAGGTTCGTGGGTGTTGCCAAAAGGTTTGCAAAAGAAAAAAGAAAAAAGCAAGGGCAAAGTGAGAAACGGGTATTCTTTTTCAAACACAAAAAGCTGCGAGAAACAGCAGCTGGCAGTGGGCAACAACAACATAACAGGAAAACAACAAAAAAACGACAAAATAATTCCCAACACGAACGGGGATCCACGCACGCCCAACGCTCAAGGAAGCAATCTGGTCAATATGCACAACATGTTTCCCCTACTTGACCCTCCCATCCCTTCTCTACATCTCCCTCTTTCTCTCCCCTTCCCCTTTCTGTTTGCCACTCGTAGAGTATTGCCCTCCGCAGCTTCCTCCCCCCTTCCGTCCCTCCATCTCCTCGCCTCGGCGGGACCGAAGGGCCTCCCGCCGTTTTCTCCCGTTGTCATCGCGTGCAGGTATGTATATAGCAAGCCGTGTAGCAAGCGATCGCTTGCCATGGAGCGCTCAGTGTGAGGAATGAGATTAGTTGAAAAATAATGGAAGATAGGGGTGGTGTATGTGTGTGTTTGTGTATTTTCTTCGTGCGATCGTCTTTGGCGCGTCATGATGTTCTTGGTCGGTTCGACAGGTTGATGGTATTTGTCAAAGCTCCCCATTTTACTTCTTGGCCGGAGCCGGGGGCGCCTTGACATTGTTGGACAACCAGGCGAGACCCTCGAGGAGACCCTCACCCGTCGTGGCGCAACTGGGCACAACGTACCAGACCTTGTCCTTGAGTTTGGAAAGCTGCAGGGCCTCGGTGACTTCTTGCGGCTTCATGGCTATAGGAGAAAGTTGTCTTGTTAGCTCTCACGCACGTTTCTAAAGAGTAATGGTTGTCATAAAAAAAGGGGGGAGGGGATAGGAGGCCGGTCCTGTACGTACCCTCAGGCAAATCCTGCTTGTTGGCGAAAACGAGCAACAGGCTATCCTTCATCTCCCTATCATTAATGATCCTGTGCAGTTCCTGCCTAGCCTCCTCCATCCTGACCGTGTCGCACGAGTCAATGACGAAGATGAGGCCCTGTGTGCCGCTGAAGTAGTGCCTCCAGAGGGGACGAATCTTGTCCTGACCGCCGACGTCCCAGACGTTAAATTTGACGTTCTTGTACGTGACCGTTTCGACATTGAAGCCCACGGTGGGGATGGTGGTGACGTCCTGACCCAGCTTCAACTTGTAGAGAATGGTCGTCTTGCCGGCGGCGTCGAGTCCCAGCATCAGGAGACGCATCTCCTTGGATCCGAAGATCTTGCCCATCATCTTGGAGAGTTGACCGCCCATCTTGAAAATTCGTTTGCCGCGTCCGGTTTGCTGAGTAGGGAGAGTTTGGTGGTGTTATTTGCGTAGTAGGTTAGGCGCGAGTCGGGGAGACAAGGTGGGTGTTCGTGTCGGACGAATCGCTGAATGGTATAGCTACATTTGATGCGCGTCAGTTTGGGTCGTACTCGCACAATCGATCTTCCTCTCCCCCTTCCCACACCCCTGGTCCATAAACAATGGGCGCCCAGGGGGTGTTGGTGGTGCTGGTGCTGGGTAGCGCAAACGTCAAGGGCAAAATCGTGGCATTATTCATGCGGTTTCCATACCAAATCACGACAAGAACTCGGCGGTAACGAGAGAGGGGGGAACGGGTATGGGCTTCTTTCTGATTTAGGAGGGAGAAAGAATAGTAGAGAATGCCCAATTGGACAAGCGAGAAAAGCTATTACTGTTACTCACTTGCAGCGCAAAAAAAAGATATAACAAAGAGAGTGACGAAGGGTGGGATAAGGTATGGAAGTTTCAAAACAGAAGCAGAGAAAAAGGCTTCGCTCGCAAACAAGGGGGGTGGAAAAGGGAAAAAGGATGGAAGTCGACTTTCGAGGGATTGGGGGGGGATTGAGAGAGAGAGGGGGGGGTGGATTGGGAATGGCGTCCGTGTGGAAATTGCGCCCAAAACGCTTCTCCTAACTTACCTCACTCGCTCGCTCTTGGTTCTTTGTTGTTGTTGTTTTTTTCTTCTTCCTCTTAGCTACTCCGTACCCCGTACTCCGTTGCCTTATTACAATCAACCTAGCTGTTTACTCCGTACTCCGTTCTCCGTATTCTCGTATGTACCTTTTTTTGATGGGGAGCGGGACAGATGAGGGAAGTGGGAAAAGCGCGTTTAGTTTGTCAGGTCCGCTTCCTCTACTAGGGGGTAAGAGAAGCCGTATGTACGGAGTACTGCTAGTAGTATTAGTACTCCGTAGTAGTACAGAATACGGAGTAGGGTAGTAGTAGTAGGCAGCTGGAGGTTAGAGTCGGGGCCAACATTCAGGGGGGGCAAGAGAGAGAAAAGGTCAGGTTACGTAGGACTTTGAGAAGGTAGGTGCTACTCCGTAGTTGGTGCTTGTTCTCCCTCGCCAGCTTTACGGAGTACGCAGTACGCAGTACGGAGTTCATACAGTAATATTGCGCCCGACGGGACGCTTGGCCTGAGAGTGCGCGTCAAAAGGAGCACTAAACGAGCCCACCGTTCGGTGTGCTGTCTGTCAAATGTGGGGCAAGGTTATCGGGGGGCGGAGCTTTCTTTGATCTGCTCTTGCGTGCCTGAGCTAGATAATATAAGTAACAAAAACACAACTTTTATCAACAATCCGATATGGGGTAACGGCTATCCTGGTTCGCTTTCAGGTTTCAAACACCTACAAGCGCCGAACAGACCCGGGTTCGACTCCCGGTATCGGAGTTCTTCTTTTGCTTTTTTTGCTTTTAATATGAAAAGAATGTACTCCGTATTTCTCGCATCATGCTCTTTTTTCTTTTTCCTTTATTAATATCCAAGTGTTTCTTTCCTACTCTGTACCTCTTGTTGCCGTTGGCTCGGATGGTGGTTCGCATCGAGGCACTGGCTGGGTTCGCCGGCAGATAACATCCGCACAACGTCCGGACGGCAGGTTTGATTGGGGTAAAATGAGCCACCCACTTTCCCACGCAAAGGGCTCTAATGCGCGCGTGGGGATTGACACCAGGGCCGCAACAACAACGCCTCCCCAAGATCGCGCTCTCGGTTTTCAGGCCGCGGTCATGTCAGTAGTAGTACGGACGGAGTTAAACCCCTTTGAGCCTTTTGTCGACGGTAGCGAAATTGCTTTTGCCAAGAAGTCGAATATTGGGGGGGGGGGATTGCTTTTTCTCCGTAGCATTACCACCCTAATTAACGGGAGCCGCACGTAATGACGCTCTCTTCTTTCGCTTCTTGTTGGTCCCCTTTCCCCCATGTCATGGGAAAGTTGAGATAAGACGCGAAATCTCACTGATGCCCAAAAGATCCTGTGTACCATACGAGCCGAGGAGTGATAGCTCATTACTGCATGCACTCCCTAAATGAGCGGTAATAATCGCCTTTATGCCATGACGATATCATTAAAAAAGAAAGTGTCCAATTAGTAGTACCGAGAACCTCCGTCGCAAACGCTTTCTACTTATGGTACAAAGTACTACGGAGTACTACATATACCGATTACCGTGTACTCCATACTCCGTACTCCGTAGACAGGTATACGAAATATCAGAGTGCTAGTATTACAGTACCCAACGCGATAGTCTATCCTAAAGTTTGCTGGTAATATTATTCCTGAACGCCATAGACATCTCCCTCCCTTTGATCCCTTTTGGAAAAAATGGTATTCACAATAAACGCCGTTGCCCTTGCTTATTATTACAAAGCCCCTACGGCTATAACATAGGGTATGTGTGGGTCCGATCACGCTCGATATTCAATCACGTAGCGACGCTCAACCTGTTGCAATGTGGAAGAGTCGTTCTCGCCTTCAAACTTGAGATTGACTCGACCTCCATCGTCAGCGCTATGCACCTCCGCCTTATAGAAAGTTGTGGTGTTGGGATAAAGGGCGAGTACGACCATCTTGGGCTCCCATTCTGGTAACGAAGCGGCTTGGCTCTCCGGCGTGATGGGGATCATGCTGCTGGCGCTGGTCCGATACTCTTTCTGCTTACTCTGGTCGTCTGGTTCGACATCAATGACCTTGTATCGCCGGCTCTTTCCCTCACCAAGCACTTGGGCAACCTCTCCAAGGATCCAGTCCGAGGGTGCGTCGCCTCCAGACAGCTTAGGCTTGAAAGCCACCTCACCACCTTTGGCAAATATGACCTTGGACTTGTTGCCGCCGCTTCCCGAGGGCCCAGCAGCTGGTGTCGATGCGCCGGTCGGCTGGGGCTCAACGCTATCGGCTTTCGGAGGCGTGCTGCCGCGCTGAATGCTTCGATCGCGTTCACGGTCGCGCGTGCCAGCGCGTTCGCTGGCCTTTCGCTTCGCATTCCCGGCTGGGCTTGGGGCTGGCGAGTCACCTGAACCGTCAAAATCGTAGAGCGCTGAAGCCGCAGCAGCAGTTTCTGACCTGGTAGCCCCGCGTTTCCCTGGGCCTGCACTCCTGCTGGCTTCGGCCGGGTCCGGAAGCACTTCTCGCAGTATGCGAAGCTTGTCAATCTGATCTCTGATGTTGACTACAAGCTTGTCCATGTCCTTAACACCTGTGCGACACATGTTTTCCATCTTGATCCTCTTACTATCCGAGACATCCTCGGGCTCCAGAGCGCCAACATCTTTATCGAGTTCCTTGAGCTTCTCCAGCCTTTCGTTGTCAATGTTGAACTCGTCGACGAGTTGGCGTATGCCGGTCTGGGCTCGAGCCCAGTGCTCGGCCTCCTCGGCAACGTCCGGCTGATGGCGATTCTGGGCTCGCGAATGGCCCCGTCGGCCGGTACCTGTCATACCAGCTTTTCGATGTGTTGGAATGTCTTCTTGGAGGTTGGAGAGTTCTCTGCTTTTGGACCTGCTGTGTTTCTTCGACTTGTCAACGTCGTGCTCATGGGGCTTTTCAGGCATGATGCGTCAATGAGAGTGACAACGCCGTCTGGCGTGGTGCAATGTTGAGAGAAAGATGAACGTAATGATCGACGGAAGGACAACTTTTGAGTCCTGGACTTGACAAAAAGACGAAAAAAAGCGGTGAGAAACAGCGTGAGAAATTGTAAAGGATTCATTCATGATGTGGGGGAGATGCTGGCTTGCATGGCAGGCACTTTAAAGGAGGGGGTGAAGAAGGAGGAGAGGGGTAAAAAAAAAAATTGAAGCGCCCATTGATGGGTTGTATACTCACTTGATGGCACTTTACAAGAAGTCGAGGCTATGCAGCGCTTTTGGCTAGAGTATCTTTTTACTTTGCTAGAGAGTCGCAGTTCACCAGCTGCGGCGGGGGGCGACCGGACAGTGGCAAAGTCAAATGGGAAGGCAAGGGCAACAAGAGCAGGGCTTCGATGGCATCTTTTGTCTTGTTGACATGGAAACGCTCTGAACGCTATTCATGCAACTTGGCAAAGGAGCTTTGAAGAGTTGGGCAAGACACCTTTGCGCCGCGATGTGAGCGTGTATTGACCCACGATGGGGGGGGGGAATTGCGATAAGTAGAGGTGGAGTACAGAGTCGCGCCGGCTCAAGCCCCTCTCTCTCTAGGTAGCTCAGCTCTTACGCTTTGGTTCCCGAGCGCTGGCAGAATGCAGGCGGTGTGAGCCGTGCAGCTAGGTGGAGTGGGTTTCGTTGTTGGTCAAGGGTAGTACGGACTACTCGGTACACCTGTCTTGGCTGACAGAAAAATATCGACGAGTCTTGGTGATACGTTGCCTAAGAAGAGCCGCAGTTATTTTTGACACTGTTGGTCCCTTGTAGGGACAGTCCGATAGAGTCGCATGGCCCCGGAACAAAGCGTAGCCGGTCTTCTCTAGCGCTTTCTGTACAGATTACTCACGTAGTAATAGGTACTCTGTACTCCGTACGGAGCACTAGAAACAGGTTGTTCCTACTGCTGACGAATGACTCGAAGAGTGTCCCAATTTGAATGGTTTGCAATCAAGAAGGGAGTCTACTGGATAATTGGAGTCGACGATTTTAAGGGAAGCTACCATATGGTACGGAGTAGATCTTTCTGATGATCGATCGTGATATTATGGATAAATGCAGGCATCTGTATCAGCTTAAAATCACCTCAGGAACCCCACGTCGACCTCAATGCTTGGTTCTAGGCCTCACACTAGTAGTACTACTCCAACTGCTCTATGGAGTACGTCAGCTTGGCGAGGTAGTACTAGAAATACACGCTCACTGACCTGTAGTTTCATATTCTTTCATGTTTAACCTAGATTGGTGGCAAAATTGGAAATGCACAACCGCGATCAGAGACAGCCCGTCAGCACCTTCTTACGAACTCGGAGTATTCCATAGTAGCGGCAGCAGCAGCAGCAGCAGCAGTGGTAGTGGTGTTGACTGCCAGTCCTGTGGGGTCACAATTGACACGGCTGGAGTAGGCACCATAAGTACTGCCTACCTACTAGGATATCTTCGCGCAGGGCAGGCAGAGGCGACAAAAGGGTAGCAGGTACAGGACAAGCTACTACCTGCGTAGGCTAGAACCGTTTGATGGCAATACATCATCATCACCCGGAGCTCTCATATTGCATCTGCGTTTCGACTTTTCAACCTAAACCTCACGTCGTAGGCTAAGGCCGACTGACTCCCTTACCCTCAGTATGAACCCAGCGCCTCGTTCGGCATCGCTGCATTCAGTCGCTGAAGCAGCCCGCGAGCAAGAGGTCTTCAAGTATTGTCCATCCTTACTTTCTGAGAGTGCCTATTATCCTGAGGTTCAATCGCTTCCTAAACCGAATCTATCTACATCTGGAGATATAATTTTGACAGCGCTCGCCCAGCTCGCCGCTACGCAGACCAAATCCCAGCGAGCCTTCATTTCCCTCTTTGATGCTCAATACCAGCATTGCATAGCAGAGGCCACGCCCGAATCACCTATTATACCTAATGCGCCGGCTGAAGATTGTCCAAACGGGCTGTGGTCCTGCGGCATCGCTATACCCCGCCGAGATGGTAGTGTCTGCGAGACTTGCCTTGAATATCCCTTGGGTTCGCCAGGTGGGGTTGACGTGTTTGTCGTCCCCGACCTAGCACAAGATGATCGATTCTTGGTTGAACCTCGATACGGTCTTGCGCCGAACGCCAGGTTTTACGCTGCCGCACCCATTCTTTCACGAAAAGCAGTAAAGGTCGGTCTCTGCGTCGTAGTGGATGATGGTCCTCGATATGATTGGGATCTATCCAAGTCCCAGGCTCTATCAAATATCTCGCGCTGCATCATGTCACACTTGGAACATCTCAGGCCGGCCACGGTGGCCAGGCGTAGTGTACGCATGAACCGAGGTATTGGATCATTCATAGAGGGTAAGAGTACCCTCTCTGGATGGCGCAACGGACCGGATTCTGGTGCTTTTGTGAATTTGGGAGAAGGGGAAGGGCAGCTAAATGCAATGCAACAAGATATGGATACTGTTCACGACGAAGAGGAGCGGAAAGGGGATGGCATTACCTGTGCGCCTCGGTCGACTGAAAGATATGATCTACAATATGGCCCAAGGGGGGCTGCCACGGATACTGCAACCGACAGTGGTGTCCCTTCTCAAACGCCTATAGGTCAGGCCCCATGCTTACCCACGGCGAGTAGTGAGCCAGAAGAGATCAAGTCGTCAGCTTACGACGACGCATTCTCGAGAGCTGCAAACATGATCAGAGAGTCCCTAGAGGTGGAAGGGTGCTACTTCTTCGACGCTCAGTCCAAGCCAGGAGGTTTCTCCTCGCTCAGTCCAAGGGTGGATGTGGCAGATAAGAGATGTTCGCCACATTCATCCCAGAGTAGTGAGGATGAGTTGTCACCAACCTCAAACGCAAATACCTCGTTCTTGCCTTGTCCGACGCTAGGTTTCTCCGTGAGCGCATCATCAAGTATAGATGCCCCCCAAAAACATCACGCAATGATTAATATGCCTGCTGCTTTTTTGTCCAAGCTCTTACAACGATATCCCGATGGCAAAATATTCAACTTTAATTCTTCAGGAGAGCTTCTCCCGAGTGATCTTTCGGAAGAGGATCGTCTTTCACAAGACGAGAAGATACATTTACGGTCACAAAATAAGGCAGTAAAGCAGGCTAGCAAGCCCTGGGCCAGACATCGCGAGGGCCAAGTCCTCCTCGAAGCAATTCCAAACGCTGTGAGTGCCATCTTTGTACCCATCTGGGACTCGAGGAAGGATAGGTGGTATGCCGGCGGTTTTGTCTACACGTGTACCCCTAGGCGGCTTTTCACTGCAGGAGGAGAGCTCAGTTACATACGAGCCTTTGGCATGCTCACCATGGCAGAAGTCATACGCAGGGATATAGCTATAGCCGACAAGGCTAAAATGGACGCCCTAGGATCATTGAGTCATGAGCTGCGAAGCCCTTTGCATGGGGTGGTATTGGGTGTGGAACTTCTCCAGGATACAGATCTTGGAGTGTTTCAAGGTAACATTCTGCACACTATTGAGACCTGTGGACGTACCCTTGTAGATACTCTGGATCATCTCCTTGATTTTTCCAAGGTAAATCATCTTGCCACTTCTCAGAAGGACAGGACTCAGCAGTCGGGGCGTACGCTTGTCAGGCAAATGTCCTTTGGAGCGGGGTCCAAGAGCTTATCCTCCGAGGTGAGGATCGATAGCCTAGCAGAGGAAGTGGTAGAAAGCGTCTTTGCTGGATTCAACTTCAAGCATGCATCCGCGGCTCAACTGAGTCAGCACCGGCAAACAACGTTCGCAGAGCCACCCGGGGCCCAGCGCCACAGGGATGCGCAGCATAGTGCACTCGACTTTGGATCAGACTTGACACCGAAAGGGGATATGTCTTTGGATTTTAGCAAGGTCGCCGTTGTTTTGTCCATCAACGCGGCTGAAAATTGGCAGTTTTACACACAGCCCGGTGCGCTTCGGCGTATTATCATGAATCTTTTCGGAAACGCCCTAAAGTATACGGAAAAGGGCATGATACATGTGTCGATTCGCCAAGAGGAGTCGCCCCGAAAAAGTCGACATGGTGGACGTGTTGTCACTCTGACGGTTGCAGATACGGGGAAGGGGATCAGCGAAGACTACCTCCGCAACGATTTATTCAAGCCCTTCTCTCAAGAGGATCACCTTTCTTCTGGTACTGGACTTGGACTCTCGCTCGTCAAGAAAATCACGACAAGCCTTGGGGGTAGTATCCACGTGGAGAGCCAAGTCGGATTAGGGACTATTGCTTCGGTATCGCTGCCCCTTATGCCTGCCATGCATATTCCTTCTCAGACCTTCAAGATCTCAGAGGAGGAAGAGGTCTTCAAGGCACAAGTATCGGAGCTCAAAGGTCTGCGTGTCGCACTTGTCGGCTTTCGCAATCCATCCGATTTGGGAGAGAATCATAGGCGTATCCTTAGCGAACGTCAGGCCGACTATCATGAGTTGATGGTGTATACCTGTCGAGCTTGGCTGCACATGGAGGTATTAGCCGAGGAAGAAGCGGAGAAGGTTAGCCCCGACTTTACGTTGGCTATTGGCACTGCATTCGAGAGGTTGAATGGGTCGTCGTCTGCTCAACCGCCCTGCATAGTGGTTTGTGACGATGCTCTACAGGCATATCATCAGACGGTATCTCACAGCAATGCCTATTTGGAACGAGTCTTTGAGTTTATTTCGCAACCGTGAGTCACCCCCCTTTTGCCCGCAGCATATGCCCTCCCCCTTCCTTGCTAACTTGGTGATAGTGTTGGGCCTCGAAAGCTTGCCAAAGTCCTCGTGCTTGCGTTCAACAGGTGGTTGGACATACAGGAGTGTCCAAAGCCGCCAAGTCTGACGCGCTCACGATCTAGTTTCAATACTAGTTCCACGAGCCACATGCACACGCCTGCAACGGAAACATACATGTCTACGCAGCGATCGACTAAGCCTCTATCCCGAACATCGTTGCAGTCGATGAGCACTAAATCTATGCGGAGTCATCTACATCTCGAGCCTCACAACGAGATACCCCCTGGAAGCAGGTACCTGCTTGTGGATGACAATGCCATAAACCTCAAGATCTTGGTATCGTACATGAAGAAATTACGTCGCGAATTTGACACGGCAAAGAACGGACAGGAAGCCGTAGACCTGTATACGTCTCGCCCCAAGGCTTTTGCGTGTATCTTGATGGATATTTCGATGCCTGTTATGGATGGGTTTGAGGCGACGAAGCAAATACGAGAACTGGAAAGGAAACAGCATCTGGATGCAGTGACGGTTATTGCTTTGACGGGACTGGCATCCGAGGACGCGCAACAGGAAGCATATGGGAGCGGCGTCGACTTATTCCTAACAAAGCCAGCCAAACTGAAAGATTTGGAGGTCATCTTCAAGGACCGGAACATGGCATGACCTGGAATGTAGGGAGGAAGCACTATTTATACGAATTATACGACGTCATGACGGGAGGTGAAGAGATGCGATTGTTGGTAACATGAACCTGGAAGCACGCATACGGTACGGTAGAGGGTTGGGAAAGGCGGCGCACACCTGGGAAACAAGCAATGGATGATGTTTTGTGTTTTGTCGAGGAATCCTGAGGAAGCCTTTTTGCTTTCCTTTTTTTCTTCCTCTTTCCCTCCTATTTCCTTTTTGCCTAGAGGGCAAAGACACGTACCTAGGGAATACTATCATTATTGCTTTACGCGTCGTGTTGACCTCTGCCTCTGAGCCTACAGCATAACGCATAAGCCTTACTCCACACAGACAACAGCACAAAGGTCCGAAAGCCCGAAAAGCCCGAGGTCGCTGGAAAGATGTCGGGATGGCTCTTTCGCAAGTTCTGTTCGCACACGGCTTGATGATACCGACCGTCCCAAAACCGATTACCAAGCACGAGGCGTATCCTATCCAGACTCGGCTTCATCAGCTTCATCGGCGGATGATCAAGGAAAGATGGAGGGCAAAAGGATAATTCTGAGGGAAAAGTAAGTTTACTAGTTTAGCTGGGGAAAAATACCGTAAGGCTTGGCAATATGCCAAATCTTGTTTTCCTATTGCGGTAAAGACTGCAGGCTAACAAGGGTTGGCCGTCTCCACGCTGACGATGGCTCTCATAGCTCTAAGCTTGGTCGTGTGTAAGAACATAGTTCTGAGAAGCATGTAAGTCATCATGAAAAGATATAAGTAGCAGCCTCTTCCTCGCTCTGATCCTGTTGAGAATGTCAGCACACAGCTTCACCTTCATATCACAGGAGCCATAACAGCTTTCCCCTTTCCCACATTTTCCAACAGCAACTCAACTTATACGCTCACTCAAGGAAGATAAACATGTCGGCCCAGAAAACCATACTCGTCACAGGCGCAACGGGAAACCAGGGCCGCGGCGTCGTCCGTCACTGCCTGGCCCACGGCCACGCCGTCCTCGCCCTCGTGCGCGACCCCTCTGCCCCCGCGGCCCTCGAGCTGCAACGTTCCGGCGCCGAGCTCCGCGTCGGCACATTCGACGACGTCTCGTCGCTGCGGGCGGCCATGCGCGGCGCGGACGCGGTCTTCGCGACCGAGGTGCGCACCCGCGAGGGCAACGCCGCTGACCTCGGTCGCCTGGGCAACGTCGTCGACGCCGCGCTCGCCGCGGAGCCCCCCGTGGGATTGTTCGTCGTCAGCACGGCGTACAAGACGGGCGAGCACGAGTCCTTTGCCGGGTGGGGTCCGCAGCATCCCATGTACAGCTACTGGCTGCAAAAGGAAGCCATCGAGAAGCTGGTTCGGAACGCCGGGTTCGAGCACTGGCTCGCCCTGCGGCCGGCGCACTTCCTGCAGAATCTGAAGGTGCCGCTGAGCAACTGGTGCTTCACGGGCCTGGCGGAGAAGGATGCGGAAACCGGCAAGAGGATTATCAGCACGGCTTGGAAGCCGGAGACCAAGGTGGTGTATCTGGATGTCGAGGACGTGGGCGTGCCCACCTCGTTGGCGGTTTCGGAGCCGGCAAAGTACCACGGCCGGACCATCGATATGGGTGCCGAGGCCGTGACCATTGCGCAGATGGCCGAGAAGCTGGGCCGGGTGCTCGGGGAGGGCGAGGGCGCGGTCGGGGTGCGGTACATGACGGACGAGGAGGCGGACGCGGCCCTGGCGGCGGGGGGCAACCCGGCGATCGCGTCGCAGAAGTGGGCCAACACGCTGGGGGAGCAGAGCGTGACGACGGAGTTTCCCATGACGAGCATCGAGGATTTCGTCGCGAGGAACAAGGGGGAGATATTCCCGGGCTTGGACGGTGAGAATGGCTCTGCGCAGAAGCCGGATCTTGTTGGGTATGATAAATGAGTGCTTGGATGATGGGGATGTGGTGTGGTTTTTTTGTTTCCACGATGTTTAGATTAGCTATGGATCAAGTATATATACATATACATATATATATATTTCGATATTGTTTACTTTGCTGACACGACACGGCGACACTCGCACTGACAACCCAACTCAACCCGAATACACAGAGACAGAGAAAGAGGGGGATAGGGAGAGAGAGAGATGCGGATGAAGAGCCTGGACAAAGGTCAAAACACGCGCGGTCGTCAAGGCGTGCCTGCGTGAGCATGCATCTTTCCCGACTCTCGACGGTGCCATGACCATGGACTTACTGGTAGCAAGGCATCCCATCCCCGAGAATAAACGGCGAGACCCACCTCGACACGCCTACCATCAAAAGGAAGGAGGAGGAGAAAGGGAGAGAAGAAAAAAAAAAGAGAGAGTGATGGCATGAAAACATGGACGCAAGTCCTGCCTCGGCTCATCACACACACGCACACTCAATACACATACCAAATACGCACCATTCAAACCTCAAACAAGGAAAAGAAAAGAAGAGAAAGAAAAGAAAAGAGGCCATCAATCACCATTGACGAAAAAACAAGACATGATCCAAACGCTGACCACTCCCAAAGTCCCATCAGCCAAAAAAAAAAAAGCCTCCTTTCATCCAAGGCAGGCTTATTCCTGTCACATATCCTCCCAGAACCCTTCAGCCAGACACCAATAGTCCAATCTTATTGCCCAACAACATCACCTAACACGAAAAAAAGCGACATCCAGTGTTTGAAAGCTCAACAAGGGCCGAACAAGGCCGAGGCATGCACCGCGCGGCCACTTTGCTGTACCGTTAGGCCACCGTGGTCACCCTCAGGCAAGCGACTCCTCCTTCCCCCCCCCTCCCCGTGCCCCCTCCCAACGCCGACATTACAACGAGGATGCGGTAATCTTCTTGGTATTTCTCCTTTTCCCCGGGCAGCAACTCGTCGTTCCCATATTTTCCCCTCTTGGGCATTCACGTACGATACGACGAAACGCTGTCATCAAGCATGCGGCAAGGTTCAGGGGTTGTTCTTTTTTTTTTTTTCGAAGTTTGCAGCGAACGCGGGGATTGGGTCTCCAACCTTCATCACACGCCTCAACAGGTCGCCGACTAGACGATGCTGCACACCCAGCGTATTGTATTGTGGATTCTCCATAGCCGCAGTCAATGGACCGGAAGCCAAGCGCTGGACAAGCCTGTCTATACAGAGTGGTGTGGGATAACAGGACGACACTAGACGACGTCTTCTGCTCGCCACGCGATGGGCGTTTTCTGTCAAAGAGTTCGCGCGTAGCCCACCAAAGGGCCACATCTCTCGTCTCTCGCTCGCAGCCACCGTCTCGCCAAACCAACATACAGCCAAGCGGTGGAGAGAAAACATGGGCCAGCTCTCACCGGTCCCATGGGTGTATCTGGTCCAAGTTTTGCTTCCAGCGCGTGATGGCCCTTCTGGGCTGAATGTGCGACAATCATCTCCGTCACACCTCGACCCTCTCACATTCCCGCCCTGTCTCCGCAACTTCAGCCTTGCAAATAGGAAGAGGAAAGAGGGTCGGTCATCGCATCTTCTCATGCTGCACCTAATCGCCCTGATCGCAGCCTTCGAACTCCTCGCTTTCTTTCTTCCAGTCCTGTCCCGGACAATGCTCCGTGGGAGAGTGAGGCGAGTTCCATCGTTTCCCCGGCCTTCCTCGCCCCAATGCTCGATAACATTCTCCCCATTGCAACACGGCGACGACACACTGACGCACCCATTTACCTGCAGCACTTGTTAACCTCCAATAAGACGTCTTCATGTGTCACCGTGTCCCAACAAAAAGCAAGGCACCTCTTCTCGATGTAACTCACACTCTGCAACCCCCATCATCTCACCCCTCCATCGCTCGCAAGAATGTAAGAGGAATAGGTGACGACGCTCAGCTATAAACATGGAGTAAGCCAAGACGAAAACTTCACTCCCTAAAGCACTGCATCTTTTGCATCATAGAAGGGGTTTAGCTGGAGAGGGAATTCCTGTCGCATCGTGTGGTCGCAGCTGTGCCGTCGAGTCAACCCCTCTCCTCCTGCTTGGCACTCCTTCTTCCTTTTGCCATCGACGATTTTCTTCCATCTTTTGCAAAAAAAGTGCTTTGGGATAGGTAGGCCAAGAAAAAAAATCTCCATTCTTTCTTTCCTACGCACGAAAAAAAGAAAAGGAGTGGGGTTCAAGGTGTTTTGACGTCAAACCCGCCATCTCATCTGCCCCCCTCTGCGTTGTCCAGTAATATGTACTGTCACCACACCAAGTAACCCCTCCATATTGGCTATCGAAGCGTTTGAATGGCCAGCTCAGGTAGTCCAAACGTCCAAACGTAGACAGTCCGTACCGGCGACCTGCTTCTAGAACCCGATATCACTTGGAGTCGGCCCCCTCCACCTATCACCTCTGCAAACCTTTTTTTCTTTTTTTTTCAAAGACTTAGGCCTAGATGCGTCGCATCTACCACCCCTGTCAAGGTATCAAGTATAGAGCCTCACCGGGGTTGGACCCCTCTTCCTGGGATTTGACTCCTCACAGGCCTGGCTCATCGCTTGCAGGGAAAATACCTAGCAAGCACAAGCGCCTGGTTGCACAAAGAAGACTCCGTAATGGTGATCGAAGATGTCCTCTTATTTGACATCAACAGTACTCCGTAGAAGGGGGCCACCACAGGTGTAACCCAAAAGGAAAACCAGTTTTCTTGGCGCATAATGATGTATGCAACACAAATACCACATATAATGGGCATGCCACCTGACATATAGTGTGAGCAGGACACAGCCCTCATCACCAAAAACCGAGAAATTAAGCCTAGATGATTCGTGGATAAGAGGATAGGTCGTATCAGTAGCACTGCTCCCACAACGGTGACCGGTTCTGCAGATACAGATGCGGATGCAGCTGCGCGGCCGGCCAGCCCCCTCCACCTCCCCCGCCGCGGGGAGCCATACGGAGCCTCACGGAGGCACACCGTATCTAGTAGTATCCCCCAGGCCGATGCGGGGAAGAAGGAAGAAGAAGCAATTTAGGTGGAATCGTACGCCACAAGCCTGAAGATTATAAGCATACTATACGATGGAGCTTCACGGGGACCTTCTTTGGGGAAAGTGAAACGGTCCTGCATATGCGACCTTGCCGCATCCACATCCTGGCCAAGTTTGGGTGCGCAAGATACAGCTCGTGAGGCTCAATGCAGTCTTGTACCGGGTACACTCGTTTTTGTGCTGAGCATAATCGACAGATGATATCGTCCTTCAGAAACTTGGTGGGTGGAACGTTGCCTCAATGTTGCCTCAATGTTGCCTCAATGAAGCTTTGTCTATCCAAGGTTCGCAATCTCACCTCTTTGTCCTCGGGAGATGCGTTGCTCTATATTACTTGCCAATCCCACCATCCAAGTGTTACCCAGGCTCAAATGAACCCATAGCTCTTTCTGCAACCAAGTTGGAGCATCTACACATCGTTAGCAAACTACCAATCATCACCACCACTACCACCACCTTGCATCATCATGACCAGCCTCTTCATGGGTACCCCCAACTTCACCCAGGCGGTCATAGGTCCTGACCTTCCTCACCGGCTTTCTCTCGTTAGCACTCTCGCAGAGCTAAGCCTGCCCAAGGCTCTGGGATTGCTCATCATTTGCGCCTGGCTCGTCTCCTTGGCCGTCAACGCTAAGAAGCTTCCCGATGCCCCGGTGAGCGGACACAAGTCGGCCTATGAGCCGAGCTGGTTCCTGCAGGCCAGGTTTCATGAGCATGCTAGGGAGATTGTCCGTGAAGCTTATAAAAAGGTCTGTATTTGTTTAGCCTCGCGTTGTGGATGATTCGTGTTAACCGCCATGTAGGTCAAAGACAGCCCGTTCGTTCTTAGACGGTGGGATATCGACTACCTTGTCTTGCCCATCAGGTATCTCGAGGAAATCAAGCGTGTTCCCCAATCCAAACTCTCCATCATTGGCGTCCTGACAAGCGTATGTTGAGTTGCTTTCCCTTGATATGGCAGGCCTCAACTGACATGCGACCTCGGATGATAGAACCTGGCCCCGGAACACAATGAGATGGGCTTCTTGTCTTGGTCGCTTCTCCATATAGAAAGCTTAAAGCGAAAGCTCATCCCCGAGCTTTACAAATTTGTCGACATGGCAAATGACGAGGTTACTCGTAACTGGAAGCAAGACTTTCCCGCCACTGACGGTAGGTTTACTTCAGTCATCCCTTTAGTGTAGCCTGAGCTAACAGCACCCAAGACTGGGAACACGTGAGACTCGAGCTGGCAGTTCGCAACGTCATATCGCGCGCTTCCTCCCGCATCTTCATAGGCAGTCCAGCCTGTCGTTCGCAGCAATGGGTCTCGGACCAAGTGAGCTTCACTGGGGACTTTTATCTCACATCCATCTGGATCAAGATGTTTCCAGATTGGATGTCCCCCGTCATGACCTGGCTCACTCCTGCTAAATACCGTGCCCGTGCCGCTTTACGAAGAAGCCGTGCAGTCATTGCGAAACTCATGAAAGACCACGAGAGTGTGAAGGAGAAGCGCGCTCAGGGAATTGAAGTCGAGGAAGAGGACACCCTCCTCCACTGGATGCTTGACCATGCGCAGCCCAACGAGCGAGGCGAAGGACAAATGGCTGCCAGACTGGGGTTTCTCTCCTTTGTCAGCCTCTTCACCACAACCCTCACCACCTCCCACATCATATACGACCTCTGCGAGTATCCCGAGTGGTTCGACGTGATAAGGGGGGAAGTCGACGCCATCGCCCAAGACCTTGGACCGCCTGGTGCCAACCCCAACGTGAGCACCAGGGAATGGGTCAACCGCCTCGAAAAGATCGATAGTTTGATGATTGAGAGTCAGCGGATGAGCCCTCTCCTAGTTGGTAAGTGTCACTTTTTTCCTCGTTTAAAGACGTTATCATTGATAGGCCCTATTCAAGTCTCCCCTCAGCGGCTGGGCACAGAAGACATAGTCCTCAAAGATGGCCTGCGTATCCCTGCTGGGACACGTTTCACCTTTGCCAGCTCAGAGCATCATCTGGACCCAAACATCTTCGATAGTCCTGAGAGGTTTGACCCATTGCGTAGCTACAATAGGCGTCTTTCAGCTCCAGACCGTCGTGATCAACATCGCGCGGGGATGACGGGTGCGGACAACCTGGCCTTCGGGCACGGTCTACAGGCTTGCCCAGGCCGCCGCTTTGCTGTTGCCCAGGTTAAGATGCTCATAGCACGTTTGCTGTATGACTTTGAGTTCAAATTGGAGGAAGGACAAGTGAGGAGCAAGATTGCTTATTCCAACGAGACTGCTTACTCAAACGAGCAACAAACTATTTTGATCAGGAAGAGGCGGACTTGAAGGCTTAGTCCATGTCTGGACGTTTTCTTATTTCAGTTTTCATGATGACATGATGATAATCTGACCCGACACACACTCATTTTCCGCTGGTTTATTATTTGTCGGTCCTTAACTCCGTTTGCTTTTTAATATCACAGTTTCTCTTTCTCATCCAGTTCGCAAAAAGCCTTGAATGTGATGAATTCTTCCTCGTCGCCAACATCAGACTGCAAGATGCATTCGGCAGTAGAACCGACGAAGAAGACGTATCCTTCCTTGATCTCCTCGGTCTTGGGTCCAACGGAAATTTTGCCCTTGCCAGATGTGCAGATAATGATGCTCGGTCCAGCCAACGGTTCAAAAGTAGCCTTGCTGCCGGCACCCTTGAGGGACGAGCGGACGACACTGAACTCCTCGATGGGTGGGTCGTAGAGTAGAACTGTTGAGCCTGAGCTATAACCTTGACGGTTCAGCGTCGCGTATGGGTACTCGGTCGGCGACATCTTCTGTTCCTCAATAGGCGCATGGTTATAGGTGAGCATGTTAACAAGAGTCTCCGTGTCCTTGAATTTGGGCGTCAGGCCAGCGCGCACAACGTTGTCCGATGCGGCCATGCACTCAATAATGTCGCCCGACACATAGGCATGGATGTCATCAGCCACGAGGAAAAGGGCCTCGCCTGCCTCAAGCTTGACAAAATTGAGGAAGAACAAGACGAATATGCCAATATCATCACCAAACTGTCCGTGTAGCCGCTGCACAAGCTCGGAGAGGACAGAGCCCGGCGTAGAGGCCGTCCCGCTGCTGGCAAAGTTATCGCCTTCAGACTTGGCAAGTTCAACAAGCTGGGTGATCTCCTTGGCAATATCATCAGCCGAAGACGCCATGAGTCCACCGAATGCCTTTTGCAGCGCCTTCTTCTTGCTGTCCACGTCGTTATCACCCTTTACCGTCTTCTCAAACTCGCTAGCGTTCTCCTCGCCAACCAGTCTCCTCAGAGGCGCAACAGACTGCAAAAGGTGCTCAATCTCCTCTAGCGGGCGGAAGCCGCAAAGACCTTCGAACGGAGTGATGGCGATGGCCATCTCGGGCTTGTGATTATCATCGGGGTAGTTCTTCGGGTCGCGCGCGTGCAGCTGCTGGGCGAGGGACTTGTTGGGATGCGCCTGGATCGAAAGCGCCTTGTTAATGGAGAGGACTTTGAAAAGGAACGGCAACCTCGGACCGTATTTCGCAGTTATGGTCGAAGAGAGGAGGGCTTGGTTCTGATCGAAGAGGTCGAGCAGTGACTTGCCAGTGTCGACGGCCTTGGAGGGGTTGGAGGGATGGGTGCCCATCCATAGCTAACGGTGGTTGGTTAGCATCTCTCAGTACAAGTGATAAGCGATGAGACGAGGCAAATCCCACTTCTGCGTATGGCTTATCCGACCGGATTGTCAGATCATCAGCGGGCGTCGCAGCAGCAAAGCGCGCAGCAGCTGAATCATTGCCAACTTTGCCCCATTCATAGGAGTTGACGCCGCACTGCAGGCGGATCAGAGGGACGGGAAGCATCTTTCTAGTTCCGTCTAGTAGTTCGTAGTTTAAAAAGGGTATCAGTGGAGGTTCAAGAGCGAGCGGATTTTGGAAGCTTTTGCGAGTAACAGAATGATCAAAGAGGGAATTAAAGCTCCTTGAGGGGAAAGAAAGATAATACTAGTAAAAAAAAAGTGACGTAAAGCGAGGTCCTAGATGTCTCAAGCTGAGACTGAGATTTTTTTTATTCGGAGCTTTCCCAGCTCTTTCCTACCTATCACAGCATCACCACCTATCTCAGCTTCGGTCCTTCTTTCCTCTCAGCTAATCATGAGGGGCAAGTAAGTCAAGCAGGTGCAGGTTGGTTGTTAGGGTAAGAGCAACCATGAGTATGGCAAGTACCCTGTTACGCTGCGGGAAGGTGCTACCCCGCGGTGGATCATTAGCCACTCTGCCGACGTCAACCGCCAAAAACCAAGAACCAAGAACCCATTTCACGCCCATCGAGTCAGAAACCATCGATTTCAAAGCGGAAGATGTAAGAGGAAGACTTGTAAGTATAGAACACTACTACTACTAGTAGTAGTACTTAGTAGCGACAGTAGCATAATTTTAATGGTTACCAAGGCCAGTTGCAGCAGAAAGGTCTATTGGTTAGGCAGGCAGGCATGCATATGCTCCGTAATAAATCGTTGCTTTTTTATTTTCCCTATTAGAAAAACAAAATGTACGGATCCTAAAGCTATCTAGTAATCAAGTTATGCAAGCAAGAAAAGTCAAGAGTAAAACAATATCCCGTCTTCCCCCCCTCAGAGAAGAGACACGCCACCACCACCACCACCACCGCCGCCACCTATTCCCAGAGGGCAAGGGGAGGGAGGTAGTCATCTCCGGCCAATATTATCCCTCCCGCAGCATAAGACCGTTCCCATCATTAGTACCATAAGAAACAAACTTTTTCTCCTTTTTTCCCTTTTTTTTTCTTTTTCGCTTTTCCATTTTTTGGTCATTCGCTATGCCAAGATCAAAGAGCGAAAAGAAAAATCAAAACAAGCCTTGAAAAAAGGAAACCTAGTAATAACAAGAGGTAAAAGAGAAAAAAAGGAAAAAAAGAAAGTCGATTCGTGAGCAGTTTTGTGTTTCCAACATGAAAAAAAGAAAAAGAAAACAAGATAAACCTCAAGGGATCTCTCTCTCTCTCTCCTCTCAGTTGGAGTCATCCTTTTCAGTAGAGTACTCCTGCTCATCCCTGATACCAGGAGCGGAGCTACCGTTGATAGCAGAAGCGGCATCGTCTCCGACAGGGCTAGCAGCGACAGCGATGGGAGCCACGGCAGCCACGGCAGCCTGGCCAGCGGCATACCCTGGATAGGCGCAGTGCTCAATGGCAGAGACCGGGGCATACCCCTCGGCGGCGGCCGGACTCATGGCGGCCGTGGGCATCGGGCCAGGTACCGGCTGAGCATTGATCGGGGTGCCGACGGGAGTGGCGATGGCCTGGTAGCCGGTGGGGGAGGAGTGGTAGCTCGGGTAGTTGGAAGCAGGCGACAAGACCGGCGTCGGCGAGTAAGGAGACACAGACGTGTTGCGCCAGTCGGCCATAGAGTTCCTGCGAGGAGTGTTGCTGCTGTTGCTGCTCTCCGCCACGGGCCGGATGGACAAGCCGTTGTTGCCGTTGCCGGGGCTGCTGCCCCAGTTCCTCATACGGTTGGATTCTGCCGCCGCCCCCGCCGCCGTCGTCGTGGTGCCGGTATGGAATGGTTGACGCCTGCCACCGTGCTCCTGAACGGGCCTCACGTATCGCTGGTGGTACTGCGACAACGGGTACAGGTTTGGCAACGTCTCTGCTGGCAAGTTATCAGGGCCAAAACCGTATTGGGTTTCGCCGGCAGAAGGCCATCCCTGGAAAGAGATCCTGTTCATGGACATGCGGCCGTCGTCGAACTCGCCGGTTGCCGACCAAGGCATGCCAGGCTCATAGGGAGCCGGCGGCTCGTGGTGGTGATGGTTGTGGACCTGATGGTGGCCGTTATGGATAGTCGCCTGGAAGTGTCGAGCGGCATTCATGTTGTAGTGGAAGTTTTCCGTCTCCCGGAGAGGGGGTCCGTCCAGGCGCAGAGTGGCTTCAGTGGCCGAGACCTGATGCAATTCATACCAATCAGCCTTTTCTGTTCTCTCCCTCTTTACTCTACTCTTCTTTTCTCGCTTCAAATGCAAAGGCAAAGAACCTACTCGGAGAAATTGGCAAGGTGAGTGATTCGCAGCCCTGCAGTTGCTGCAAGGCTGACCGTTACCCTCGTCGCCGCTGCATCTAATCTTGCGCTTACGGCAACGTCCACACTTTGGAGGCAATCATTCAACGTCAGCCATCACGTACTCCAATAACCCCGTCGACATGGTGATAGAGAATATTGATGGACTCACAGCAATGGGGATCCTCTTTCGAGTAGAGGGCTCCGACTTCTCGACAGTCATGGCGTACTTGGGCTTATTGTACGGGGACGCATAGCCGTGGCCGCCGCCGCCGTCACGACGCTCAAGGTCGGTGGAGCGAGGAGCACCGTTGTTAGCGAACGGCATTTTAGAAAAGCTGCCCATATTTTTATGGTTTTGCTTTTCTTCTTCTTCTTCTTCTTTAAGTTCAACGCTGTTGTTGAACTTGCAATGGGGTGTTGGTGACGTATGCGTCTACAGTAACAGCAATGAGGAGAGCCAAAAATAGGTGAGAGAAAGGATCTTGACAGTTGACAGATTGTTCTAAGCCATGAAGCGTTAATATACCCATCCTAGACTATGACGCCTTTTTTTTTAGAGGCGTGACTCACTAAGATGTCGTAATGGAGTAATCTCTTCGACAAAGGAAGATAGAATGAGTTGAAAGGTGGAAAGGCTGAAGAGGAGTTATATGAGAATCAGTTTGAAGGTTGAAAAGATGGAAGAAGAAAAGGGCCTGGAAGAAGGGGGAAAGCAAGGCCTTAAATATTCAGAATTCTTTCATCAACAAAAAGAGACCGCTTAGATCAAGTTCCCATCTCAAAGAAGAAGAAGATATCAATATGTGATTGTGGGGAAGGGGGTAGAAGGAAAGGAAAGGGGGGGGGGGGGGGGGGCGTGTTGCATCGAGAGCAGAGCAAGGAGCAAACATACATACACACACACGCACACACCCGCATACTTTCTCTACAGGACCTGGCGGACCTTGGAGTTGCACAATGCATGTTCCCTTTCTTCCCTGCCCCATATTCCCTCTCTCTCTCTCTCTCCTCTCCCTCCTCTCTCTCTCTCTCTCTCTCTCCCTTACTCTCACTGTATATGCTATTTTCCGATTTATGACCAAATCAACCTTGTCGCAATTAAGTCGGTCACGTTCAGCTGCGTTGGGTGGTGAAACTCGCCCATCTACCTCCATCCATTGGGGCGGGCGGCGGCCTCGTGTGCGTGTGCTGGCTGCTTGCAGCCTCAACGTTGAGCTGGCCCTTTTCTTTGTGTAATTCGAGTTCTCGACACAAAGGTTAGAATGAAGCAGCGGTGTGTTATGTCCGATTTCCTCTCCCTCCCTCTCTCTCTCTATCTATCTCTCTCTCTCTCTCAATATTGTATGTACGCGTAGCAGTGCCTTTGATGTCTCATGAATCATGGGCCCCCCCTTATCGGATTGTACAGGCGTCAACAAAAGGTCCGTTCAACTCTCCACGACCACAACAACCACCACTATCCGGGCCTTTTCTATCGTAGGACACCTGCGACATGAGGCGATGGGAGAGAAGGAAGGAAGGGAGAAGGGGGGTGAAAACAGAAGGGGGCACAAAAGTTGCCACCCATTCTGCTCGTCAAAACTTTTAGGTCCTGCTCAGCTCCCTTGCTTTGTTTTTCCTTCTTTGGTTATAGATTGCAATGTACTCTTGTTCTGCGAGCCTGCGGAATCAAGTATATCAGGCTCAGTTCAAGTTTTTCTTGTTTGATTTAGATGATAGAGCCCCTCGTGACGGATGCCGACACAGACGCCTGCTTAACCCCTTGTCTGCAAATAAAGATTTCTTAAAAACAATCAAAAATCGAAGCAAACGCAGATATTACCAGAAATAAGTTCCTCGTAAACCACCATGTTGTTTGGCCTTTCTGCATAAAGGAGCATGGAAACATGCACATCACCAATAACGCCTCATGCAGCTAAGAAAGGGGGGCAAACATACCAAATCTCAACCGATGGGCGTCTCCAATAAGTGGGAAAAAACTGTAAAAAGTACATGGCATACATTAGTATTTTCCAAACTCTACATCATGTGGTTTCACCCCTTCATCTCATAAACTTGCCTCTGTGAGCCATGTTTGGTGGTGTAATATGGTTATCTGCAGGCACAGACCCCTGGATTTCCCATCAACCACCCCTACCCCCTTTCACCTCGGATTTCCCGGTCGCTGGATGGTGACTGGTGGAGCTCTTTCAGTCAAGACCACTGGACCCTAGACGTTGAAGTTCAACATGGGATGGTAAAAGGTAGCACAGGCTCTAGGAGCCAACGTTTCACGCACAGTTATGATGCCACAAACACCTACACGAGGCCCCCCCTTCATGGTGCTTCCAGACCACCTTGGCTCTTCACGCTCCGCCCCCAACATCCACAAGGATGTTTTTCTTTTTCTTTTCATAGAAGCAGGGGACGGGAGTGTCGATGCTACATCTTGTCGCGGAGGTAGATTGCCAAGCCGAGTGAGCACTTGTGCTGCAGTTGGACAAACGGAAACAAGCAAGGCCTCTCTCTCGAGGTGGTGGGGTGTTAGCGAGCTACTAGGAAGGGTCGCACACAAGTTGACTACTACTTGGAGCGCAATCAAAATCCCTTGATAATATGGTGTCAGTGACTGATATGAGTCGTCATCGTACTCTTGTCATCGGTGGTTCCACTTTTGATGTCAAAAGAGACTTCATGGTTGTTCCTGTGTTGCTCTATTCAGGAGACGCAAAGGGCGATAGGGCTTCATATCGCCGGTCGACCCCTCCTACCTATCGCTTCACTCACCTCGTGTAGCCTGACTACTCTGTCTGCGTGCATCACATACAGTACACAGAGGATACTGAGGGCGCGGGTGGCAATGGTAGCCTCGACGCTTCCAGCTTCTCAGCGATGCAATATCTCGCTCGCCCTTTCATCAAGACCCCCCTCACTAACAGGTTTGCGCAGGTAAAGCCTGCCGTTTGATGCTCCAGACCACCTGGGTGCGTGCATGTGCTGATGCAGGATCGTACCAGCTAGGAAGGATCGCTATCCGCGGGTCAGGGGGGAGGGATCTTCCCAAGGCCATCAAATCAGAGGTCAAGTAAGGCTTAGTTCCCGTAACGTCTCATCCTCGACTGCACTAGCTCTATACCATGGGTAGGGTGTCAGCAAAAGAGAGGCGTAGAAGATTTGCGGCGGCGTTGACAAACGGCAGCTAGACTGCAAACATGCAACCTCGACTGGGCTGCCAGCACATGCAACAGCCTAGTCCCGTAGCAGCTTCCACTCCCTCCCTGTCATGCAGTGATGAACGAAAGCGGTCAGCGTCTACCCGCTGCAATTTCAGCGACGTGCCATCTCTTTCCAAGAATATCTTGCATTCGAGTGACAACTCATATCATTTCTCGATTTCTTCGCACCGCCTCCATCGACGCATTGAGCACACCATTGAGCCAAAGCAAGTGCTGCTCAACAGTAGGTCGCGAACCCGAGTACCAGGTTCATTGTATCACTCAGCCCACAGGCATACTGCAATAATCGTGAGCGCGGGTTTGCTTGCCAAAAGACCTCGAGCCTTATTCGTCCGGCCCTGATGTGTGGAGACCTGTATCTGGGTCTAAGATGTATAGATCACTACCAGTGCAAGAATACAACTCGGCGCCTGGTCCAGACACCCTGAAGGGCAACCTTGACAATCTCTTCAAGGACTTGTAGTTCGCGTGCTAGCATGGTGGACCTTCCGGAGGTAATACTGCCTCAACCAATTAAAACAGTAAGCCTCAAGTAGAAAACTTGTTACCTTGGCAAGGTTCTTTACTCCCTTGCCACAATACTGAGTATTGCAAAGCCCAACTGTGCCTGGACAAGTCATGATAACGTTCCAGCTTTCAGGAAGCACGTTAGGCTAATGCCGTGACCAATACCACTACCACTGCTTTGAAACCGAACAGAACATCTTGTCTGCGTGCAGAGGAGTTTCTTCTCCTGTCCAATTCAGTCCCGGCTGCAGTGGACTGGGAGAGAAGAGAAGACAAGACAAGTCACATAGTACAAAGTAGCTTCCACACTATACGCAGGAGTGGCTTGCTGAGCCTCGCCGGCTAGGTAGCTATATTCTGCCAGGAGCCAGCAATATGAGCTCAAGTGATGGATGCGTCGGCCCACGCGTACCTATGCAAGTACAATTTTTCCGGGGGATTTTTTTTTTTTGACAAAGTAAAAAGCTGCACACAGCCATGGTATACCTGGTGGCCGCTCTGTTTTTTTCTTCCAAAGGGGGCAAGAATTCGAACGTCGAATGGAGAATATACGCGATCATCGTCGGTCTTAGATCTGCTATTTTCGTTTACAAGTGACTGCTCAGCCTGTCACATGGCGTCGCATGGTATATGAGACATTCATAAGTGCTTCTCCGTGTGACGGCGCTTCCTCCACGGCCTAGGCGTCGTCTCCAGCTTCCGGACCTTTCAACGTCGTTACGAGCGGCAATTCCAGGCTTCTGGAGTGTCAGTGGCGCGCGCCGCTCTCCGCTTCCCTTAACACCGCCGCTCGGGTATATTTATGCTGGTCCGATGCTGAGCAACCTGGGAACCAGATTCGTGTGTCTCAAAGTGTGACTTATCCTCTTCCATCCGCTGTCAGGTAACCCTTTCTGGACTTGGTGTCACCATGGCGGCAGGGATGAGAATGAAAGCAGGTCCATATGTGTCTAAACATAAGCATGTACCGCAGCAGCCGTACGCCTGATTGGTCAGGTGGTGCCACAAGCTGCTTCGTGGAGGCGGAAGTCTTGTGAAAAGACGTTAATCGTACGTGCTATATATTTCCAATAAGCTTTTTGGTGCTATTTCTGCCGATGGAGAGGGCATCTTTCTTGTATCGAGGCGAATACCAAGGGAATGACAATCTCTGGTGGTAGAGACCATACCGCCGTCACCCATGGAAAGTTTCTGTCAGACACCGAGTTTCAAAAGCAACAGCGCATCTGCGCAGAGGCAACACGTTGACTTGCATGTGCTTTGTACACCTGCAGTAGTCAGTCAGAGCCTGGCACTGCAGGCCATGTGGGCAGGGACTGGGCGCGCCGTTGCACGTGTGGTGAAAGGAGGCAAGGGGATTCGAGGCTGATATGGTCCAGAATGTTAGACTGCATGTCTAGGGTGGAGTAATCTTGCCAACACGACAATATCCAATGGATGTTTGCGCTCTTCGTAAGACCACCCACCACACACGCACAATTCCCTCTCGTGGTGGCTTCTAGAGCAGCTGCACCAAGTGAGCATAAAAGTCCGGATGTGTTAAGACGTGATCGCACGTCACTCCTGTCAAACAAACCCCAAGCCACAAACAACCCTAAGAGCAGTGGAACCTGCGGCTCAGGATCTGCTCTGCAGGGCCGAGGTTTGTTTGGAGTTCAGTTTCAACCGAGAAGCCCGTATACAAACTGCCCGGGTCTGCTCCTTGCCAATCAATCGTAATCGTCGGCCGATGAGCAATATTCGTTCAGCAGCCGGCCATCAACTGAGTTCGATGCAGCCACAAGCGACAATATTGCTGGTATGATTCAAAGAGGCTCGCGAGCCAAGTGACCTGCTGCACCATGGTGAGCCCTGCAATGCTGCATCCCCGCGGATCTTTCCAACAGGGGCACCACAATATGACCTGCAGGATGGAAGGTTCGTAGTATAGCCGGTGCCTTGCAGCCGGGATTCACTTCATGAAATGCCGTTCACTGCGACAGACCTATCAAGTGTGACAGCCTGCAACGAGATGGACGCCTCTGCCACGCGAGGGGCCACTACCCATATTCCATCAAAGTCCGCACCTAACCGCAACACAATGAGGAGTCTGGGATGTATGAAACATTGGCGATATCATAATCCTTGACCTGGCAAACCCTCTCACCGCCAATTAATATAGGTGCCGACGCTAGTAGCTGGGGTTGTTGTCAAGATAGCGTCGTTGCGTCTTGCATGTAGTGAGAGCTTTCACGAGAGAAGGTAGCCCATGCAGCAAAGCATAGGTTGCCACTTGGCTCGGGATACAGCATCCCAACAATTGCGGTGTGGTTGGAAATTACAGGCATTGGCTCTGCGGTACAGTGTGAATAACAAGTTGTATACAAAAAAGGGTATCATTAATATCGCTTGGCTGCTCAGGCGTTTACCTCTTCGATCTGTAGCCATCCTCGCCAAAGTTGCGATGACGGTCGTAGCGCCTGTCATCCCGGTGACGCGGTCGATCTCTATCCCTCCTATCGCGATGTCCTCCGTTGTCCTTGGAGTTGTGGTACCTATCACTGCTCCTGTCTCGTCGACGGGGGCTGCGGCTACGACCCTGGTGCCTCCTTCGGCTATCCTGATCATCGTCTCTCACTGGAGGAAGAGTATCTTGTCGACGCTCACCACCTGTGCGCTCGTGCCGGCCCCTCATCTCTTCGTTGCCGTAAACTAGGCCATAGTCCTTGCCTGAGCGCCTCTCATCCTCGTTCCTATACTGCCTCCTCTTTTCCAGTTCTCTTACGCCTCCCCATCCACCACGAGACGCGTTCTTCTTCCGCTTATCGTTGGTGTCGTTTCTCCACACATCACTCAGCTTGCTAACGCTCTGAGAAAAGTCCACGTGAATCCGTCGATCGTCGATCAATACGCCCTGCATCTTGAAGTATGCTGCTTCGCAAGACGCCTTCTCCTCATACTCAATAAAAGCATACTGCAAGCTGTCTCCTGTCTTTTGGTCACGGATAACTTCGCAGCTGAGGATTTTGCCAAACCGCCCGAAGATGAGCTCCAAATCTTCATCCTGGGTGACAGGGTTAAGCTTGCACACGAACAAGATATTCTCTGGCGGCTTGACCTCGGCGAATGGAAGGTCTCCCATCATCTCTAGAGTCAACGCTTGGGCCTGGGCTTCGCGATCCCGTCTTCTCCTTTCCAATTCTGCCTCGTCTACATCATCGTTTTCATGTAATGCTGCCTCGTCGGCAATTCTGACGGTCTTGAGCTGCGCGTCGGTCGGAGGTGGACTGGAGCTCGGCTCTCGTAGGCTTGGGGGGTCTGGATATGGATCGTCGAGGATAACCGTGTGCTTGATTCGAATATCGATGAGGGGATAGCCCTTTTCGTCTGCAATGGCCTCGTTGATCTTATCCAACACCTCGAAGCCTTCGACGACTTTGCCGAATATAGCCGCCTTGCCATCGAGGAAGTCTGTTTCCTCTCCGAGTGTAACAATGAATTGAGAACCCGCGACGCGGACGTCAGGATCATGTACCGTGGGAACCGTAGCCATGCTGACTGTCCCCTTTTCGAGATGCTTCAACTTGGGGTGGAAGAAGGCAGGGAAGGTCCGCTGCGACGGGTCGCCCGCAACGTGGCCCCATATTGACGATCCTCCATCAGAGTCCTTGGAGAGCGGCCCAAGAGGATCTCCAGTCTGAAATGAAAAGTTCTTTTGCACGGAGTGGACAGGCGAGAAGTTGTAGTACTTCACCTTGCACAGCTTCAAGAAGCTACCCTAGGTGTCAGCCTTAGCTCAACTCTTACGCGTCATTGTTGGCAAGGATACTCACTTTTCACAGAGCTTTGGTGCATGATCAATGAGAAGATCAATTACAATGTCTCCTGCTGTCGTTTCAAGTAAAACAGACATGGTGTTGGGAGGATGTGATGGCGTTGATGGAGAAATATGTCTAGTATCGTGAGTTTTTCTACTACCGCGATTTGGAGATTGGCGTTGCTGGAGCAAATGACGAAAGTGGCCCTAGAGATGGACGATCTTAAGCCGAACCTTAGCCGAGTCGCGCAAATGAATCACGTGATCCCTGATCAGGATGATGAGAGGACACAACGCAAGGACACATCAAGGGCGAATGGAGGAATTCTGAGCACAGGGATAATTCACGAGGTTTTCCGTACGGATTACGGAGTATAGTGACTCGAACCCTCTACTGTTAGAGGACCTATCCTTGACCTCTCCACGATGCTGCATGTCGTTTTACACCACCATGGGAACCCAATGGAACATCCCGAGCCACTTTCGCTCCGCCATGGGTCCCACCCATCAAGAAAACTGCACCATACGCAGCACTCCGTGACAGAATCCCGGGAAAACACTGTTTCATTCGCGGGGGGGGGGGGGGGGGGGGAGAGAGCAGGACAACGGTGGGTACACGCCCGCGGGGAACACGATGGATGACACATGTTTTTTTTGGTAATCTTTTGGCTTCCTCTCCCTCTCTCTCTCCCTTTGCTTCATATGTCGATTTATACGAACGTGCAGCCGCCCTATTTGTCCTCCCCCTCCCCTCCCCCAAGAAACTCGAGGATTCAAGCCGATTCGACTCGTTTGTCCCAGCGGGATCTGGCCGAGAGCTACTATGTACTAGCCCGGCGAGTCTTTCCCCGGATTCTGGAGCGCCAAGTAACGGCTTGGCAGAGCTTGACAACAGCGCCAAGTGAGCGTTTGCGCAGGCGGATCGCTCCCCCTCAGTCTAGACTTTGACGATCCTTTTGCCTTTTGGCTCAGCTGCAAACTCAAAGTCTGTTTTCTCTCTTCGTATCTACTCCGTATGCTCATGTGTGAATGTGTGGGTGGGTTGGCTGTGAGCTCTCGACTCGGTTCACCCGGCAATTCTGACCTGTCAAATCGCCCCTTTGCCTCGTCGTCAAGGTGGCACTCTGTGCATGATGGTTTGTCACATTGAAGAATGCAGATAGGCTGAGGTGAAAAATATTTGTAATGCAGCTCGCTTGGAGCAAAAAAAATAATATTTACTAGAAAAAAACGCATCCAATGCTCAGTTAACAGGCGGTAAACAGTTACTAAGCTACTCCAGTAATGACCGGTAGCACCTCATCCAAAATATCGCTGTAACAAGGTCATATGAATGAGTGTCAAGTCCCCTCTCCCCCTCATCCCATCCAACTGCTCTTACTGGAGAAGCAAGCCAAGAGAATGTTTGTGTGTGTGGAGAAAAGGACCCAAGACACGAGAACGTAAAAAAAAGAGTAACGACTTATGCAATGCCATGCAATGCAGCAGGCTGCATTGCCAGCTAAACCAACCAGAACGCAACATGGGCTGAGCACGCCAAAACAACAACAACAACAACAACAACGCTTGGAATTCCCATCTTTTTAACCCCCCCCGCATCACTTGCGTTGGAAATGGCTAATAATGAGAATGCCGATTTTCCCATCCGAATACCAGTCTTTCCAGGGTGCTTTCCCATAATTTTCCCAATGTTTCTTTTGAATCAAGCCTGCTGCTTTCAGGTTGTGGGGAAGAAAAAAAACGCCGAGGCCTTCGTGGGCCGAGTAAAGGGCTCGTTGTTGACCCATAGTGGTAGTAAAACGCCGTAATTGATGCCGTGTGGATTCATTAAGGTGTATGAGTAATTTTGAAAGTTAAGAAGTACCGTGTAAAATGGGGTATTAGAGAGAAGTGAAGGTGATAGAACCATGCCGTCAAAGCGTGGGAGAAGCCAACAACTAATCAGTCGCCGAGCTTCGACGGCGGCGTCCTGAACGCAGCAGCTTCTCCGTCTCCATCAAACGGCTCTGCACCCATACCCTCATGGTGCGGTCATTCCTGACAGCATCGCAGTTGAGAAGTTCGGTCAACGCCCTCTTGATGCCCTCGTCAACATCGAATAGCCTTCGCTCCTCCGCTGAGATTTCATACATTGTCTCCTCGTCAGGGATGGTATCCAGCATGAAGCCGCGAGCACGAGACCTGCATCGCTCAGCGCTGCGAGAGTGACGGCGCGAAGACGACTGCCGGGTGGGCGACGTAGCTGGAGAAGTCATTGTCGAGGCAGACGACGTAGCAGAGTTGGACATGTTTGGACGGAGGTGCTCGAGGTAGGTGCAGACCTCCTCGCGCTGGGATTGAAGGTCCATGTACTGCTGGAGAGCCAGCGGATAGTTGTGCGATTGGGAAGCCATTTTTGTTGATGCTGGTCTTGTTGTTGTTGCTGCAAGTGGTGATAATGTGTGTGGCGTTGTGAGCTCGGGATACAGTAATAACGAGACCATTGGAAATGGTAAAGTCGTGGTAGTAGTAACTTTGAGGGAGTTGCAATCCGAGATGAGAAGCTGACTTGGGATCACGGGCTTGTTTCAAAGTCGGTCGTAATTGCTTCTGTGCTCCTTTAATATATAGGTTCCCGGAAGCAGCCGTGTGCACGTAGTTATTGCCGTGTCAAGATTGCCAAGGTTGGGAATAGCCGGCTGAACAATACGGAGTACTATGGTGGGAGTCAAGTGTAATAATTGTCAAGTCAACCGAGTAGGTTCGGATATGGGAAGAGAAGAAGAAGAAGAAGAAGAAGAAGAATAGGTAAGATTGAAGAAGGACACGAGATGGTATAGGTAGTAGGAGCACGAAGTAGAAAGGTGGAATGATAGAGGCAATGCTTTCGTAGTGTAATCGGTACCGGTTGTGTAATGAGTTCGGGGTGCTCCGACGTTATATCAGGCCAAAATGAAAAGCAGCAGCTTCAAAAAGCTAATGGATGAGCAGGGGGGGTTAGGGAGGGAAGCACTCTCCGCCCCCCTCCTCCCCCCTTAGCACTAAGTTGGTGACTAGACAATTAGGCGCAATCGCCCCTCCCACTTCTAATCCCAGCAAGGAAAAAAAAAAAGGTTCTGTCGAACGGATCCAATATTGGGCCTTGGGGCTAAGAGCGGGATGCGTGTCCTGCTTTAGCGCTGGTGGCCAATGCTTGCGCAGCACTGCTGCACGACCTGCACTCTGTACTCCGTAATCTGTGCTACCACCACAATCAAGGCAAAACGGGTCGCTACCTTACCAGCCCGGTTTTTTTTATGAGAGAGAGAGAGAGAGAGATAACAGGGCAGTTGCAGGGCAATCTGTAGTTGCGCAATCCGTGATTTTTTTTTATAGCGCTCCGAGTACCAAAACGGCTGCCGTCGGTGTAGGTAGTATTGCTACTTAGTACTACTACTTAGTGGTAGGAGCACGCAAAGCACTCCGTACAGGTACATGGTATCCGTAATCACTGTGTAAATCCGCTCAATAGCCGTATCGCTATCGGATGAGCTCGAAACTTGGACGGAAATGTCACTCAAAACTGGGCATCAATTGCTGGTGTGAAGGAGGGTGTAAATATGATATAATCATCACGTCCTGTTCGGTATTCTGATGACGATGGGGAGTAGAAGTAGCGATTTAAAGTTTTTTTCTTCTTTTTTCTTCTTCTTTTTTTTTTCCTTTGCCCACTTCAACCAAGCACAGTCTCTCCTCCTCTCTGTAATGTACGATACGGAGCAATGTGCCATTCATTCGCCAACCGCTAGGCCATTCGTATCCCCAGACCGGTTCTCCTGAGATGGCAAATTGGGCGGGTGGGCCATCGTGCTGATTCGCCGACAGCTATCGCAGCTTGCTACTAGGCGAGCCAGATGGTGCTAGGGGGGGTGCTTCTCGACCACCTCTTCGGCACGGGTCTTGAGGAGTAAGGTGGTAGCAGGTGGTATGCAAGAGATTGAGGGGAGGGGTTACTTTTGGGGGGCAGAGCAGGTCGTTTACCCGAAGGAGAGTACGAGTACTTTACGGAGTGCGGAGTACGTAGTGTACAGATTACGGAGCACCTATTTCTTGGTGGTGTGAGATGAGCTGGCCCTTTAGGCTATACTGCGTAATGGTGGTGGCTCGGTGAGAATGTTGACGTCGATTGCGAGGAATATACAGCTCGTTAGGAGCAGTCGGATTGCTGGTATGGTAGCTACCTGGTAAACTGGGCCCCCTTTTGAGATAAACACCAGAGGGGAGGAGGGGGAGCGTAAGATGGCGCACCAAAAAAGGGAAAATCTCCAACCGGACAGCTTGGTGGTGATGAAAACCATCGACATGCTCCGTACTACAATGGCGATCCGTAACCAAGTCTAGCGACGGAATATACAGTAGTACGGAGTAATCGGTATGGAGTATATGGAGTATGGAGTATTGTACTCCGTAAGCACTGGGAAAGTAATAAACGTCCGTTTGGAAGAAACGCCCTTTGATCATTTCCCTCATCGAAACGTTCGAAACGCAATCATTTTGAAATGGGCAGCGACATGGGCTAGTTATTGGATCATTTGCTAGAAAGATAACCCCTGGCGGTAAAAAGGACAAGGATTATTTCGGGGGGTGTGGTCCCGCTTGCACACTCTGGCACTCTGGCACACTGGCACTCTGCGTGTCCATATGCGGAAGCACGTTGATGAGCAATGTTTCCTGCTGTTCCCGTCGTTGATGAATAGCCACGGCAAGAGAAGGCAGGTATCGGATGATAAGGAAACGTTGCTAGCTTTCCATCCTTATCCCCAACTTTGATGGTTTTTTTTCTTCTTCTTCTTCTCTTTTTAGTGCTCACGTCTCTTTTGATCAGCAAGAATCTTACGTCGAGTACGGAAGAGGTACCTCTCGGGTCAACCTCTGAAGATTCTTCCGCCATGGTGATAAGCTGTGCAACCTTTGACCGCGTCGACTCCCCATCAACTGACCCCGTGCCATTCCGCGTAACATTCCCCGGTTCGCTTTGGCTCCGTACGGAGTGCGCACCGCCATCACTACCACCATGTGAGAACAAGGTGGTGCCTGTTTTTTTCCCCAGACGAACTCTGAACTCCAGTCCTTTCTCAACCAATCGATGAGCAAAAGTAACGCGTACTCCGTACGGAGCAGCAAAATGGCTGGTGCAAGCCTTCCGTGTGTCTTTCTTAGCGGTGAGGCCGATCATCACAGCCATTAGGGGGGCTGATCAATGTGTCCCCCAGGGAGCTCCGGCATGCCGATCCTCTCTGAAAGAATAACAGCACGCCGATGCAATGGCTCCCAGACCGATTTAGCTGTAACGACCATCAGGCACACGCCTAGCAGATCACTACGGTTACCTTTCTCTTGCGGAAGGTCGCCGTCTGTTCCGGTAACTTGCAAATTTCCCTCTGGACATGCATAGATGGCCACTTGAAATGCAGATGCAAGAAAAAAAGGAACAAAAAATTGCTGTAGCTTTACTCGGAACGAGAGGTATATTTGCATATTTTTACTGAAACTCCAATCAAAAGTCGCTCAAGCCTCAACCATAAGCCACAAAGTTCTGCGCCGGTAAGATGATGCAATATTTCCCTGCCCTAGGAACTCCGTAGCGGCCATGACGCGAAAGCCGACTTACACTTCGTTATCTAAATGCCAACGCAAATCACCTCGAATTGATTCTCTGAAATTCAGTTGCTTTTTTGCCGTCAAGTCTAGTATCGCACAGCCCTATTGAGGACACCTAGATGATTATCGGCCTGTAATCTGTACTCTGTAGAGTTTCATGCGTTGTTATTGTGCAACTCCATCATTTTTTTCCCCCAACGATCGAAAAATACAAGGCGATAACCGCATCCGGACAGACACCTCCGCAGCATTGCCCAATCGCCCGAATCATCGACTGTCCTCAACCTCGCCCTGCCGATCATGGCTGTTTCCTTTGTCTCTAAACACCTTTCTGGACCGCTCCATCTCACCAATATTCGCCTCCGCCATGCGGATGCATCCCCGGTTTGTGGTAAAACAGGTTACACAGCTGGGATGACTTCATGTTGGTGCTGAATAGTTGTTGAACCCTGCATGCACAAGTTGCAGCAAGAGACCTTCAGGTCATGCCGTTTTGCAGATATTTCCATCAGCCGAGATCGAGATGAGCCCTCTTAGCCTCTCAAGCCACGAGGTCCAAGTTCATCCTTTTAGATAATTTTCTGCCTCGCTTGGCCAGGTGTGGGTGGGTTCAAGGCCCGCGGCTTAGGATCGTCTGCGTCTATCCGTTGCATCATCGTGAACTGCTTCACAAAAGTTGGCAACAGGCTGGGAGGCTCGACGTCAACTGTCTCATGGCAAGTACCCACTGCCCTGCCGGTGATTAGACCTTTCCCAGTCAGGTGCCATAAAGCAAACAATCTGTTGTATAAAAGCGCACCAAAAAGGGCCGTTGTTTTATGCCAGCTTATTAGCCGTCAGAGACTGAGACTTCAATAGCGCAGATTCCGAAAACTCGTAATTTCTTCTGCGCTTTCTAGAAGCGTTCCATCTGATCACGTGGGCGACCCTCAGTAATGAGACTGACGTCTTGCAAGAGCTGCTCAAGACTCTTTTGAAACCAAGCACAGCCTGATCGGCACTTGGTCGTTGTAAAACGGCCCTTCTTGGACGCCCCGTGGTGGCACTTCGGCTTCGAGGTCCTCGACGCGTAAACCTCGTTGTGCGCAAATATCCATAAACACCTTGAAGGTCGCCTCATTACGCTGCGTCGCTGCGATGATGACTTGGACTGCCGAGTAAAGCCCGAATATGTCTACCAGCGTGCCAATAAGCGCTGGTGTTACGCTGTCATCGTACGTAACATCTGCCCCGAGGACGATATCTACTGGCTTGCCCCCATTCCAAAGCTGCTCTTCTGTACCCACAAGCGCATGTCCCCATTTGACATCCATTGGAGTAATGGCCGATGAGCCTTGCAAAGAATTCAGGAAGAAATTCTCAGGCAAATTGTTGATGACCTCGTCAGAGCCGTCGGAGGCTATGACATGGGTAGCACCAAGATGGCGAGCGCATAAGATGGACAAGTAACCTGTACCAGCACCCAACTCGAGCACATTTTTTCCCTGTATTAAAGATGGATGCCTGCAGAGATAGTCTCCGAGATGAAGAGCAGCCTCCCATGTTCGCAGCCCCGTTGTGCCTCCTGCTGATATCAAAGACCTGTTCTCAAGCAGGGTAAGGTAGGGGGCCTTGGGCTGGGTTGATAATGCAGAAAGGTGGTAGGTCACGTAACATTTTTGCTGGGCTGTCTCTGCTTGCGAAGGTAGAGGTGTGGCGAGCGTTGTAGAAAGTGCATTCATAAGGCTTCCTACGACTTCCTGCCTCGAGGTCAGAGAGACCGGTGCATCTACGAGCGAGGCGGCTTACATGTTGATCCCAGTCGTCAATGCTTGCCTCGACTTTCAATACGAGCTCCTTCAACACCTTGGCCTGGTATCTAGCTGGAGCCCCGTGGGAAAGAGAGCCATCAGAAAATAGCCTGTTGAAGATGGCTTCCTGGACGTCTGTTTCTCTGAGAGATGAAGGTTCGGGGAAGGCCAAGTTGGGCTCGAGCTGTAAATACTGGTGGCAGAAGCGATTCACTTGAAGTTGCTGGTCCTCAGTCATTTCGTATAAGTACGCTTTCGCTCCCGAAGTTATTCCGAAATAAGAAGGCAGTTGGTGAGCTGCCCTGGCGTTGAGGCTATCGTGTTGTTAGTCGCCTAGTGGTAGGTATGGAGTATTATTGGATATCATGGAATTGGGGTCTATTATGGTTAGCGTCTTTGCGTCTTGGCCGTAGCCAATGGCACGTGATGAGCATGAAGAGACGTGCCCTTGCAAGCCTGATTTCAAAGGCTGAAGACCCACTCGCTCAGCACACAGACTTTTCTTAGGGTTGGACCCAATTAAGCGACCCGGCAAAGCCCCGGGCGGAATTTTGGCCCTCCACCGAAGAATCCCGCGTGACTCCAGTGAAGAAAATCGACTAAACCACCAAACCCTCTCCCGCCGAACCGCCCCTTGTTGCGTTGTGCGAAACTTCCTTTTCTCTCCCACTAACCTGCAGAGAAAACCTCACCAGACAAAACATCGCAACCATGGCGGACAACGACTCCCCCGTTACCCTGCGAACTCGCAAGTTCATCCGCAACCCCCTGCTGGGTCGCAAGCAGATGGTTGTGTGAGTTTTTCTCTCCCCCCTCCCCGCCCTTGATGCCGGGTGAAGCCCTCTCGAAAATTCGATGACGACGACACACGACGATACAATTCATCCATGGGAGGACGACGGCATCTCAGCATTGATGCAGCATGAATGGATTTTTGGATGATACACGTCGGCGAATTCGAATTCGAGAGGGCAATGCCGTGCAGAGCAAGGACGCGTTGACGGAATGGCCATCTCTTGCTGACCAAGGTTCCTCACAGTGACATCCTGCACCCCAACCGTGCCAACATCTCCAAGGAGGAGCTCCGTGAGAAGCTCGGTAGCCTCTACAAGGCCCAGAAGGACCAGATCTCCGTCTTCGGTCTCCGCACCCAGTATGGTGGCGGCAAGACCACGGGCTTCGCCCTCGTCTACGACTCCCCCGAGGCCATGAAGAAGTTCGAGCCTCAGTACCGCCTGATCCGTGTCGGCCTCGCCACCAAGGTTGAGCGTGCCAGCAGGCAACAGCGTGCGTATACCCCGTGCCCCCGGGCGATGATGATATGGACACGACATACTGACTGTCGGATACAGGCAAGCAGCGCAAGAACCGCCAGAAGACCCTCCGCGGGACAGCGAAGGTCAAGGGTGCCAAGGCCAAGAAGGAGAAATAAGCGGATCGCCCCATTCAGACCGGCCCTGTCTGCCGTATGTCCTACCTTTACGGATTGGGTCATACATTTACATCGGCGAAAAATGCAAACGAGACAGGACAGGGCCGGGGACAGGCGTGGAGAGGGAGCGGAAAGAAAGGGAAGCAGTGGGTTACTGGACGAGAAAGCAAATCAACATCCTACCTTTTTTTTTGCCTTTGTCTCTCCCTCATTGTCTTTTCTTTTTCCTTTTCTGCTGGCGGCGGCTGGTGATGGGCGAACTGGCGGGTTTTTTCCATCTTTTTTGTGCCCACTTTCCTTGCGGCGCTCGACAGCGCCGCAACGCACCCGGGCGGCCGGGACATGGGTTGAACTCGGGAGGGGTGTTTTTACTGTGAAACAAAAGGCAAAAGGCAGGAAATACAAAATCACGGGAGGGGGGCCCTCGAAGTGTTGGAGGGGCTTTCCCGTGTTGGCACTTGATACTCTAGCATGAAATCAACGGTGTTTCGGGTTTCGGACCACGTATGTTCAATACCTTGCTTCCACGATTGACCGTGTCTACATGTCTGATGCACGTGAAATCCCTTATATACGGCTTGAGTTGGGGAGAATAGACCTTTACCTCTTGACGAGCGATGCCAATGCGGTACATTTGCTGTTTTGCCGGGTCTAGTCTCGAGCAACGGTATCTTCACCCCTCCCCCTTCGGAAGCATGCTGTGTTCTTACATGGAGAACACAAACGGTGGTGGTGTTCCTCTACCATTGAGTCTATGGATAGTAATAGATGCTTGTGCCAGCCACCCTCTTGATGGGACTCCCCCTTGCTTCGACACCATGCGGGGGAAAAAGGTAGAATGTCCAACAAAAAACTTGTTTCTTCCTCTGAGCAGTCTCAAAATTTCATGTATTGAAGAGGGGTATTGCACCATGATTTTGTGAAGAAACCCCAATATCACAGGGTTATATATATACATATATATACTAAGTTCTCACCCCTAGAGTAAAATTCCACGCTACGTTATTCATGAAAGTCGTTCCTTCCCCCCCCCCCCCCCCCCTCTCTTCTATATTCCTCATCCAACGTTTATATGCCACTCATCCGTATTTTTGAACGCGAAGCCTTGTCGCTCAGACGAGCCCGAGCGCAAAGACGGCCGCGGCGCCGCCGACGGCGACGACCCACCCCGTCATGGCGCCCGCCGCGCCCCTGCCCGGCCCCGCGGCCTCGCCCTTGAGCTTGAGGACCGGCGCGGGCGGGACGGTGTCCTCGCGCACGCCCACGAAACCGGGGAGCTTGCCGTCGGGGGCGAAGGAGGCTGCCGCGGGGGGGAGGAGGAGGAGCAGTAGGGCCGGCTTCATTTCGTATAATTCTTTCTCCTTTTCAAAGACAATTCCTGTTTTTCTCTTTTCTCTTTCGTCTGTTTCCTTAAGGTCCGGGGAGGTCGTTTTTGTTGCAAAAGAGATGGCTATCGTCGTTGCTGGCGCTCTCTCTCTGTCCACTCGTTTGTTCTTTCTTTCTTTCTACTTCTCGTATCGAGACCAATGATTTGACAGGAGATTTAGAATAGATATATAATATATATATATATATATATATATATATAAATCTTTCGATCCCCTTTTTCTGTCAAAACACGGGTTTGTCTCGGAAAAGAAAAGGTTGTGTGTGTGCGTGACTGAGTGACCGAGTGAATGGGCGAGAAGTTGCTCTCCTCCCACTCGCGATATCTGAACGTTGTTGTCCGTCCGTCTTTCTTTTCTTCTTCTTGTGCTTATGTCGTCCGTTGCCTCTTCTGCCGAGGCGAAACCGTATATCCGTATATACAACCGTGAATGAATGTATGCGAATCGGGAGAGGGGGGGGGGGGATATAGTTGTCACAAATCAGATTCGTTGAAATAAATTGTGCAAATAGAAACACCCAAACAAGAGAGAGCAAGGAAGAGTAAGAATAATAATAAGAATAAGAGAAGAGAAAAAAAGAAGAGGAATAAAGGCACGAGACCGAAAAGGAAAAAGGCGGTTAGAGAATTAAACGAACAAATACACCACTTGACCAAGACCCTTTTACCAACGAGAATTATTCAAACCTCTTGGCTTTTCTTTTCTTTCCTTTTTTTCGTTGAACATAAGTAGGGCTACTACTGGGGAGAGAGAGCTCGGCACCGCTCATTCACGGGCAGTCCATGCATCTAAATCCAATCCATTCTAAATACAGAAAGCCCGTCTTCATCCCCCCCCCGCTTCATCCCTCCCCGTTACCCCCCCGGACCGGGGCTGGCTTGGCTGGGGCTGGCTGGGGTCCCTCCTCTTCCCCGCGCGGCCGACGACACCCTTTCCCTTCCCACACTCCGTCTCTACCTAGGGCCCAAGGGTAGTACTCCGTAATGCACCAACCAACTACCATATTGCCTTCTAAATATGGGAAAAACGACTGCCACTCAGTTTTCGTTCATGTATGTACGGAGTACGGAGTATGGAGTACGGATTATGTACTCCCAAGCAACGGACATTGCACATGCTTGCACAGCAAGGTGTTGGCGGAACTGGAGATGAAAGGGTTGTTTTATTCACCGCCAGCGGCGCAGTAGTAGTCCTTCTATTTCTTTTTTCTTTGTGTGCCCATGCTAACTACGGCGTACGCAAATCATTATCTCCTCGGCGCGGGACATTTCATCCTCGCTTACAAACTATAAGCGCCATACTCCATACACACACATATACGGAGTACACACACACATACGCACACCACATGATTCCGGAAACGGGGCATCCGACAACTTCCCCAGATAACCTAACCCCCATCTATCTACAGGCTTTTCACCCCCGCAAAGACAAACATGTGTTCTTCGCGTCTCAGGACAAAAAAGACCAAAGAAAGCCGACGACCCGATCCCTGCCCTTGCCTCTCCCGCACTTTGTCATTACCCCGGCCTCCCCCCCCGTCACATTGCGGGCGGGGGAACAGCGCATTCAAGAAGCCGGCGACGTCCTAAACTGTCTTGTGACCATCGAACTATCTCTATCCCGTTTTCTTTCTATCCTTTTTTTTTCTGTCTCCGGTGATGATTTATGACAAGTCACGTATGTTAGGTTTGCGATGACAATGTGATACCAAGATTTCAAAGCAAAAAACCCTTATTTCCTTCCTCCCCCGCCCCCTCTCCCCGCTCAACTTTCCCTGAAGGATTCTTGGGGATTTATTCCGAGACATTGATTCAGTAGTAGTAGCGGTGGTATTAGATGCACATAAGACAAGTCACCGCGGAGTATTATTAGCGCCACGTTTTTTTCCTTGGGACAACTTATTTGTCTTACCCAGACCACGAGGAGGTGACGGTGCTGGTGGTGTGCAAGCGCCTGGCTTTTCGGGGCTTGGCTGGCGGCTTGGCCTAATAGTCGTGCCTCTTCGAATCTCACTTGGTGCTGGCATTATCACTGGGCTAACCTGCTTTCATTCCGAATCAAGATGACATTGGCCCCGTCGCCGACTGTTCCCTCGCTCCTCGATGCTTCCAAGCTCGCTTCATTTCGCCCAAATGACCAGAACGCGCTTAACACGATGATGCTGATTATGTACAGAGTAGGAGTAGATATGTATATACAGCCCAAAAAAATAAAGAAAATAGAAGGAAATTGCTCAAAACCTCCGCGTCGTCTTGCGCCTCCCCTTGCCATTGACCATAAACGCGCTCATGCTCGACGCGGGTGGCATCGATTTCCTCCCGTCAGCCTTCGCGTCCCTCCTCGGCCTGCTCTTCTGCACCCAGCCCGGCCCGTGCGGCAGCGACGAGGACCTGTCGTCGTACGTCTCGTCCAGGCTGTCGTCCGGGTAGTGCTCCGCGAACCGCGGCGACGCCGGGCTCGAGTCCAGCTCGATGACCTGGCTCCCCGGCGGGATGTTGAAGGGCGACTTCGACTTGCCGGCCTTGGCCTTTGGCTTCACGGGCGTTGCGGGGTCCCTTCTCGGCGTCGAAAACTTGTCTGGCTTGTCCGCGGAGACGGGCTGGGTGGCGTTGGGGAATAGGTTGCGGATGGATTTGTTAGGGTCCAGCGACGCGTCTGATCCCTCGCCTTCGTCGAGACGCTTCATGGCCTCGTCGTAGGCCCCGTCGTCTTGCTTGCCTTTGAAGACGGAGAACTGAGACGGGTTCTGCTGGCTCTGCGTATTGGCCGAATGCCATATCTCCTCCAACGATGGAAAAGGCGAACTGCTTGCGTCGTTATGATTGTCGCCTTGGGGCTCTGGGGTTGATTCTTTTTCCTTCTTCTCCGGCTCGGTACCCGGCACCATCGAATCCCCTCCTTGGTCAACCTCCATCCCATCTTCTGCCATAGGTTGACGTCCGCTCCGTACACTATCGGCTGACGGCGAGATCCGAAGCTTGGGGTATCTGATAGACCCTGTCTCATCTGCGGTTTTGTTTGCTGGAGAGCTTGAGGACATGTTTAGTTGAGGGAGGCTATCCGTACCGGCCATGTCCGGTTCGGTGATGTCTGGAACATAACTCGAATCGCCCACGTTGGCAGAATCTTCCGCATCCATGGCATCTGCCGAATCGTTCACTGGAAGCCCGTCGCTGGTAGGAAAGAAAGTATCGTCTTGGATGTGTGGTAGCTCGGTATCAGGAGGCACAAAGCTGCTGGTGTCTGGTTGCCAGCTCGGATCCTGGGTATTCGTAGACTTCCATTGTCCACTTGGGGTCATTGGAGCCAGGGATGGTGCCGAGTAATCCATGCTGGAGGTTTTTTGTCCTGGCTGGATCGATTCAGAATCCCCGGAATCCTTGGTGGAATCCTTGGTGGAAGCCCCTAAAGCCTTGAGGTCCGCCTCAACGTTAGCCTTGACTTGTAATGTGTCGTTTAGCGATGACCAAGGCCATGGAGTTTCCTCTGCTACTGCTACTGCCGCTTGCTGCTCTTGCTGTTGCGCAATTTGTGTATTCACGTACATGTTCGTTACCTCCGCCGGAGGGTCCTGCACCTTGCGCGGCTGCGCCATGTCCTTCCAAGGCATATCGCGGTATCCATCGTCCATCTTCTCTGCCTCTTCGTCATCGTCCGAGTCAGTCGGCACGTCAAACTTGTCGTATATTCTTTCTCCAGTTTCCTCGTCGTAGACCTTTTCTTCAGTATCTCGATTACGCCTAGCAAGAATGAGACGAAGTATCTGGTCTGCGTCAATGGAAAGAACCATGCCAGTGAGATCAATTAGCTGCGGTTCCCAGCTTGTTTTGGGAAGATGCCAATGCTTCCAGGTAATTACCATGCCGGGCCTGACATCCTCGACTTTTACTAGTGGTAAAGTGGTGACATCGGCAGGTAGGGCAGGCAGATCGTCATTATCGCTGAACTGACTTGTTCCTGGGAAAGCCCTAGAGGGGGGATCCTCGTAGTTGAGCTCTACATGACCTTCGTCGGGTTCCTTTGACCCTCTCCTCTTGGCAGTCCTTTTCATTTTCTTGGTCGAACTTCCAGGTGCAGCATCAGCCGTGGTGTCGTGCCAGGATTGATCTTCGTCGTACCCTCCTTGGTCAACATTCTGGGTGTTCCGCTTGCGTTTGCGCATTAAGCTGTATTGCTGTTGAGGGTCCCATCTCTGGACAAAGGGGAAGGGAGGCTCGCTTAGCACTATATTATCGCGGCAACATTCGACGGCCCGATATACAATCTTTGACTTCCAGTCATAGTCTTTATCCTCTTCTTCAACCACCTTTTCAGCGGCTTTGGCCGAATCATCGATTCGATGGTTTTGTAGAGGGCGAACATCCTTCATTAGATCATTCTTGATCTTCTCTTCGTCCTTTTTCGTTTTTGGGTTCTTCAATCCCAATGCGCCAAATAAAAGCCGACGACCCGCCTGCGCATCAAACTTGGTTCGCGGCCGATCTGAATCATCTTTGGGGTCTGAGGATACTTGAACTGACACCATCTGCGTCTCCCCGGTAGATTCTGTAGGTTTTTCTGTCGCTGTAGAAGCTTCTGTGGGTACTTGATCGTTTGCTTTCGCCGTAATATCATCGTTTGGTAGTTCTTCTGTCAATGGTTTCCCCTCCAATTGTGTTTCTAGTACGTTACTCTCCGCAGTTTCGTCTGCTTCCTCAACTTCCATGGCATCCATAAGCGCCTGTTTCCGTTCGCGCAGCGCCTTCTCAACATCTGCCAAGGAAGCACTTGCGCCATTTCTTGCGTTCTGCTGCTTCATTGCCCGGCGCCTGGCATTCCGTTTCTGGGTGCGTGTACGGCCTTGTCCGGGACACGGGGCCGGAGGAGCTTCCTCTGGCGTTGCCGCTACTGTTTTCGACTTGACTTGTGGTGCTGTGGTCGCTGCAGCGGCTGTTCGTCGAGATGAGGCTTCTTCAGGAGCCGATGACGAATCCGAGGAATCATCGTCAGAACTGTCGTCGGAGCTATCATCAGAACTATCTTCTGAGCTGCTGTCCTCGCTAGAGTCCTCTTCGCTCGGGCTCTCAGAGCTACTGTCCTCTGTAACACGGTTTGCTTGTTCAGGGGCAACTTCGGCATTCTTATTGGCGTCTCCTAGCTTGACCCCCTCTCCCTGATCCGCATCGACACTGCTTTCACTCGGTGGGTGATCCCCGATGCCGTTCACTTGCACCAAAGTTGGGGCTTGGTTCGAGGATGCGTCATCCTCATCTGAGCTTGAATCGCTCGAAGATGAAGCATCATCATTGGAATCACCACCGAAGTCCCCGTCAGATTCATCTGAATCAAGGTCGCTCGCGACAGCCTCGGAGCTGCTGTCGCTATCTGAAGTATCTTCGTTGTCCGATGTATCTGCTTCGTCGTCTTCTTCAATGACCTGAATCAAAGCCGGGGCCGGCGCAGTTGCGCTTGCTAGGTCTACCTCTGAGGGTTTTCCTGTCTCAGCAACCTCCGTCTCGACAACCTCCTCAATTAGCGGCTTGCCATTTGTTTTTGCAGGCTCGTCGGCGTTAAGTTTCAGCGGCAGAAGACTGTTGTCATCTCCATCATCTTCCTCTTCCTCGCCATCCTCCTCACCAAGATCCGTATTTTCTGTTTGCCTCGCGTCGTCGTATGTCGTGCAAGTGTACAAGACTTCGCGAAGAGTCAAAACGGGGTCGGTAGCCTTGGAAAGCTCCGCATAGGCCTCGGGGACATCGAGGAAGGCCTCTGCCAGCTGATTCTCCACCTTGTCTGATTTTAGAAGAGGAAAGGCAGCCTTGAGAGCATGGGAGCCTGCTTGAAACGGCACCATCCCTGGGATTGTGTCCTGGGGTTGTGATTCTGAGCCAGCCTCCACTTCTTCGTTGCCTGGGCTTTCATGGTCTGGATCATCTCCAATGATGGCATTGTCCTCCTGCAGAATTTTGATTTCCTCATGCAATCCGTTGTCGCCAACATCATCGGCCGATTCCTCGTCCTCCGACTCAGACTCGTCAATATGGCTTTGATCAAGTATGATATCACTTTCTGAATCGTCCTCGGGCTCGTAGTCGTTGTCCTCTTCTGACTCTGAGCTGTCTTCGGGGACTCCGTCGAACCTAACCACCGAAGTTCGAGGACTGGGCTCTATTTGTCCTTGAAGATACGAAGGAGGAAGCATCCGAGGGAGCGGGCGGCGCTGCGGGGGCTCCTCATCCTCTTCTTTTTCTTCATCCTCGTCGTCCTCGTCTTCCGGGTCGTAAGTTATTCTAGCCCGTTTTCGCGGTGGCAAAGTAACGGCCGGTCGATCTCGCGGACTTCTGAGCCATGGCCTCCCAAACGCCAGGCCATCTACCAGATGCTTTCCGTCGGCAGAGATCTGGTGTCGGCCGCTGAGCTTTCTTCGTTTCAAATCTTCAGTGAGGAGCGACCGAATTCTAGAGAAAAAAGGTAAATTGTTAGCGCAACACCTCTCGAGCAGGTGGCGCGAACGTACATGATCTGATCGTCATGCTTGAACACCTTGCCAACTTGCTGAAAGTGTAGACACTCGAAACCTCCCCCGCCGGTGTCTTGGAGCTCGACGGCATAATCTTCTAGCCCCCATTGACCACCCTCGAGAGGGACCACCTCGCTGACTTGGGCGAGGAGTTTTGCAATTGTAAGGTCTTGGTTGGCTGTGCAGGGCCAGACAAGCTTGACTTCGGGCACACCATGCCTGCGGATCGAAAGGCGCAAACGGATGTCGTCGGTCGACATGTTGAACAAATTTCGCTTGTTACGACATGCCTGGAATAAAACAACGAGCGAGAAATTCGAGAATTGCGGAGATGTAATAATAGGCCTGAGCTTCGAATACGAATCTTTCAAGGTTGTCGTCTACCTACTTATCAAGTCGAAATGCAAATCGACAATTTTTTTTGTGCGAGATCGATGGCAATGGATGGGACGAACGCGTTCTGGCGCGACGTGGTGGTAAATTGGATATCAAGCTACCCCGTATAGTGGGGCGTTTCTCACATTTTCAATGGAACTTTACAATATACTGTAGACGGTCTGCATACTAAATATTGTATGATCACGTATGTACGGAGTAAATGTGCGACAATAGCCAATCGCTTGAACCAATTTCTTTTTCTTTTTTCTTCTTTTCTTTGCTCTTTAATGACAAGCTCTTGCGCCTATTCTAGCGTGTCAGCCAAACAAATATGCTGGATAACTATTGATACATCTATGTCGTAATAGAGACTTAGAGTGCTCCGTACACAAGGCACAAAACAGGACAATGGAGTGTGCTCCGTGTTTCTACTCCGTAGATCTTCCTCTGAAGCCTAGGTAGACCGTTGATTGCATTTCAACGCCGATAATAAAACTTTCCCAACCACTTAAACTCCCTCTAAATCGTATTGATCCTTTTCCCGCCATGCAGACCTGGATAGTGTATGCATATATGCAAGGGGTGGACGTGCCAGCCGTTCGCACCTTGCTCTCGTTCTTACTCTTTTGCAGTCATGCCCACATTGTGGATGAATTCCTCAAGATAGTCCTCCCATGTCAAGCATGTGTCCCATCTTTTCGATCTAATTAGTTTAGTTAGCATATTGTACTAGCTGAAAAGTTGACTTGAGTGTTGACTGACCTTTGTTCTGAGATACCCCTCCACCTCTTGGCTGCGGAACCCTCCGCGGCCCTTCCACGACAGAGGAACCATAGCCACCCGCTCCCTGACCACAACCTCTCTGTTTGGCCCCTCGACCGCGCGAATCTTATCGGGGTTGTTTGTGAGAAGCCGTACATCCGTTTGCCCTAGGTCCTGCAGCATCGCCGTGGCAAGCCCGTAGCTTCGAGCGTCAGCCGGGTGACGCAGGAGGATATTTGCCTCGACGGTATCTGACCCGAGGTCTTGGAGGTTGTAGGCCTTGAGCTTCTCTCCCAGGCCGATACCACGCCCTTCCTGGCGTAAATAAATGATGATGCCCCCCGCCTTGTTGCTTTCCAGGCTCATGAGCCTCGCGGCTTCGTCTAGTTGCTCGCCGCAGTCGCACCTCGCCGACCAAGCTGTCTCCCCCGTGTAACACTCGGAGTGGATGCGCACCAAAGGTATGTTGTTTGAGTCTTTCGTGTTCTGTGTATCTGATTGCTCGGCACCGCTCGTGTCACGCCCTGGGTACAATCTACCGGTGTAGGCTCCCCTGATCATGCGGTCCATTTCCGTCTCTCCCTCCTGCGGTGCATCCAAGCTACGGCTTCGGATATGGTTGCCAAAAACGATGGCCAAGTGCTCCTTTTTGTCGACATTGTTCGTGTAAAGATGCAAGAACATTTCGGTGCCAGCCACGGTAGGAATGCGGGCGCGAACCACACATTGCACTTCTGGCAAAGTCTCCAGAAGCCTTGGCTTCTTATTACCGCACCCCCCCAAAGGGATTGAACTATCTACCGGAACACCACGAGGGCCGGCTGTGGTGGGCGTATGTGTCCCCGGTGTCGCTGGAGGGGTAAAAGCTGGTGATAGGAGGGACGGTGGCGGCATCATCTGGGGGGCGCCACTGCGAATTTCGGTTTGTTCCCGCGCATCGGGTAATGTGAACTTCTCCATAGGGGTATTCGTAGAGTCGCCATGCTGAGTTTCAGGGTGATCCAACGCTTCGTGCTTTGGTGAGTAAAAGGGTGGAAGGGGCGGGGATGACTTTTGCGACTGAGACTGCAGTTGCGATTCCCCCGCATCGACGGTCGCGTGGGAAGGCATGGCCAATATGGGACAAAACAGGACAAGGAACAATTAGAAAGTAATATGGTAAAGGTCCGAAAAAAGATGACCAAGGAACGTGGTCAAGTTGTCAGAGTATAAGAACAGCAAGTTTATGATTGAATCGTGGGGAAAGTTCAAAGCAGGAGGCCAGAATAATGTGGAGGTCATGGTACCGTAGTGCTCAGTACTACCTAACAGCGTCGCAGCCCCCCCTAAAAAAAAGAACCGCGCGCGAGTTTGTCATTCTTCGAAGCCGAGGAAGCGGCATTAGTCATGCGGGTTGTTGCGTTGTGTGCGGCGAGGAGGCTCTGCTGCTTGTTTCATCACCGGTAGGGGATGGAACAGGCAAGGTAGCGCTGTGATATCACTGGAAAGCACTGTGAGACGTGGGCTGGTAGACGCTAGAGAGCCTAAGACGGGCGGTGGCTTGCATAGCCTACAATGCAGTGCGGGAAACCGAATAGAACCTCGGCGAATGTTTCCAATGAACTAGGCGGGGTGGGATCCCTGGAATCCCGTAACCGGTGCCGGATTCGGAGCTTCCGGAGAGGGGCAGCGGAGGGTGACATAAAATAGTGACACACTTTGCTGTGAACTGTCGTATGGAAAGCCTGGATTCTTTCGTTCCTTCATAAATAGTAAGGAGGAAGACGGAATTTTCCACGCACCACATTACAAAAGGATTTTCATAAGCAATTGGAAATCAGGGAAACAATCAGGTAGCCAATTTATTATGAGAACAAAAGTATTGCGTGTAAAGTGAGATCTCTATGCAGGCCATGTATGTCCCTTGTTTTCATCAATTGAAGTCATGGCAATTTCAAATCGAGATTTTGGTGATTGTGGTGGCCAAGCGAAACAGCCTGTACTCCGTATAGGGAGTTGGCGATCAGTGATTTCCTCACCAGCATTTTCTTTCTAGAGTCAATTCAATGCTTGAATGAAGTGCGTATTGTAGAGAATGCATTTTGGTGGGTTTTTGTGTTGGGTTGGAGGGCGAATATAAGAACCTGTAAACTAAAACAATCGAGATGAAGCAAACTGGCACACTGGCTACTACCCTAGGGCTTCTAGTAGTGCAGGAGCAAAAACAACTTGGACTTCCCTACCATATATAACTTAGTAGCTTCCTAGGTTTCCATGCTTAGGTGCCCTGTCTATTTTGATGGCTACTATAAGGGGCCGTTTAGTTGCTGTAGCACAACGTTTATAACTATGTGTAAATATACGTACAACCTCTGTTGAGGACATGCGCATTCGCACATACATACTACCGCCAGCGAGAGAATATTATGACACTTTTCAGCCTTGATAAAAATGACAACACCCCCCTCCGATCCGTCAGCTAAGGCTCTGCACACACACATGAGCCCCGCCCGAGGAAGTTGGAAGTGCAATGGGGCTTCAACGCCATGATCAAATATTCACTGAAAGGTGTTTGAGATTATTCTCTAATAGTAGGGAGCAATGGACCCTGACCGACCTCTTCGTACTTCCCGACCTTGCCTGACGGGGTTTCTGTTGTGACATGGAGCAAGTGACCTCTGTTGAGATACACACGAGAGTCGAACTTACCATACATACATGGTACACCTTTTGGCTAGAGATTGCCAAAGCATTGCGCATTAGAGTCCTTGAAAAGGCCCAATAATTTCAGCCGTTATAGGGCTGGCTCGCAGTCGTGCCGTGCCGCCTTTTAGGTGACAGTTACGTACGGAGTACAGGGGTAGCTGCTAGCCAATTGTGAGCTCGGGATGAATACTATCTATGGAGTACTCCGTACTCTATACACCAGTGAGAAGCAATCGATGCTTCTACATGTAATTCAAGCGCGTCAGGCTTACATTCCGAATTAGACACCGACTCGAAAAGCCCTGTCACCACCTAAAGTCGGGTAATTAAGTGTTGTAAGGGTAGTAAGTACTACTGGGAATTGATGAAAAGACTTCCGTGTGAGCTGGTTGCGATCCGTGGGGAAATGGGACACATCGCACTTGCGGTAGCTATGATTTTCAGCTCGCATGCTCTTACCTGTATGTATCCTTGTCGCACCTCCCTCAGCATGTTTACTAATGTACGAAGTAGTTAGGTATTTTCAAGAGAGCTGAAAACTCTTCTTCCTTTCATAAAACCCTTCAATGCAGAATTGATGTGATCAAGCGGCGTTGAGGGGTTCGCGTTGAGGCATTGCGTTTGTAGCGAGCCAATCCCCGCCCCTGGTCGACAAGTTCGATAGCTGCAGCAAAATATGCAGGTCTCTCAGGTAAGGCTACGTGATGCCCGACCTCCCACGAATCATTACTTATCCGATAAGCATATCTTTCCCAGATGGAAAACCGAGTCTATAGGTTTTACAAGGATGCATTTCAGCTAATGCAAACCGCGACCAACAGCCGGCCTTTGCAGGATGAGGTGCCATTCCGTGGCAAAATGAGTTCTGTAGGATGGTATGGCTGTTTGGGCGCTCCGGCTATCCATATAATGATAGCTAGGTATGATCTAAGCTTGTCTCGCTGAGTGTAAACCTCAAGAAGCTACGCATTACTTGCAACCACCCATATCATAATAACCGTACTCGACCGTGGAGCGAACCAAGCGTTATGGCAGTTCTACAATGGAAGCTTGCGACGGCGTTGATACTATCAGCAATCAGTACAGTCAAGGCCGATGATGATGATACAGAGTTCATCCTAAACATCTTCTCAGATTTTGGCCCGTATGTATATCCCTAAGCTCTTCCCCATCATGTTTGCTGTGTTCTAACACCCATACTTAGGATCCTTGCGTTATTCGGCGACCAATTCGCTCGTCAATTTGCCAGCGAAAGCCTAACCCTACTCGATCATGTCATATTCGCGTGTGTTCCTCTTGGAATCGTCACGGCGTTGATAGGGGCTATTCGCGTCCAAGGGCCTAAATTTGCTAAAGCTTTTATTGGACGCGCACGAGAAAACCGTTCGACCGTCGAACTTGAACTCATGTCATCGACCTCGGATAACGTCTGCGAGATGTTCAGCGGGAGAGGTGTTGTTCGCACCTTGGGACGACCGAGGTTGAAGCAGATCATCATTCTCCCCGATATCTATAATGCGTTCCAGGAGGGTCTTCAAAAGGCCATTACAACCTCCTCTCCAAACTACATAAATAACCACGAGAAGAGGTACACGGATGTAGATGCTTCATGTGGTATACACACTTTGGACACAGCGTATGGATTAGAAAGCAGTGATGGGTATTATGGTCGCATCATGGAATTGGAAGGTCAGTATGAATCCCGGGAGCTAGAGCCCCACCAGTTCATTATACTTATACTGACATGCATTTGTGCGAAGTCTATCATGGAGGAACGTTCGACACAATCAACACGTTACTGACCTCACTATATGGCAAACTCAATATAGGCAGCCGAGGATTGGCATCCGCCGGCCACGACGACACACCGAAATCAAGACCCATCACCAAACCCATGGCAAATTCCAGCTTACTTGGGTTCTTAGGGCCACCTAATATCCATCTCAATGCCGCTCCAGCAAAAGTTACAAGCAAAGCAAATATATATGAACTTCGGAGTTCTTTTTTCTGCGCGATTATCCTTCAACTTGGGCTTATTGTGATTGCTGCAGTAACTGTTTACCATAAGCACACCAGGAACTCCATTGGCTACGACGCAAAGCCTTGGGGTTTTGCATGTTATGTTGGGGGTAGTGTCCTATTATTTCTGAGCATGTTCGTATGCTCAGTGGTCGTCGAAGTCAGCACAACGGAGCTTAAGTGGACACGAGTGAACAGACCGAGTGACGCTGGGAATGAAGATCAAGGTCAAAAGAAGGCTGAGTCAGATCAACAGAAAAGTGATCATAGCAGTGCGATGCTGCTGAACCACAACGACAGAACAAATCAAGAGCAAGGCAACAAACAAAGTGAACTGATAGATCCTCATAAGCCTCGCGTTCTGTGGATACAGCCGCAGCAGCGGATAAACGATCAGGCATTCGATCCCTTGATCTATCCCGGAGGTGCGCGAAATCACATACTTACGTCCAGCCGACAGGATGCATGGGAAATTTATGAGCCACACATCAACAAATACGAGTTGCGACTTGCAACTGCACAAGAGACTCCCGGCGGATATGAACAGGTTGTGGCGGGTGATAGTGAACCCGAATCACAGTCGCGTGAAGATAATGCAATCTGGGACAGGTACGCATGGGAGTTACTTGCGGTGCTTGGAGTTCTAGCAGGTGCTATCGGTTTCACCATTCAGTTCATTGGCCTCCGAGCTTTGCCATGGCCATGCGCTGTATCACAGCTCGGAGCTACTATTTTCATGGCAGGAGTCCGCGCCTTTCTTCGGCGACGCCTTGGAAGATTGCCTCCTTACCTTAATGCTCTACCCGGATATGAATTGGACTTTCTCGCTCATCAAATTGTAATGCGCGATGCCTTCAGGAATATGTATTACCCCGATGATCAGCTGAAGGAGTTTGAACAGAAAGAAGCGTATGATGTTTGCCAGTGGGAAGTCAAAACACCAAAGCCCAGGGATGAAGATAGTGGCAGCAGAAAGTCGACTATTCCTACAACGAGTGAGGATGGCTGTCGACCTCAGGATGACCAAGCTACTAGCAAGACGCTACTCCAGAACAAAGATTGCGTATATCCTACCATGGAGTTGATTTATGTCCGGGAGAGACTTGGGAATTTGTGCAAATGGACGAGCAGCGCGTCAGGTCCCGCGCTAGCCTTATCTCAAGCCATCGAATTCTTTTTAGAGCTGTTCCCTCCTGCGTCATCAAACCTCATTCCATGGCAAATATCGGGTGATGCTGGACAGAAAGGTTGCTCCACAGGTAAAGCGGAGGTCTTCATCAGACGAAAGGAAACGAAAGCCGGAGCGAAGGACCAAGCTACAGACTCGGAATGGGCTGTAGAAAGCGGAAAACTAGAGGCAATCCTATCATTGTGGCTTGCAACAATGGAGTCCAAAATGATGCGAAATGTCAAAGAAAACGTGGAGGATGGCAAAAACCAGAATGATTGGCGAAGAAGAAAGATGGCTATTGACCAAAAAGTGTCGTGTCACCGGCTACTTGGTCCAAAGAATGGTGGTATTTTAAGCCGCGATATTGCATGGTGGGCTGGTACTTTTCTTGGCATTGATGAGAACGACAACATCTCCTCAACATCTGGAGCTGACCATCGTCAGCCTCTAGACATCGGCTTTGGTGGCGATTCTTCCGAAAACACAGAGTTGAGGCTGCCCTCAACAGGCTCCTTGCCCACCTTGGCTGCCCAACACTTATTCACCTGTTTTATGTGGACAATTGTCGAATACCTACCCGCAAATTGCCTTGACCAAGGGGTGGTAAATAATGGTTTTAACGTGAGGGTCCAAATCCCCAGCACCCTTGACTCACATAGCTTCTCAAGAACCTGGGAACGCGCGCAGTTGGCTCACGAGAAACTAAAGAAGTTTACACTCCACGCCGAAAAGCTAGGGCTGGGAACGACAACGGATATTCTACTTTGTGTGATTCCAGCTTTCAGTTCCCATGGGCTGCTACCAAATGAAGCTATTCTGAAGCAGCTTCCCCGGATTGGACATGGTGAAGGTGCAGGCTGGGTGGAAATCGCAAAGTGCTATAAATCGCTCCTGGAAACACGGATTAAAAAGAAACCCCCAGAGAGGTTCAGTTATGCCATCGTGACAAGGACGATGGATTTCATTGAATTGGCATCTGAACCTCTTCATTCTAACTCCGATATACAGGAATTAAACGAGCTTCTCCCGGAGTTAGAATCAATTCTTCAAACTCTTTCCCAACAATTTGGAAATATTCTCTCCACTCTCGGCCCAATATACAAGTTACAGAATCGGCATAGCCAGTTTCAGCATATTTTCAAATCTTATGGACCCGACGGAGAGATGTTTACGACAGAGAATGAAAATATTGAGGATTTCAAGAAATTTATTGGCTTCGGGGAGTATCATCATAAAACCTGCTATGGCACAGAGATCAATTGGAAAACCCTTCTCAGATCCAGCGACAAGATGGACAGGCGCGCTGTCGAGACTGGCGATAAACAACGCAATGAAGAACCCCAGGTGGCATCATCCGGAAGAATGCATGTCAAAGCCATGGCAGAAACTGATATATTCGGGCGGACCCCTCTACATTATTCAATCCTGGTGCCCAAAGCAGATATTATCAAGGCATTAATGGGAGCCATACGATCAGAAGACCGGGCGGATTATCGCGGTGTCGATGACTGTGGAAGAGCCCCCATTCACCTTGCAGCAGCTTCTGGCAATGTGGAGATTCTTCAGATGATTATGGAAGATCTTGAGACCGGCGATACAGAAAGCCAACGCACAGCTCTAGGCGCACAATGCCTTGACGGCTTGACTCCACTCCATTTGGCTGTCAAAGGCAAGCATCTTAAATGTGTCAAGAGGCTGTTGCAATGCCACGTTCCTAGAGATGCTGTCGATATTTGGAAGCGCGGACCGATGCACACGGCCGCCATCAACCGTAGCATGGATATTCTGAACGAGTTGCTGAACAAAGACATGAGGCCCGACCTGATGGATAATTTTGGCAAAACACCTTTGACATACCTCGGGCAGCTGAAACTTGACGACATGCTAGTGGTAGAAAGGATGATGAAGGCATGGGAAAACTTCAATACTACGGACTCGGCTGGCAATACCATCATGCACCACGCGGTGAAACTACTTGATCTGAGTCGAATATCAGGTTATATCACGAGGGGAGCCGTGGTGCACAAAGCTGATAATAAGGGCAAGACGCCACTTCACTTGGCAATTGAGGAGGATAAACGTGAAGTCGTGGACCTTTTACTCCAAAATGGTGCCCCCGCCTTGGTAAAGGATATCTATGGTGTGACTCCTTTCATGCTGGTTTGTGGGCAGGCCTGGAATTCTTTTGTTGATCAAATGATGAACGCAATGACAGAAGACAACAATAATATTGGAGACAAAGACAGCGAAGGCCGTACTGCCTTGCATTATGTCTGCGACTTCAGTGGAGACAAGAACAGAGAGTCTGAAGACCGCGTTCGGCACGTGGTACAAAAGCTCCTCCCAGCCATTCTTAAAGGAGATGAGCAGAATGATTTTACTTGTCCCGATCTGTACGGGAAAACGCCACTACACCTGGCAGCCCTACGCGGCTGGGAGAGTGCAGTTGATAAACTCCTGGACAACAATATCGACATCGATTATCAAGATGATGATGATCATAAAGCCTTGTACTACGCCATGGAAAAGGGCCATTCCCCCATATTCAAGACTCTGCTTGAGAGAAAAGGGAAGGGAGCAAACCAGGATGGAAACAATTCCTATGGTGAAGCATTGCACATGGCCTGTGAAGCGGGGAACGAGACGTTTGTCGATCTATTGATTGAAAATGATATGGACCCAAACTGGCAGTCGCCCAAGTCCGGGAGGACCCCGTTCCACGAAGCTATTTATCAGGATCAACCTGGCATTTTAAGGAAGCTGTTGGAGAAGAATACAATCGCGCTTCGCTGGGACTTGGTCAGTCACGCAGATTATACTCCATTTGAAATGGCATTCTATGGCGAAAATTATGATTGCACAATGGCTATAATGAAGAATACCAATGGAGAGTACACCTCAGAGATTGGGAAATGCTTTAAGATTACCGCTGGGCAATTCTACAATTATGACTATCTGTTGACCAAGATCTCGGAAGAAATTACTGGGATCACAACCTCGAATCTTGAGATTCTCATCAGCAGATTACCACGATCCGACTCGCATGAAGGTATCTTTAGTGTATGGAAAGATTGGGTCTCGGAACCAGAGCACTTGACACAGATGACACATCCTGCTCATCTGTTAGCGCGCTGCAAAGAGGCCGACCACGAAGAATTGAAAAAGCTCGTTAAGCTAGTGAAGGACAAAGCTTGGGAGCAAGATGAGGACAACTGGACGGCGATAGATGTGGCCGACAAGTATGATAATCCAATCCTGAAGAATTTGTTAACTGGCGAGGAATATGGAAAATCTTCAGGTATCGAATATAGATGGCCCTCGTCATTCGAGACCGTGCAGAACCTACCCAGCCTGAGGTTTAAGCCCATATATGAGGGGCTCGAAGGTCGGCGAGACACCCCATAGCCTGAGAGGTAAACTCTTTAAAAGGATAACCGCTGACTTTGTTCAGAGATCCGGAATGATTCCGCTGCCGAGTATGGGGGGCGAAGAATATTTTATACTCGGAATTGTATTCCTCTGGATTGCAAGAAGTTTTACTTTGAAGTTAAGCTTTTAGAGCCTGACTCCGCGTGCGTGATTAATCTTCAGATCCTAATACGCATAACACACGACTGATGCTTTTTCAGTGATGCAACCGAAATCGCCGTTGGGTTTTCCCAGGTGCGGGTATATTCGCGTACTGCCTGGCCAGGCATGATACCTCATTCATGGGCGTATCATGGAGATGATGGAGACATTCGAGCAACAGGAGCTGGTGAAGCCTATGCAGATGGTGCAACAGTTTCTACCGATCGTTCTTTACGATACAACGATGTTGTCGGATGTGGCATGGACCTTGTAACAGGGGAATCTTACGTTACCTACAATGGAGCGAAACTGGACTCGGGTACGTGGATCTCTAATTATTCCCCCCAACCTTGGCACTAACAATGGCCCAGGCAACATTGTAAAAGACCGGAATTTGCATAGAGGCAAGGTCTATCCGTTGGTCTGTCTTTCTAGGGGTGAACCTGTAGCAGTGCAGGTTCTGCTGAAGCGCTCTGATAAGCATCAGTTCATGTACGGAGAAGCAAACGAATGGTGAAGCGAGATATGCACTGCTAGGAAAATTGGTAACGGTGTTCATCGGGTGTCATGAGGCTTTTTTCAGAGAGCTATTACGAATGCTAGTAGGATAAATGAAGACCGGAACTCGAAGATGAGGTATTGTGTGCATCTCGTAAGGCTTACAACAATTTGCCTAGGCGATGACGGGAATTAGAATATGAAGTATGATGAAAGCATTCATTGGTGCACATACATATAGCAGACTGACGGAGTTGGCTCTCGGATCCTCGAGTTCGATATGTGGTTTCGAACCCTAGGTTTCCGTGTTCTTTGCGTTCCTATGACGGAGGAAGTTGAGTTGTGAGCGATGGCAAAAGGAAGTGCGTGGTTGTTTAGAGAAAGAGTGTGAGAGTAGAGGTTTGCTGGTATAGGATAGATAGTCAATATATTGAGCTGATGATTCTTTTCTCTCTTCTTTCTTTTCAAGATCTGGCTTGATCGTAATTAGTTATTTGCGATATCATTTAATTGCATACAGTATAAAGGTTCTTTTGCGCTACCTTTGTACCAATGCTTAGGTCGAGGCCTCACTTATCAAGTTGGTTGCCATCCCGTGGCCGATTTAGTCATTCTAAGCCGAGTTCTTGAGCCCTGTAAAAGCTGCGTATGGGAGTTGTCTGGCAGGGTTCGTATCATGCTCGGCTAGAATGCGTGCACACAACGCTGACGGCCATGGCTTGATACCGGCAGTTGTGCTCAGTCTACTTTGTACAAGTTGGTATTCCGTTGGATATCATGGGCATGTTATGAGTATCACGTTGATGGAGAGCTGTAAGTATAGATATATATATGTTTATTTATAGAAACGACTGTATTGATGGATGCCCTAGTATATACGATAAAGAAGCGAATAGTCTTCCAAGAGAGAGAGAGAGAGAGTGTGTGTGTGTGTGTGAGTGAGTGAGTGAGTGCGCGTGTTTAAGCGGCGACGAGCTGGCCGGTGCCGTACTGGACGTTCCAGACGGTGTAGTCGGGACCCATGGCCTCGTTGCTGCCGAGGCCCGAGGGGCAGCTGGGCTGGTTGCTGACGGCGAGGTCGAGGGAGCAGGTCTCGTCCTTGCCCCAGTGGCAGACGGGGTCGAGGACGTTGTAGAGCTCGTAGTTCTGGCCGACCCAGCTGCCGGAGTCGGCCATGCAGGAGGAGACGTAGTTCATGCTGTTGGCGGCGGTGAGGGGCAGCTTGCCGCCCGCGCGGTCGAGCAGGCCGGCGTCGACGCACTCCTGCACGGGGACGAAGTCGTACTCCATGGTTATGCCGCCGCCCTGCTGGGGGGACTCGGTGGCGGAGACGCCGAAGCCGAGGTAGTTCCAGGCGTCGTAGGAGATGTCGTAGGCCCCTCCCGAGGAGTCGATCTTGAGGAGGTGCAGCTCGCGGCCGGCGTTGGTGATCTTGACGCAGATGTCGTTGCAGGAGACGGAGCCGGGCCAGTAGGCGACGCGGTTGGTGTCGATCTTGCAGCCGAGGACGCCGACGGAGGAGGAGTAGGACTCGTGCGGGGTGACGCTGGCCGTCTGGGCGCGCTTCTGGGCGGGCGCGGCGGCGGCGAGGCCGGCCGAGGCGGCGATGATGGCGGTGATGGCGGTGAGCATTTTGATTTTTGCTGTCGAGAGTGTATACGTGTGTTCGTTCAAGGAAGATTTCTTTTTTTTTTGCAGAGACTGGCTCTTGCGTGGTAAAAGGAGTGCTTTGTGCTGGTCTTGATGGTGTTCCTGAAGAGGAGAGTGGTCAAAGATCTCGTTTGATCTGGATGGACTGTTCTTTACGGGTCAACCGTAAAAGAGGATACAGAGACAAGGAAGGAAGAGTGTAGGGAGAGTGAAGCTTGGTTTGATAAGGATAAGGAGAGGGAAAGGGAAGCTAAGAAGGGGAAGGATGAGCAGCATCTTTATACTTTGAAAATCAAAGGCTGCGGCAAGGCATCCTGCGGCGAACTTGGTGTGCACATCCGGGTTGGGAGGCCGAAGTTGGGTCTGACCTTTCCTGTACTGGGTTTTTGCTACGTAGCGCTACAACGCTTACAACGCCATGCTACGATGTAAGATCTATGCGGGCCCCCCCCCCCCCTCCGCCGGACGTCAAGCTGGGATTTTGTGGATGGTAGGGTATGGTAGCAGATGGGTTGAGGAGGAGTGGAGAGTGACTGATTCGTGGTGAGATAGATCTAGGTAGGTAGGTAGCTTTTTTTTTTTGGTTTTTTTTTAGGATGATATGGATGCGTGTGGATGTATGTGGTTCAGGTACGAAACAGCTACTTGGCCGAGTTATCAGCTCCGCGTCGCGCAGACAAGGCGAAACGAACGAAACGTGCAAGGAGAGCTCCAAGCTTCTCACCCACCCACCCACACACACACACACACACACACACACACACACACGCATATTACATGCGAGGTACCATGCACATCTGGCATGTGGGAACAGGAACAGGTTAGAGCAGGAATTCGCAGGGCTCTTACTATGTACCATGTAGGACTCCAATTGGGGGCACCACCTCCTAGTTTGGCAGTAGTGCTGGCCGCAAAGCTGCATGGGTGGAGGGGTCGGACAGGGGGGGGCCCATGTCGAAAATCACTCACGACCGTGGAGGGACGGAAGTTATTTGCCTACACAGTAGTACCTTGATAAGTGAGTGAGCTTCCCATGAGATGAAAGTTATGTAGTACTCATGCGGGTGAGATGGAGTATTCCGCGCCAAGGCAGTATACACATGCACCTGGATGGACGAGGTTGATGGATATGCAAGGTGAGAAACGTGCCATGGCAAGGACCTCTGTGCCTACGGAGCATTACGGAGTACTCCGTGCATGGGAAGCGGACATCCGGGGTGGATAAGATGCAGACTGCGGAGTACCACGTTCCTGAGCAGAGAGCGAATCCTATCTACTGGGAAAAGCGCATACTTCCAGACTACCATCACCCGCCGATGGAGTGTTTGCTACGGACCCGTAAATAGTCAGGCACCTACAGTAGCAGGAAAGCAAATAGAACGGGTATTGTCTCGCTCTGGGTCTTTGGAGCCTCAAGATGCCCACCGCACACGGGAAGAAGCACGGACTGTCCTACTGGTCTAGCGTCGGTCCTGGGCTCTGTCCCTCTCTCTATTTCTCTCTCTCATTCTCTCTTTTTTTTCCTTCCCGAGATAGCATAAGGACTAGTATAGAGAGAGATCTGGGCGAGAGATGGTCGCCGACGATCGATCGAGCGGGAACCCGAAACCGCCTCTTGCCGGGACGTGGGACGGGCGATCTCGACAGCCCGAGCACTCTCTGCCTAGAGGAGAGTGAAGTATTCTTAGGAGGTAGTCCCAACGGTTATGTCATACCAAAGATCCCTTTTCGACGTCCAAAGTACGTTTGTCGGTGAAAATAGGAATAGAAGAAGGATATGGGCATGTATGCAACGCCTGTGCACATGCCGTGCGCAACACGTCACATACCTACGTAGCAAAGCACGTTCCCAATCCAGTGTAGCCCTTTCTCGTTGGACACCCCCGACAAACGGCATCGCCATCCACGCATCCACGCACGTTGGTGGACCACCACCCCCCCCCCCCCCCCCAAAGCATCGCACAAAGTTCAACTCCGTCGTCGACGGTGGACGTCCGTGGGTGGAGGGGAGGGGGAGAGGGGTGGAGGGGAAAGTCCAGCGTGTGTAATGCTATTCCGGCTTCGACTGGAATGCTGGATATACCCACGCACACACGTACACACACACGTATTGTACACACCATCTTTACCTTTCCTTCGCTCTTCTTCCGAACATTTACCCCCACCTAGAAACTACTATTACTTCTAGTACCCTACTATTGCTACTAGTGTAGCATCGAGAAGAAGAAAAACTCTTCGGAAAGAAAGAAGCATCTCGATGAAGTACATAGCAAAGCGAAAACTCTATTTTCTTCCTTGAAGAGTTTTCTTTTCCTTCTTTTTTGCCTTCTTTGCCTTCTTCGCCTTCTCGGCCTTTTCTACCTTGTTGAGCCCCCACTACCCTGCCTTGGCTGGTACCTGTGCCTTGCATATTTCCATGTTCATGGAAAGGAGGGAGGGAGAGGAGGGGTTGTCCCGGTCTCGAAGCCAAAAGCGGCGCGGAATGCTGATGAAACCCGCCATTTTTTTCCACTTCTTCTATTCTATTCCATATCCTCTTTCTTCATCCAGTCGCCTTTCTCACTCACCCACCTCCCCTCGGCAATGACTCCTCTCGATAACATAGTAGGGTATGATTCGTGAAATTCGGCCTTTACCCCCTCGGCGCTTATTCAGGGCCGGATTACTCCATACAAGCCAAGACTTCGGAGCCTGCGGGAGCTGTGGAGTAAGAGCAGGTACCCGGGCATACTCTGTGTACTATGTAGTAATCCATGCCCAATTGACTACATACTTACATAGTACTCCGTAGAGGCCCTGGGCTACGTATGTTTTCAGTGCTCAAGGACAGCTCCCCTTCCAGGCTCGCCCTGACGGGGCCACCGACATGGAACGTTGCGGAAGGATCGCTGCTTGAAATGGGGAAATAGATGAATTTGGGGGGTCATGCAGAGAGACGCCTGCATTGTACATGCAGGGCACGCACACACAAGATTCAATCACCAAAAAAAAAATCGAAAATAAAAAAAAACCTGTCCTCGTATCATTCGTTTCCCTTCCTTGACTAGTAATCCCTATCTATCCGTCTCTAACAACATGACAGGAAGAAAGTCCAAAAAAATTGCAAACAAACTGTGATTTGATCCGTATGAACTGTTGGTTTTTTCTTCTCGTCGTTTTTTTGGGTTTTTTCCCCTTCTTTCATCTTTCGGGGCTCATACGCTCATCTCATTAATAAGATAAGCCCGTTACTATAGTTAGTGAGTCTCAAGTCACTTGCAGGCTTGCAGGCTTTGCAGCAGCGAATAGGACCCTTGTCGAATAAGGGTCCGTCCGTTGGGTTCCTGGTGCCCCGATGCGACATGGATCTGAGAACAGAACCCTGAACCCTTGCTGCATTTTAAAAACGGAAACCATAAAACCCCAGATTAGGCAAGTCGAGAAGCAAGGGGGGAGGAGTCATTCCATCGAAAATAGCAGGTTGACAGGAACAATGAAACCACACCACGATCCTATAATGGAGCCCTTCTTTCTTGTCGTTGGCCTGTCCCCTTTGTCTCCCCTTTTGTGTAATCGGCACCGACTAGTGGTATTTCCATTTCCTTATTTCGTGTATACGTAGGATTGGGTTCGGTCGCTGCCGCTGTTCCTTGACTTGGTTGATTTGAGAAATCGAAAAAAAGGATGGCGTCGTGAGTGATTCGTACCTTGTTAGGAAACAATTTCAAGGGAAAGCCCAATTTTCCCCTTCTTAGTAGATGGAGAGAGATCCCATGCCGGAAATCACGGAAGTCTCTCTGTGGTGACGACGCATAGCAGTGGCCTGAAGATCGTGGAAGACCTTCGCGGCGTCCTCCTTGTGCTTCTCAAGGTCGATGTTGAGGATAAAGTCCCATCGCTTGGCCAGATACTTGCGGTAGGCCTCGGCGTTTGCCTCGCCGCGCATCTTCTTTCCGCACATGAGTTTTCCAGTCTTGTTGCTCGACTGGATCATCTTCTGGCAGCGAGGGCGGCGGACCGCGTCAAAGGCGCCAAAGGCAGGCATGATGTCGTCGACGGTGCGAACGGAGCCGAAGAGGAATCCAAGGATGACGGCGTCCTCGATGGCGGCGCCGGCGCTGGCGACCTGCTAGGGCGTCATGGTGTGCGCGGCGTCTCCCATCATGCATTGTCGGCCACGGGCATAGGCGTCTGTCTCGGGATGTTCGTACATGGGCTTGGCCTTGGGAGAGCTTTGTTTGAGTATGGTCTGGTGTCGTTGATTTGTTCGTTAGTATGCTCACCCGTCGTCCATCCAGGCTGCCTGGCATGGCAAAGGGCAAGGGGAGGGAATGGGAATGGGAATGGGAATAAGAATGGGAAAGAGTAAGAGACAGTGAGGGTGAGAGTGAGAGATATTGGTAGCGATATGGAGGGTGGACACATGATTGTTTCATTTACCTCGACTGCGTTGCGGGCAATATAATTTTGGGACCACTCGTAAAAGTGAGACCAGAGAAAGTCGCGGTCAATCGGAAGCTCGCGGCCGTTGGCTGTACCACGCATGCAGGCGGCCATGGTGCACTTGGCGATGCCGAGGCGTGGGACAACGTAGAGACCGAAGACACCACCGTCGCCGACGTAGAAGGACTGGTCGGCTTCCCTGACGTCCGGGAGCGAGATGTTGACGGGGTTCGAGTTCTCGGTCCACCAGAACGGAGCCGGCTTGGCCTTGTACTCGTTGGCCCATTCACGGAGGATGCTGTCACGGACGCGGCTAAAGGTGCCGTCGCAGCCAATGACGGCGTCTACATTTGCCTCTGTGCCATCTTGAAAGATCAATGTCAGTGCCTTGACAGCGTTTGCAGAATTGCCAGCCTGGGTGCCCGATAGTTTGTGCTCTCGGATCTGGATCAGCTTCTTGCCAGTGTCTAGCCGAGGGTAGTGCACGCCTTGGAGTAGACCATTGATCATGACGGGCTTATCAACGAAGTGGCAGATCTCTTCGCCCACAAAGTTAAAGGCCATTGTATCGGTGTCCGGGCCGCTTCCCTATTCGCATCAAAGAAGGTCCATTGTCAGTAATCTAATCATGTCTGCTAAATGATACCAAATCCCCAAAGTAGCAGCAGAGGCGCTTTCGCTCACAATCTTGACTTTGGCGTTGTCGACCTTGGTATAGGAGGCCCTGTGCACGAGACTGACGGCAGCTTGTGGGCCCAGAATCATTTTGAGAGCATCTTGGGCGTTCTTGGTGAGACCGATGCCGACATGGGTGCCTGAGAACTCTGGGTTTTCCTCATAGATGGTCGATTCAATGTGAGAATGCTTCGAAAGGGCATGAGCCAGGACGCAGCCTGCGAGGCCGGCCCCGATGATGGCAACCTTGATCTTTTCTTCGGTCATGATAGATGCGGCCTGGTTGGGTGCGGCGGCCATATTGGTTGCGATTGCTGTATATGTCTTTTCGATACTAAAAAGTTATGAGATTGTGATGGTGATGTGGAGGAAGCGAGAAATGGAAGAGGAACAAGGGGGGAACGGGTTGCTTTTGACCTCGACGAAAACCACGTTAGTGACACTGAGAAGCTCAGGACCGTGAAGATGTCATTGATGTCAAAGTGAGCACCGTGAAGATCTGAGATTTATCTGATGTTTGGTGCCTTAATATTTGGACATGGAGCTGCGGCAGGCTTGTTTTCATGGTGTGGCTATCATGGTGCATGCGTCATCAGGGGGGACTCCTATTGTCTGTTCTTACCTGGCACCAGCCATCAATTGTGCGCGGATGGCAGGTTTTCCAGTGCAGGTCAACTGTCCTGGCAGGCAAATGATGGGATGAAACCTGTTTGCCATTGTTTTACCCTTTAGGCAGTGACCCGCTTTATCAAGAAAATTGCCATCCGTTCAGGCATAAATCAAGGTATAGGTAGTGAATATCAGCCGGTTACCATCACCCATAGGTCAAGGTCTATGAGGTGCGAAGAAGACACTATGATAGCCTTACCTCGATATTCTCTATCTTTCACGTCTTGAGACTTTAAGTCTGTTGATCCACGGGGCCGTTTATTGTCTCTTGGTAGAAGTAAATAAATTCCCATCTTGGGCTACCGATACCGCACGAGACCCCAGGTGAAGCTGTGTCGAGGAATGCCAGCGTCGCCATTGGGCCAGAAGATGCAACTGGTTTTTAAATACAGAATCATTTTTAATGAGTCTTGATCCTCGCTCGTATACCAGTTTCTAGCCACGGTAGATCCTAGAAATGCATATTGTCGCCATGCAGCTCAATGGTCTGGTAGACTTAAAATACGGCGGCAGTTTCTATGATTGACGTAGCCCAGGCGTGCGGAATACACTGGATATGGCGGAATTATTTGCGGGAGTCTCCACGTGGCTATTTTCCCTAGCTTCGTCGAGAGCAGCGCCTGTTTCTCCGAAAGACGAAGACCCCATGTGCCAAGACCGCGCCATCTTTCAGCTCCGGCCTCTGCCTGTCAAAATGCGGATCCCTAAAGGGCACAATCGTCTGCCGGTCTCATCCAATGGCTGTAAAAGGTAGTCCGTAAACAGGAGGCGCAAGTAAGTCTGCCTTGACCGGTCTATCGGATTGCATGGGCCTGCCCCAGGCTTCACTTGTCACTTCGAGGTTAACCGTTGGCCAAATATCGTCTTAGAGTTGCCTGAGAGACCCATGGCAGCTTCCACTGGACCCTTGCCTGAAGACACCCCACGGAATGGATCCAATCGTCCCTGGGCACCACCATCGAGGTGCGGCTGAGAAGACCATCTGCGGGGACAGAACCAGCCAACGGAGAAATATCGTCCTCTCCTCTTAGGTAACCTACATAGGCCGTGGAGCGGGAAGGCAAGAGTTGCTAGGCAGTCAACCAGGTCCGAGGCATGGCATACCTATAAGAGGGCCGTGGAAGGCCATCATATTTGGATATGCTCCTCGTACCGTACCGATAGATATTGGACCAACACCTGCATCTGCCCTTTCACCTCTTTCTCTTCCCCTGCCTGTGTATTTTGATACACCCTGCGCATCATCTCAATATATATCAAGCCAACTCCTTCTTTAACCCCTCCCTCTCACATCAACTTGCCCTTTACTCTCGCCTGGTTTTAAGTTGTAAAGATGGTGCGACTCCCTCCTGCCGAAAAGTTGCCCCTCGCGGTTCGGAAAAATAGTAAGTACCACGAGCCCTCATCGTTCGGTATTGAGCATTGCATGATAACATATGTCGCCGATAGTCCGAGATAACTGGGAGAATAAGAAGGCGGATCATGAGAAGGCAATATCCGAGGTCCTCGGCGAGTCATGGACCGTTGACATTAACCTGAATGCCATCTGGCCTTATGGAGAGAATTGGGCTAAGGATTGTACTGGAGAGATGATTTCCAGGTGAGTACAATCCTGACCTCTGGGCCTAATCTGTGCTCACCGGGGGACCAGGTACATCGAGGCTGCCAGGGATCGCCTCGTAGAGTTTATCCGGCAGTGTGGCGAGGAAGGCAAGGACGAAATCAACGCTGTCTGTTCGAAGCACGTCATCGGCATGGATGTCGATGAGGACAAAAAGGTCATCTACAATGGCTGCAAAGTAGCAGACGGCAAGCTCATCATCCTCTTCGCCCCGGGCATGCTGGGCACCAACATCGACGACCCCCTCCAGGCCGACAAGCTGTCCGAAGCCATCAACTCGGCAGGCACCTCTGCGGCGCTGACATTTGAAGAGCGTCAGGGTATCTCTAACGTCAGCGACGAGTTGGACGAGGTCAAGGAAAGGATCAACAAAATCCTCGCGCGCGAAATCGCCATCGACCCTGGTTTCGAGGCCATCTCTGCCAAGCTGGCCGGCAGCAAGCAGGTTATGGAGACCTGGAGGGGTCAGATGGGCCGATTTGTCATGTCCTACTACGCCGCCCTCGCCAGCTGGCTCAAGGACCAGAACTTCGGAGACGACGATATGCTGCAGGAAGGAATGAATGAGGCTCTGAGCAGTGGCACGATCAAGTTCAGGATCGTGGACGCTTTGAGGCCCGAAAACAGATACAATCAGTGCACTTTCGAGGACGGTACTCTGTTCCTAGAGACGACCCCGGAAGCCTTTGGTGTCAACATTGACCAGGTCGGCAACAACATCATAGACTTGCTATAAGTTCGCGGGGTTAGGTAGAAGAAGACACAGCGAGTGAGGACGATTGATTGGAACCACATCGAATGAGCATTTTAGACATGGGAGCGAATAAACATTGAAATACGAGACAAGGAATGATATTGATAGGTATTATTACAATTATTGATGATTGGCCTTTCACCTTTCTGATGACGTTCCAAAAAAAGCCCCACCTCAGTGAGGTCGTCGCGACTGCTTATCGATAAGTAACCATGCTAGAAAAAAAATTTCCCACCTCTAAACCGTCGCCAACCTCTAGACCCGGCTTTTTTTCTCTAAATACGAAATTCAACGGGGGACAAGAAAAAGAGAAGAAAAAAAAAGTAGCGCATCCCACGGCTCAATTTCTTGCCAATTCCATCCGCCATGGCAAGAGAAGCTTCTCCCGAGCTCGGCGACTCGCCGCCGATCAAAAAGAAGGTCAAGAAGGAGAAGAAGCGAGCCCGCGAAGAGGACGCAGTCGCCGACGCTGGCCGCACGTCAAAAAAGTCCAAGAAGCACGACGAGGATGTGCCGGTGCGGGAGGTGGAAAACCTGACGCTCAACGGCGATGCGAAGCCCGAGAAGAAGAAGAAGAAGAACAAGAAGAAGGACGCGGAAGAGGTTCCAGATGAGGAGCCTGTGACGGAGGTTAATGGAGGGGACGACAAGGTCGAGAAAAAGAAGAAGAAGAAGAAGCAGAAGGAAGCTGAGGTCGAGGTCAAGGCAGAAACGCCAGCTCCAGCTCCAGCCCCGGTTGCAGCAGCAGCGGAGGTAGTAGAGGACGAAAAGAAGGAGAAGAAAAAGAAGAAGTCCAAAAAAGTGAAGGAAGAGGACAGCAGCCAGCCGGCCGTCGAAGAGATACCCGCCGTACCAAAAACCAAGGAAAAGAAGAAGAAGTCCAAAAAGCAAGCTCCTACCGCCGAAACCAAGCCAGACCCAGAGGCAATGGACATTGATACGCATACCAAGGCCGCCAAATCGTCACCAACCGCCGCCGCCCACGCCCCGTCCGACTGCCCCTCCGACCCCCAGTACCCCTTCTTCACCCAGACAGTCTCGCTGCGGGAAGCCCTGTACCCCAACGGCTGGGACGCCCCGGTCACCACCTGCTCGACGCACTACCTCGGGCAGCTGCACAACCGCTACGTGCCGCACCTGCGGGGCGTCCTGCTCGACTACTCCAACGTCTGCCTCGGCGACAAGCCCGGGCGCGCGGGCGCGGCGGCCAGCGACGACGAGGCCGCCGCCGTCGTCTCCAAAGCCGAGTTCGCCGGCGCCTTCGGCTGGATCACGGCCGACGTCAAGCTCTTCGTGCCCACGCGCGGCGCCTGGATGGAGGGCAGCGTCAACCTCCAGACCGAGGGCCACATCGGTGTGGTCTGCTTCGGGAAGTTCAACGCGTCCGTCGAGGCCCGCCGCCTACCATCCGATTGGACGTGGGTCCCCAACGAGGACGTGCCGGCCGAGGACGAGGAGACGGCGACCGTCGTGACGGCCGACGAACACGGCGTCTCCCACCAGATCCACAGCACCGGCTTCTGGGCCGACAGCGCGGGGGCCAAGGTCCGCGGCAAGGTGCGGTTCCGCATCAGGAACTTCGACGTCGGCGTCAGCGGCGACGCCACCTACCTCAGCCTGCAGGGCACCATGCTCGACGCCCAGAGCGAAAAGCAGCTCGTCAAGACGGAGGCCGAGGAGGCGCGGGCGAGGAAGGGGGGCAAGAGCAGGGACCCGCTGCGGAGGAGGGTGCCGCAGTTCAGTATGACCATGTTCGACGACGGGTCCGCCAAGGAGGAGGAGGAGCCGGAGCCGCAGCCGGAACCCGTGCTCGTGACGGAGCGGGAGGCGGCGCTGGAAGACAAGTCTGAGCTGGACCCGCCGCAGGCCGACCCGTTCGAGTCGGAGTCTGAGTAAGGCGTTGTTTTTCCTTTTCTTGTTGGGGGATATGGGCGGGAAAGAACATTTTGGCATTGTTTCCACTAGCTGTAGGAGTTTCGGGTTGCATGATATCAATGCGAAAATTTTCATATTTCATACTTGGCTATTTCTATTCTTCCCCCCCTTTTTTTCTTATCCCAGGATAAGCGAGAAGTAATTTACGTTACAAGCCTGGGCATTTCTCTTTCTTTTATACTTCACATTCGGATTACTTGGATAAAGCGAGGGGTAAGACGAGGCTAAGTTATTGATGGTTAATGATTCTTCCTGTTTTCCCATTTTCCGGGCGCCTAACAATCTACTCGATGCGCCATACCAAGAAAAGAGAAAACAATCCGCTATATATATATGCTTTGAAAGCTGACATGAAAAGTATACATAGAACAGGGCAAGTATACATGAACGAGTGACAAACAAGAGGCTTTGCTCTAAAGGTACAAGAAGGGTGGGGAGGGAAGTCCTCATGCCGCGGCGACCTCGGCCTTGATCATAGGCTCCCACGGCCTGGACACGTTCCAGAGGTACATCTCGCCACCACCGCCGGAAGAAGGATTCCCCTGGTCCCCGAGGCTCTTGACGAGGATGTGCTGAAAGACGGGGGCGGCGTCGAAGAGCGGCGGCACGGGCGGCAAGCTGGCGCGGTCCCAGCCCTGGCTGAGCCCCTCGGCCCACGCGGGCCGCTCGCAGAAGGCCTCGACCTTCTCGAGGTAGGCGGCGCGGTGCTGGTCGTGGTGCTCGTTGAGGACGACCTGGAAGCGGACGCCCTGGACGTCGAGGACGACGCGGCGGGGCGCGGGGCAGCAGCCGCCGCCGCCGGCGGGCTGGCGGTCGTCGAGGACCCAGGTGTACCCGACCCTGTCGCCGCGGCTCTCCCAGCCGAACCAGACCTGGGTGCCGCGCTCGGAGCAGAGGTCCTCGACCACGAGGCGGGACTCGGCGTCGAAGCGGATGCAGCAGTGCTGCGGGGATATCCCCGGGAGGGGGGGCAGGACGACGTCGCAGCTGCGGGGGTCGGTGCCGAGAATGAAGGCGCCGGATCCGCCGGGGCGCCGGGGCGGCTGGTCGAAGGAGAGGTGGATGGCGCGAGGGGGACGGCTGGCGATGAGGTTGTGGGGGAGGTGGGCGGTCAGGAAGAAGGATGAGTCGTCGACGGGGACGGTGCGGAAGGCGTTTTCGGGGCTGGCGGTGGCCCGGTCGGCGGGGGAGTTTGTGGTTGTGGGGACGAGCCAGGCGATGACTTGTTCGTGGCCCGACATTTTTGTAGATGTAGATGCAGTAGTGGTAGTGGTGGTGGTGATAGTAATAATAATAGTAGTAGTAGTTGTTGTTGGGGCAGTGGTGTTATTGATGGTGATCCGTGTTGGTATGAGGATGAGGTTGTTTGGTGATGATATTAAATATAGTATAAAGTACAAATCCAAGGGAGGGGGTATCGATTTTTGGCTTGGTGAAAAAGTGAGAGAGAAAAAAGAAGGCGAGGATAAATAGCAGTTGACCAGAACTTGCAAAGAAAATTGTGTATAAGACGTTGATGTTGAATGAGAGGTAGAGTGAGAGGAGAACAGACACTCGGTGTGTGTGTGTGTGTGTGTGTGTGTGTGTGTGTGTGAGGTACACAAGTCGATTCAAAACGAGGCGAGTCGACGAAAAATTACAATAGTACAGAGTACGTACTGCTTAGTAGTAGCAGTGATGGCAGTGATAGCAGTGTACTTGAACAAAAAGGTTCGATGAAGTTTGAAAATAAATAACGAGATTAGGATGAAGAAAGAGGCTTGGTTCTAGAATTTGTTCTCTCCCGACGGTTAAGTAGCAAGAGGGTTACGAAATAGCAGAGGATCAAAGAAAGAAAAAAGTAACAACAACAAAAAATGTCACAGTAACTTATCAATAATCAGTCTCACAAGAAGAAAAAAAAAATCACTGTGTGGCAGCAAATCCTGGTTCGAGTCACATTGAATGGATTTCCCTTCAACGCACAGGAACCAAACCCCCCCCCCCCCCCTCCCCACACGCGTCGCCCGCGACCGTGATCGGGCAGTAAAGAGAGGCGTTGAGAGGCTCCGGGAGAACACGGTGACACGGTCAAGGAGAAAACGTGCGTTTCAAAAAACCTGGATCCCGGGTCGGGAAGCGTGGTGCACGGCGGTTGGTTCCATTGATTGCGCGGGCGGCGTGTCATCGCGGGAGACAAGACGTGTGAGCCAATCAATTCTTTCTCCCCCGTCCGTCTACTATCCTTTTAGGCGGTGGGGGAAAAAAGACGCGGGTATGACTGGACTACCTTTAGCCTCTGCATCGCGACGTGAGTGCCTTACCCTACTTCTTTCCATTCAAGTTCTTTTTCAACGATTTCTTTGCCACTGTAGACGCGAAAATACTTGTTGGCTGTTCCTAGTTATCTTATCAGTGGAGCGTTTGATATGTAGTCTCTTTTTTCTTCATCCACTGTTCATGCGAGTATGAGTTGGCATTCATTGCGGCCCAACGCTCATGCACATGTCCAAGTAGTTTGGCGCAAAAGGAAAAGAAAAAGATTCCCTCATCCTGTGTAACATTGATTATTACTCATCGCTGTTTCTGCGTGGAGTAGCCGGGGGGGGGGGGGGGGGGGGGATTAGGCAGCATGTTGTACTGAAGAAAAGTTCTGTAGATATGATTGGCTGAGAGGAACTTTGGATGAGTTTGATGTTGTTTTGCTGTTTAAAGTTGTGCTTGTTGTAAATCACGGTGAGCAATGCAATGGAGTGAGAGACAACTGGAAAGAGATGTGGTGGCGGCAACCAAGGTCACATGCTAACAAGGCGTCCATCATTCTCATGCAAAATTACTCGGCAACGAAATTTTATTGTTGATGCAAGATGCTTTATTTCCCCTAAGGAAGGTGAGGCTCTTGGTGAGAGTGTACTACCTACCATACCAGCAGGTGCTGCTAAGATGGGATTACCTTGGCCTTACTCCGTAGGTAGGTAGCAAATCAGAGGCCCTGCCTTAGTCATCAGGCCTCAAAACCACCGACCGGCTTCCCGCAGCCGACCTTTCGCCGACGCCGCCGACGACGACAACCACTACGACGGCAAAGCTTCCACCCACCCGCCTACGACACGAATATAGCCTCGGCCACCTGTACTCGAAAACACGGAACCCAATCCGCCAAGTTTTCATCTCCCTCTCTCGTAGCCATGGGTTCCGACACCACCGCCGAGCCTAGACGTAAGCTCCCTTTCCCCCTCCTCTCCTCTCCTGCCCGAAACTACATGATACGCTCTCGAAAAGAAAAGGACATCCCCGAGGCGAAACTGAAAACTATGAATTCGAATCGGAAGCTAACCGCTTGACTTTTGTAGAGGCCACGCGCGAGGAGATGCGAGAGGCCCGCCTCCCGCTGGCGTACCGCGACAGCTGCGCGCACCTGCTCATCCCGCTCAACAGGTGCCGGAAGGACACCTGGTATGCGCCCTGGAAGTGCACGGTACGAGATCCCCTCATCCCTTTTTTCAACATGCTCTGGACGGGGTCGTGGAAGTGGGGTGGGAAAGCAAACCCGAGGCGAAGATGAATGGGTAGAGGAGGCAGGAGGAGAGAAGCGAAGGGAAGGAGGGGGGAATAGGGGAGAAGAAGAAGAAGAGGGCTAACGGTCGAGAACATTACAGGACGAGCGCCACAGCTACGAGAAGTGCCAATACGTCGAGTTCAAGAAGCGGGTGGCCAAGATGGACGAGCTGAGGGAATCAAAGGGCGGCGCCAGAAGCAATTGAAAAGACGAATGGATGTGCGGCAAGTTCCATGATCCGCGAGTGGGAAAAGAAATTTCGAGGTTGGAAGGGGAGGGCTGTACATGATGAGTTTGTATCAAGCGAAAAATGAAAAAAAGAGATAAACTACCTGGTGGGATACCAAATTGGACCAAACCGGGAAAAAAACGAAAAAAAAGGGACATGGGCAATAAGAATTGCTACCGAGCAGATTTTCGACTCCTTCTCGAGACAGGGCATCTCCTTATCCATTTTTTCCTACTCGTTTTTCTCTCCATCGTTTTTAATCTGTTCACTTTGTGATGTCAAGCGCTGACTAGGCGGCTAATCTCAGTAGAGCGGGGTGGACGTCAAGGGAAAAAAAGGGGAAGGGGGGGGAGCGACGGAAGCCTGGTACAGCGTACATAATTACTCGGTTCAAGCAGCCATCAACCGTCTTGAGCGTATGGTATTGGCAAAGCAAAGCAAAGCAAAGCAAGAAACAAAAGACCTACTTTGAGCTCACAGACAGCACAATTCATGGCTACGGTGGAAGAGAAGCAGAAGAATGCTGCCTTGACCCCCTTTTCCCCTCGGAAAAGTCGAGATGTGTGTGTGTGTGTGTGTGTGTTGGGGGGTTCACAGAAGATCCATTCCGACGACGGAACGATGTTGGTTGGGGATGATGCAGCTCTGCGGCATTGGGTTCAAACCCCCTCAAAAAGGCATTGCCCTCTCACCTCCTCCCTCCCCCCTGCTATTTCCAAAGACTATGAAATATTCAAAGTCACAAAACTTTACCCCCAATCTCTCTTAGCCCAGCCTTGTCAAGACGATGAGCATTTCGCTGTCCGAGTTGTTAGGGGCGCGGCGCATGCATTCTTTTCAGGGCTACTCTCCCATCCCCCCTTTCCCCAATGAAAAGAAGAAAAAAGAAAAATAGAAGAAGAAAAAAATATGAGGGGGGAAGAAAAATAAAAAGGAAAGAAGAGCGTGCTGTGCCCAGATGAGCACTGCGATCAAAAGGGTCTTGACACTAAGCGTTTGCAAGCGTCATTGCCGAGTGCCGGTATGTGTATACGCATATAGTTGGTGACGATGTACGTCCAAGTAATCAAAGAACCACTATTCTTCACGACGAAAAAAAAAGGCCACGCACGCAAGTTAATTCATTTCAGATAACCCAATGTTACAATTCGTCACATACATTGTATATATATACATCAAAACACCCCCCTAATTACTACTGGGTAAGAACGACCAACAATTCATAACCTTCGTTGCAAACACAAACACGCATGCCCCGTCGCAAGCGCCCTCTCCCTTAAAAGATGGAATTATCGGAGCAGGTGAAGGCGCCCGTGATGCCGCCGTCGGCGTCGTTGAAGATGTCAATCAGCGTCGTGATGCCGGCCCAGAGGCCGGCGCCGTTCATGAAGAGGGTCATGGCGACGACGGCGACGTTGAGCGCCGTCAGGGACGCCTTCCTCCAGTTGAGGAAGAGCTGGTGCTTGTTCATGAAGAGCCAGATGACGGCGTTGAGGCCAAAGGTGAACCAGGCGACAAAGGTCGACGAGGCGATGTTGAGGATGGAGTCGAAGATGGGGATGGCGTTGGCGATGACAAAGGCCAGGAGCCAGAAGATGGTGGCGGACCCGACCCAGACGGCCCAGGGGCGGGCCGTGTTTTTGGTCAGCTCGTCGGTGGCCTTGAGGGCGCGCATGATGGAGACGTAGAGGAACTTGATGGCCGTGTGGCCGTAGACGAGACCGGTTGACAGCAAGCACAGGAGAACGACGCCGTAGGCCACCTTGGCGGGGATCTCGGGGGCGGAACCCAGGGCAGGAGAGGCCGTGTACTGCCCGGCGAGGCAGTAGATGGTGATGGCGACGACGAGGTAGATGGGGATGGAGAAGGCCTGCAGGGCGAAGAGGGCGGGGATGAAATCGCGGCCGGGATCCTTCATCTCGGCCATGAAGGAGACGAAGCCGGCGTTACCAGCAAACGCGAGAGCCACGTTGATGCAGGCGTTGAGACCCTCCTTGAACGTCGGGTTGCCGGCCACGAGAATCTCCTTCTCCCAGCCAGGGGGCGCCTGCTTGGGATCGGCGATGCCGAGGGAGATCATGACGATGAAGATGGCGATGAGGATGCTCAGCGTGGCGGGAATACCGACGTGCGCGATGAACTGCACGGTTCGAGGTAGGCAAAGCACCCAGCAGGCGAGTGCCGAGATGCCGATGAAGCCGACGGTGCACATGGCGTGGCTGCTGAGCGTGTTGAAAGCGATGGCAATGGTGACGGTGGTACTGGCGCAGATGAGGATGAGCTGGACCAACAAGCAGACGGCAGCAACCGTCTCGGCCGTCTTGCCTCCCATGACGCGACACATGTCGACGATGTTGACCACATGTGGGTGGCGAACGTAGAACTGCAGAAGAACGTAGGCCGTGTAGGTCGCCAGGGCGCCGAAGCCCAGGATAGCGATGATGCCCGGGACGAGGCCGAGGGTGCGTAGGATACCAGGCAGGGAGAGAATACCAAGGCCAACTTGGTTGGTGATGAGAACAAAGGCTGTATCCCACCGGCCCATGGTGCGGAACGTCTTGCCGCCCTCGGAGAAGATGTTGGCGGGACCCTCGGCCACATCATCAGGCTGGTCCAGATTGCGCTCCCCGTCGACGCCGACACCCGCTTCGGAAGAGCTTGTTGTGTTGAAACCACGTTCGAGCTTCTCCGGGTCAGAGGATGGAGCCAGGCCAGCCTTTTTCTCCTGATTCCCCATCATCTTCACTTTCTTCCTCTATCTGTATTTTTTCTTTCTTTCTTCAGGTTGTTAAGGGATAGTAGTCTTATGCCTCGAGCAGACAGACTATCTAGACCTTTAGGGGTAGGGGGGAGCAAGGCCTAGCTCCGTACACCCTGAAGATTTGGTGTATATAGACAGAGAACGAAAAAAAAGAAAAGGTAGATAGGAAATGAGGAGAAAGAGTTAAAAGTCAGAAAGGAAAAGAGAAGAGGGAAGTAGGGCCAAGTCATGAAAAAAAAAAAGGAAACGCCGGAGACGGAGCCATTCTTATGGAGAATTCCACGAGTTTAAAAAAGCAGAGCAGCCCACTCGGTTGACTTTCGAGGCGACTTGAGAAGAGCCCACACAGGTTGCCATTACGGACGTCCCAAAGGATGAGAATATTAGTACATAGTACTATTCTCAACTTTACCCCGTACGGAGAGTGTCCGCGAGGCAAATAACAGCCGCCGCCCTCACCCAACAACTTACTGGCAGCAGGCAACCTGCAAGAGAAAAGGACCTTGTCCACCCCGGACCTGTTGCCCATTTCCCCCATCTCTTCCTCTTGCCCACTTTACCTTCCATCACGGACCCTTTTGAGCGCGCGCTGGGGCCGCGTCGTGCGTTGTGTTGGATGTGGGTACCCTGAGTGCCCGACTACTTTTCCACAATACGGAGTACAGTACCAAGAGTACTTTTTGGCTTCCGTTTTTGTACTGTAGGCTGTAGCCTCTTGCAGGCCACTCTCCGGGGGCAGACATCGTCATACTGTGGAAACTCCATAAATAAAGCAAAATGCTGAAAGCCAACTGGGTATTGCTAGGCCTGCCGTGGTACGAAACTCTCGCGCAAGCGTTTTCCTTTTGGTTCATTGCGTAGGACTCCGTAATGAGAAACAAGCCAAGTCCCGCCTCCAGGTCCGTCGCCCTCGTGTAAAACTTGGCATCATCTCTTCACCTTCTCCCCGGATAATTCTGTTACATTGCTCGTATGTAATAGTTTGGGTAGAAAGTGGGGTTTCATGTTCCTTGAGGGGAAGCAAGATACGATAACATGCATCAGATCGAAAGGGTTCCCTTCTTTTCCGGGGTAGGACACAGAAAAGTGAGGGGGAAAAGAGGGTTCTCCTGCGTCTTGATTTGCTTGCTTTTGCTAGCTCCCGTTACTTTTCAGGGTGTGGGAGAAACAAGAAGACGAATGAGAAAAAAAGGCTGTTGTTGAGCTTATGTCGCGATCCAAACCTTGATATCACAAGCTTTGTGACTTTCGTATCCGATATAGGAATGAGTCGAACAACCCTATAGCTCGGGAATCATTTGCCTTCGCCTTTCCCCCCTTGACGATCATCAGAGTTGGTCTAGATGAGGCTCGTCATGATTGTTTTATTATTGTCTTTGTGTCGAAATAATATAATGCAAAAGACTCATCCGAATGGTTGCGAGCTCCTTGTTCTGTGATAGGTCATCCATTGCACCCTACAAAAAACGCATGTCAAAGCATGGTAACAAAGTCATGACAGTCATCCATTCCGCCTAGTCTCCGACACAAAAATTGGTCAGAACAGGAAAAAAGCCAAGAAGAGGAAGTCTGCGCTAGTGGCGGAGCACATAAGCCAAAGTCCATTTTATCTTTTTCTCTCTCTCGTTTGTTTTCAACCATTGATCGTTTTCAGCCGGTTGAGAAGGTGGTGATCAGCAGTCAGGAAACAATGTATACGGTCAAGCACGAGGGCAGCTAGGGCTCAACCGATTCCTTCTTGATCTTCTAGTTGGGTGAGAGTGTTTGCATGTTGGAGCGCAGGACGCGTGGTCGGCTTTTCTCTCTCTCTCTGATTTCTTGGCCTCGTCGCATCCGTTCAGCCTCCGGCATTTCCTAGCGCCACTCTTATTTTCCACAATGGCCAGGGGTGTAAGTGAATGTGTGAGTGTGTGCTGCCTGTCACGCGGCTGCGCAGCCCTTTTTTCTCCGGCGGCTGTCAACTTCCAATCAAGAGATTTTCTGACCACTTACCGAGTGGAGAATAGCCCGATCCTCGCACATCTCTAATCAACTGCCACTCTTAACCACCCATACGCTGTGTACAAGGCGAAAAGAACAGAAAACAGCAGAATCGAGCACTCGCTTTTCTTCTTGTTTCATCTTCATCTTCATTGCTCCAGTTCGCACGGTGTCCTGAAAATATTGAGCGCCATTACTATATGGGATCCGCTGAGACCAGGGAGAAATTACCTAACAGTATCCTCTCCGAGGAGGATACCGGGAGGATACTGAGGGCCTCGCAGCCTTGGCTCGGACCGTGCGCCGACGCGAAGTGGCCTCGATGCGCGGATACTCCAGTTTTATCTTCTAGAAGAATGGTGTTGTGCCACCGCTAGTACAAAGTACACAGCAGTAGCACTGATATTGGAGGGGCTTAACTAACAAACGGGGACTTGAAAAGAGCGCCTGGTGTCGACAGGTGCCAATAAGACTACTCCGTAGGTACTCCGTAGTAGTAGCGGCGAGGTAAGACCGCCTTGCGCTGTTTACCATTTACTGCGCCCGTTCAGGTCAGATCCCATTGTCCCTCGAACTCCTCTCTCGATGTCTCAGGCTCGGACGGGAACGGGAAACTCGGAGGCAGTCGTTATTTGACTCGCTTGCTGAGAAATAAGTATTATTACGTGCGCTGTCCGTATCATGCATTCGGACAAGTCCGTCGTCGGAGCTGGGCGAAAATCCTCATTTCTTGAGGTTTCTTTTCCCTTCCCTTTTCTTTTTGTGCGTTTGCGAGAAATCTTTGGTAGGCTTGAAAAGGCCTTCGGCAGAAAAAAAAACTTGCCTGCCTGTTTGAGCTGTTTTGCGAGGCTGCATCGTCGCCCGTCGTGCATGACGATCAGTTGTGGCCATAGCACGGATTGCTTACTACCTTGTAGTCTTCCCATGTTATGCTTATTCCTACGACTTTGCTCTTGGATGGCCCGTGTTGGTGGCTGGTTCACGATGAGTTCAACTTCACCGACACGTGAAAAGAACCTTGTCGTGATACGATGCGCACCTATAGGTAGTCAAGGTCCAGTGTTTACCCTGGTGAATTTAGGGGAGGAACGTGGTATCGAAACTGAGCGTGTATAATGGGGAAATGCGACATACTATGTATAAGAAACGCAGCTGCGGTGATTGGAGCCAAAAGGGCAAAGGGCCGGTAGGTACTCCGTTTGCCATCCGGACCCCGGTACCCGGAGGACACGCGAATTCAAAGTAACGCTTGGCTTCAAGTGGTAGGAGTGCCATATTGAAGTTATCATCTTTACCACATATGTATCATATGGTTTTATGCGTAGATGATATTGGGCTTTACGCTTGCCGTTGAAAGCACGATAGATGTGCTCTTTAGATGCTTTTTGCGTCCGACCTTGTGTTGCATGAAGCCGAATGTTCTTGGTGGCCTTTGTGCGCGAGGCGACTGCAATCCACAGCTCGACTGTTTAGTACACTCAACAGTGCGTTTGGGTATTCCGATTCTGGTCTTGTTGAGACGTCGCTACCCGACATGTATATCAGCGGAAATAGGGCAGATGGGGTATAACAAAGACGGAATTGAAACCGCGCCACCGAAGCTGATGATGGCGCTTGACCTCGTATGGAAGTGGGAGAAATGGTTATTCTAGGGCTTGGTGCTAATGCTGATGGTATTGTGACAGCCGTGCCGAATGTAGAGAGAAGCCAGGTGAAGCCTCTGAACGGTGAATATTTCTGCGTAGATGTTTGGGGTATGTACTCAATATGGCCGGATAGATACTGGGGCATCGATGACGATGATTGTCACGATACTGTTACCACCGTAGGTATCTGCGACTTCCTTCTCTAGAGACCTTCTTTCCCTTTTCGCTTATTCTTACCTGTTTGGCTCGAGGGAGGAAGGGGCGAGTCCGCCGGTAAAGAAAGAGCTCGTTACGTAGGGAAGGAGGCCTAAAGCTGCCTGACTAATTAGGTTGTTCGTCATATTTGTTTTGTGTGATAATTCGAAGCCCTAGGGAAAGAGAAACGTTGACGGGCATATTTTACTCTTGTCTTTCGCGGTAATAAAAACATCGCGACGGTTTTGCTGCTTATGCAGGGACTCGGGGAGTGAAAGTAGTGATTCTACCTATCGAATATGAAAACAGTAAATGCTAAAAAATGTCCCTAAGAAGCGTTCGGAGAATATGCATGAGTTACAGGTATAATACAAGAGAAACAGACTCTCCCCTCGCCAACTCAAAATTTATAGTCCGGCAGCTTATCCTTGTGCGCCGCAAAGACGCCCCCAAAGTACTTCTGCACAAAGTCTACTATACCGAGCCGACACACTACCCAGAAGATGGTGTTGCGCAACCAGATGCCTGGTGCAGTCTGCGGTGCCATGATTGAGTGCACAAACGGCGGTATCACCTGGGCTTCGTCAACAATGGGACGCATCCGATCCTCGTACGCCCGCAGGCCCGCGGCCAGGTCTCCGCCGTGGGCACTGATCTCTCCGGCGAGAACGTAGGCGCCGGCCAGGGCTAGGCTGGTTCCCGTCCCCGTGGGCCCTGGAGCATAGCCGGCATCACCGACAAGTGCGACTCGGCCGTTGTAGAAGCGAGGGGGCTTGACTTGAACAATTTCGCTGGCGTAGAAGTCGTCGGAGCGGAGCATATGCTCGATGGCCTCGTCCGACACCCAGCCAGCACCTCGGTAATGTTCAGCGAGGAAAGACTTGACGGCACTGTCTCCGTGGCCCAAAGCCTCGCGGAAATTCAGCACAGCGGGGTTACTAGAGCCCTCGTTAACGCCCATGAGCACGATGCGGCTCAGGCCCGAGGCGTGCGGCCCGATGGCGAGCATGCGGCCCCGGGGAGCCGTGAAGCCGAGGCCAATTCTGCTGCCACGCAGAAAGTCCTTCTGAGCCGAGTAGTAAGCTGCCCAGCAGTTGGTAGGGTGGATATACTCGCGCACACCGCAACCGAGTGCCAGCGCCCTTGTTCTTGATGTGGCGCCGTCGCAGGCAACGACGAGGTCGTACTCCGAGGGCGGTTCACCGTTGGTAAACTCCACCGTGACGGGGCCGTCATCACCCCTTTTATAATTGAAGGAGGATGCCTGTTCGCCAAATACATATCGCACGTTGCCGTTGTCCTTGGTCATGTCCACCAAGAGACGTGAGAGGTCGCCGCGGTAGATCTCGTACTCTGACAGAAGTGATTGCTCGTCAGGGTTTCCCGTGCCGCGTATGGTACCGTATGGACGACCATCATTACGGACTATGCTTAGACCGTCCACTGGCGCCGCGTTTGCTCGTACGGCAGCCTCCATGCCCGGAATTTTGCGCATCACTTCAACACCTATGGTCCTGATGTCGATGTTCTGACCACCGGTGCGTAATTGGGAGAAGCGCTCTATGATGGTAACTGAGGCGCCCGCTTTGCTGAACCAGTAGGCTGCTGTCGGGCCGGCGACGGACGCCCCGACGATGAGAACTCGGAGGTTTGACATGGTCTTGTTCAATGTGGTATTCATGATGGAGAGAGAAGTAAGGAATCTGGAACAGAACAGTAAGTGTCTGACAGAGAGATACGACTTCCATCTTTAAATAACGACCGGCTAACACGGCTTATTTCACCATCAGGCAGACAGATATTTAATGGCATCGGGCGTTGTCAGACCCGGGTGTTGATACTCGGTTGGTGGCCGGCTCGGTCGTGGGAGACCCGAGAATCTGACCAATCACGACGCCGTATTTGCGGTTGCGCCCGGTGTACAACATTGGAAAACCAAGCTCAACGTCAAATATTCGAGAGCATCTCGATCGGGATTTTACAATGACTGATATCATTATCGGGGACAAGTTCATTGTTATCCTTATGCTTGATGGTTTCGCATCAGCTCATCGAAAAATGCCCAATCTGTATCATCAAACTTGAACTCGTCAACTTCACCAAGTCCAGGTTTCTCGGCAACAGTGACCGACTCGAAGTCCTTGAGTATTGCGCCATCTTCCGGTGTGTCATTATCAAATGTGCAGACACTTTGAGATTTGAATTTCTGGTCTCTGGCGCTCCGCAGCCCGGATATGAAACTCGGTTCGGGAGGGCAGCTGCGGCTCGGGTTGGCCTCCCAAGCCCTCAATACCAGGCGCGCCAACGCTCCGTGAAATGCGCGCTTTGATTCAATCAACGGCTTTCCATGGTTCTCGTACATGCGTTGTATCCGATCCCATGCGCTCACGACCTCGTCTGGTGAGAGAATCTCCTTTTCCCGCAGAGTGGCCAGAACCAGAATCAAAGCGTCCCAAGTACCCCACAAGAACATGGGACGTACATACCACCAGTATCTCTTCACCCCAGTGTTGGCATAGACGGCAATATCTGTGTCTAGGATCTTAAACGCCAGCTGTAGAACGTCCCGGCGTTCCGTCTCTGAAGCCGTCTTCGCCCTCACGCTAGGCAGACGTGCTCGAAGCCGCATGGCAGTGATACCGCACCGGCCAAGACCCATGGCTAAGAAGTGAAGAGGATTTGAGATGTCGCAGTAGCGAATGTACCTGAGCTCAATCTCGGACTCGGCATGATCAATGGCACGCTTGGCCTCGTCGCTGTCCTTGAATTGCAGAGGGCGCTGGTTACTACGTATTCGCAGTAAGGAGGTGCCCATGCAAGCCCTTGAAAGGCAGAATAACATCTCCGTCGCACCTGTCTGTGGCTCGGGTACCTCCGTCATACCTGGCCAGATCTGGTCATCATTAATGTTGAGCGGTGGTTTTGTATTCCACGCATCTGGGACGATGGGTAGCTCGATCCCTGACATTTGGCTCGCCATGCCTTCTAGGGGAAGTAGCTGGTAAAACAGCCGACGTCTCATTTGCACATCGAATGGTGGTAGCCCCAGAGTGTCGCCATCTTTATGAAGCCCCATGCGCTGGGAAATGCGCACTGCGACTCCCGTTAGAGCCCAGTATGTATGGGCATCGTACGTGTGTCGACACGCCATGAGGAAGAGAACTAGCGCTTGAAGCACTACAAAGTCGCTGGTTCGTAGAAACGAGGCGTTTACCAGCGCTTGACGCGCGGCAAAGTTGTAGTACTCCAAAAGCTGTTTCCGTGGCATCCCCAGTTTGTCCATGCAATCGTCATTGGTCATGGATGAGACGGCGAAGTGATAGACTGCGAACAACAGACATGCGTCGGCATCAGTCCCAGAGATTGGGTTATGCGACACCTTCTTGACCATTTCAGCAGTAGACGGAAGATGTAATATTTTGCAAAGTGGCTCGACATTATTGGCATGGGTTTGCCAGAGCAGCAGAGCCGTTTCTGGAGGAGGATGATAGTCCAGGACAGACTGCCGATGACCAAGAAATGATGCCGTGAGGGGATCAGCGGCAAACCCTTGGGCTGCCACACCAACATCCGATCCGTCGTCTTCATCATCTGAAGCCCCGCCCTCTTCGAGACTACGCCAGAGGCTGCTATCGATGTACCTCGTCTTACCCGCCGCCGCGGGCATAAGCTTACCTGCGGTAGGAGGGGAGGCTCGATTCCAGTGAAAAGATATGGACTCTGATTTCACCTCTTGTGTATCATACTCCGAGGCAAATGCTTGGTCTGCCTCTTCGAGTAGACCGTGGCGACGTAGCGTTCTCTCATAACGGGCGAGTCTTTCCAGCATCTCGCTGCTCACCTTGGGCCTCCGGGCACGCGGCCCAGGTGCGGAGTAGGAACAGTCAATCCTTGCCTTATTACAGCTGGAGCATTTGGGCATAATCTTGTCACACTTGACTTTGCGCTTCGCACAGGTCTGGCAGGTATATGGGTGTCGCTGGACATGACTGGTGTTGAGTCGCGTCGAGCTGCTTCCGTTGGACGGAGCCGGTGCGATGGTTACTGGTTGACCGACCATGGCGATGCTGATGAATGGAGGATTAGTAACGAAATATCATATCCGATAACCGAGTGCACATATCAGCGCTTCGACGAATTTCCGGATGAAGCGCGATGAGAGTTGGTAGTTGGCATCGGAGGTTGCGTGTATCGCCGAGTCACGTGCATCCAACTGCTCTGTATCTGCCATCATGAGACACCACGACCACAACTCACGACATTTACAATGAATTGATATCTACATCACTTACTCAATATGGAGTTTAAGTGCTCATTTCATTTTTGGCGCCAGTGGTGTGTGGTGGTCAAGGACTCCAACTCGGTCGATTTCCGACTGTTTACGATGCCCCCGATGTCGCTCTAGAGGTTTTTTCTTTCTTTTTTTCTTTTTTCTTTTTTCTACAATCTTACAGCTGTGGAAAGAAAATTGAAAAACACCCCCATTTCGAAGGTTTGCATTTCCAAGAGCTATCCATGAAAGCACCCACTTCGCTTTCTAAGACTTCTTGATGTCGAGGTTGCATCACACATTGCGGCAGTTGTCGCAATTCTAACGTGTGGCAGAAGCCTCAATAGAGGAAACAATCTACTCACCAAGGAAGTCGGAGCAAAGGATACCGCAGAAGAAGAGGAGAAAGAAAAGCGTCGTGGAAAATAGAGACAGACGGGAGGCAACGTTTTATCACCACACATCGGTCTTTGCGTCGGCACGCACGAGGTCATACACTCGCATTCTGTGTTAGACCTCTTCCTCAAGATGGCCGTAGCAGAGACAGCGCCTATGCCACAGGAGGGCCAACATTGCAGACCCGAGGCCGCCTACCCAAGTCAAGCTGTCGAAGTCCTGGGCGAACGGGCGAGGCACATAGGCCTGGGGATTGAGAAGAAGGTGCTGAGGAAAATCGACTGCTTTCTCATGCCCGCCATGGTCATAGGTAAGAATCAAACCACACGCTCTTTTCCCTTTAGTCTGTAGATCCATGGGGCTTTGCTAATAATATTCTAGGATATGGGCTCGTATACTACGACAAGGTGAAACTCCGCTGTCTTCTAGCTTTTGTCAAGTTCCTTTCTGTGTTGCTCACCATCTGTTAAAGGCCATCCTGGGAAGTGCTGCTCTCTTTGGCATGATTCAAGACCTCGATCTCTCGGTAACGGACACATCCATCTCCCCTCCCCAAGTCGATACGTCCCGCCTCAGCTGGGCCACATCCATCTTTTACTTTGGCCAGCTGGTAGGCTCATACCCCATGACCTATGCTCTCCAATACTTCAGCTCCCGCACCGTGCTCGGTCCCGCCGTTGTCCTATGGGCCGCGGTCTGCGCCTCTACTGCGGCCGTAACCTCGTGGCAAGGACTTCTTGTCCAGCGCTTCTTCCTGGGCTTTACCGAGGCCGTCGTGCCCACCGCCTTCATGACCACCGTCGCCGGGTACTATACTCAGCGTGAGCAGGCCCTACGCCAGACTTGGTGGTTCTCCGGTACGGGATGGTTCACCGTCATAGGCGGAGCGTTAAACTACGGCTTCGCGAGTGTGCGCGGCGGTTCCCTGGCACCGTGGCAATACCTGTATCTATTTGCCGGTGCGTTGACACTACTCTTTGGCATCTGGTGTTTCTTCGTGCCCGGATCGGCCCCCGAAGCCTGGTTCTTGACCGCCGAGGAGCGCGTGGTCGCGGTGGAGAGACTGAGGGCGGGCCAGACGGGGGTGAAGAATAGCGAGATCAAGATGTCGCATGTTAAGGAGGCCCTGCTCGACGTTAAGATCTGGCTGATTTCGCTCATGATGGCGTCTGCGTGAGTGTTACTTTCCCAAGCCTTCCCTCTTTTCACCCGGTGATACTGAGATCAAAACATGAAAAGCTACACTGTCAACGGCGCCGTGTCCGGGTTCGGCCCTCTGATCGTCTCGACGTTTGGCTACTCGCCACTGCAGAGCATCCTCTTCCAGTTCCCCCTCGGCTCCATCTGCGCCGTTGGCATCCCCCTCGCTGGATGGATTTGCTCCCGCCACAGAAACCTGCGTATCCTCGTGCTCTTGGCATGCTGTCTCCCCGTCATTGCCGGCTTTGCCATCATCTGGAAGTCCGATTGGGGACACCGCCCCGTGGCCCCCGTTGTCGGCTACTCTCTCGTCGGATTCTTCGGCCCCGTCGTTGCCCTCACCGTCGCTCTCGGAGCCGCCAACGTCGCCGGCGAGACGAAGAAGAGCTTCGCTGCCGCCGCCGTGTTTGTGGCCTACTGCGTCGGCAACATCGTCGGCCCCCAGATGATTCGCAGCCAGTCCAAGGACCGTCACTACCCTGAGCTCTGGTCGGGCCTGATTGCCTGGTGAGTCGCTTCTTGTCTCATGGGCCTATTGTGTATCGCGAGTGTTGAATATTGATGATTCTTGTGTGTCGTGTAGCTACGTACTTACCATGATTTGCGCTTTGGCGCTCTACATCATCTTGCGACGGGAAAATAAGAGGCGTGAGAGCTTGTCTCTCGATAGCCTGGAGGGGGACCAGCTGGCGTTCAAGGATTTGACTGATAAGGAGAATCCGTTTTTTAGATACGCATTGTGAGCAAAAGATCGTTGAGCCCTGGCCTTATTCAATATATCTCCCTGGTCCCGCCATCAACACTGTCACGTTTTTCATATTGCTATTGCTTTCGTCCCTCGTGTCATCCTGGCATGGTATTGCACAAGCGTTGTTTGTTTTCATAGTCATTATCCCTTGAACCTAGAGTTTTACGGGGTACACAATCTCGCCTTAGAGAGGGACGGCTTCAGTAAAATGGTTTGCAGATGCTAGGGCTTTTTTTCTTCTCTTTCTCAACGTTGTACAGCAAATCTATAGTCACTCTCCGCACCCCTTGTTCCTGACATGGTCATCTACGAGAGCTCTAGCGTTCCTATTCCCTCCACCAAAGTCTACAATGATGTTATGAGGAGGGGAAAGAAAAGGTAGCGCGCCATCTAAACGCCGAGCATGTAAACTCTAAGATCAGCAGCGTCGACCAGATACCCAGAAAGAACTAGAAGCTTAGAGCTGAAAGCTGAAAGCCCCCCTCCCCCTCCCCCTTGACGTCAATGTTGTCCAAAGAGGTCTCGGTATATGGGATGAGAGAGCGTGGGATACGTCGGAGAGAGAGGGGTGAGGGGGGGGGCTGTCCAATCATGCACGTTTTTATCATTGCTTGATAGCCTGATCTACTAATCTGCTACCATAGCGCGTCGTTTTCTTCAGCGGCACAGCGGGTATGTATCTACTTCTTACGGAGTACTAGTAAAAGAAAAGCTTTTCGATCCCGGATCCTGGCTACCAGCTGCTAACTAGCATCTCTAGCGCAACCCCCCCCCCCCCCCTTTTTTCCCCCCCAATTCTCCCCGGGCGGGTACGGCGGGGTCCTCGCAAACAAAGACACTAAACGCAAGACCACGTCTCTTCTCTCCCTATGGTACACCCCTTCCCCTCAACCGTCGTCCACGTCGCTGCCGCCCGAGCATATCGCACTTGCGGATATCAGCTAATAGACACCACTTGTTTTCTTTCAAGCTGGGACCCGGGAAAGGAGGCGGAAGAAGGAGAAGGAGAAGAAGAAAAAAAGGGTGCAGGTCTACTGTGTTGATAGTAGGCGTATGTGTATATTTCTAGGGAAGATGTAGAGTACGTATATATTATTACGTTTCCTTATTTGCGTTGAACAATACATCCCCATGCGCCACTCAGCCCTAGATCCGAACTTCCAGTCGTTAAACTTCCTATAAAGCTAGGATATGAGATGCATCTCCTTAGTATCTCATACGAGAGGCCACGATGACGTACCGCCCCATACGCCAGATCATCTCGCATACTTGGGACAAAGCTACGGATCGAAGGCACACCCCCTCTCCACCCCTCCGCCCCTCTCTCACATTAACCACTGTATAGCCCCGTTCACTTTCAGCGTTCCGAGGTCGTAATACTCGGGGACCTTGCCCTCGATGACGGCCCCGGTGATGACGTGGAGCTTGTAGCCGGCGGCCGTGACCTCGCCTTCAACGGGATAAAACCCGCCCAGGTCGTCTATGCCTTCAAAGGTTATGGTAGCGCCCGATTCGCATTCTAGGATGCTAACGGGGAAGTCGACGGTGACTATTGCTTCGTATAGGGAGCCGTCTTCTAATTCGACGACGTAGTATAGCTCATCGCCCGTTGCTTCTACGGTCATTGGTAGGGTAGGCATGGTAGCGTAGAGGTCTGTTTGAGGGGGACGAATATAGAAATAGAGAGAGAATCGAGGGAGGGAGGGGGGGCATATACCTATTATATATATTTTTTCTTACTATTACTTTAGCTTAATCTGCTAACGTACTACTACACGTTCTCTTTTACGGGTTTGTATTATTATTATAATAAAACCCTTTTTCGATCCCGGACCCTAGCTGCTAGGTACTAACTAGTATTATTAGCACGCACCCCCCTTCACCCCCCTCCTCCCCCGAGGTCCTCGCCGCAAACATACTAAATACAAGACTACGTCTCTGCTCGCCTTACATCCCTTGCCTCAGCCGTCGCCCACGTCACCGCCGCCGCTCGAGTATACCGCACGTGCGGATATTAGTTACTAGACACACCACTTGTTTCCTTTTAAGCTGGGACCCGAGAAGAGATGCAGAAGAAGAAGAAAAGAACTATTTAGATAGCAAGGGTATAGGTTTGCTATTTCAATATTAGGCGTATATATTTACTCCGTACCGCCTCATATGCTAGATATCTCGCATACCTGGGGCAAAGCTACGCATAGAAGGTAACCCAACCTCCCCCTCCCCCTCCCCCACTCTCTCTCAATATTGCCATCCCAGAACCCCGGTCGTTTCCTCGGTCACGTAGGACGGGTCCCTGCCTGCTTCCGTCCAGGTGGCGGTATAGGGCTCGATAACCTTGCCCTCGATAACGATCCCCTCCTCCAAGGTGAGCTTGTAGCCGATGGTCGTGAACTCCGCTTTGAAGAACAATTCGCCCTCCAGATGAGTCTCGTGCTCAAAAGTTATGGTGGCGCTCCAAGACGTCGCGCTTGCCCTCCAACATGACGGCTAGGCGTTTTTCGCCGCTTTTAAGCTTGACCTCGAATCATGTCTGGTAGTCTGTGTCCTTTACGGTGAGTGGTAGGGTAGGCATGATAGGAGTAGAGGTTTATGGCTTATTTAAAAGAGAGACGAAGACGGGGATAAAGAGACAGAGGCAGAGATGGAGATAGATAGAGAGATAGTGAGAGGGAGGGAGAGAGAAGAGGGGGGGGGGATACCTTATTATATATATTTTCTTACTATTGCTGACTATTATAGCATGATTTGCTGATCTACTACTGCACTTTTTCTTTTTTACGGGCTTCTACTAATAAAAAACTTCTCGAACCTAGATCCTGGCTACTATAGCTGGTTGCTAGCTACTAAGTATCCTTAGCCCCCCTCCGTTCCCCTCCTCCTCCTCCTCTCCGCCCATAGAATCAGGGAGGGAATAAAAGAGACTAGGTTATAATAAAGCTATAACGAAGCCTTCTTCTTCCTCTTTTAACCTTTTTTCTTTATTATTAATAAAATATTCCCTACTCTACCTATTATTTCTAACTTTTAAGTATATATTATATATCTCTAGGGAAAATATAAAGCGCGTATATATATATATATATATATATATAATTCTTTTTTAATAACCTCTTATATATTACTAGGTCTATAATACGTACTTTTAGTCGTCGACTTTCTTACTTATCGTATCGGTATTTCACAAAGTAGGTCACTACTATGTATGCCTCTACCGTCCCCCCCCCCCCCCCCCCCCCCCCCTAATACGCCGGACATCTCGCACACCTGGGGCAAAGCCGCGGGGTAGAAGGTAACCACTCCCCCACCCCCGGGCTCAGGTTTCCCAGGTCATACTCCCCTTGGTCTCCAGGAACTTGTCGTCACCACCTCGGACATCGGTGACCAGCTCCTCGGGGACCGGGTTGTCGATGACGACCCCGTTGGCCGCGGTGACCTTGGTGGTGGTGGACGTGAAGGTGCAGGTGTATTCATGTGTCCCGGCTAGGTCTCCCTCGCTGTCAAAGGTCACCGTGGCGTTAGGGCCGCACCGGAATATCTGGACGGGGACTCCGAGGTTGAGATGCCCTTCGTATTTGTTACCGTTGTCTAGTACGACACTGAAGCCCAAGGTCTTGTCCCAGGACACGATATAAATTGGCAGGGTAGGCATGATGGAGCAGAGGTTTGTCTGAGGAGGAGGCGGAGATAGGGTGAGAGAGATAGAGAGGGAGAGAGAGATGTAGAGATAGAGAGAGATGTAGAGATAGAGATAGAGATAGGTAAATAGAAAGAGGGGGAGGGAGAGAGAAGGGGGGGAGGGGGGATACCCTATTATATATATTTCTTACTATTACTTACTATAATAGCTTAAACTACTAATTTACTACTGCACGTTCTCTTCTACCGGTTTCTACTAATAAACAGCTTTCCGATCCTGGCCCCTAGCTACTATAGCTAGTTGCCAGCTGCCAAGTGTCCTTAACCACCCCCCCCCGCGCCGGCCCCTCCTCCCCTCCTCCTCCTCCCCTCCTCCTCCTCCCCCTCTTCTCTATATACGGAGCTAGGGAGGGAATAAAAGAGACTAGGTTTAACGTAGCTATAACGAAGCCTTCTTCTTCTTCTTCTAACCTTTTTTCTTTACTACTAGTAAAGTATTCCCTACTCTGCCTATTATTTCTAACTTTTAAGTATATATTATATATCTCTAGGGAAGATATAAAGCGCGTATATATATAATTTTCTTTCTTTTCTGATAACTTCTTATATACTAACAGGTTGTAAAGAACCCAGCCAAGCCAGATTGAGGGTTTTCCAGATATAAGCGCGACCCAAGGTAATCTACTATGATCCACCTAGGATCTCCTAAAAAAGGGGACCTCGTTCGGAAACGTAGAACTTCCCTCTCTAAGAAATAGTTTGAATATACTGGCACACCTACCTTTTGGTTATAACTGACTATCCTATCGTGATATCCCTTACACAGGTCTTTAATGCGGACTTTTCGTCGTCGACTTTCTTACTAAATTAGTATAACAGACTCATCGTCTCGGTATTTCGCACGATACGTTACTGCTATGTATGCCTATACCGCCCCGTACGCCAGACATCTCGCATACCTGGAGCAAGGCCGCGGGATAGAAGGTAAACCAAATCCTCCCCCGTCTCAGCCTTGCCACGTTATCGTCCCGTTGATCTCCATGGGAGTTTCGTCCTCAGCCGACTCCTCGTACATACCGTGGTCGATAACGACCCCGTTGGCCGCGGTGACCTTGGATCTGGTTTCCGTGAGGGCGCAGGTGCAGGCGTGTTGCCCGCCCAGGTCCTCCTCTGTGTCAAAGGTGACCGTGGCGTAGGGGCCGCGCCGGAAGATATGGGCGGGGACTTCGAGGTCGATATACCCTTCGTATGTCTTGCCGTTTTCTAGTGTGACGGTGAAGATCGGGTCATAGTTTTGGGGCGAGAACTGAATTGGCAGGGTAGGCATGATAGAGTAGAGGTTTGTCGGAAGGGGGGGGAGGCAGAGAGAGAGAGAGAGAGAGAGAGAGAGTGTGTGTGTGTGTATGTGTGTGTAGGTACTGGAAAATAATAGTACTGAAAAAGTGTTAGATAATATCGACAAAGAAAAAAAGAGAGAGAACCGAAAGATGGGTAGAAGAGTAAACATGAAGCCTCTTTATAAATAACCCCCCCTCCCTCGCACCCTCCTGCCTTTTTCCTTTCTTATTTTATTCTATCCTATTCATTACCACGTCAGTGTGGCTCTTGATCTACTCCCCATCCCCCCAATTAGAAAGCTTTATCCCCTCCTCCCCTCCCTCACCATGAACTTCATGCTAGATGTGGAAAGGAATGGTGGATTGTGCATTGTGCCTGTATGATGAGGTCGGCTGTGTTGCCTTTTCCCATCAGCCTTAGCTGGACGGCCACGTCCCCTCCCCCCCTCCCCTGAAAACCCACCCTTCCCCTCGTACCGGATTAGGAAAGGGGGAGGGGGATATGTTACTAGGGTGAGACCACCTTGGTGCCGTAGGGCAGATCTCCCCCTCGCGCATCATATTACTACTGGCACTATATACTAGGGCCTAGTAGTACTAGTACCACTATGTATGGACCTATCATGTATCCAAGCGGGGATGATGCATCCCCCTTCACACGAACCAACGAGTGACAAACCCTCCTCCTCATCCGCTCTGTACCAGCGCATCGTGAGCCTTTTTATCAGCCTCACCCAAACGGGTGATTGGACCCCTCCCCGCCTGCTCAGGACTAACAGCCGGGCGCTTGCGCTCGCGCCTTGCCGTAACCGTCTCTTTACGCCGCCTTGTGGGGAGCTGAAACCTACAGGCAAGACAGCAGCCGCAGGATGACGTCTCTGCGAAGGATGACAGGACTCGGCATATACACATCGAGCGTTTCTTAACCATACGTAGCGCCCCATCATCCGTCCAGGGAGGAACAGAACGACAGCGAGTGGAAAACAGGAAACTCGGGTGCGTGGAGAATGTACGTTGTGGGTGACGAGATAGAGCTGCAAGTTCGACCCCGGCAAGTATGATTTACCCAATACCGCATGAAACAAAATGAAGGTGGGGGTTTTGCAAGATGCTTTGTATGTCACCGCACGTATATATACAAATGGGTGGTTTATACACGTCAATAACAACAAGAGGAAACGCTACCGCACTATTCAAACACGGGGATTCATGCCAGGTATCTTAAAAAAAGAAAAAAGTGTACAAAACAATGGCCGATTCCCCTCAAGCATTAATAACGTTTCATGTAAACAAGGGAGGAAAAAGAACGAACAACTCCCCATTGGCGCCAGTCCGCTTCGCTCTGCTCCAAATTAATCCGTAATTCCTCTACACCTTGACGGGATGCATCATAAAGTTGGGGGCGTAAATTTGGCCGTCGGCAATCGTAAACATGGATGGCAGGTCATCTTCGTCCTTCAGATAGCTCGTGCCGTTGAGCCACACGTCCATGACAGTCCGGGGCCAGTCGCTCGCCCACCAGAAGGTGAGACCCTTGTCTCCGAAGCTCTGCGGGTCAGCGTGGGAGAGGCCGTCCGCCGTCTCGTTGGGCATCACACCAAAGAAGGGTGGACGCTTGTCCAACCGCCATTCTGAGTGGAGCCGGGACACCTCGTCTTGTTCTTCCACGGGCTTATCCTCATAGTTCTTGACGTCGTATGGGTGCATGTAGCTTGGTGATGGGGGATAGGATACTTTCAATCCGAGCCACAAAGCCCAAGAAGGCAACACAGCTTCTGAGGCTAAGCTTAGACCTCTGGTGAACATGTCGTTATGTACCGAAATCAGGAGAGAGCGGCTAGATCGTGTAATGGCCGGCGGGCAGAACCATCTGGGAGTGTCTCGGTCCAGCTGAAAGCTCCCATGCATCCAATCTTTGAATATCCAGTTTGACCCGCGAGCCTCAGCACAGAAGCTTGACACAATCAGATCCGCCTCTTCACCCACCCCCCACAGAAAATCATCGTTCTGAGGCTTCTCCGTCGGCGGCGTCGGCCCAATGGGCGGTACCTCTGCGATGCGCAGGGATCCCCACGCTCGGGACTTGCCTACATTGGCATAATCCACCCCTCTAATCAAGTCATTGTACGATGTATAGACCTGCTCGCTGTAGGGGAATGTCGACCTCTCCAGTGCCTGCTTGCGCGGCTCGTCACGGGAAAATTTATCGAGGGCATCGAGGTACTCGCCAGCGTCGCCGATGAAGCGCTGGTCCATCTCGAGCTGCCAGTAATGGTCGAATTCGGGGTGGTGAAGTGCAAAGAGCTGCAGCGGTTGCGTCACTTGCCACATGGTTCTGACCTTGAAATTAGCAACACCTTCAAAAAAATCTGGGAGCAAAAGCAACATACGCATGCTCCTCGATCTGGCTGTACCACGACTTGAGCATATGTTCGTCCCACAGCACGGTAATAGATGCCAACTCTGGTGGTATGTTGGCATCCTCAAAGGCTTTGTAATAGTTTTCCATGGAGCCAAGTATGCCCTCTTCTCGACCTTGTACGTCCACGAGCAGAAATACGGCGTACTCGCCACCAGTCCGTAGGGCTGCCTCGGTGATGAGGGAGCGGATCATCCACATGGTCTCAGGTTTGTACTCGAACCCGCTGTACGATCGTAGCACTATGGCTGTTCGCTGCGTCATCTCGAAAACGTCCCACGAGGGGGATGCGTCGAGCTCTGTGAACTCAACACTTGTGAACCTAGGCGACCTGCCAATCTGAGTCGACTTGAGATCGGAGGGGAACCGATGAGAGTTGAGATTGAGACACTCGTCCTGCAGCTTGCCCCAGTTGGTCATGTTCCAGTCCACCTTGGACCTGCCATAGTCGTCGCTGTTCTCACCAAGCCCGTAAGGCCCGTATCGCCCGTCTGCCGTCATCCACGTCGGCTGCAATCCCAGCTCCATCTGTGACCCGATGAAGGGGGTGGGGTACTCTGCGCTCAAGTCGCCATAACGCAATTCGTCGTCTCTGCTCTCGTTCAAGGGTAGACCGCGGGCACCAATGCAGGACACACGCTCCGCCAGCGGGGTGTGCTTGATGAAAGCCGTGCGCTTGGCACCGCGGTAAAAGATGTCCTCAAAGGGCGCAGGGCCAAGCCACTGTTGTCGAGAGCCTGTAAAGGTCACTCCAATGATTATCCAGGCGGCCAGCGGGTAGATAATCCATCTGAGGCGCAGCTTGCTCGTCCGTCGGAGCATGAGTCGGAAATTCGGGAGGTTCATGGCGGCAAGCCGATGAGCATCATGGTTCTGCTATTTCGCTTCGGTCGGGACTCTGCGATGGATGGGACAGATCCAGGGTTCGATCGAGGGGCTCTTGCTTGGTCTCGTGGGTTCCCAACTTCAGACGGCGCGTAGTGAGGGGAGGAGAAGGAGGAGGAGGGGGAGGTTCGGATGATCGTCGACGGGGAAATCTGGCGGTGGTGCACGGAGTATTAAATGGATAATCCAGGGACGACCCTCCAGCCAGGGGGATTAGGGATAAGGCAAAGGGCAAAAGGGGGCTCCTTCTCGCTACATAGTAACCGTAGATGGTCTGGCGTGCGTGCCTGGAGGAGTTTAGACGGCCGGGCTGCGATTTAGATAGATTATGCAATTACGCATGGTATCCCTCTGTGGAGATTATCCATGTGGAGAATCAACTCCAGCAATTTGCTAACCAGAAGCTTGACGGCCGGCATTTGGAACATGTTGACATTTTCGCCATCAACGCGGATTGCAGTACCGCTTAATCGGCACTCCGTTACCATATGTAGTAGTTTGTTAGAAAGGGAAAGGAAGAAAATGAAGAAGAGAAAGCGGCAACCCCAGCCACGCGAATGACATCCCCCTCCCGTTGTCGTTGTCGTAAGCTACTGAGGAGAGACATTTTTGTCTCTGCTTATGCAGAATGCTATTCATACCAATGAAGCGACACTTTCACTTAGCCGTGTGCATGCCGTGTCGGTCAGAATGTGCTGTTATTCCTAGTCGCTTTGGGTCTGCACGCAATGCCGCACACTAAAATTAGCCCTGGCTTTCGATCGAGACGCCACCTGGTGATCCAAGGGAAGAAGAATCGCGGGGGAGCGATTGGCTTTCACCGCTGAGCGTTGACAAACGTCAATACTCGGTGGGGAGCTTCTGGTTACTCGGGCCCGGGATCAATCAAAAGTATATTTATCAGACATTTTCGCTCCATTTTCTACTTTTGCAGCCCACGTTGCGTTGCGCAGCGTGGTTTGGGTGCCTACTACTCTACAGCAGGAGGGGCCCAGTAGTACTCCGTAGGTACGTGGTACGAGGAACATGGTACGTGGTACTCCGTACATGATGCGGTTCTAATAAATTATTATGTAACAATTCATTCTTTTGCCCTTTCCCAAGACCAACCTCAACAAAACACTGAAGCTAGGAATTCTCAAAGATGGCCAACACAATGTCTTCCTGTCCCTTCTGCGCATCAGCCGAATCTGCTACTGCGCTCATCAACACGGAAAAAACATGGCCATCGCCATTCCCTTTGCCATCGACATAGCCCGATAGGGCACTTACACCTGATAAGCTACCAGTTTTGCCCCTGACCTTGCCCTCGACTGGTGTGCCTACAAACCGGTCCGCCAATGTCCCATCTACGCCGCCGATGGGAAGAGCATCTTCAAACGCCTTCCGGTCCCCCTCCGGAAAAGATGTATGGATATGCTCGAGGAGGTCGCAGATGAACCTTGCCGTGACGAGGTCCATGCGCGAGAGACCCGAACCGTCGGCAATGTTTATCCCAGATATTGAAATCCCCGCCGATGCAAAAAAGTCGGCCATGGCGGCGCCGCCGGTGGCTGCACTACCGGGAGAATCTGGACTGGCAGTGTATCCGATCGTCTTCAACAGCGCCTCTCCGTACAAGTTGTCGCTTGGCTTCAAGAAGGATTTGAGCAAGTCTGAAAGCTGTTCCGACGTCCATGATGCCAAAACCTTACCCTCGCTAGGGGGTTTGGACTCGACCTCTCTGTTCTCCGCTCTACCCGCCACTTCAATTCCGGCATCGTGCAAGGCCAAGACGAGACGAGATGCTGTGAACGCTGTTGGGTCTTCAACGGTGACCTGACTGGTGATTGCTTTGCTACCGACAGGAATCGAACCAGAAACGGTGATGATGTTCCTTCCTCGTAGTCGTGTGGCGGAAAGTGACGGTGAGCCGCCCTCGGTTGTCGTGGCACTCGATTGGACTTTTAAATAGACCTCGTCATCCTTGTCCATACTGTTGATGGTAATCTTTGCCGCTTCTCCTTCGGTTTCTCCCGGAGAAATGGAAACAGAAACGACATTACCATCACAGTTTAAACCGGATACCTGGGCAGAATAATAGTAAGGCTCGTCATCCCACGACCATCCAGCGCCCAGGAAATTCGTGTCAAAGCGTGACCCGTCGCCTATCACTTTTCCAGCGACTCGTTTCACGCCCACCTTGACTAGGTCATCAGCTAGCCTTGCAAGATGCGTCGAGTTCAAGGACGGGTCCCCAGAACCCCTCAACCACAAGTCTCCGTCGATCACCCCATCAACGGGCCTTGAATTGGCAATGACGGTGGTATTGTACCGGAATTCAGCGCCCAGGATTGACAGGGCCGCGGATGATGTGCCCAGCTTCTGGTTAGAAGCCGGATTGGTTGACCTGTGTGCGTCTCTGGAGAACAAGATATCTCCCGACCCCAACTGCCGGACCTCGACCCCAACGGTTGCGTTCTGGAAAGACGGCCGGGCCAGGATGGCCGAAATATCATGGTCAAGGTTGCCGCTCACGCTGGCGGTCAGCAAGATGCTGGCAAGGGCGGCGCGATGCAACATCTTCATGGTCTCTGGGGCACTGTATGCCAACTACTGACAGCCAGAGAAGACCGCCTGGGAACCATCGTTTATATAGTCCTTATTTTAGGACGAATAGGCCTAGTGGACATTGAACATGGGTTATCAAGAGCCTATAGCCCGTCCAGATATTCTAACCTCGTTCCAGTAGAAGATCGTCCTCCAGGTCCGCATCAGGTTCGCAGAGCAAAGCTGTAAATAATCGCCAGTCGAATGTGTGGTAACAGAACTCGGCTAATGGCGGAGAAGGTCCCGGTAGGTCGAACGGTTTACCCTAGTCCCCGACTTGGACTACCTGTTTTGGTAGGTAGACGCCGGTGTTGAGCGTCGTATTTGACCAGTGAATACGGTTACTATTTCCAGACCCGACTTGAATTTTGGGCACTCGATCTTGTCCAAGAAAGTGATGGCTTCAGCAAAAAAACAAAAAAAAAACCGTTCTTTGCCACGGCCACTTGGGTTTACTAAATTTACGATTCTCGAGCTAAGCTGCATCATTAGCGAGTCAAAAGACCCTCAATATACGATTTCAATACCCACCCTCGAACCCAAACTTGGGACCACTGCCCTCCATACTCGCGAGGAAAAAGTCTAGAGCAGAGGCTTCAGGGAAGGGAAAGTCGCTGGTAAACATGCCATCGGGCCCTACCAGAGCCTGTGTGCTCATAAAGCCGCCCATGCTGTACGGCGTGTCCGGCCCCGCACTACCAGCCAGGCTGGTGTCCAACGACAGCTCCGGCGCAAACGTGGACGGCACCGTGTCACCCACCAGTTCATCTGTCTGATGCTGCTGCTGCTGCTGCTGAAGTGGAGCCGGCCTCAGGGAGAACCCACCATCCTCTCCCCGAGCTGCCGGAGCGTGCGGTTTCTGGCTTTCCACCGCCAGCCTTTGTGCAGCCATCCGGTGCCGCTGATCCCTCCCTTCGAACAGGCAGAATAAGCTATGCGCAAACTTCCAATGTTCAGAAAAGGCCCTGAGCGAGCGGAGCAGTGACTCGTACGTGCGACGGGACCGGGCGGCCACCAGGGGGTTCGACGAGCCCATTTCAGACCCGACGTGCGTCATGACCGTGAACAGAGCATGGCAGCTATAGAGCCACATGTCGGACATGGCCTTACCCCCCTGCTGCGCGAGGAAGGCCTCTACGGCCGATGTGATGGCCGCGGCTGCGTCGCCGCAGATGGCAAAATCCGTGTATGCGTTGGCCTCATCCGCGTCCTGGGCGAGAGTGTCACGCCGGGGCGGTGGTCGGTGAAGAAGGATGAGGAAATTGTTATACGTGAGGTGCAGAGTCACCTGCCAGCCATCAATCTTGGCCATGTTGAGTTGCAGAGACGACGGGAGCTGGGTGAAGAAGCGGGCGAGGGCCTCATCCCCCTTGCTGGTTGCTTCGGCGCGTGACTCGGGGGTGGACCGGAGTGCCCAACGGGCTCGTGTCGTTTCTGATATTATCATGCAAAGGCGGGTATGCTCAATGACAAAGTCTGCGTGCACGCGTGGCACGCCATGGAAATCGTCCGGTGTTAGTTCTGGCACATCACTCTCGTCGAGCCGTCTGCTTCAGTTGTCAGTACATAAAGACGCTCATCTCTGCAAATACTGTTATTTTGTAGCTCACATGGCTTGTGGACGCCCATATGAGGCGCTGACAATGGTATCAAACTGGAAGAGCACCCACCACAACCGACGCCATGTCCTCTTATGCACCGGGAGCATGCCTGAGCCGGACGGGTCTATGTGCATGCCCAAGCCAAAGGCCGTCCGTGTTGCCATGCCTATCCAGTGCCAAGCGTTGGCTACTACCTCCTCGAGCCCGTCCGAGTACCAAGTCATGAGCAGTGCCGTCTGTATATAGGCCATGCGGTCTTGCTCGAAGCGGTAGTCCATCAGGGTCTTGGCTCGGCGGAAAAAGGTGGGCAGCATGGCGCGAACATCGGACCGGGTCGGGCTGAGGACGTGGCCGCCGGCCAGGAAGATGGCATTCATGACGGATAGGGCCACGGGGTCGCGGGGATTCCGGCCTTGATATTGGTGCATAAAGTGCACCTCATCGATGATGGGCCAACCGTGGTTGACGTGAGCAAAGTAGGCTTCGATGAGTTCTGCGGCCAGGTCCTCGCTAGGGCGCTCCAGAGCCTCGGGCGGAATGTGCTTCAGGTCGTGGGCCGTCTGCTTGCGGCTGAACTGCCGGTTGGCAAAGTGGAAGACGGTATCGTGCGAAGGGTGGACAGTGCTTTGCCGAACGAGGTAGTTGAAATTGGAGATGTCGGTGCCGATGAAGCACATTCGGGCGCCCCAGCCAATCTGCGACGCCCTCAGCTCCTGGTTGTCAATGAGCTCGCAAAGATTTCCCGGGTCAGTACGCTCGTCCGATGACTCGGAGGAGTCGGAGGAATGCCGTCCCCGCCGCTGTCTTTTGGACGACGACGATGAAGAAGAGGCGGCGTTTTGATGAGGCACCGTATGGCTTCTAGTCCTCCTCTTTGTCGCCGTATTGATGTTCTCTACGCCATTGTACGAGGGACGGGGCCTAATGGCTACGGGCGCCGAGGCCTGCGCCGATTTGGATGTGCGCCTCTCCTTTTTCTTATCATAAACCCGGCACCCGCTGCGTTTATGTGAATCGCAGTTTGTGCAAGGGCTACCTTTTTGTATGATGTCGCAGCGGACCTTGCGCTGATGACAGTGAACGCAAGCCCTTCCGTCTATACCGTCAGAACCATTATTATTACACTCGGCACATATTGCCCATCTGATTTATGCGATGATCCCACAACCGAGCTTGCGATTGAGGGGAAATGTAGGGCCAAACAAATACACTACATACAGGTTTTGGATCTCGCTCTGGGGCTGGGGACAGCACTGTTTACGCTTCCAACCGTCGTGGGCGATTCCTTGGAAGAGCCGGGCGTGGGCTCGGATGCCTCCCTTGGCTCCATCGAAGAAAATGGGCAAAAAGGTTAAAAGAAGAAGAAGAGGAGGAGGAGGAGGGAAACATTCAAAAAAACAAAAACAAAAAAAAGGAATACGCGTAATTGATGATGGGGCAAAAAGTCAATCGATCGCGTGATGGGAGAATGGCAAGAAAATTGAGGGTTTGCATAACCTGGTTCACATCATAAATGATCATATTGATGTTATGACAATGCAGAAACTCGACGCCGGGTCGGTGATGCTGCGGTGGAATATGAAGAAATACGGTAGATGAAGTGGAACATGAGAAGAACGGAAAAGAGCAGCCAGTCACGGCATGCCGAGCAAATGCCCACCAAGCGTCGGAATTTAACCTCGACGAGTCTTCGGCAGTTTGCACCAATCACGGCGCTCATCTTGCCGGTCCATTCGCCTGGGCCTGGACTTGGTTCCATCAAGATGCATCCGACAAACGGTCCTCCACTGCCCTAGCTTGATAAGCTCCAAGATGAATGTGTCGGTAAGGGGAAAAGCTTCTTGTATTTTTTCTTTCTTTTTTCACTTGTCATATCTTTCATGCACGATTGTCAAATGCATGGTGGAATAGGGCGTAGGGCGTGGAAAAAGTAGGCCCTTTGGTTGGATAAGGTTGATGCCGTCCAGGATGGAGGGACCCGGTGGTGGTCCGATCGGAGAAGGGCTTTCACTCTTGAATAAGTCCATCGAAGATGGATATAAAAAGCATTTCCTCTTTGGGTCTTGCTCTTCTTTTTTTCTGATATCTAGAGCAGCTTGTTTTCTTCCTTTTCCCCTGAGTTGTTCGTTCAGGTCAAAGTGGCGACCTGTTGCATCTCGACAAGATGGTACCAAGTCAGGTCCAGCAGGTCGATATAGACGCCTCAATACCTCCGACCCCCGACGAAAAACCATCTTCCATGGAGACGGTGAACCCAGAGAAGCCATGGGACGCCACACAATTGCCATGGGTACGTCCATCTCCCCCTATAACATCGGAACGATTGTCCCTTCACAGCAGACTAACATGCTCCCTCATGAGACGCATAGGCTCGTAAGATTCACATCATTATCGCGGGCTTCACCTGTACCTTCAACGGCAACCTAGGGTCTTCAATGCCCTCGGGTGCTCTAGATGCGCTGTCCGAGCACTTCTCCGTCACCCGTCGTTTAGATCTGACACTCCTCAACTCGCTTTACATGGTGGGTTACGTCCTCGGTCCGCTCCTCTTTGGCCCCCTAAGCGAGTACATCGGCCGACGACCTGTACTCATCGGTACCTTTTGCGGCTACCTGGCCATGATGCTCGCCTGCTCGGGCGCGCCCAACTTTTCGGCACTTCTGGCCTTCCGGTTGCTCTGCGGTATCTGCGCCGCCGCCCCTACCACCGTCATCAGCGGCCTGTACGCCGATATCCTCGACGTCCCCTCGCACCGTGGAACTGCCATGGCTGTCTACATGTCTGTTACCACCATGGGGCCCCTCGCCGGTCCCATCGTATCCGGTTTCGCCTCCATCCCCTCGTGGCGGTGGCCCTTTTGGGTCGCCGCCATGATCGCCGCCCTCGGGCTGCCTCTCGTCCTCACCATCCCCGAGACCTTTGCCCCCGTGCTGCAGAACCGGGAGGCCAAGCGTCGCCAGAAGGAAGGGGCTGCCGGAGGCGAGTCGGGCGCCGCTGAGCCGGTGGAACTGCACGCTTTCAACCCGCGCAAGATCTTCCTCCGCCCCGCCTACCTGCTGGTCACAGAACCGATCCTGCTGAGCACGTCGCTTTACCTGACGCTGGCCTACGCCGTCTTCTACCTCATGTTTCAAGCCTACCCCATTGTCTTTCAGGACTTGTACGGCCTGGAGCCGGGCATTGCGGGCCTCGCATATATTCCGAGTGAGTACTCGATCCCCCTCACACCATTGCTCTGGGAAGAAAAAGCAACACTGTCAAACCTTTTCCTTATTGCTAACGCATTATTCTTTCTGTCTAGTCGGTGTCGGCGTCATCGCATCTATGGTCATATTCTGGGCTTACACGTCGTACTATGATCGCGCCGTCAAAGAGGACAAGGCTTGGGCTAAACGAGAAATTTACCGTCGTCTCCCCATTGCCTGCATCGCCTCACCACTGTAAGTAACCCACCACCTTCATTACTCTCGCTACCCATTAAAACTTTACGGAGGCTAATATCCGCGACAGCATGGTCGTTGCCCTCTTCTGGCTGGGATGGCTCGCCCAGCCTAACCTGTCCCCCATCATCCCGTCACTCGGTGGCTTCTTCTGGGGCATCGGCTTCCAGCTCATATTCATGGGCATGTCCAACTACATCACCGACGTCTTCACGCACATGTCGGCCTCGGCCCAGGCTGCCGCCGCCTGCATGCGCTCCGTCGGCGCCATCTTCCTGCCCATGGCCGCCGCGCCCATGTACCGCGACCTGGGCAGGCACTGGGCGCCCTCGCTGCTGGGGTTCGTGGCGCTGGCCATGGGCGTCATCCCTTTCGTGTTTATCCGGTACGGCGATGATTTGGCGAAGAGGAGCAAGTATGCCCGCAGGCTCTATGGTCAATGAGGGATCGGCGGAGGATGAGTAATGAAGCCCTGTTAGCGGCATCACGACAAATGTGATATTACTGCGAACGACCCCAGGTGCTTAATTGATGAATACATGACATATGGATATGCTAACTATCAACAACATTCAACTCCTGAGAGGGCAATATTCCGTGATCAAGACAAAGAGATGCCCGGTAATAACGAGCAATGAGTAGACTGGTCCCTTCCTCAACGTAAATGCCAAACAATCTATTTCCTTCCAATCCTAAGTTATCCAGCGCTTTCCGTGCGGAGTGATAAGTTTTTGCCAAACCTGGCAGCATGGACATACACATTGGGCAATAATAGCCGAGAGGCAAGAAGATACCCGGGATAAGAGTCGGAGCTTCCGTAGATACCTTTTATCTGGGGCCACGTATTGCTTGCAAGCAATAGATGGATAAATATGGAGGTAATCATTGCTCGACGGGAGGGGAGTCTGCGAATTGGACTCCGAATCGGTCAAACCCACCACCGCCAGGAACCTATCGTACCAAACACGTCAGTCTCCATGCTCCAAATTCCCCATCTTCTCTCCTCCAAATCTTCCGCAGGGGAAGGAACTGGAGCAGAGCGAAGAGGAATAAAAAGGGACGACTCACATCAAAAGCCGCGAGGAAAGCCACGGCGACTAGAGACCCCCCCTCCGCCGAGCATCCCCGGAAAGTCTGCGTCGACTTTTCCATCCCGGCCAGGTGCTTCTTACCATCCGACCAGGTATGTTGCCGACCAAGGTTCGTCGTGACCTGGACAACCCCGCTCCCAAAATCTGATATCAGTGTTTTTTTATTCCTAAACGAACCGCTTTATTTGACTTGCCTTGATCTCGAGCCTCCAGGTGTGCCGGAAAGACTCTTGCTTTTCTGCCCCGTCTTCTGGGCCCGGCGTGGTGGCATCGGAGGGAATTCTCCATAGGATCACTTCGACCGCCGTGATGGTTTCCCCCTTTTCGCTCGCGAGGACGAACGTGTTCCGCTTGCAGACGCGCACGCGGCCGTTTCGGTCCACGCGCGATGCGTATCCATGCACCTCCTCGTCATCGTCATCATCCTCATCCGCGTCCCCATACCCGTACGCAAAACCCCTAAAACCAACGTCGCCATCAGTCAGCGCGGTGACGCTTCTCAGCCCCTTTCTCCCCCGGCTGTAGAGAGGCATGTGCAGATGCTGCTTGAAGCCCTCGGGCCGGTGCAGGCACGGCGTGATGAAGGTCTGCACATTCCTTTGCCGCCGCGGCGTGCGGGGGCTCCAGTGCAGGCCGGGCATGAAGCTATCCTCGGACCGGACCACTGCTGGTGCTGCTCTAGGCAGGCCTAGTAGGGCGTTGTTGTTGTGGCGGCGGGGCCCGATGATGGCTCTACCCTTTGCGGATTCCGGGTCGACGAGGTGTATGCCGATGAGTTTGCATATCTATGCACATATATGTCAGTATCTTGTTTTCCAACTTTTCCTCTGTCGTTGTTTCCTGTAGGCTGAGTGTTTGGTTTGCTTTCCGGATGCAACGTACGTCAAAGTCGAGGTCAAGCGCCTCGATCGGAGAATATACAGCCCTCAACCGAACCACGCCCACGGAGCAGTCGTTGACCTCCGTGTTCCCCACCGAAACCACGCGGTCAACGCCCAAGTTGTTAACGATGAACCGCAAGCCCCTGATCCCGGACAAGGACATGGTAGCCTCCACTCCGAGGACCACATCGCCCCTCGCCAGCGGGAACGTCTCCTCGGTCGGGGGAAGCACCAACCCGGCCTCGCTCACGACCCCCTGACCCTTTCCGGCAGCCTCTAACGTGAGCACGCGGAGCCCGGAGATGTAGGTCTCGTTGCTCCAGCACACCGTCGAGACAGCGACAGCGACGGTTTCGTCCGCGACATCCCTCTTATTTAATACAAGCCTCGCCGAACCAATTGGTGTAGAGCCGTAGCGTATCTCCTCGAATGGTGGCGTGTGTTGATCCTGAGGCAGCAAAGGGCAAGCTGTGCCCTGCCCGTTCCGATCCTTCGTCTTGTGATGCCCTCCATATACGCGACCCCCGCCGCCGTCGCCCGCATACATCAGCGTTCTCAGAGTGACAGCCCACGGAGCAACGGCCTCATAGATCCTCCTCCTGCTCCACACTCCCTCACAGCCATCGCCAACCCCTTTCTCACCACCACTACTACCACCGCTGGCATCCCTCATCAGCGCCCGTCTATACGCCCCATACGCAGCCCTCCAATCCCTCCCTCCACGCGCTTCCGCGGTCTCCGGCTCGTGCGCAAAGGCGAAGCGCAGATCCGGCTCCACCCCGAAACGCCCGGCCCAGAACGCGCGGGGCAGGTGGTCGGGCCGGGCCACCCACGCCACGGCGGGTGACGCGAGCCTGGCGCTGTGGACCGAGGCGGTCGGCAGAAGGTCGAGAACGGCGTGGAGGATCTCGACGGGGAGCCTGCGGAAGCTGTCCGTGACGAGATGGGCCTGGCGGGGCACATAGTGGTAGCGGTCTGCGGGAGCTCTGGTATTTTTCCGAGTAAATGCTGCTTGGCCCAGGGGGGCGAGTTCCTGCCTCGGGTCACCGCGGAGTCGGCGCCTGAGCCTGTCGGGAGAAGAATATGCTTCTCCTCCATCGTCCAAGCCGAGACTTTGACGGTCAATATGATCGGCCATGATCCTAGCACCGCCCGCCGTCCTGGGTACGCACGAGAGCGCATGATACAAATAATACGCAACCCATTCTTCGTTTTCCTCTCTCCTACCATCCTTGCGGTGGTGGTCGGCTGCAACGACCTGGTTGAGAAGGAGCCGCCAGCAAAACTCGTGGAGCAGAAACGTCCTTCTCCCCGCGGATGCAGACTTGTACCAGGGACCGAGCAAGTCCGTGGCAGCGCCGGCGCGGAATCCGGGGCCGGTGTACTCGGCGTCTCGGTCGTCGATGCTGACTAGGATGGACGGGACGCGGATGTAGCCTTTGCTAGAGAGCCTAGGCTTGCCGTGGTGTGCTGCTGTCGTGACTGAAACACATGGTCAGTATTCTTTTTTCTTTTTTTTCGTCACGCTCTTTTTTGCTTCTTCTTTTCTATTCTTCTCTCTTCTCTCATTATGCTCTACTTCACGAGTGAATTCGAGAGTTGGTATAAAATGACGGGCCCGGGACAGGAGGAGAAATAGTCGAACTTACTCGCCCGAATCTCCTGCCGCCATGACAATCTGCTGGTGGGATCTTCCGGATCGTAGTACCGATCGAACTGGGCGCTGCATAAAGCGCAGCTGCTGCCACTGGTGGTAGTAGCACTGCCAATCATACTGAATTTCAAATCAAATCATGCAATTCATTCCGAGGTGAGTATTGAAATGGGATGAGGACATCGCATAATGACACACGATGACAGGCCTACGCATATGAGAATTAATTGATGAGAAAAGAAGACAATTAACAAGGAAGAAGCAGGCTTTGAATGCAAATGGTTGCTTTTGGGGGATACAGATCAACTACTACTTGCCTACACCATCTACACGTCAATGGCACTCGCTCGGTTCGCCTCTCCATCGCATTTCCTAGTTCCGTCTTCCTCGATAAAGCCTGTTGTCAATGCTAGGTACAATACTCGTCACCCCAGGAAAACCGGAACGGGGGGGACGGCAAGCATACAAGCAAGAACAAATCTTGCAACCAACCATCAACTACGTAGTGTGTGGTAGGCCAAGCAACAAAAACTTCCAATCACCATCACGCGGAGCTTTTTTCTCCATTTACCCCCATCCGTCACGTCCGTGGAAAAATAAATGGGAGGGAAAGCCATGACACTACTATTACGCCACTGTATGGACGGGAAAGCAATAGAGTGTTGCAATCTGAACCCAGCCGCGGGCTTGGCAGATGGAGGAGACAGGCTACCCTCAGTGCCCCCTCCCCCCCCCTCCCCCCCTCCCCCACGACGGACGGACGGCACTGTCAGAGTACCACACCACCACCCAAAACAGCGCCCTGACTACCTAGTAAAGAGGCCGACCGGGGGCTGTTGGCGGCGGGCATGCCATACACCCCCCACCACCCACGGGTTGATATTGTTTCCCGAACCGGTGTCATTGAGAGATGCGCCTGAGGAGGGGCCGATGTCGACCATGACCTTTGTCCAGCGCAAGGACATGGAGCACAGCAAAGAATTGCTCTTGGTGTCTTGTGATCATTCTCCGAATCTAGTATAATCATACGTAGCTGGATACTTCATCCCTATTGCCGAATACTCAACTACACCCCCCTCCCCCCTTCTCTCTCTCACACACAAAGATGAAGATGAAGCCAGTCCTCGGCCATGAATACTCGGCTACCCTACACAAGAGGGCTGGAGCGACGGCATCGAAACAGATAACGGGACATAATTTCTAAGCGTGACCGATTGATAAGAAAAAGAAAGAGAGAGCACGGGGAGCAAATCCCAAAATCGCAGCGACTGGTAAAGTAAACGCCGTGGCCGAGTGACTACTAACTCATGAGAACGCAGTCGTGTTTCGTGATGATTGCTTATTCGAGGATTAATCAGCTAAGTAGCTAGCCAGCTTACCTGTTCCAGAAGCATCGCCAAGTTTTCGCGAACCCTCAGAAACCACGTTGAAAAAAGGAACCCCTCCTCATCTCATCATCTGTCACTCACCACAACCCCCAACTTTCTGGGTAAAAAAGTCAATACAACGAGCATACGCTCACCACACTCTCACTTCCAGAAAAAAACCACAGCACACCCCCTAATAACGCATCACCCCCAATAGCGCATCACCATGTCTAACGACGACAAGGTCCACCACATCACCTCGTCCGCCGAGCTCGCGGCCCTCATGTCCTCGACGACCTACGTCGCCGTCGACTTCTACGCCGACTGGTGCCCGCCCTGCAAGCAGATCGCGCCCGTCTACGCGCAGCTGGCTCGCACCGGCACGGTGCCCGGCCACCTGGCCTTCGCCAAGGTCAACGTCGACCACGTCGGCGACGTCGCCGCCGCCCACGGCGTCCGCGCCATGCCCACCTTCAAGTTCTTCAAGGCCGGAAAGCACGTCGGCGTCAACGGGCAGGCCTCGATCCAGGGTGCCGACCCTAGGGCCCTGACCGCCGCCGTCGAGAAGCTCTCCGGCCTGGCCAAGAAGAGGGCCGAGGAAGAAGCTTCGTAGTAGGGGGAAGGGGAGAAAGGGATAGATGCTCGTCTACACTAATTTATATCGGTTTCACCAACAAAGAGACAAGAAACACAAGAAAAAAGAGAAAGAAAAAAACAGCCGCAACGTCATATACGGGTATCATTGGGCCTCCTCTATTGATGCAACTCAAAAACATCCCCCCACTCATACGCCCCTCCCATAGCCTGTGCTCTACGGTAAAAGCATTTGTGCCCGCTTGCTTTCATCATACAAACCGTCCAACGTCCCTCCCCCATCTCCTCGTAGCCAATCTTGGCGGGTCCAGGGCTGATCACGGCGCAGAACGCCGCACGAATAACCATGTATGCTTGGACAAGGCCCGCGTCGTCGGTTCTCGAGGGTGTGTCTATACTATATAGTCCTCTCCATCATCCATTACAAAAGGGCCAACAGGCCTACGAGAACTTGGTGTGAATAATATCCGGGTTCTCGTGCCAGTCGTCGATGCTGACCCACATCTGCCAGGCCCTGTTAGTCGCCGTTTTCTCATTAATCTAACGCGCCGAAACTCACCTTTCTGAACGTGCTCAGCCCTGCCAGGATACTGCCTCCGATCCAGGTTGAATATTTACGCTCGGGAGGGGCGAAAATCTTGATGCGCATATCCTTGACTGCCAGCTTCTGGAGCTCGCCGAGCAAGCGGTCGCCAAAGCCCTTGGTCAAGGTGCTGCCTCCTGACAACACAATATTGCTGTAGAGAGACTTGCGCAGGTCAAGATCGGTGCGATTGATGGCATCGACCACGATTTGGTGCACGCCGGGATACTCGAGCCCAATCAGTTCAGGGTCGAACAGGATCTCCGGTGCTCGGAAACGCTCCGCGCCAACCTGAAGGATGTGGTTAGCCTACTGTAGCTCTCGAATTAAAAAAAAAAAATTGAAAAAAAAAAGAAACGTACCTTGAGCTTGCTACCATCAGGCAAGACGTACTCGGCCATTTTGCTTTCATTGTGTTTGACACCGAACCACTCCCTCTCCTCCTTCTTCGGGTCTGCCGCCACGTAGGACACGCTCTCCTTGATTAACCTCACAACCTCCTTTTCCGCGCTCGTGTGGAATGTGTAACCAGTCTTCCGCAGCAGAGTTTGCAGGTACTCGGTGATATCGCGACCCGCGACGTCTATCCTCCGGATGCTGTTTGACATGGAGAAACCCTCATACACGGGAACGGCATGTGATACGCCATCACCCGAATCCAAAACTATACCCGTCGTCCGCCCGCTGGCGTATAGGGAAAGGACGGCCTGGATAGATGTATGCAGCGCAGGGACGTTGAAAGTCTCGAACAAGATTTGTGCGGCGGTGTCGCGGTTGCTTCGGGGGTTCAGGGGCGGCTCTGTTAAGAGAACGGGATGCTTGAGACAATGTTAGAACACCTGTGTCACCTCGACTGCAAGTTTCCGGTAACGAACCTCTTCACTAAGAGTCTTGACACCGTCGGCATATACGTATTCCCAAATGCGCTCCATGTCGTCCCAGTCCGTAACGATGCCGTGCTCCAGAGGATACCTGATTTTCAGCAGCCCTCTCTGCTCTTGAGCTTTGGGCCCGATGAAGACGTCGCCTTCCAAAGCTCCGGCCAGAACTCTCGTGTGCTTCGGCCTCCCTACCCACGAGGGGAAAATGCATTTCGGGACCTCCTCCCCCGCAAAGCCGGCTCTTATCGTGCCCGAGCCATTGTCCAGCACGATGGGTGCGTTGTGGAGTGTATCCGCCATGGCTGCCGAGTACCGGGTTGCCTTATCCTTGTCGATGCTGCCGGAGTCGTGCACTCGGGAATACCCTCGTCGGTTCTGTCGTCTCAACCGGAGCTTGCTACCGGATTGCGATGTCCCCCAGGCAAGATCTATCGAGAGCAACGGTGACCGCCTCGAGTTTCTTGCAAATTACCAATCGTTACGTTAGCTCGTTGTTCGCATTGCAACAAGATAGGACCTCGAGGAATTTTGGCGGCTGATATGAGTCGATGTCGAGGAGCTCCCCTAATCTCAAGACGCGTTCTTCAAGTTGGCGTTGGCGTTTACTCGGCTGAGCTGGCGGCAGCAGCTGGACTCGGGTGGTGGAGGTGGTGGTAGTGGTAGTGGTGGCGGTGGTGGTGGTGGTACTCCGTACGGAGTACATACATGCTGTTGAGCCACCAGCCACTCGACCCTTTGTGCTGCGCTGGCCGCTAAGTTCAGGGGAGATGACACCAAGCATGCATGGGTGTCAATTCCGCAGGGTCGAGATCACGTGCAACCAACAAGTTTGCCAGAGTCTTGCCGAGAGCCTTCAGCTGTTTTTGGTGACCCCACACACCCAAATCTCCCTTCCCTGCCAGCGGTTCGGCGGGGCAAATTCTCGGCGGCTCTTCATTCATTCATTCTCTTTTTTTCAGTGGGCCTGAGGCAGAAGCCCTTTAAAGTGCTTTTTACGCGAAAACGCGTCTCCAGCCAAATCTACCGCGTCAGAATCACAGCCGTTTCCCCAAGCTTTCCACCTCCGATTTCGACCAGCATCGGATACCCAGCATTTCTTCGATTTTCTGTATCTCTGCCATATCCCTGGGATGGTACTCCGTACATTATCAAAAATTTTCTACTGACCGTCTTTGTTTTCCTGGGATTTTGATGTTTGGCACGGGATTTTTGTCTTGACGAAAATCGACCCTGGTAAATCTTCAACCATGGCTAAACCGACTGGCCCAGGCATTTATAGTGCTACCTACAGTGGTGTAAGTAGTCCTTCTTGCGTTTCCCCGTCTCCAATCACTTCGCAGCCAACATCGCAAAACCAAATGTCCTCGTTTCGTACTTCAATGGCTAATCAAACCATTTCCAGATCCCTGTTTACGAGTTTCAGTTTGGCACAGACTTGCGAGAACATGTAATGCGAAGACGGAGTGACGACTGGGTGAATGCAACACACATTTTAAAAGCCGCTGGCTTCGATAAACCCGCACGAACTAGGATTCTCGAGCGAGATGTTCAGAAGAGCGAACACGAAAAAATTCAGGGCGGCTATGGCAAATATCAGGGTACAGACTCACATTGGCCTCAAAACGCCCGCTTGCGCATGGCTGACACAGTTGACAGGAACATGGATCCCGCTGAGTGCTGGTGAACAACTGGCGATCCGTCATAGTGTGTACGATCGCCTAAAACTCATCTTTGAGTATACCGCCGGCAACGAGAGTCCGCCTCAAGCCCCGCGGCATGCGAGCAAGCCCAAGGCGCCCAAAGCAGCTCGTCCAGCCGTTCCAAGATGGAACAGCAAGACGCAGCCACCAGCCGAGAAGCCGGTGCGGCCAGCAAAGCCAGAAGTCCAACCCGCTCCGATTCCCGAGGAATATGATGGCGGCGGCGACATTGTGATGGGGGGCGAAGAGGACACCCCTGATAACTTGACAGTGGCATCACAGCCATACATGATTGATGAGGATGGTTTCGAAATATCACAGGTTTCCACAGGGCACCGTAAGCGCAAGCGGGAGGAACAGATGCAGGAAGTTCAAGATCAGCAGCACGCTGTGTACGGAGATCAGCTGCTGGACTACTTCCTTCTTTCGCGGCACAACGACCAGCCCGTGGTGAGACCAGAGCCGCCAGCTAACTTTCAGCCCAACTGGCCGATTGATGCAGAGAATCATACGGCACTGCATTGGGCTTCGGCCATGGGTGACTTGGATGTCATTAAGCAGCTGAAACGATTCAACGCCGATGCCGGGATGAGAAATATTCGTGGAGAGACACCACTGATGCGATCCGTCAACTTCACCAATTGCTATGAAAAGCACACATTTCCCGACGTCTTTAAGCAGCTCATGGATACGTGGGACCTGCGTGATGTATCAGGCTGCACCGTGATTCACCATGCGGCGATAATGAAGAACAGCAAGCACATTGTAGGCAGCTGCTCGCGTTACTATTTGGAGAATATCCTGAACTCTCTCCAGGAGAGCCTGGAGCCAGCTGCATTCCAACACCTGATTGATGCTCAAGACAATGAGGGGAACACGGCTCTGCACTTGGCTGCGCGTAGAAACGCTCGCAAGTGTGTAAGAGCACTCCTAGGACGACATGCATCAACTACGATAGAGAATCACGAAGGCGTAAGACCCGAAGATTTGATTATTGACATGAACTCGTCGCGCAAGGACAGGGCAGGTCACCCGCAATCTTCCTCGCCTTTTGCACCGGATTCGCAGAGGCACGCCCACTTCAAAGACGCATTCGCTGAAAAACCTGCAAAGAAACCCCCGGTCACGTTCAAATCCAGCGCGGCATTTACCGTGTCCACACGCATCACTCCGATCATCCTGGAAAAGTTTCAGGAGCTGGCTAAGAGCTACGACGAAGAATGGTTGGAAAAGGATGCTGCCGAGACGGAAGCGAAGCGCATACTGGCTAATACCCAGGCCGAGCTCAACTCTCTGTACCAGCAGATCGCCGACGTCGAGGCACAGCTGGACCCTGAAGAAACAGCGTCCAAATACTTTAACGAGGCGAACCTATCAAAGCACCAGGTGCACTCCCTGATCACGCACCAAAACCGCCTACACGTTCAAGAGGCCGTGGAGCAGGAGATGGCAGCACAGACGCAACGCGCGGCAACGCCCGTAGACTCATACGCGGACCGACTCAGCCTGGCACAACAGCTGTCACACATGTTGACGGATCAACGTCTAGCAGAGTCCGAATACGTCGAAGCTCTAAGCATGGTCGGCACAGGCGAAAAGATTGAAAAGTACCGCAAGCTGCTGAAGAGATGTCTTGATTCGCAGGATGGCGAGATACTGGATACGAACCTGGACAGCCTAATCGAGATGATGGAGGAGGAAAAGGACATGGTGGACATTGACGGCGTGTCGCCGGTAGAGGGGCCCAGGGACCTGAAGCTCGCTGCGTAGGAAGCAGCACAGGGGGGATATCAGACCCCCAGCTCCCCGGTGTCCTCGGTCCATCATCACGACGGTGCGGAGCCGTACTGCTCTTGTTGCTGCCGAGGGGTAGTTGTCCTCAAGGAAGGTATGATGAGTATGTTGAAGTCAGAATGAGCTCATGTGGATACCCTTTTTTAGATGTGATTTGTTGTTCTGATTGGTTTTTTTTTTCAACCTGGATGCATGTACTAGTACTTTTGAGCAGCATAGTTCTGGTTTTCTTTTTCTCTCCATGGCTCTCCCTCTCTCCCTCTCCCTCTGTGTGTCTCTCTCTGTTTTTGCACCACTGGAGGCAACCTGCGATTTCAAGGAGGGCTAGGGGGGGTGGGTTCGACAGGCTTACGGATTCTAATCGGTATAGATGCTTGTAATGATTACTTTTTTTCTTCGAGATGGCCAGTCACGTATATTCAATCCTGCTTGACGAGGCTGCGAGTTGAGTATCTTCTATTCGCCAACTCGGCAATTTCGCCGGCGGGATGCATACCTTTATCGGACTGACGTGTGGTGTGGGGGGGTTAGGGGAGTATTTCCGCAAATACGGTTCGTGTGATGAATGGGCACAAGATGAGAGAAGTATTGGCCAACAGGACCAAAGATGAGCGGCCGCGTCCGCTTACAAACATCACTTTACACGCTTTGTGATATTTTTTTGTTGCCTGCCGTTACGAGAAGAAAAGGAATATTTTACGAGGGAGGAGTTTTTGAGGGAGTGTGGAAAGGATGCGGGGGGGGGTTGAAAAACAAAAGCTTACAGCCTGTTCCGGAACCGGGGGACGGACGGTTTGTCGTGGTGGTAATGGTAGTGGTGGTGGTTGGCGTTGGTGGGGATCGTTGTTTGCTGACAGTGCATGGCGCAAAGGTCATATGAGCATGCCCCCGCGCGTCAGATTCCGCGCGGGTTTGTGCTTCCCCATTCAAGAATTTGAACTCGTTGACGAGGGGACCTATTGGAAAGAAGGGAGGAAGAGAAGAAGTGAAAAGGACGGAAAGTAGAAGGTGGGGTGAGGGGGGTGAAGGCGGAGGGGGAGAGATGGAAAGATGTGAGCTGAGATGTGGGTTGCAGAAGAAAAAAAAAAGGGGGGGAGGGGGGAGGGGTAAAGTGCAGTGTTCTATGCCAATAGAATATCATTGACTTTTTCCTTGTAGGAACAATTTACTCCGCCAAAAGGTCAAAGGAGAAGATGTTGCAGCTTGGGCGGTGAGAACGTGAGAACTAGTCGTAGTGGTAATACTACTCCGTGGTGGTAGTAGCCTTGCGGTACGTTCGCCGGATGACTGGCAAGGAAAAAGAGGATGCGAGTGAGTGAGTGCTAATGCGATCTCATTTTCTGAGATAGTGTCACGCCAGTGGCCTCGATAGGTGCTTGCCGTGTATACTAGACTAATGCAACGGGAGAGAAAAAAAGACCCTTGTACTGCTGACCATCCCCGTCCCATGTACGCGGAGTAATACGTGGATGCATTGTCCGCTAGATGCATCGATAGTCTCCTTCTCCGACCCCTTTCCTCTTTCAAGCATCACTTCGTATGCTACGGCAAAGAGACCGATGGGGGGGTTTTCTTTTTACAAAAGGTGGAGGGGGGGGGGGGGGGGGGGGGGGGGCGTAAAAGCTGAGCTTGATGTCAGAATGCAGGATGCAAGAATGCCGGCATTGAATCTGTTTCCTTCCCATCACCCCTGTTCTGCCCTGCACATCAGCGCACGCGGAGAAATGGAAGCAACAAGGGCTTTTGTATGGTGCCAATGGTGGTACGCCGTATATGGTAAGCTGGGGGGTAGGGAGGGGAAGTTTGGGAAGAAAAAAATAGGGTAAGGAGAAAGAGAAAAAAGAGGACGAAGGGGGATATGTATGTCGTCATGGTGCGGACAAACGCAGCTGAAAAGGCAAAAGGATAAAGTACATGCAAGTGATGTATGGACGGATGCATGCAGGCATGCTAATGGTACAATGCGAATTGGTTGGACGGCGTGGCGGGACCATGGGTTCCTCTAGTGATTGGCACTAGGGAGTATGTACTGGCTGTACTAAAGTAGCGGTAGGTAAATATGGTAGCAGTAGTAGTAGTAGTAGTAGTAGTAGTAGTAGTTGGGCATCAACATGATGTCGAAAAATGACCATGTGTTTGCGTCGGCCAGTCAAAGAAACGAACCTCAAAACTAACGATGTAGCCCATCTTAGGCCACGGCGGCGGTGGGGTGGCGAGTATGCATACTAACTTGAACGTAGGAATAAGAGATTTGCCACGATGTCCTGTTAGTAGAGATAGGGGGGGAGGGAGTTTATGCAGGCTTGCACCGGAGGCAAAAAAATAAAATCTTAAAAAATATGAGGGGCCGGGAGAAAAAAAAAGGCCCAATGCCAAAGTGCAGAAGTGCATATGGTGCATATTTGTTTTTTTCTTTGTTGGGGGTTTTCCGGAGATGCAATGGCAAGCTGAACGATGCATTTTAGTATATCCCAACTATTGGTAATAAGTCGCCGGGAGTCGAAAGCTGGGGGGAATAGAGGTTAGCGGCTCCTAGTTTTGTTATTAATTCTGATGTAGAGAAGTGGGAACTCGATGCATTCACCCAGCTGGACAAGGGTTTTTTTTTTCTTCTTCTTTTCTTTGCCAACCTCAACTTTGCCTTGGTTGTCTTTTTTTCTTTGATTTGCCCATCTCGAGTCTCCTCGGGTTCATAGATGCGATATGCATGTTTTACTCCGTGCTAGCAAGCGGTGCGTATACAGAGCGTGTGTGTTGTGTGTTGCCCGTGCATGATGTAAACTCAAACAAGCAGACACAATGGGGAGGGCGTGCATGATATGCATAGGACCATGTAAGTCAACCCTTGGTCAGGGCAGGCCGATGATAGGTGGACAGCCCACCCATTCCTACCACTTCCAACCATATGTATAGTACCTATCATCACCAGGTGGTACTACTAGTGATGTGCGTGGTCCAGGTAACCCGTCCGGAGGGAGGGGGGACGACCGCCCGAGACAAAACATGGGAGTTTTGATAATAATTCCCCTACTCATTGTTTCGGTTCCGTTGCTTCGGTTCTCTGGGGAGGCTAGGTCCGGCTGCGAAAGTGCCGACCAATAAATAGCCACTGTCCAAAGAAAGGAAGAAAAAAAGAACTTTATATAGACTAGAAGTCTCAACCGGTGAAAAGAGAAAAAGCAGGTCCGAGAAGCGAGAGAGAGAGCGAGAGAGTGAGAAGCAGACAGACAGAGAGAGGGTGGAGTGCAAGAACGGCCCCCAGTCGCCGCCGCCTGACACCGTGTCATGCTCGCGGAGCTCGGAGCCCGCGGCATAGGTATGTGTCGTCTTGCCACGAGCTGAAGACGAGGGCCACGAGTAACGGGGGCGCATGGCCGTAGGCTTTCCATCGCCGTCGCAGGCCGCAAAGGGTCTTGGTAAAGGGCCTTTGTGAAGGACCTTTGTGTCACCAAAGTCGTTGCGCGGGATGAGATGCCTGGCGGACGGCCGGACCCAGTGTCGTATGACTAAAAGACCGTACCTGCTACCATACCGCGTACATGGTAGCGGTATCAAGCGAAAGCAGGAGCAGCTGCAGTAGCAATAGTCAGCAGCAGCATCAAGAGAAACATCGAAAGTAGTACGGAGCAGTAGGAGTATCGGTACTACCGATTCTGCATCGTACGGCCATTACCCTTTCCATCAGCGACTCACACATGCGAAATGTATACGAAATGCATACGAAATGCGTATAGAACGCACAGCTCAAGTAAAGGCCCTCCGCTCCCCCCCTCTGTCTTGCCCCCCGCCCCCGAGGCAAACAACGGACAGGTGCCCGAAAACGGCGCCCGGTCCGGAACGGCCTTTTGTCCCTCGGACTCGGGCTTTGCTTCCTCGCTCCTGGTGTGCACGCACCCCCTTGCCGTTATATGTCATGCCTCGGCTCCCTCGCGTACACTAGATACGGCGTAAGAAACAGCATATACATACGCCTTCCCCGATCCCTGCGAAGCGCAACGAGATTTGCCCCAAAGGAGGAGGAGGGGGGAGGAGGAGCAGGGCCTTGAGATCCGATGTACTTATACATCCTCTCCCTGCATCATCAAAAAGTCCGTGCTCTTGGGGATGCTGTTCTTTAGTCTCTCCTCGTTTCTTCTTCTTACCTCAGGACTCCCACATTCAGGAAATGCCCCCCTCAAACGTTGCTGGTTTCAAAGGCATCATGACAAATAGTAATAATAATGCCTTCTCGAAACGGCCCCTCCTCGAAACAGTCCCCTCGAAACACGCTCCCGGACAAAAGAAATCCACCGAGAGGAAAGAAACATCGAAAACTAGTCCAATCTGGGGGTGGAGAGGGGGACGGTCGCAAGGTCAATCGCCGTCCTAGGATCTGCTCTAGGGCTGAACATGCCGTTGTAAGATCGGAGGAGTCAAAGTAAGTGGTGGTGCATAATCGTAGTGCGGGCACACACACCCAAACTGTCCACACGCATACATGAGAAACATGACCTCAAACACCCACGCTGCATCTTACTACTTAGTAGTCATATCAGCGGTAGCATCCGTAAAATCAGTGTCTTTAGACATCACTCCCTTGTTTTTTGTTTCTCCCTTGGCTCCTTTTTGGGGGCTTTCTTCTTCTTCTTTTCTTTTTTGCTGTTCCTCACGGAGGTGGCGCCGTCGGCCAATACAATTTGATATCGAATTTACCATACTCCGTACCAAGGAAAGGCCACACAAAGTGCTCCCTATGGTATGGTACTCTGTATTCCTTGTGGTAAACCGGGGCAGCGACGCTCACCTCAGCTGAAATGTCCCCACCTCGGTCCGAGCTAAGTCAGTCAGTGACATACATCCCTTCAGTGCGTCGCGACCAACGAAGAGATCCAACGTTTCCATATTCCTAATGCAATCCGTGATTCGTAGTCCGTACACCCCGTACTAACTCCGGATATGCATATTGTACGGAGTTGTACTCCGTACTCCGTAGTAACTTACCTACACACATAACAACGATGAAATATCGTCATGACGCTATCGGCCAAAGTTGTTCATTAGTGATGTACGGAGTCGTGTTGGCTGACCATTGTTGGATCCAAAACAGCAGACCGCTTTTTTCTTGGCCTTTGCTTTGTCTGTCCGGAGTAATCGGTACGGAGTAACATGTTCTAGAAGAAGAAGAAGATTAGTATATTACCTCGGTGGTGGCGCAAAGGCATGACTCGACCCAGTGACGAATCCCAAGGAGGCGAAGCCTAGCTTTTCCGCCCCCTTCCAACGTCTCAGCTTGCCATCGTCCATCTGGTGCATGGACATGAATCAATCGCATTGTTTGGCATAGATCAGAGTGAGGCCACCTGCAACTTGTTACTTCACTTCCATCATGGTACTCCGTAATGGTACTCCGTAGAAACAACGCCGGTCCAAGGCGGGCGGAGCTGCTACATCAGGATCTTGCCGGGGACGAGGTTGGTTGGACTACTAAAAGCATGGCAGGGCTGACGAGGGTAAAATAATGGACCTAGTGCAAGGATCCCTTTGAAAGGGGGGCGTGGGTGTATGGTTCAAGGGGGTTTGGTTGGTGGGTTGGGCCCAGCTAGTAGAGAAAAGGGCAAGCAAGCACTTTCTGGATCTTGTCAGACTCTTGGCTGTGAGTATGGAGTACAGAGTACAAAACAGCTTCTTGTCCTCCATACGGATTACGGAGTGCCCCGTATGTAACCCATATTACTCCGTATGTTCAGGCCTGATGTTGTTGAGACCTGATACAGCCAGGTCCGCACCCTCAAAGGTCACGAGACTACCTTAAACCCAAGTTTCCAAGAGCTTTGGGCACGAGCAGATGCAGGTAGTGTACTCCGTAGTCCATAATACTCCGTAAAAGGCGGTACTCCGTGTTCCACGGTGTTGGTCAAGGCCCCCCTTCCAAACACCCAACATTCTCTGTCCAATCAGTATGCAGAGCCAACAAATGATGCTTGTCGGCAAACAGAGCCTCTGCTGGGTCGAGGCGAGCTGTCTGTCCCCGTGCTTGACCACGTACTACTTACTGCAGAGTACTCCGTACGTACGGACGTACGTATGGAGTGTGTTGCAAGGTGGTGATGTATTAGTAGTTACGGAGTACGTACGCGCTTGTCCGCAGCACGGGGGTACCATGTACACATAGAGTGTCCTGTGCTACCAGTTGGCAAATACATGGCAGGGTGCCGGCGTCATGAGCCAGCCACTGACGGCGTGAGGCTAGACATGCATCCTGCAATGGTACCGGACGTATAGAGGATCACAAATCGCTGTCGTTCCCTCCCTAGGCTGACTGCAGGCGTGCAAAGGATAAGATAGCACATGCAGCAGTCGTCCGTGTAAGTGTGTTACTGGATACGCTGGCCTCAGTCCCGCGACGTACCGGACTGACGAGATGGGGACATTGTCGCGGGAGTGTCTACTTCCGTACCCAAGGTTTTAGGTAAACCATCATGGCGAAGCTGCATCATAGCCCAGTGCTAGTGATCATTAGTAGTAGTAGTAGTAGTAGTAGCAGTGGTAGCAGTGGTCCGTCCGTCGTAGAATTTGTCTGGGCTTCCATTTCTTGCTCGGCGGCGGTCTCCGTCCATTTGCTTCTTCTTTTTCGGTTTGAGAAAAATGACAGTTGCCAGCTGAAAAAGGCGGGTTCCTTTCCTTAGTCGGCGAATTAAGTAGCGCTTGGTGCCACAGCTTTTGTCCTTTTTTTTTTCACTCGCCTTTACCTCAATCTCTTTTGAATGGCATTCCCTGGCCAAGTACGGAGTACATGCCTCTGTCGATAGATAGTTTCGCGTCGTGTCTTTTTTGCAATCATTTTCAGCTGAGCTTGGTTTTTGCCTGCATCGGATCGTCAGTCAATACTATACTCCGTACTATCGAAAATGCCGACAATAATGAATGACCGCAATCCGGATGGAGTACATATCTTGAGCTTTTCTTTTTCTCTCAATCATCTGCATGTTCCATTTCTCTTGTGATTTTCCAGTGGTGTTTTCTTCCACCTCACTCACCTGAAAAGTATAGAGACCAAGGTTTCTGGTCAGCAAAACTGAAAGACGAAAAAGGCCGATTGGAAGTCTTGGATTATTTCGTGGGGATCTTGCAAGTAGTGCCTACTACTTACTACTCCTGACTTGCCTCATCCTCTTTTTTCTTCCTTCTTCCTTCCTCTTTTTTCACTGCTGTATTTTGTCAGGAAGGTCAGGCTCTCAGGTACTCGGTACATACAAAAACCAAGTCTTGTGTGTCACACAATTTGTCGTTTTGACAGCTGCCTGGACAAACCCCTCCAACTCCTTCCTTCCCTTTCTCCCCCGGAGTTTCCTCATACGACATTCAAACACGCATCAAACCCGTCGGTCTTTCCATTCCCGAATCAGTGTAAGAGGAAAGAGACAGAAAGGGCAAGGACAACAGACGCTGTTCCCCGATTCCAAATCAGCACCCAAAAAAAGAAGAAGAAAAACCCCAAATTATATTTCTGTGCGCAGCGATTCGCCCACTCGCATAAACGACGTTTACATCATCAGCATCAGCCATCATCATTATCGGAATTAAAGTTCCCTGGCATCTCTTTTTCTCACATCTCGCATCTCGCTACCTTAAACCCCGACGCCATCATCTTTCTTACGCGCTTGTACCGAGGGACAGGCGAATAAACAAACGCAGAACCATCACTGACTGGACCTTGTATAAGTCCGTCCCCATTTTCTCACGCCCCCTCCCCCCTCCACACCCCGGAACCCAGCCTTGGACAAGACGAAAATCCATACTGGACTGTCAAGGCTTGACCCGCGCGTGCGTCGTCCCACAACTGATACTACACGCAACTACCAAACTCATCCACTTTCACCTTTTTTTTTTAGCTTACCGCCCGCCCTATAAGGCGTGTAGGGGTCTAGTAGGATAACGGCGTCGGCCCCATCTCTCGCGCTTTCTATCCAAACAGGGCCGTCTGACCGCAGCAAGCAAAGTACAGTGACTTGTTCTGCGGCAGGCTGATCCCTGATAGACACTCTGGGGCGTGTGCGAGTGCGTGTGTGTGTGCGTAGTTGGCGCTCCTCGTTCCTCCATCCACTGGAAAAGATACACGCAAGCGCAACCACGACGTCGATTCCAAAACTTTGGATTGTTTGGGCATCCATTACTGCATTTAATTCCCCTGTCTTACGCTCTGCGTTTGCACTTTCTCTTTTATTTTCCCGCGCGCTTCGTATCATCTCTTGCGCGCTTTGCCTCGACCTATTTTTCGCGCCCCCCTTCCCCCTTCCCCCCCAATCCTCTGTAATAGACCCAACCCCCCTTCCCTTTCCCCCCTAGGAGAGAAAGAATGCCGGTCACCAACCGAGACGCCCTTGCAACGCCGGGCAGGCCTGACCCCACAGGACGCGGTGGTTCCGGCGAATACTTCAAAGGCCTACGTCCCGTCCCACCAGTCGTCGAAACTGGGCTCGCCATCTTCGCCGTCTTCATAATATTGCGCTACTGTGTGCGCCGGTTCACGACACTGCTTAAAAGCCGACGCCGCGAACAAGAGCAACCCGGTTTTGGGCAACAACACCAACCCCCGCAACATTATCGCTTTCCATCCAGCACACCGAACGGCACCGAGCTGAAAGGCAGCCCTCCTTGGTATCGCGATAATTGGCAACCCAAGTATCTACCGCCGCCCCCGGCTTTTTCGATAGACGAGAAGCGAGGCATGATGAGCAGGGACGCCGGCGAGCCACCCAGAGAGGGCTTCAGCGACGTCGAGTCGGCAGAGGGTGTTCCACCGTCGTACCCGTATCGGGGCCCCAGCGTCGACACTGCCGCAGCAGCCCGGCACTTCATCATACCCCGACCGCCGCCCGCCCCGCCGCTGACGCCACCGGGGCTTAGGTCTGCTGGCTTCAACGTACGCGGCGCGCCTTCGCCAGTCTCGGACGCCTTCATGCACCAGCCCAATCCGGACTACACCTCATCGTCGGGCGCCAGTCAATCGAGTTCCCAGCAAACCAGCGCCACCTCGCACTCTGCCGCTCGTAGGAGATCTTACCATAGGCCTGCCGTTCCCATCGGTATCCCACCTCTGCGGTATCCAATCACCACTGAGGCCGACGGGCCGCAACTCATCTCCGCGCCGAGGTCATACCCCTCCGGTGGCCCATACCTACCCCCGGACCCGGCAAGTTTGTTCGCCGGCGACGTCAACCCGGCTGCCGCTGGTGGTGGTGCCCCTGCGGGCGGTGAGAGCGTCGGCGGCGGGGTAGATGTCAGAGGAGAGGTTGTCTCTGTCCTTGACGACGCCGGCGCAGGGTGGACGCGGCACACGCGCGTCTACGGTGGCGGTGTCTGTCTAGCCTGCGCCGCGGCCGGTCAAGAGCATGGTCGCGGGGGGTACTACGGTGCTACTGTGACACCAGAGGAGATGTGGTGAAGACAGAAATAGATGCAAAGCCCCCACATTCCCAATCCCCAATCATGGAGGCGATGAGAAGGGATGGAGGGAGACGGCCATTGGGGTAGTATCGAATTGGAGCAAACAAGTGTGGGGGAGGGCGTGTGCGGAGTATGCATGTAGAAGAGTATTTGGTGGACGTGACAGGGGTGGGTAGAAGAAGAAGATGCAGAATGAGAGGGGGAAGCGACATGCAGGCCTTTGTGTCGCATTCAAGATTATGAGTTATGACCAAAAAGGGGACGGTACATTTTTCCACTTCGCAAGAATTAGGTGGGGGGGCTGGGGTGTTTGATTTCCTCCTTTTTTTCTTCCTTTTTTTTCCTTCTTTTTTTTCCTTGCTTTGTATCATTTCTCTGTATCAAGTTGATTGTATAATCAGCCAGTGCTAGTACTAGTAGTAGAAGTAGTTATATTCTTTTATCTTGGAACCTTTTTTTCATCTTCCTTCTCGTTCAAACACCCCTATTGCGTCAAATCGAGGTTTCATTTTCCCTTTACGAGTTAATGTTTATACGGGATAGAGGTGTCTGCTGTTCGACTTTCTAATCCGTTGTGCATATACGGAGTAGCGCTACATGCTACGCCGGTTTCTCTGGCGCTAAAAACGGCACATGCATGTGTATGTACATGCCACTGCGGAGTAGTAGTAGTAGTAATGCAGACAAGGGTAATGTTGATAGGGCTGAAGAGCTTGGAAGACAAGGAGGGGTTTGGGATTTGGCCTCGCCGGCCCTTCTCGACAGGGAAAGAATTGCGATATGATTACGTCTTAATACATGGGCCTTTGTAAAAAAAGAGGGGGAGAGGGCACAAAATCACAGGCAATAATCTAGCTTATTGAAGCTTTCGAGCAAATGTTCTTTTTCCTTCTTTTTTCCCTTCTCCGAGCACTCCGTCTGTCCCTTTTTTTGCATCCGAAAGAACCGGCCAGCGGGGCAAAGCAAATGTACGGAGTACGTTTTACCTTGTTCGTTATATTACTACTACTATGTACAATGGTCTTGTATGTGCGTGTGCGTATATGTTTCTAGAAATGGGATGCATCCGAGACCTGCAGGCGCTACACTCTCTCTAGCCCCCTCCCCTCCTTATCGGGCCAATGGCTATTAGCTGGCTGGCTGGCTGGCTGGTTGGTTAGCTGGCTGAGAGGTAGGGGTGGGCTCTTCTTGTGCCAGACGCGCCGCCGGCCTGCGATCTGTTTTGTACACGCCAGCCGAGCCCAACCCTAAGCGACAATCCCGAGATTGGGGAGGGTGGATGCTACGCTGTGGTGGCATTGCATCCAGTTTTTGCCGCGCTTGACGTTTTCCTTTCCACGCCGTACGAGGCATGGGAGGGAGCAGGGGGAAGGAAGGTGGGTTAGGGTGGCTGGGTCGGGATGTCAAGGCATATTTTTCCCTTCAAACATGACTTTGCGGTCTTTTCTTATCCAGGAAGCGGCAATCCATTGCCAATCAAACGCAAAACGAGGAGAAACCAGGCCCGTCTTCGGAGCTACAGGTTCGTCCAGTTGAAGCTCCATCTACATACCAACTTGACTTCCGCCCGAGTCTAACTCTCTTTCTGGACCAACGAATACAGTGGATGTCGCTACTTCAAAGACATCTTCTTCCCCTTCTTTTTGTCCATTTTTCTCTACCTTGTATCCGTAAAACGGAAAGGCGATGAGAAAGTATGTGGGGGTGGTAGAAAATACCCGTGATCAACACCCATGCGCGTGGGACAGCACGACATACAAAGTCAGCCTTACGGCACTAAATAACAGGGCAAGCAAACAAACAGCGAATGCATGCATGCATGCATGCACGGCAGCCGCACAAGATGTGGAGCGAGGGGGGGAAAGGAGGTGCAGGCGGCGGGCGGGTGTGGCCCCCCCTTCCCCTTCCCCCCCTCTTCCCCATGCATACAGCACACCATGTACTAGTACTTTCGCAAATCGTTGCTAGTGAAGAAAATACGATCGGGTATTGCATGCGCTCGGTTTCACGGCAGAATGAGGCTAGAAAGAAGAGGAGGGGGGTGTTGATCTGTGAACGAGGAGATCAAAGTACAATAGAGGCGGAGCAGAGAGGTACGTACACACACACAAATACAGTATCCTACTACGTATTCGAACCCTCGACTACAGAGAAGACGTTATATTGGTTGATGACAGACACTCGTCACTTCCCTTGTTGGCCTGCTACTGTTGCTGTCATACACGACGACACGCGCACGACAAGGATTGGCAGCGTAGCATTGGGTAGGGCTGCAGAGTCAGGGTTCAGGGACCCCCGGCACGCAATACGTACTTGCATGCGTTCAGCTCTCTGGTCCTTGCTGCTCTTACCTCCCCCGCTTCCACGACGATCCTCTTCCCGCAGAGCTTATCTCGGTCCCTTCGGTGCTGCTGCTGCTGCTGCTGTTTAACCCGTTGTAGCATGACATGACGTGGGGTAAGCCGCGTATAAGAGACATCGGTGTGTTGTTCCAAGGCGAAAAGACCCCCGATACCGCAGCCAAGGTTCTGGACGCTTTACGTTTCCCGTAAGCATCGCAACGTCTTGCCGGAGTGGGCCGTACGTAGGCCCTGGTTGCAAGGCTCTCGAGGGTTTGAAAGTGCCGTAGTTCTTTTTTTTTTCTACCGCGCGTTGCGTCTTACATGTTTCTTGGTTCTGGTCAGAGACTACGTGAGCTTGGCTCGCCGTGTGAGGTGGTGCGGTATTAGTATTATTACAGTTCGTGGTAGATGTGTGGATTAGTCTGTGTGTGTGTGTGTGTGTGTGTGTGTGTGCGTTGGTGGTTACGTGATTGCTGTCAGATATCTAGGATAATCACAACTCGGATTTTTAAGGATACTCTGTTTTTTTTTGGGTCATGCAAGGTTTGTAAGGTCTTTGCTCTCGTCCAATGTCTCTTTATAGATACGGGGGGGGCTGCATATATTTTTTACTATATGGTACGCGACGTGAATTAAGCAGAAGGCGGCGAGGGGCGCATTTTCTGCTCTTCATCGATATTCAGGGGGTTTCTTTTTTCCTTGTCCTTGGGTATTTTGCTATGTATTCCACGGGTTGGGATGAGGGCAACAGGAAATGGGTGACATCTTTGTTCCCTTGTATTCGCAGAAAAAGCAGTAGAGGGGGGAGAGGCAGTATGATGAGTAGATGTCTCGGTGTGCCCCTTCATTTGATGTTATGGCTTCGCGTTTTGCTTCTCGGTGTATTGCTCTGTGCCTCTAGTTCTGAAACTCCTACCATTTCCCTTTACTCTCTCTCTCTCCCCCCCCCCCTCTCTCTCTCTCTGCATGTGTTGGTCTGGCTGTCTGTTAGTCCGTCCGAGAGTGTAGTATCTCTCAAACATGACTCCTTTTCGCAGCCAAAGTCGATTTTTCTTTTTGGGAGCTTGGAAATTTGGTCAACTACAAAAGGTTTCCTAATTAGTAGTGTTATAATCAGGAATACCCCCTAACTTTGATTATTTTATAGTTTGCTTGTCTTTTGTCATGGTTCGACGCCGTCTCCTTTTTTCTGGGGGAGGGGGCCTTTTCGCCCGGAATCCTTCTGGCATTGGCACATTCAATAGGTAATGGATAGAAGGAAATAAAGGGAATAAATCATAAAAGGGGAAGTCATATGAAAAGAAAAAACACCATCACGTCAATCCCCCCTCCCCACATCGAAGCGCGAGCCGTATATCCGTACATCCTTTGAATATCCCCTTTCCCATTGTGAAGAGCAATTGTCACCTTGTGAGCAAGGTCTAGTAACAAAAGATGATAGAGCTTGAGCATGCCAGCTTCTGCAGGAGTTTGCTATCATATCCTCATGATGGCATGAATATGCGGAAAAAGGGGGGGAGGGGGAGGGGGGAAAGAAAGAAGAAGAGGAGGAAGAAGAGGAGGAGGAGAGCAGAAAGCAGCATGCCAGCTGCATTTCTGAGAGAACTAGTCCTTTTATTCCTTTTCTCTATATCTTTCCCTATACTCTTGCACTCGCTTGGCCAACTCCCTACCGCGGCTGAAGAAGCCTCCGAGATATTGTGCAGAGAATGATACGTCGGGCGCGAATGAGGCGAGACTAGGATCGAGCTCCGAGCTGAGATTTAAGACGTCTTTACGTGGTTTCTCCTTGCTGAGGTTGCGTCTCTGCCCGGTGCCTCTACGATCCGATGTAGGTCATGAGTGATCAAGGTAAGCACTGTCCCTCCCAGTCTCCCGCCCTTTTCAGTACGCGGGCGGATGTTCTTTCAAGTGATGTGTATAAAAAGAGGGACGAGCAAATATATATGAAGGAAATAACGAAAAGGTTATATCGATGTCGCACTGCCCTGTTCAACTATGTATTCGAAACTAAAGGCAAACACTGCGGTACCTCTGTGTGTGTGTGTGTGTGTGTGTGTGTGTTGTATTGTTTGCCCTTTATGTTAATAAGTAGCACAAAATAGCATTCGCTGTACTCAATCTGCTTGCGCCCTGGTCAAGACCTGGGGTCCAGCAGCTGGTGCTGGTGACACCGCTTCCCGGCCTTCTTCACACAAGCACGCAGCGCTTACGTCCCACGGATATGTGTGTATTATTATAGCCCGACAACGTCCAAAACCAAAAACCAGAGCAAATGTATACACACAATCATAGACCAAATCGTCTTTGAGATAACCCCCTCCCCGGACAAAACACCTTCCCTCCCCTTCCAAAGGCCACCGTAAATAACGTGGGCTACGTCTCCGAAAGTCCTAATCAGAACCCGCCACGACATTTCGAAGTCTTCTTACGCATTCGCACAAGATATTCTTGGTCATCAAAAGGGCCTTCCCACGTTGTACGTACATCGTAACCCCTTTTCCCTTCTTTTTCTTTCTCTCTTCTTCGCCTACCTACCTCGACGCAAACCCAGGCCAACCACGAAAAGGTCATGATCTCGGGTCACGAAGAGAAAGGGGCAAAAGGAGGGGGGGAAGCCTCGGTTTTCCGAAACAGGTTATCAAGAGGGCGTCGTTGAGACATTCCCAAACATTCGTTTCGTACACCCAGTGGCTTTTTCTTTTTGGTTCTGTGTCTGACCCGGGGAGTGCCTCATGCTCATACATACGCCAAGGGGCATCACCGAATAAGAAGAAGGGGAGGGAGGGAGAGGGGGGGAAGGGGTACAAACATCGTCACACACAAAACAGAACCAACCAGATTCTCACCTGAAATGAACTGCGTTATGACCAAGAAACATGCGTTTCGAGGGGAAAAGGGCATCGTGCTTTTCAGGGTCGTTGCCGGCATGGGTTGCGTCATGGCTCCGTGCCAGGCAACCTATCGAATACATCTTGGACTTGAGACACGAATTCTTGTCGAATAGCAAGCTCTTATTTGTACAGTAGTATAGAGGTCTTCGTGACCTGCCGTACAACCACATGTCGAGTCAGATTAGCTTATATCATCGAATCTAATACAAGACTGCGTACCAACCGACCTCGAGACAGAGCCATGACACGCATGCATGCTATCAAAGTCACAGGGAATACGTCTTGTCGTTATTGAATATTCATATAACTTGATTGCTAGGCCGAGCTCCGACATGGAGATCGTCATACAATCATCATTCTTGAAGTTTACTTTCTTCAGGAAGGCACCTGATTATTGCATTCCACATCATGTACGTTATTTCGTTTAGCACGACGACGAAATATGCTATCGTCACCGCAGCAACACCTAGGAGCACAAGGAAATAAAAGAAGCATTGCACTTTCGATAGAAAGCGATATTTCTCGTTAGATTACTACATACGCCCAACATGCCCTCCGACGATGGGAATGTGCCAAACACGTGCACTCATCAAAGGGCTGCAGGGTAAGATGGGGAAAACAGTGGACGGCTCCTGGCCAAAACCACTTGTGCATGTTCCGTGTGCATGTTCCGTACTTGGAGAATCATACCCTAACAAAGATAACCAAAATAACCATAAATTCTACTTGGTATTTTGCACGTTACACTTTGTATAAAGGACGGTGTACTCCGTTCGCGCGTCATGGTGTCATGGAAAGGCTGGCGTGAACAGTCGTGTGCTACGTACGGAGTAGACACTGTACGTAGACACTGTACGCAGACACCACGTCAACACACAGTACGCACAGTAGACACACGGTTAGCCCTGCCCGCATCGTACTTGACTGGCGATCTGCATTCTTCTCCTTGTCCGCCAAACACAAAGCGCCGCTAAGCGCTGAGCGTCTTCTCCCCCCTCCCTCCACCCCCCACCCGCAGAATCTCGTGCAGCAAGCCGCAAAAAGAAGAAGAAGATGAAGAAGAAAGGAAAAGAGTAGAGAGAGAGAAGCGCTACCCACTCGAATCACCCTGCATGGTGGATTGCGTGCGGCTGGCGTGCGAGTGAAAACGTCGGCTAGCCGCCCGTAGCATGCGAATGACATGCAGGCGTTCATTGGGAGCCCTGGACTGACCGACCTTATTACGGAGTACCGGCTCTGATGGCCGCGTCAACGCTCGTACTCCGTACTGGGGAGACAAAGGGAGGAAGGGAGGAGAGGAGCGGCCGGGCGGGCGGGGGGGGGGGGTCGGGGAACTGGGTAACCGGGGGGGGTCGGTGAAATCAAAAGTTGCAGGGACGGAGTGAGCCTTCATTTGCCTGTTTGGCGCGAGGGAGAAGATGCCATGCCATGCCATGCCATGCCATGCCCGTTGGTCGGCACGAGTCGCGGACTCTCGCAGGTTCGCAGCCTCTAAATTTAGGACGTTGCGTCCGGTATGCTGTAATTCAGTAGCGCGCCGCAAAGATGCGCACGTCTATTTCGTATCTTTGGCGGTTGGATTGAAATATCCGTGAGATTTATTGTCGATCGAGAAATCGCCTACACCGAGGGTTATTATCCAAGGCCGACCAGCTCGGTGCAGGTTTGCGTCAAAATACGGACAAGTTAGTACTCCGTATTTCGTACATGTACAACATGCTTCCACCTCAAATAAGACAATACGAGGGGGGGAGAAAGAGACGCAATGGGATGGACGGTGATGAGCGACGGAAAGCTAGACGTTCTTACCTTGCAGATCCCAAAAAGATGAAACACTCGTGGCGTAGCGTGGCGTGGCTGACAGGAACCCCCCCCAGCGTCTTCCCCTCCTTCAATTACTACCCTAGGCCCTACCCTTACTATGTACTACGTGACTACTTGCGCGCCCTCAGGTTGCTGCTCGGCAAAGGACAATGTCATTTTGTTGGCCTGGTCAACGGCAGTGTCAACCATCGAGGGCGGCGAGGGCTTGACCTAGCGCGGGGCGATCGCTTGGTATCGAGCAAGTCGATGTCTTCAAGACGACGACAAGAAGAAGAGGAAGAAGACGACGGAAACAAGAGTACCAGTCAGAGCTACGGAATAGAATACTAGACAACCACTCTCGGCCACTGACAGCGCTACGAGGTCGACAGCCTTGTGGACACCACACATACAGAGTACGCACTCCTCATTAGCCCACCGTTCCCGCCGGACGGAATGGTAGGTATGGATGCTCTGATGGTCTGCATGATGCATCTACTACCAGTACTACTAGTACTACGGAGTACTCCTTACTTACCTTGTTTATTCCTCTTCGTAGAGTTCGGAGTACTCCGTACGCTGCATTCAGTGCTAGTAGTACTCCGTAGTAGTGTACTGGTGTGTACCACGAATTGGCGATGTGTAAACAAAGGCAAAATGAAAAGAAGCTTTTCAGTCGCGGTCGCACCGATTGAAGTCTGTCGAGGCAAAAAAGGGAGGGGAATGGTTCGGGAACAAAGGGGACATGGAACGGGCAAGTACTTCGTATCCCGTATCCCGTAGTAGTCACTCCGTACGCCGTACGAAGTGCATAGAGTAGTTCGTTCATCAACAAGCCAGCTCATAAACTTTGTTTCGACATGTCATCTTCTTTTCGCCTTCTCCCCCCTTCCAACCCGGAAGCTCTCGCCATGTCGTGTGATGAGATCTGGCGGTGACTGTGGGGATGAGCGAAAAGTCGCCCCTGAGAGTTGACTGTTGATTGGACAGGACGCCATGCGGGCAAGCCACCCTTCACCGCAGTCACGCTCACTTGGTCATAGCCTAGCGGTAGAAGAGGGTACCTCCTCCGCAAGAGATGGATGGATGAATGGATGGAATCCACAGAGGCGATTTCTCGAGAAAAGCACACTTGCACAACTTGGCACACACCACACAGGCCAAAGACACAAAAATGGCACAGCTCAGTGTTGGGTCAGGTAGCCAGGGTTGATCAGCCAAGGGCAACCAAGGACATTCAAGGAGTGCTTCCTAGGGTTGGAGGGGAGTAGGGTTGTAGGGAGTAGGGTTGTAGGGAGTAGGGTTGTAGGGAGTAGGGTTGTAGGGAGTAGGGTTGTAGGGGTACTACCACTAGCACAGTACTGCCAACTTGTCACCCACTGGATGCCTGCCTACTGCCCAGCAAGCCCCAGAATAGAGCTCCAGTAGCCCGAAACCCTCCCCATCATGTCGCAGACTCGGTACAGGGGTGTGAGGGGGGAGGAAGAGAGAGACGAGGAACAAAGGAGAGAGGGATGTACGGAATAGCAATCCGTAGTACCCCGTGGTGTCGAGGTGTTTCGTGTCCGGTTCCAAAGCCGGGCTTAAACTTTCTTTGCATAATCGTTTTGGTCCCCCCCCTAGCATCACCAATGGGAGGGTGGCAGAATGGTAGGCGTAGTAGCCTGCTAGTTCCCATCTCAAGACGAAGAAAACGGTGGGAGAAGCACCGAAGCCGAGGAATGCTGGTCGCGCGCGCATGGGAAAAATCGAGTCACGACGACTGCTCCGTACCTGAAAAAAAAAGTCAATAATAACGAATCCCCTCCTCAAGGTTTTGATGGGATTGACGCGCCAACAAGACCCCGTAGGCCCAACCCCCGTCAAGCCCGTTTAGCTTTCTGGTGGTAGCAGTGGTCATCGCTGATTGGCCCTTTGATCAACTGTTAGTCCTCCCCCCCTCCCCCCCCCTGGACAACCTGGACAGGCAAAGACAGCACTCGAATCAAATGGTTGGCATCCTCTGATTGGTCGCTAAGCCCACTGAGGCAACTGGGGGGAGGGGAGAGTTTGTGCCCTCAATCCGCCACCAACAGGTCGCTGCAAGTCGCTACAAGTCGCTGGCAGGGCAGGCCTGCAGCGGGCAAGTGGAGAAGAACGCCTCCTGCTGCTTCTGGGTTTACTGGCGCCTTTTTCTTCTTCTTGTTGTTCTTTCTTTTTTTGGTGCTCATACCTCATTTCCTAGGCCCTACCATACTGTATTCCGTACGGAGTAGTAGCAGCACTACGGAGTACTACTAGTACCGTTACTACTGCCCACGGGTGTTTTCCTGCTGGACTTCGCCTACTACTTTGCTCCTACGGAGTACTGAGTACCTACCGATACGTACCTACCTTAGGAGACCTACTGTACTCCGTAGCACTGCTGGCGCTCGTGTTTCAATCGATCTCTCTCTCTCTCTCTCTCTCTTTGCTCCGTACTCCGTACTCTGAGTCTGAGCCCTCTTTTACTCCGTGCCAACCTACCTCCTACCTAATATTACTACTACCACCTACCTACCTACTCCGTCCGTACTACTACTCTTTCGCTCTTCCTCTTTTCCAATCTCTTCTTCTTTTTTTCCTCCTCGGTCAACTCCTTCTCCCCTCCCATCATCAACCGCATCGTTCTCGTCTCCCTCTTTCTTTTTTCTTCTCTCTCCCCATCTCTTCCCTCTACCCAGACCTCTCTTCATCCTCAAATCATCACGCCCTTTCTTTCTTCATTCGTGTCGAGACTCTGCACACCCGTTTGGCTACCAAATCAGATTAATCCAACCTGAAATCTGCAATCGCATTCAGTGTGTCTGCACGCACGCACGCACACGCACACGCACGCAACTTCTGCTGCAACCACAACGCAACCACCCGAATCGCCAACGACTGCAACCTTGCACATTTTTTTCTTCGCTTCCGTTTTTTTATTACTATTTTCATTCGAAAGACCACCGAACCGTTGAGGACCGAAAAAGAGGACAGAACAGAAACAAGGAAACGACAACACCACCCCTAGCGGGCTTTGGAGGAGAACTTTTGCGTCTTGATTGACACACCACAACATCAATCACCTAATTCGATTGTATTATTTTCGACCGACATTTGCATTCGAGCACTGGCATAGCACACCATCATACAAAACTTTTTCCCCTCCTTAATAATTGATTCGATCGACCACCCACACGCTGTTGATATCCGGCAACTGCAGCTGTCAGTACAACTCTGCTTCAAATAGCCGAGTTAAAACCTCAGGAAAGCAGAAAAACCCCCACAACTCTTCGAGGAGCACCTTCTCGACCTTTTTCTCGATTCTTTTTTTCTCTCTTCCCAGGTTACCAAAAAAGCTTTCTTTGCTCAGCAATCTCGACCCAACAAAGGACATCACAACAAGACTCGTCATCATCAACAGAATCGGCAGGAAAGACGCGTGAAAGCAGTTCCCGTCTCTTCTCAGTTTTCGAGTCTTCCAGACGATATCACTGGCCAAAGGCTATTTTTCAAGCAACATCGATCGCATCCTCCTTCCATCGACAGCACATCAAGCGTCGCCCATTCATTGTCTGTTTCTTTTTCCATCATAAATCGTCGTTCTACATTATAATCACCACCACCTTGACCATTCACAGAGACTCTTTTGCCTCTCTTCTCTTCACCAGACTTTACCGATATTCAAGGTTTTGGATTTTTCTTGGGCTTTTGGCGGAAACGCAATTGCTACGTTCGAAGCACAGCACAGCGCACTCGACTCGTTGAGCCTTGGCATCTTCAACCAGATCGTAATCTTATCTCAACTCCCATCGTCTATACGACCGGGATTTCCCCCTTTTTTATCTAATTTTCAACGCCAGATTTCCCTACGGGTTTTCTGTATTCGATATCTTAACCAACCTGAGCCATGAACACTGGTGGTTACGCTCAGATGTCTTCCAACAACTTCTCGGCACCCAACGGGTTCGGTAACCCCGCCGGTGGCCTCGCTTCGCGAAGAGGCGGCCATAACATCAAGCCGCTCTCTTTTGAGGCAATCAAGAATGGCCAGAATGGCGAAAACAAGGAGAATGCCGTCCCTACCCCCCGCACTAGCCGTTCCCACTTGCTTGCTGGCCTTAGAACGGCACCCAAGTCTGCTACCGCAACATCTTTCGGCCCTGCCTCGCCAGCCACCGCAGGCCCTACTCAGCAGTTCGCCAGAAACGGCCTCGCTTCCAACATGCACGGAATTAGCCAGGAGAACATGTACAACAACGCTCCCAAGACTGCTATGCCTCAGTATACTACTCAAACCCAGAACACCTACTCAAACTCCATGGGTCAGCAGTATACCGTCGACCAGGTTTTGGCTCCTCCGGAGCTTGGCCTTGACGATCAGGCCAGAGAGCACATGGACCCTGGACTGTATGCGCAGCTCGTTGCCACCAACCTCTATCTGGCCCAGCAGCAGCAGCGCCTTCAACAGCAGCTTCGAAGTGTTCAGGCCGCTGCTCAACAATACCAGCAGCTGAACACAAACGACCCCCGATTCACCCGCCACCAGCTTGAGCTCTACCAGCAGCAGCAGCAGTTGCGCAATATGCAGCAGCAGCTTGGCATGCAGGCTGCCATTGGACAAGCAGCCATTGGGCAGGCCCAAGCCCAGGCTCAGGCTCAAGCTCAGGCCCAAGTGCAAGCTCAGCAGTTCTACTACAATCCTGCTACTGGCCAGTACTATGTTGACACCTCTGCTATGACTCAGATCGGCTCTCCCTACAGCGAGCAACCCATGACTCCCGGTGGCTACCAGTTCCAGCAGGTCCAAATGCAGATGCAGGCTCAGCAGCAAGCCCAACAGCAGCAGTTTGGCACCCCACGCGTTCAGGTCTCGCCCCCGCCCGAGACACAGGCCAACAACCAATTCCGCAGCCAGTCGCCCCCAAAGCGTCGTGAATCACCCACCGAGGTCGCCCCCCTCCCACCGCCGTCTGCCAATGCTTTCCGCCGCGGTCATAAGAAGTCCGGATCACTGGCCATTAACAGCGCTCTCGCCGCTGCTTCGCTCAATGATGGCGCGCCTGCCTCGGCTGGTCCCAAGACCAGTGCCATCCCTCCCACGCCCATGACCGGTAGCTACGGTCCTGGCCAGGCCCGCGCTGGTGAGCATCCCATCCGCCAGCCCCGTGGACCTCCCGAATTCGACGAGCTCAAGCAGAAGCCCACCACGAAGCACGAGGGCAGCAAGAACTTTGCTAGCCGTGCTCGCCGCTCCCTTGTTAGCAACCTCGTCAAGGCTGGTCTTGAGCGCCGCAAGGGAACAGGCAGCTCGGCCGGTAGTATGAGCCCTGTGTCTGAGACGGCTGAGGATTCCACATCGCCCATCACCGACAACGACTCAGACTCTGGACGAAGCGGGTCCGGTAGCTTGGCCGGTGAGGAGGAGTGCTCTAGCTCTCGTACTTCTACTAGCGGTAGCTGGGGAGCTATTGGTTCCGATCGCCCAGGCTCTCGCCAGAAGGGTCGTGGCAGCGTCGACAGCACCGAGGGTGTCGACAGCTCCTTTGCCAATGTCTTTAAGAACGGTTCCCTGCGTGGCACTGTGGCCCAGGAGGCCACCGATGGCCAGCGCAAGGCCCCCAGGCTTGTCTTGACCAGTGCCGAGAAGCGCAAGACGTCGGTTGCTTAAGCAATTCGTCTTTCTCTTCTACGATTACTCTTCACTTTTTTTCTTTTCTTTTCAGTGCATCTTTAACGACTTACGCGGCCAAACTTTGTGACATGATTACTTTGGAATTGGCGGATGACTACGTGCAAGGGGATGGAAGCTGTGGTTCATTTCTTTGATGGGGTCGATTGATTCGCCCTTGTATGCTTATGCATATTACGCCGTTTCTACATGGAATGACGGTTATAATTCAATTCGTCGTCTGTCCTTTACGATTTTTATTTTTGATGGCAGGATTGTCGGCATGGGGGGAAACGTGGTTTTACTAGAGGGGAGGAGATTGCAACATAACAACAACATACGCATGGGGGAAGTTCGAAGTATGGCAAGAATGGATTTGATTTTTTCTTTCTGAATTGCTGGCTTATAGACAGCAGTTGAAGTTGCAAGTTGGGTGTTGCGAGTATCTATCTTTTATACTCGCCGCAAGCAGAGCTTGGGCTTGGCTGCCGCGACTGGGGGAAGGGAAGAAATTAGCCGTTGGCAAGGCATACAATAAAAATGATGCTACAAAATTTTCGTTGGCGGGCTGTGAATTAACGCTGTGAATTTCATGGTACTTGTCTAGACTACCTAATGGTCTATATTGCATCTACAGTACTCTGTAGCCTGCATGGTGAGCAATCTGCATGGTGACTACTGTGCTATGCAATATCTGCTTGGTAGGTATACAGTGAAGTGTTGTGCTGGTCCGGTGCCCAGTAAAAGGTCAACTTGCCGTCCACGACGGCCACGTCAAAAGGGTTCATGGTCATCCTCGTGCCCTGCTCGCTCTGGAGGGTGACGGGGACCTCGTGGACGGGCCGCATGGTGGCGACGTCGACGAGGGCGAGGCCGCCCAGGCGGTACTCGCCCTCGCCGAGGTTGCTCACGCCCGAGCACAGGGCGCTCGTCTCGGTGAGGAGCTTGCAGTCCTGGTAGTCGACGAAGTGGCTCGGGTTGTCGACCCGCGCGACGTTGTCCCCGCTGCTCTGCGTGGTGCACCGGTCCATGAGGGGAAAGGAGTACGACGTCCGGGAGCCCCAGTTCATGCCCGCGATCCGGCCGGGTCCGCGATTGCGATTGGTAGCGGGGGGAGCGACGAGGGTGCCGACGTGGTCCGAGGGGAAGTGGAGCAGGGGCCGGAGGGCGAAGTCGGCGAGGGAGAGGGAGTAGATGGTGGCCGTGGTTTCGGGCCTGGAGCCGGAGAGGGCGAGGAAGACGTGCGTGGCGTTGGAATCGAGGCCGCCGTTGTGAGGTTCCGGCTGGTCCGGGGAGGAAGGGGAGGGCGAGGTCAGGGAGAGGGTGGCGAGGAGGGCGCCGGCGGGGAGGGAGAAGAGCAGCATGGCGGGGCCCGTGGCCTCGGGGTCCTTGGGCGTGGAGCTGATGATGAGGTGGGAGCCGTCGGCGGTCACCACCATGCCCTCGGGTTCCTGGGTGTCGGCTTGCAAGGGCGTGGTCGAGATGAGGGATAAGGGGGTGGCGCGGGTGAGCCGGCGGAAGAGGGCGGCGATGTCCTCGCCGTCGGTGCCCAGGTGGGGTGCATGGTTGCGCAGCGGGAAGGGGGACTCGGGCGCGTGTATCGTCAGCTCGGCCGTGGCAGTGTCGTCGGGGCAGGGTTTTGTGTGGGCGCGGGTGGTGGCGGGGGACAGTGGCGCGGGGATGGCGCCGGTTGCTGTCCAACCCGTCGTCGCTGCTGTGAAGAGGAGAGCGAAAGCGAGGGTGGTGACCGTGAAGAGTGTAAGCATGACAATGAGACGGGCGCGGGGTGGTGGCCCAATGGGGGGTTTCTGAGGGGGGGGCATCGTATGATGATGATGTGGTGATGGGTTCCTCGAGAATGTTTTCCTTTGCGAGCTGGACGTGAAGGGCATTTGATCGCCTAGCGATGCGAATGGTGAGAGTGCGATTCCTGTGAGTGAGCTCTTTAACGTTGTTTGTGATGGTGAAGAGGTGAGTATTGGAGATTGCGGCGGCTTTTCCCCACCATCCACGTCGTTGCGCCATTACCGTATTCAATCATTGGGTCCCTGAGTATTCACTGGCTATGGCTAGTAGAAAGTCAAAACAAACATCTAGAATGAGGGTTGTCAATCCAGGATTAGATTAGTGGGTTTCTTTCTCTCTTTCTCCCCTTCCAATTATCCACCTCTCAATTAACACCACGCTGCTCGTTTCGTCTTTTCGTCTTTTCGTCTCATGTCTTGAATGTTCTACCTGTCTTTCCCCCGGTTCTTGACGAACCACTTCTTAGCGTAGCGGGCGGCGTCCTTGACGGCAAACAGCTTGCAGTCGGCGTCGCCCACCTTGCCGTCGAGAACCTTGCATTCCTTCGCGAAGTCTTCGCCAAGGGCGCCAAAGTCGTCGCTATCCAGATCGACGGTGTCGACTGTTTCCCAGACGGGCTTACCAGAGACCTGAACGCGGAAAGACTGCTTGACCAAGGGGGGTTTGGGGACGCGGTACTCGGCGAGGTGAAAGACTGAGCACTTGTCGAAGCCGACGCCGAGGAGCAGCACGCGGGCCCCGAGTCGCTCGAGGGCGCCGAGGGGGGACTCATCACCGAGTAAGCTGTCGAGAGGGTGGGCGCGGAGGAGAGCCTCGGCCATGGGACCGATGGCGGCAAACGACGTCTGGGGATGGCTGCTCCTTTGAGCACCGGGCCATGTGCGCACGGTCTCGGCGATCTGGCCCATGCCGCGCGAGGCTGTCGTCTCGGCGTTGTATGCCAGCATGGTGTCCTGGATGGGGACGAGCCATGAAGGCGGAACGGGAGGCGCACTCCACTCTATGGGCGGCGAAAGGTGCGCCGTCTGCGTCGGCACCACGAGCGTACCCCGGGGGCCGAGGATGGACAGGAGGACCCTGACGACGGCTTCGGCACCGCCGTTGACGTAGCCCAATTGACTGAGCGACGAGTGCACCAGTACTGTGTCCCGCTCCTTGAGACCCAGCTCCCGGATCTCCGCCTCCAGCGTGTCCATTGTGCAGAGAGGACCTTTGGGGAATGATGATTTTGCTCTCGACATGGTTGTTGGTGCAACTTTGGTCAATTGGCGAATGGGTATATTCCAACTTTGCCCCTCGTGAGGGGTAAATGCCGAGTTGCTGTGAGTGGGATTGAGAGACGAATAGTTCTAGGCATGGGCCGAATGGTAAAAAAAAAAAGAGTTGGAGTGAGAGGGAGGGTTTTATGTAAAAGCGAAGAAGAGGAAGAAATGGGGACTTTCGGTGTAGGGCTGAGGCTGGGATCAGAGGAGAGTTGGAAGGCTTCCAACCCAATTCTAGTTCCGTTGCGGCGAGTTCAGGGGACTTTGTGTTGCAGTGGTGCAGCGTGTGTTGCAGCGTTGCAGCGCTACAGTGTTGCACTTTCAAGGGTTCCTTGCAACGGGGCGGGCGGTTATTTCGGCGCCTCTCCCCCGCATGCTTTCTCCCCGGCGGGGCGGACAGCGGTCAGGTCGTTGTTGTTCGGAGGCGAGGGGGGTGCGGGTGTTGGCGGGTTTTGTTCATCGTGGTGGTGCGGCGGGACGGCGCTCCGGGGGGCGGAACAGCCAGGGAATAGCCTGCTACCCAGTAGCGCCTAGGGTACGGAGTAGTATGGTAATTATGGTATGGGTAGCAATCCGTGACTGTCGTGTGTCGAGTCCTCCATTGAAACAGAAGGTTTTTGGGTTGATACAAAACCAATGGATGCTGCCCGTCTCGCACCTGGTACTTTGCCCTGCGCATCTAGGGCCCTAATGCACAGGTACCTGAAGCCTAGGTAATAGTACTGTCCGAACTGCCATCAGGACTGCTATTAAGGCTTGTGCGGGAGAATACGTACCGCTAGCTGTCTTTGTCGGTTGCGAGGATTGTCATGAGCCTACGGAGCATACGTTCTGCTCGAAGCTACTCTCGATGGCTATCTATGAGGACTGATGGAAAAGAGAGTGTGAGTTCTGCCTGAGGCTACTCTCGTCGGCTGCGGGAGCTGTCGGGAGGGCAGTTACGATGGCTGCTGCGATGGTTGCTACGGCTCCTTCCTCTTTGTACTTCCTCGAGGCAAGAGCCACGGCAAACGAGGAAAGAGGCTCGCTTGCGAAGTCACTTGTACCAGAATTACGTTAGCCAATTGCTCCTCGCGCTCACTAATAGTGATAAGGGATTATCTAACCAACTGCTCCTCATCGTTGCTTCACGTGATAGGAAAATGTTATATAAAAACTACCTTACGAAAAGTAAATCTAGAAGCTACTCTCGAGCTCCTGCATATTACACCCACGAAGCCGCTACGTAACTTTACTACGTTATCGTAAGATGGACGTTCACATGCCGAACTTCCAACATCACGGGCTATATGCGGTGAATCCCCCATCCTGCTCGGCCTCCGCGTAGCTTTTTGGTCCATCATTAAACCATGGGTCGACCTGCCGTTTGAAGCTCATCATCGGCGATGGCATCCCATGATTGAAATACGAGACTGCAGCAGTGGACATGATGCACATCGCTATGGGGATAGGAGTAAATGGTATGTTGAATTGTCATTATGGTAAGGTACGCATCCAAAGGGCATATATAATGTTGCTTAATGTGAGGCTTGTGAGTTGGCGTAGCACATAGCCTTATACTAAAGTACATAGTGATCTCCCATACCTCCGTTACGCGCGAGCCTACTGTTCTCCCTCTTCAGCCAGTACCGCAGTCCCAACGAAGCGGTAGTGCACACCACCAACGCAGCAGTCAGGGAGATGCACCCAGTACGGTACAGCCTATATCGGGTCGAAAGTTTTAATGTTAACGTCCGCAACATTCAACGAGCAAGGATGGGAAATGGGAGAAAACGTACGGGGCGTCGGAGGAGGGGTATAGGTACGCGCTGCTAATGTTGGTGGCGTTGCTGATGGCCGTGGCGAGGGCGATGGTGACGGCGCGCTTGGCCTTGGGCCGGGGGATGGTGGACGAGACCCAGGAGAGGACGAGTTGGAAGACGGAAAAGGACCCGACGGCCTGGAGGAACATGGCCTACAACAACGACAAGTAAGGATGCCCACCGTCAGAAAAAGAGTTCTCGGATACCAAACTGGGGGGTCCTCAGGCATGGTCAGAGGCGTTGAAAATGGTGAAGACTTACAAAGTATCTCGCTCCGAGGTTGTGCGTGGCCGTGGAGAGGATCTGACCGACGATGGAGATGCAGCAGCCCGTGACGATGTGGAAGCAGCGCTCGCCGGTCCGGCCGCTGTGCCACGAGTTAAGGATGGCGTAGATGCACGAGGCAAAGTACGGCGGCGCGGTGAGGAGGAGCGTCTCCACGCGGGAGTACCCAAGGGTCTGGACGATGGAAGGGAAGAAGTCTGCTTCTTGGTTAGATCTGCCTGTTCCATTTCGTCCATCTCGTCCTTCTCCCCCTCTCCCCTGTTTCTTTCCATTTTCTTCCCTTTTCTTCCCTTTTTTTTTGTTTTTTTTGCCTTGTCTGCCTGTGATGGGTGAAAAGGGGTGGGAGTGACGTACAGGTGAAGCTCATGCTCATGACAGCGCCTGTCTGGATGAGAACCAGAAGCCACGACTTGGGATCGGCGAGCGACTGCCTCAGCCCCGAGAATACCGAATCCTCAACCTCGTCCCCCTCGCCGTCATACTCACGCGCGAGGCGCCACTGGGCCAAGGCCGACTCGGCATCGCTCAGCCAGCCCGTGTTGGCCGGGTAATTGGGCAGCAGGAGGTAGGCGGGGAAGCCGACGACGATGGTGAGGGCGCCCTCGAGGAGGAAGATCCATCTCTGTCGTTTCGGTCAGCCAGGGGGAAGGTTCTCCTCGTAAATGTACCTCGTTCGTTTCCGCTTCTTCTTCTTTCTCGGGGAGGGTTCTGGAGATTGACGCACCCACGCTTCGTACCCTCCGAGCCCGTCCATGCCGGAGACTATGCCCGCGGCCAGCAGTCCGCCAAAAGCGGACGCCAGGGTGTACCCCAGGTAGAATATCGCGATGCGGGAGGGCAGCTCGGCCTTTGTGTACCAGGACGAGAGTAGGAAGATACAGCCGGGGAAATAAGGGGCCTCGGTGGCGCCGGTGAAGAAGCGGGCTGTGGCCAGGCCGGCGAAGCTTCTGGTAAAACCGGTCGACCCAGAAACCTGGCACTTGTCAGTTGGATGTCTGGATGATGAGATGCGGTGAAGTGCTTACTGCTCCCCAGATTATGACCACGGTGGGCAGGTAGATGCGGGGTTTGAGGATGGAGAGGAGCATGTTGGAAGGGACCATCATGGTGATATAGCCAGCTGCAGCAACATCAGAAATTAGAAACCCTCTCTTTCTGCGAAAAGGTGCAAGCGGCCGAAAAGCAAGGACCGGGGCGGGGACTTGTCTCACCCCAAACCATCATGACGGCCGTCTGGTACTGCTGGTCGTTGAGCCCCAGCGTCTCCTCGAGCCCGCCGAGACGCGCGTTGGCGATGGCGTTGCGGTCGAGGATGTTGAGCAGGAAGAGGAGGACGAGGATGGGCAGGGTGCGCAGGTCGAGGCGGCGCACGAGGGACTTTTCCATGGCGGCCAGGTCGGCGGCGCTGTAGGGGCGGAGGATGTCGGGCATGTGCTCGTCCCGGACGGCCTCGGCGTCTTCGAGGCCGGCCGCCGAGGGTTTGTCGTCGGGGAGTGCCATTGTTTTTTTCGTTTCCGTTTTTCGTAAGGGGCGTTTTGGTTAACGCTGTCTAGGTATATTTTCAAGGACGCATCGAGGTGCCTCGGCGACCAATGCTACGGGAATAGATGGGGAAGTCTTGTGGTAATGTCGGATTAGTGATGGGGAGACAAACTTCTCGCATGGAAGCACTCGGGAAAGTAGCATCGTGGAGGTATTCATTACCCTTTTATTCATTTACCCCAAATTCTCTAGACACGAGTCCTGTCTAGAACAAGACGGTCCAAGTCCAGCCCAACCCAGTCCCAAGCCAGGGGCGCTCACCCACTTCCCCATACCCCAACATTTCTCCCCGCGCGGTAAGGCATCCTCGCCCCTCCCCTCTTCCCCGGGTATTCGAGTAATGATATCGATGTTTTAGCATGTACTACCGGAACAGACTATGACCTAATATGCCCCCCTCCGTTAGCAATCCGCACGCCGTGACTCGCCGCCGCTATCGAATTCGATAGGCATTGTGCCCGGTGGACGGTGGGGTGGTGAGGAGAAGAAGGGGTGTGGAGTCGGAGCTTCGCCGTGCTTGGGGAGGGGTCCATCGGCGTATTCGGCGAAGTGATTGTCGGCACAAAAGGGAGGGGGGGGCCTTGAAAAAAGCTATCCCTCCCCCTGCTTAACAATTTTTTCTTCCTCCGAGCGTGTTTGGCGTTTTTGACAGTGCGGTGCGGGGGTTGATGATGTAGTGTACTCCGTACGGGCCGCGGACACGATGCCGGATATATACGTGGGTAAAATGGGCAGGGGCCGGATAAAGACAGGACAAAGAATACATAAAAAAATATCCAAGAAATACCTAACAAATACCCAAAATAAGGCCTTGTTCATTAATCATCACTCAGACGTTTCTTCCATCTCAAAAGAGAATCGATCTCCCCCCCCCTCTCTCTCTATTCACTCTCCCCGAAGCGAAATTTTTCTTTCTTATACAGGCAAACAGGTACCGCGTGCAACCATGTCGTGGTCGAACAAGGACAACCGGGCCATCAAGATCGTGGACGCGGCGGCGGCGGGGGGCTACGCCGTGCCGGCCATGTGCTGCTACAACCTCGAGGGCATCCTGGCCTCGGTGCGGGCGGCCGAGGCCAAGCGCTCGCCCGTCATCGTGCAGCTCTTCCCCTGGGCCATCGAGTTCGCCGACGGCCTGCTCGTGCACGCGGCCAAGGAAGCCGCGGATAAAGCCTCGGTCCCCGTGGCGGTGCACATGGATCACGCGCAGTCGCCCGAGATTATACGGCGCGCGGCCGACTTGGGCGGGTTTGATGGTATCATGGTGGACATGAGTCACTACGAGAAGGAGGAGAACATGGCCAAGACTAAGGAGTTGGTCGAGTATCTGCACGAGAGGGGCATCATCGCCGAGGCCGAGCCGGGCAGGATCAACGGCGGCGAGGACGGCGTGCAGGACACGGGCGACCTGGAAGGCATACTGACGACGCCCGAGCAGGCGGGCGAGTTCATGGACCTGGGCATAGACTGGCTCGCGCCGGCCTTCGGAAACGTCCACGGAAACTACGGGCCCAAGGGTCCGCAGCTGGACCTGGATAGGCTGGGCGGGGTGCACGAGGCGACGAGGAAGAGGGGGGTCCAGCTCGTCCTGCACGGCGCCGCGGCCGCCAACTTCAAGGGCGAGCTGTTCGAGGCCGTCATGGCGCGGGGGGTGGCCAAGTGCAACATCAACGACGGGATGAACGACCCGTTTGTGAGGGTCATGGAGGAGAAGGCGGGCAAGGTGCCGCTTACGACGTTGTTGGAGGAGGCGACGGATGCTATGCAGGGGGCTATTGAGCGGTACATGGACTGGATGCGGTCTTCGGGCAAGGCGCCGTGATGATGTTTGCGTGTGGACTTTTGGATAAAAGGGGTGGGGATGGCCAGTCGAGGAAGAGAAGAGTAAAATTTGTACTGCTTGTTGTTTTACTTGAGCTGATGGCTGTTGAATTGTGATTGCTTCGTGACATGACATCGATGACCAATCCTGAATACGTCTATATATGATGAATGTTGCAACTCCATGCATCCACGGGTGAGAGTCAGAGTCTGGTATGAGTAATGGTAGTTGGCTTATAAAATTGGGGTCAGTCTGAAGAGAGATGGTACACGGTAGTAAACGGGCAGCACACGGCAGCAGAAGGTAGCACACGTTCACCAATGTATTCAGCATCTACGATGAAGCCAAAGTCGCCTTGAAATCCCGCACAATGTCATCAAACGACCCGTCCCTCTCGAACCCCAGCCCCAGCCCCTTGGTGTTATCAAACGTCGTCGGCCACGAGTACAGGATGGCCTTGAGCGCCTCGTTGTCCTCCTCACTCAGGTACGCCAGCTTGTCCTCGCCGCCGACCCTGGCCAGCGAGTCCCGCATGTCCTGCACGCTGACGCCGATGCCGGGGAGGTTGACCACGCGGTCGTGCGCCGGGAGGGCGTCGCGCTTGAGGTCCAGCGCCCGCAGCAGGTTCCGCACCAGCACGCGCGGCGACGTCAGCCAGTGCCGGAACGACCTGTCCTTGAGCGGGAGCACGCAGGGCAGCCCCTGCATCGGCTCGCGGATCATGCCCGACAGGAACGACGAGGCCGCGGCCGTGGGCTTGCCGGGCCGCACGGAGACGGTGGGAAGGCGGAAGATGAAGCCGTCGAGGAACCCGCGGCGGGTGTACTCGTTGACGAGCATCTCGCACATCATCTTCTCGCAGCCGTAGGCGCTCTCGGGCGTGGGCCGGACTGACTCGGTGACGGGCGAGGGCACGATGCCGCCGTAGACGGCCTGGCTCGACGTGTAGATTACTCTGATGCCGGGCTTGACGGCGCGGAGGGTGTCGAGGACGGCTCTGGTGGCGTCAAAGTTGACCCTCATCCCTGAACAATATCAGCAAACGAACATACTACTCAAACACGAGACCAATAGAGAGTGGTAAAAACAATATGGCAGCTCAAAAAAAAAGGAGGGGTTACCTAGTTCAAAGTCGGCCTCGGCCCCGGCAGACATGATGCCGTGGAAGACAAAGACGGCGTCGAGCCCCTCGTCCACCACCTTGGCCGCCTCGGTCAGCAGATCGGCCTTGACCGATTTTGCCTGCTGCGGCCACTTGACGTTCTCGGGCACGGGGGGCTCGACAATGTCCGTGAGAACGACGCTGTACCTCCCCTGGTCGTCGTCGAGGAGGGCCTTGGCGAGGAGCTGGCCTACGAAGCCAGCCGCGCCGGTGATGAGTATTCTCATGGTGGTGAAGTAAACCAAATAGAAAAAAAAAACAAATACTGTATACTTTTTGCAGCTGAAGATAATTGCCTGGCCTTGCAGTACTCGTAGCTTACAACTCAAAGCTTCAGAGCAAGTGTTTTATGGTATGTATGTACTCTGAAGCCCTTTTTGACTATTACGTCTCCGGAACCGGAACCGGAAGCATAAAAACTACAAAACCGTACAAGAGCTACTACGTACGTAACTTACGGAGCAGCTGGAAATGTGACCCTTCGGAAATAGCGTCCTTGCATCGAAGCCATGTGCGGATAAGAGAGAGAGTGTGTGCGTGAGGGAGAAAAGCGGAGACGGCAAAGTCGCCGTGCGGAGGTTGGTGGGCAGATGAGTTTCGGCTAGTTGGCCGACGTCGACGATCGGCGGCACCAAGAGCACGTTTTCTTCTTGCCTGGAGGTCCCACCTCGGTCGTATGGGGAAATACACGCCGAAGGCATCTCATCTATCGTAATTGGCGAAAGCGGTCCGTAAAAACAGTCGGCGAGAAGTGGTCGGTTTCGGTGGTGTTGGCCGAGGCAGTAATGTTGCTGCGTGCTCATGCTGAGAACGATATGGATGAATTATATTTTTTGTCAAAGGACAGTACTCCTAAGAGATTGCCAGTTGTCGTTTTCATTCTTAATTGCTGGTGCTGGTGTTGACTTGTTAATATCATCACTCATAGCTAGGCTCACTCACCGTCGTCATGAAGGATGCAGAGGACAACCTCATCACGGCCGAGCAGGTCCGGCAGCACTCCACCGCCCAAGACTGCTGGCTCATCATAAACAACACCGTCTGGGACATGACGGCCTTTGCGCCGCAACACCCCGGCGGGCCCGGAAGTACGCTATTGCTCCTCCTAGAAGCACACGCACGCATGAATGGAAAATCCGGAGATCACTTACTGACCTCTAATAGTTATCCTCAAGTACGCAGGCCGCGACGCGAGTAAAGTGTACAACAGTATCCACGCTCCGGACCTCGTCGAGACGGAACTAAGCAACGATGCCGGAAAACGCATCGGCGCACTGGACACCAGCACCACCAACGGCACCCCGCCAACCTCGGACGTCCTTGTGACCCCCGACGGCCCTACGGTGCCCTCAAAACAGCCAGAACTACCAGAAAGGAGACCGCTGCAGAGCATCCTCAGCACGCACGATTTCGAAGAAGCGGCATCCTCACATCTTTCCAAAAAGGCATGGGCATTCTTCTCCTCCGCCGCGACGGACTGCGTGACGCACCGCGCCAACATCGACTTCTTCCAGCGCATATGGCTACGGCCGCGCATCATGCGGGACGTCCGGAGCATAGAAACCGGGACGAGGATGCTGGGTCGTGAGGTGTCGTTCCCGCTCTTCGTCAGCCCGACGGCCATGGCAAAATTTGCGCACCCGGACGGCGAGCTGGTGATTGCCAAGACGGCAGCGAGAGCCGGTGTTGCGCAAATTGTACGTTATTTCCCTCTTTCTCCTTATCCCATCTCCTTTTGTTCTTTGTTCTTTGGACCATCACCTCCGTATTAACAACAACGATGTGACAGATATCTACAAATGCGTCATATCCCCTGGCTGATATTACCGCCGTTGCTCCGGGTCACCCCTTTTTCTTGCAGCTTTATGTCAACAAGAACCGCTCCGCCTCTGAGAAACTACTCGCCGGCGCCGAGGCTGCCGGGTGTAAAGGTGTCTTCGTGACTGTTGACCAACCCACGCCCGGTAAGCGCGAAGCCGACGAGCGCGTAAAAGTAGACGACGCAGCGCTACTGACGCCCACGCCCAACGGGGGCGCCACAGCGCGCAACGATGCTCGAGGCAGCGGCATAGGTAGGACCATGGCGGGTTTCATAGACGCGGGGCTGAGCTGGGAAGATGTAGCTTGGCTGCGGCGCTCAACCAAAATGCCTGTCGTGTTGAAGGGTGTGCAGACAGCCGAGGACGCGCTTCTGGCTGTCGAGCACGGCGTTGACGGGCTGCTAATCGGGAACCATGGCGGGAGGAGCCTGGACACGGCGACGCCGGCGGTCATGGTGCTGCTCGAGTTGAGGAGGAAATGTCCCGAGGTGTTTGACAGGTGCGAGGTGTTTCTCGACGGCGGGGTCAGGCGAGGGACAGATGTGTTCAAAGCTTTGTGTCTAGGGGCCAAGGCTGTGGGCATGGGGAGGCATTTCATGTACGCTGCCAGCTATGGTGAGGAAGGTGTCGAGCATCTGATTGAGCGTGAGTGGTTTCCGCCCCCGCCCCCCCATTTCTCCTTTTGACCGAATGCTGACAGATGTAGTGATGAGGGAAGAGTTCGAGACGACGATGCGCATGATGGGATGTACTGACATATCGCAGCTGCATCCTGGGTTGCTGAACCTGTACGATATTGACCACTGGTTTAAAGATGGGCCGATATCAGTTGAGCTGCGGCCGAAGCTGTAACTCCATCCCGCAATAACCTGTAGAGCATCATATAGATTCGCGTTAATGAGGCCCGTATATAGATGACAAGAGGAAGAAGAGCGCATGTAAGCGAGATGAAGCACGAATATAGAAATCAATAAGTACCTCGACACACATTAGACGTCCTTTTCAGGATATAAATCCCGACTGGTAGGAATCTCCGGGGTGGGCGTATGACAACCATGTCTCCTTACTCCAAGGCCCCCATACTCTAACCCACCCTCGTGCGCTAACGATACCCTTGGCGTTACTGATCAATAATGATCAATGGATCACCAGTAGCGATTCATTCTCAAATAATTGACCTTGAACATTAATTCTTTTCTCTTCCAAAAGTCACTTTTGCTTACCGTCGTGCGCCATTATTCTTCCATTGACTTTAGTAGCGCAGCATGATGCACACCACACCACCATATAAGGCTCACTCACCTCCGCGCCACATGTCGAACACGCAGTCGTCCCCCGCAGCTTCAGTCGCCAGACAGAATCCGCCGCCGGACTCTACTCACGGCAGCGTCAGCCAAACCCTCCGGAATCGGCCCAGAGCACCGAGAATCCGCGCTTGTGAGATACCCTTTCTGCCCTATCCGGAGTGATATCATTTTGCCATACTAGGACGAGAATAAACACATCTGCGTACCTTTATAAAACCAGAACATGTATATGCCAGGAAGCAAGAGACAATGTAGCTGACATGTAGTCAAAGGTATAGAATGCAAACGGCACAAGATCCGATGCGAGGTGAGGCGTGGCTCCGAGGCGTGCGAGCGGTGTTTGAGAAACGGCAACGAATGCCTCCTCCCCGAGTCGGCGCAAAAGGCCATGGAGAATGACGTTGCGTGAGTTTCGTTTATCTTCCCTTACTTGCCACCAAAACAAAAGGGCTAATTCGAGGATAGATGGAAGGCCGAGGCAACTGCTCAAATCAGCCAGCTCCAAGCCGCGGTAAAGACGCTGCTTGAAAGGCAGAGACTGCCAGATCTCTTCACCTTTGACACCAGCAACAGCAAGACAATGACAGCCAGCCCGGCGGAGTCCACCTCGGAATCCATCATTGCCCCCATTGACCCGAGAGATGACCAACCAGAAGAGCAGCGTTCGCACGAAGAGGGAGGCCCGGGGCTGGTTCAGGCGCCCATGTCCAACCTCTACGAGCTCACCAAGGCAGCCTCGACACCTCACAAGCTTCCCCGGCCGTCAAGGTCGGATGGCTTTCCGGGAGGAGACCTCATATCCCGAGGTATCGTGCCGGAGCCCCTGGCCCAGCAACTCCTAACCCTCTGGCTCACCAGACATAATCGCCTCCTCTTCGACGGCGCCATGTTCCCCCACACCACCCTCACCTCCGTTCGCCGCTCCTCGCCGCTCCTCTCCGCCGCCGTCCTCACCATCGCAGCCTTACACACTCCGAACCAACCCTCCGTCCTTCAACGCTGCTATGACGCCTTTGTAGCCCTTATCGGTGCCTCCAGCCTATCTCGCAACCACAGTCTTGATGACGTCCGTGCCCTCTGCGTCGCCGCCTTCTTCCTCCCCAACTTGAGCTGGCGCCTGTCCGGCCAAGCCACCCGCCTCGCCGCGGAAATGAACCTCCACCAGTCGTTTCAGAAACTCGTCATCGGCGGCGATGCGCGCCACGCCGAGCGTGCACGCGTCTGGCTCGTGCTATTCGTCTGCGACCGCCAGCTAAGCATCGCCTACGGCCGCCCCTCATCATTCAGCCATGATGACGACGCCGTGCGCGCGGTGGAACGCTTCGCCGAGCCGGGGGGTCGCCCATCGTACGTCCCCGGTGATGTGCGCATCGCATCGCACACTGCCCTCTTTCGCATATTGTCCGAGGCGTACCGTGACTACGGCAATGATGCAAGCCAGCTCGTGGCGGAAGACGAGCTGGGGCTCAAGCTGCGTGCATTCAACATCGCCCTAGATCAGTGGCGTCTAACCTGGCAGAGCCGGTGCCTCGACGCCCCCGGAATCGGAGCGTACCCCTCGCAGTCTATTGTGCTTTACTATCACTTCGCACGCTTCCAACTCAACGCCCTTGCTTTCCGCGGCTTGCGCTGGCCGAGCAGCGACGTTTTGGGTTCAAACCGGCGCGAGGCAGCCGTCGCGGCCGTCTCTGCTGCCATGAGCACGCTTGTGCACGTAGCCGGGGAACCGGACATTCGGTCTGCGCTATGCAGCCTCCCCCTCTTCACGCACACCATGGTTGCATTTTGCGCAACCTTTCTGCTCAAGATGGCAGTCGTGTGGGCAAGGGGTGGTGATGCGCTATCAAGAGCCCTGGGTCTAGGGTTTAATGTAGGCGAGGTGGTGTCGTTGGCAGGCAGATCTGCAGACGTGCTGGAGGAGGTGGCGGAACGTGTGAGCGAGAAGCATGTCGTCAGGCTTATCGTTGCGGGGATCAGGGAGCTGCTGCAGCGAGTGGGCAGCGGTGATAGGGGTGAAGAGGGGGATGATTCCCTCCGGGAGGGTTTGCAGGTAAGAGGGTGTAGTGGTGGTGTGGCGGCCGTGGAGGACTTTGCGACGCAGCAGGTTGGGGGAGCAGCGCGGGACATGGTGTACAATATGGACGTGGATAGCCTGGCTGCGCTGCTGGAGTATGGGACAGACGAGACGTTTCTGGGCGCGGGGGGTGGCGAGTTTGACTGGTCCGGGCTGGGATGACGACGCCCTACCTACTATGTAGATGTATATTCTCTAGTGTTGTTCAAGAATTCTGGAGTTTGTTTGAGAGGCTGTTTCGGGGCGGTTATGCACGCGTAAGATATCCACGGATTGTCTTCTGGAGACAGCTTCTTTCGCCCACTGCGAGGGCTGTTACGAGGGCTGTGGCTCCTACCCTCATCTTCAACTGCACCTCCCTTGGCTCCTGCACTTACCAGTTAATTTCACTAGTTGTAATTAGATATGGCAGTCTCGCCGGAGGTGCCTGCCGTGGCATTTTTGCATTTATCTCGTGAGTAGGTCGCTCTTCCCTCCGCATGACTCTACTACTTGCCTCTACTTGCATAAAGGAAGGTGGCAACCTTGGTACAAACAGGAAAGAGGACGAATGACGTCGTAAGTTCCGATGAAGCACTGTCAGTCAAAATTAAGTACTGCTCATGTAGTATCTCTTAGTCGTACTCTCGTCTTGCTGAATAAGGTGATATAATGTCCCCTAACCTATCATAAAGGACATCTTGTCTCTGGCCTGGGTCCTTGATGGGACATGTTATGAGAACAAACCGTGGATATGAAAGCACGCATCATTTGCCCATGCCATCCTGCTCCTTCACCCGCGTCAGCAGTCTCCCTGTTCCCAAAGCAGCCTTGATGTTGTCGATGACCAAAAGCTCCATTTCGCGCTAACAATCACCACGTCAGTCAACTTCTTCACATCTCGGTGCACATGTGCGTGCATAAGTGTATGTCTTTGCACTTACTCTCGTCTCCATGGTCATGGTTCCAATGTGCGGCAAGAGAAACACCCTCTCGTTAGCCACCAGCCCCGGATGGACCTCGGGCTCATTCTCATAGACGTCCAGCCCAACGCTCCACACCCTGTCCCCGTCGTTGAGCGCTTCAACCAGCGCCTCCTCATCTATCAGCTTTCCCCTAGCCGTGTTGACAATCGTGACTCCTCTCTTCATCATCCCCAGTTCCCTCCTACCAATTATTCTCTCTGTCGCTGCTGTCAAGCTCAGGTTCAGACTCAGTACGTCGCTCGTGGACAGCAACGTCTCGAAATCCACATACGAGGCTGCGGTCCCAGCTACCTCTTCAAGATCTGGCGGGAGACGGCTACGGTTGTGGTACTGAACGCTCATGCCAAAGGCGCGGGCCTTGGCGGCGAGATTGCGCCCGATGCTACCCATGCCGAGGATGCCGAGGGTTTTGCCCTTGGGGTCGTGGGCCATGGGGAGGCTGACCTGGCCCCATTTTGCTTGGCGGAGGGCTGTCATACCCACGTTTGCTTGCCGGAGGGCGCCTAGCATGAGGAATATGGCTGTGTCGGCGGTGGCGTCATCGACAGCTTTGGGCGTGTTGGCGACTTGGATGCCTATCTTGTGATGAGCTTCGAGGACCGCTGTCTCAAATTCCACTCTTCTTGGCTCTTACCCCTCTTTGTCGCTGCGGCGACGTCGATGTTGTCATAGCCAGCTCCGTTGTGGGAGATGTATAGTACAGACTTGGGAAGGTGGCTAATCAACTCTTCGTCAAACGGACCGGTTATCTGGTCATCTCAGACAGCCATCCTCAAGCATGTTCTACGCCCCGGGACGCCTCCCTACCTTAACGGAGTCGTTGCTCCTGGAAATAGCTACGACATCGTCAAACTCTCCCGCGTCACATTTGGCAACAAATTGCCTTCGATCACCGTCCGGAAACTCCTAAGTTGGGGTGCCATTAGTGATTATTCTATAAACACGTGTCAGTGGTGTGATTACCTTCAGCGCGGATACGCCTGCATGATTTCTCAGGTCCTCCCATTCCTTTCTCACGAAATGCAAACCGCCGATGAGCAGCACGGTGTTGTTTTGCGCCATGATGAGGCCGATCAAAGACAGGTAAGTTATCAAGTCTTCAATTCTATCCCGGTACTGCGTAATCAAAAGGGGTAGAGTCTCAAGGCAGATGCCTCTTCTTTTATTTGCAGCATCATACTGAGTACAGGCATAATAAATATATGGTCACGTGTTGGCAAGGAAATACCCCAATTACCGAGCTGTCGCTCAGGGCTTTACCGGTACTACATCTCCAACTGCGCCGTCATCTTGCAGGGTTTCCACGCGGGGTTCCGGCCACTTCCCCGCAACATCCGGCATCTTGTCCGTTTTTATTTCGGTTCGGCTCGGCAGGTCGCCCTGTTTCTCGAATATCGGAGTTAGGCATCTATCAACGCAAGTGACTCCTTGGGCACGCTCACAACTCACACTGAAAATACATCACTGCAGGACGGCAAAAGCTCCAGACTCAAGATGTTCTTTCCGAGCGTCGAGTCTCAAGGAACCCGAGCATGCATATTGTTGCGTCTGCGAACCCCCCCCAGAAAGAGTGCCTAGTTCAGAACTTCAAAATTGCTCAGGAATAATGTGAGTACAGGACCACGTCTGCTACAATATCTCGAAATAAACGTGCGAATAAAATACATATGGACAATGGGAAAGTTCGCCACATATCCCGCGCAACGGAATACTCATTCTGTCCCCTCAAATATCCAGGCCACTCAGAGACAATGCCTCCCCCCCAAATTACCAGATTTGGCGCATGCAGCCAAGGTGACCCCAACTCACAAATCGCCCGCCCGCTCAAACCCAAAGCTCCAAGTCCTCTTAAACGCCGCATCCTTCCCACTCGACCCCCTCACCCCCACGTGCTGCAAAACGCTCGGCACGAGCGCCCACTGCGCCAGCCCCGTCTCCGCGGCCATCCTGCTGATGCAGCTGTCGACGGGCTCCAGCGCGCCGTCGGGCCTGCGCAGCTCTGCTTCTACCGTGGGCAGGTGCCGGGCCGGGAATAGGAGGCCCTGGCCGCAGCAGCCGTAGCGCGGCATCTCGGTCAGCCCTGGGCGGAGGGGCTGCGTGGCCTGGCGGCCTGCGAGGAAGTATAGCGCTGTGAAGGCGAGGAGCCACGTCGCTAGGCGGACGGACAGCGCGCGGGGAAGGCTCGCGCGCGGGGTAACGGTGGTGGCGGTGCTACTCTCGTGGTGGTGGAAGTGCTTTTTTGTGGCGGCGCCGCCGCCGTTGCTGCTGCTCCCGGCCATGAGGGGGGCAACGATTTGGCGGCAGAGCATGACGGCAAGTACAACGGACGACCAGACCAAGACTATGTAGACGACGTACGTGGGGTACTCCTCCGTGTTCCAACCGAGGTATATCTCGGTGTGGAACAGCCGGATAAACAACCAGTCGCCGCGCGGGCTTGCCTTCTCGAGCTCGCGGATCGCGGAGGCGAGCTTGCGGTGCCAGTCCCGCGAGGCCACGACGTCGTCCTCGACGAGCAGGAAGTAGTCGGCCCCTCGCTCGCGGCAGGCGGATACCAGTGCGGCGTTGTCGGCCCGGGCGCGGATGTTGCGGGGGGCGTCGGGGGCGTACGCCGTGGGGATGCGCCGATAGGGACTTCTTCTCGTCTTCGTCTTCGTCTTCGTCTTCGTAGCTGTTCTCGTCGTCATCGTTGATGTGGTGGTGGACCCTGCCCCGTACGTGAGGACGGCGTCGGGGATCGTCTCGAGCCAGCGCGTGCCGTAAAAGGGGTTCTCGGCGGGGTCCGCGTCGACGAGGAGGACGATGAGGGTGATGCCGCGCCTCTGCTCCTCGGTCAGGCTGTCCGCCAGCGAGCCGACGGCGGTGCTCAGGAAGTTTTCCCTGTCGCGCCTGATGGTGGGGATGCCGATGCAGATCCGGGGGTCGTCCATGGCGGTATCGTTCTCATCATCATCGCCATCCTCATCATTGTTGGCAGCGGCAGCGGCGGCGGCAGCGGCGTGAGTGACGTGCTTCGGAGGGAAGTCAGCGTCGAGCGAGGCTTCGGCCTGGCCTATGAAGCGCTCCGCCTCGGACTCCCTGAGCGCCGAGTGCGGCCTGGCGTAGGCCCGGGCCTCGTCAAAGAAGTACGACGACGGGTCCGCGTAGCAGTAGCGGTGGCAGGCGCGGAACAGGGCGAGCCAGATGACAAGGAGGCCGAGATCCAGGTAGTTGGCTCGAACCATGGCGTGTAGCTTGCTTTGTTTCTTTCTTCTCTCTTTGGCTATAAAGGGAGGGGGGAGGGATGGATATTTCTTTTACAGGAAACGGTTCCGGGACTTGAATATAACTTGTCTAATATCCCTCTTTGCGTATCACCTCTTCTGCTAGCCTTACGTATCGTGGAGTTTCATAATGGCGGCGGGCTACATAACTCCTATGCGACTCAGCCCTTTTCTTTCTGAGGGGAGAGGGGGAAGGGGAAGGGAGTTAACCATCCATTAGCTTCAAGATGTTCTACTCAGTACCTCATTTAGGAAATCACCGGTATAATGGGTCCCCCTTGTTGTACATACATACGACTAACACCGTAATACGAGGAGGAGGAGTAGTAGTACGTGCTAGGCTGGACGTCTAGTCTGGTTCTGCGCCGCGGCAATCGCACGGGTATACCAGGGGTCAGGGAACAACTGCCGTGGAAAGAGGGACGATCTACTATGTATTAGATAAGTGCTTGGGGTTGTATCGGGATGATGACAGCAGCCGTTCCAGATTCGTCTCGAAGGGGGTCCAAGATGCAACATCCAGAACAGCTTACCTTGATGCCATCCAACAAGTAAAAAGTAAACAGTATATATCATTGATAGCAACCAAGATTGCCTGACAGTTGTTACGACGAACAAGTGGGACAGGCAGGGGAAGCAAAAGAGGCTTGCGCCTAGTCAAAACCCTCAGCCGTGCCTGGGCAATATGACAGTGCCGTCCAGCCGGCCGAGTCTTTTGCTAGCCAAACTACCCAAAAAAAGCAATGTCGAATGCAAACCACCAAGAAACGCCAATACGCAAAGGTCCTTGTCAAGGAGAACGAAGGGGGGGAATAAATCCAGGGACGTGGGTGCTCCGTTACAGTAGCTAGCTAGCTACCATAGTAGGCAGATCCTACCGTCCCTATCCAAGCTGCGCCGTCGTGCCGCATACCCATTCATAGTCAGCATCGTCATGTATCCAGCACTCCATACATACTCCGTACTCCGCAATCCGCACTCTGCTATCTGCATACACTGCGGAAAGTCAGCGTTTGAGTGCCTGACGTTGGGAAATTTCCTCTTTTAGCGTCTGCGCCGCGTTGACAGGTGGGATATTTGTCCCCATAGGGCTAGGTGATCGGTTAAGTCGGCTCTCCCCCCCCTTACATAGTATGTGTTTTTGCAAGGCTGTGCCAGGGCTAGTTGAGCGAGGCTGTGAACGAATAAATGAATCGCAATGAATCTCGACTAAACTAAAAACATTCATCTCCGGGTAAAAGAAACATCGATCATGATGGTTCAAAAAAAGAGAAAGGGAAAGAGGAAAGTCCATTTTCTTGTTGATTTTATCTTATTCTTTACAAACTGTAGAGTGTATGGACAGCAAGGCAATCGAGTTGACAAGCGTTGTGCGTTGTAAAGAAACAGCCTCGTCGGGTTCACCCTGCTCCTAGTGGGTTCCAAGAAAGATCCGCGGCAGGGGAGGAGGAAGGATGGGAAGAAGGAAAAGGGAAGGGGGCACAGGTTATTTCACTGACTAATCTAATTTCGTTGGAACAGAAGACCTGTACATACACAAGTTGAGAGGAAATCGTTTTACTATGCAGAAGCAAGGGGAGCCATGAGTAATGGGGGGAAAAACATAAGCCAAGTACCGTTTCATGACAGAACGGAGAGGAATTACCAGTATTAGGGTACAAGTTGGCTTCGTTTCTTACCTAGTCCGCGGAGTACCCAGTCAAAGGTCATTTCTGCTGCTATCCGACGGCGCTGCTCCGTCTCCTATGCCTTTTTTTCCCCATCAGGGCGGCTTCAGTGCATCTACGAGCAACCGGATTCATCACTTTGCTCCTGATTACCTGACTGTCCGGCATTGAAAGCACAGCACTCATCGCAGCCTACCTAGGAATGGCGATGGGTGCTGCGCTCCGTACACTCTTCAAAGGCCGGATGCATTATTCATTACTCACGGTTTTTCTCCTACGTGCGCCGATAAACACCGAGTATTCACCATCGAGCATAGACAAGCCGAGATATCATAAAAACAGCCTCGTATGCCAGATCCCGCGTCACCATGCAACGGAATAGAACCACTACACAACCACATCATGCCCGTACACCTCCTACCCGTACACCTCTTGCCCGTTTCGGCAGTAGGGCATCCCGAGTAAACGCCCACAGAGTTGCGCAGGCTCCCTTCCTACGTTCACTGAGACGCATTAGGTAATAGTCTGCTTCGTCAACAGAGCAAGCACTTCTTGCGGCTCACACCCCTCGAGGGGGTGTCTACTACTCCGTGTTGCTACATACATGCCTGACGAATCGTACGGAGTAGAGCCGACGCGATCAACGGATCTCGACGCATCCCGGCCCGTTTGGCGTTTGACAGCTGCCCCAGGGCGTCAAGCAATCCCCGGATTCAGAGCTTTCCTCGAGTACGGAGTACAGAACCTGGGGATGCAGGTCCGGACAGCTGCGAGCAACATCCTAATATTCCGTTGACCTACGACCTCGTCGGAGACGATTCCTTCCTCTGCCTTAATGAGGATGCTGAAGTGTTGACTCTGTTTCTTGGTCAGAAAGGCTCTTCTTTTCCCGAGACCTGCGCGTACACAGGTCTTGACCGAGGTGGCGTGAAGCGATGCTCTATCCAGCCACGACCTCCCGCCGGAATACGTTTTCGAGGCACCAGTATATTGGACTGACCCTCATCGTCTGTCCTGACCAGTCAGTCCAAGGCCCTTCACGGCCCAGAGATCAAAATTGCTTCTCACCAACACTGATTTAAATACCATACACTTTCACGTTACATATTCATCTTACTACATTACATGTACGCATTGTATCTGATAAAAACGCCAATTCCCCAAACAAATACGGAGTACTGTTTCCATACCCAAAAGTCGACTCCTGAAAAAAAATCCTCTGGCATAGACCCTCTCCAACCTGGGATTCATCCCGTTGCTCCCCCACCAACCGAAGAGGGAGCCAGATGAAAGAAGAAGAAGAAAAAAAAGAGCTGCTCATGTGACGCGAAAGCGATGAGTTCTCATTACCCCCATGAAATTCCCTGAATGGCCAGACGAGCGGGTGGGTGGATGCGTTGCGGCTCCCCTCGGCCGAGCTAATTAGCTGCCAAAATAAAGCCATCATTTTTACGTAGAGGTTTGCACTGAGAATAGTCATTGTTTTATGACAGCCTCCTGCAAAGCCAGGGATTCTCCAACGTCTAGACTGTTTCCATGGGGTAATCATTACCTACGAGAAATTCCACATTCAGGAACGGGGTGGACCTTTATCCACCCATTTCGCACTGTACTTCCCGGCGCAGGGCTACCAATACGCTACAGTGCCATGCCAGGGGAGTCTACTACTTCGCACGGTCATCACCTGGCCCGCAAAGATGGAAAGAAAAAAAGAAGAAAAAACTTGCCGTGGGGCGTCTAGGAAAGAAGGAAGAACAAGCAGGAAGAAGAAGAAAAAAAGCACGCCAGCGGAACATCAATATCCACCTTGGGCATTTGCTAGGTTAGGAGCTCGAACAATGAAAACGCGGGGAAATGGCCACATAGGAAAAGAGAGAGACTGATCACGAATAATTAGCTGATGGAGACGCACACACAAGACACTTTAAGTCAAGCCGAGGACGAGCAAGAAAAGTTTTTTTTTTTGCTAGCATCCACACACCCCTTGGTTTGAGTAATGGTCTGGCCCCTGGGTCTGGTGACAGCTTTTACTTTTCTTGTCCCCTTCTTGCCAGTAGACCGTAGTCCGGGGAATGAAGGCTTGAGTGAAGGGGAGGGGGGGGCGTGTAGATATGTAGGCGTGGGTACGTGTGCACACTCCGAGGGGAGCTTGACGTTGGCATCGTGCAACACCGTCACATCATCGACCCTGCCCACCCCCCAGGCACACACTCATACATATATAGGCAGACCCCCGGGAGAACTTCCTTTCCCATTCCCCCTTCCTCACTTCTTCTAGACCTTTTTTCCATCTCAACTAAACCCTCACAATCCTCCAAGTCGACCAATCTTCTCTGACACGTAACCCACGTTTACCAATTCATCACACACACACACACACACACACACACACACACATCCATACATAATCGGTACATACACACGCAGGCCCTTTTGCCCCCAGAACAAGTCCGAGCCGCAAGCATGCCCGGCCAATACATCATCACGGAGCCATCCCCCTCCACAACATCCTACCTCCGCTCCGGCCGCGGCGGCGCAGGCAACATCACCCGCCCACCCACAACCACAACCTCCTCAACACCATCATCGTCAACCACAGCGCCAGCGTCCTCCTCCCGCTCCCTCCGCTTCTTCTCCGGCGTCGGCGGCGCGGGCAACGCCCACAAGGCCGACGAGCGCCCCGTCCTCTCCCTCGACGACGAGGTCCGCCGCCTGGCCGCCCAGCAGGACGCCGCCGTGGGCCACTGCGGCATCGGCGGCGCCGGCAACGTCTACAGGCGCAAGGCCAGCGACGCCGGTAGCAGCAGCAGCAGCAGCAGCGGTAGCAGCGGTGGTATCAACGACGATGCGAAGAGCGACGTCAGCGAGGCGTCGAGCCTGGGGAGGGCCAAGATGTGGGCTCGCGGCGCTTTTCGTCGGGACTGAGATCTCGGATGACGATGATGGCGATGATGATGATTGACGATTATAAACGAAACCTACCTTCTGGGCATTCACCCAATTTCCTTTTACCTATGCGAAAAGAAGAACAAGGAGAAGAAGAAGAAGAAGAAGAAAAACACTGGAATATGGTGCATTATTGTGCACCGAAATGATAATGAGCGGGAGTGGGTTTTTCAACCTCGAAGCAGACGAGCATCCTTACTATGGAAGCAAGGGCATCTGTTTCACGCCAAACTTTTCTTCTATTATACCCCCATGGCGATGATGCGGAAAAGACAACAAATAGCGTTCTGTTAACATAGCGAATGAATGAAATATAAAAAATATAAAAAATAATATAAAAAAAAGGCAATATCTGAATTATTGGTTGTGATTGTCGTAAATATCATCTCCCGTAATCCTTGCTCGGTGCATGGTATCCATCAATAAGAGTCCGTCAGCAATGCGCAATCCTCCCAACGCCATATCCCCTCAACGCCAAAATGTGACTATACCTGCAGCTCGTCTAACCCCGCGGCGGTGCCTATTTGCCGGTATTCATCCAGCCCAGCAACGCGACGGTCGAGCTGAGGATGATGACGGTTATGATGCCCGCCCCGGCCTTGTCGCCCGCTGTGATCGGGCGCGGCCTACCCACGCCGCCCACGTCGCCGCCGCCCGCCCCGGCGTTGGGATCCCCCTTGCTGGTCCCGCCGGACTCCTGCGTCACGGGGCCGTCAGCCTCGCCGATGAGCAGCGAGCTCACGGCCGCCAGCACGTTCATCTCCTGGCCCGCCCCGACGTCGTTGTCGAACTTGCGCGACGCCCAGCTGAAGCCGCACGCCCGCCCCGTCTTGCCGCCGGTGCACTGGTCCAGCCCGGCCCGGGCCGACTTCTCCAGCACGGGGAGGATCTGGTCCGCCACGAAGGGGGCGATCTTGGTCGTCGTGGCGTACCACCGGTGCAGGTAGCCCTTGAACGACTTCATGTCCGTCGTGCACGTGTCGTAGGTTTCGCACGAGGGCTCCATGGCCGCGCCGTTGTAGAAAAACGTCTTGAGCCCGTGGCCGACCAGCTTGCCCACGCGATCCTCCCAAACCTGTGCGCCGTCCGTCTATGAAAAACAAAACGTCAGCTTCAGAAACCACGTAATTCACGATCGCAACACTGCCAAGTAACATACGAAATTATACATGTAGGCAGCTCCGAGCGTAAAAATGGCGTTGTTGTACGAAAACTCGGCCTTGTTGATGTCGGTGCAGTTGCTCTCGACGTGGGCGCCGTCGTACAAGGCCTCATTATCCTTACCCATGAAGCCTATGGCCATCATCCAGTCCCACGTCTTCTCCGCCCAGTCGGCGTACGTCTGGTTCCCGGTGTACCGCGCCAGCCGCGCGCCGAGGTTGAAGAAGCAGCCGTTGGCGATGCTATTCTTGTAATTGTAGCCCACGTTGGAAAAGGGTACCTGCCAGCGCAAGCCGCCGCCGCACGTAGCGTCGTGTCGCTCAGGACTGGCCATGGTATTGAATACGGCTTGCGCAAGCGCTAACCATTGGGGCTTGTCGGCGGGAGGGTTCGGGAAGTTGTTCTCGGCGGCCAGCATGGCGGACATGCCCCAGAATCCCTGATCGTCGTTTCCCAGCGACGCCGTGTAGTTGGGAGGCATGTAGTCGTTATTCGGCCCCGTCTGGAAGAGCAGTGCCTGCATGACTATGTCGTTGTACGTCTTGTCGCCCGTCAGGAACCAGTAGTCAATAAGTGTCCCCCACATTGCACCCCCTTCCCACCAGTAGTAGTCTCCAGCCGGAGGAGGCCCTGGAAGGATACCAGGTACTTGACCAGACTCGTTGCCCTTGTAGTACTGAAGCAGATCCCAGGCAAGGGTTGCTGCGGTTTCCTTGATCGCGTCTACTCTCTCTCCCTCTCGTCAGCCTTCCCTTTGTATCATCGATGGGTGAGGTGGATTATACGTACCATTCGAGTCGATAGAGAATGTCGACTGCGCCGAGGCGCATGCTATCATTAACCAAGCCACGAGAGCTTGTTGAAATATCGTTGACCACATTTTCTGATCGGAAGCATATACGACATGCAGAAATTCGATGCGAAGACGTTCACGTAGAGGTGGAGAAGACGTTTAGGATCATGTGCTGCCTCACGGCCGTGTCATAAGCTCACGCCTCGCCTCGTCAACAAGTCACACGGCGTGTAACAGAGAAGCGCAAAGAGTTTCCCTGTGTGAAATTGTTGCTCAAACAAGATATTCGCTTAATCAGCCATCATCACAACATGAGACGAAAACGTGGAATCTGCGGAACAGGGAAGAAGGGGCAAAGCAACCATCCAAAGTACCGAGTGAGCGCGTCCTCTATTCTTCGCTGTGGACGGGAGAGAACCAAGGACGGCTTCTTTGGGTGAGACAGGATGAAAAGCTAAGAGGCGGTTGAAGCAGCCCTCATTTTGCTCTCGCATCTGAGCCTTTCCAGGCTATTTGACATCATCACTCACCCTCCTCGAGTCGAACATGTGCGCACTCCATCATAGCGGTCTGTTTACTGTTGTATGTGCGAACAAGACTGCGGAAATCAAACCAGCGCAAAAAAAGAGAGAGAAAATAGCAAAAGACATTGACTTTGGTCCATCAATCTGAATTACCATCACAAGCATCTCCATCAAATTTGGGGAGGAACCGGGCAAGAATCGAGGTTTGCGACGGCTCGTCGAAGCGGCAACGCCCGCTACTTAATTTTGGACTTGGCTGGCCCGATGGCTCCGATGCTAGGGCGGACAGTGGCTGAACTCTATAGACTATTAATACATTTGAACGAGACGGGGTTTGCCAAAGAATGTGCGTCCGCATGTGAAGTTGCGGTGCATTGTCGAACAACGAAGACGAAGTTGTGGTAGGAACATGGACGATACGCCAAGCCAGATCGATCCTTATCACTTACAGGCGCTGCGGAGTACAGCCACTACAGCCTACGGGCACCAACCTGATCTAAAAGCCCCGATTTGCTACTCTCCATAACTACCAAATCGAGCGACTTCTTGGCAGTCCACTCGATCACTCTTGGGGAGATACCTACCCTACATGATAGAATACGAGCAAGAGAAAATATTCCACATCACTATTAATGATTTCTATTGATTTTCTTCCAAATACACTGCGGTGGTATAATGAATGACGAGGCTGATAATGTTCCACACATGGAAATATAGGTGTATGATGATATAGTCATTTGATTCCCATTGCCAACCCATAGCTTTGGATTGAATGGGATAAGGTTATTCAGCGTGGGTAGGGTACAATTACACTGTGCACCATACCGATTATCAAAAATAGAGTCCACCTAGTTCATATAAAATCCTTTATTAAGTACGTAATCTTGAGACTGAATTTGATATCAGTATGGATATCTTGTAATTTCTTTTTGAAAACCTCTCCATGGCATTGCGCCATTCAAGGGAGGAAGAAGGGGACCGGGATAATATTGATACTGTCCGCGTCTCAAGCAGCCGGTGCCCCGCCGTTCCACCAAACGTTGCCAGTGGAGCCTGGCTTTGGGATTGGAGCGACTGGAAAGCTGTCCTTTCAGGAACGGCTGAACCCTGAATAGCCACCTTCAATCGTCAATTGCGACCACAAAGGGCCAAAACGCGACAGCCTCTGGCACAGGCCTTTTCCGCTTCTCAACGAAATACAATCGTTCAATTGATCTTCTCAGAGTTATGCAGTAGCCATCTATCCCGTTGCCTCTTCTTCTTTACTCGCCGGGCGAGCACTCTTTCACGGCTACCTCCCTCGCTCCCACGATAGACGCCTTGGGATCACGGAATATACGCCAATCATTTGTCACAATTTTACATTGAAATATGAACGGATTTGAAAAGGACAGTCTCCGCGAGGAGGACTTTGGCGCCAAGGGGAGCATTGTGAGCGCTTTTGACGCATTCCGTATGCCTTCCCTCCCTGCAGGCTTTCGGCGGGCATCGCGACTAACAAAGTAAAGCCAAGGCGAAGCCTCAATATGTGACGCGGACATCGGGTGGCGGGAAGTGGACGGTTGTGATGGCGGTTTTCTCCTTCATCTTTGTTTGGGCCGAGGCGTCGCGCTGGTGGAACGGCCACGAGGAACGCAACTTTGCCGTGGAAAAAGGCGTCTCGCACGAGATGCAGGTGAACCTCGACATGGTGATCAAGATGAAGTGCTCCGACTTGCATGTCAACGTACAGGATGCTGCCGGCGATCGCATCCTGGCCTCCACCAAGCTTCGCCGGGACCCGACGAATTGGAGCGATTGGGTCGACCAGCAGGGCGTGCATAAGCTTGGTAGGGATGCCGAGGGTAGAGTCGTGACCGGCGCTGGTTGGAAGAACTTGGTCCAGCATGAGGATGGCTTCGGCGAGGAGCATGTGCACGACATTGTACGCATGGGAAAGAAGAGGGCCAAGTGGGGAAAGACACCCAAGGTGAAGGGTGCTTCTGACAGTTGCCGTCTCTATGGAAGCCTTGACCTCAACAAGGTGCAGGGCGATTTCCACATCACTGCCCGTGGTCACGGCTACAGGGAGTTTGGAGCACAGCATCTGGACCATGCCAGTACGTCGTGTCCTATACTTGACCCAAGATATGCAATACTAACCTGGTGTAGGATTCAACTTTTCGCACGTCGTCTCGGAGCTGTCGTACGGCACCTTTTACCCGTCTCTCGTCAACCCACTTGATAACACAGTCAACACCGCCGAGACCAACTTCCACAAGTTCCAGTACTACATCTCCGTTGTCCCGACAGCCTACAGCCACGGTCGCAGCACGATGCTCACGAACCAATACGCCGTGACGGAGCAGAGCAAGCAAATCAACGAGCACTACGTACCGGGCATCTTCTTTAAGTATGACATTGAGCCGATCATGTTGTCCGTCAAGGAATCGCGGGCCAGCATTCTTGCGTTTATGCTTCGAATCATTAATGTGGTTAGTGGTGTGCTCGTTGCTGGCCACTGGGGTTACACGCTCAGCGAGTGGGCCAGGGATGTCCTGGGAGTCAAGAAGAGGCGAAGTGGCGGTGGTAGTGGTGTGCTGGGCAGCAAGGACGGTTATGATGCATAGTTGACGCGACATTGCATATTTTGGCAGTTTTGTTCCTTCGTCATGGCGTTTGGATGTTTGGAGTTGGGAATATATAGTTGCATTTACACGCTGGGTCAAGCTGTTGCATGTGATGCACACACACTTGAATATGAGTAGGTCAGTACGATACTCTGCGTACTACTTGAGGAAACTTTGATGATTGGCATGCGGGCTCCGGGAAACCAACTATGCTTCCCGTTAGGTTGCCGACACGAACTGTAAGTTTTTCTTTTTACGGCTTTGAGTTCCGGGACGCGCCGCTCTGGGTTCCTATTCGGTGTGTCGGCGCAAAATTTGCCCAAAAGGAAATTGCTGAGTCTACGTATATTATGGTACCGATCAGCCCGACAGTCTGCCCAATCGCACCCCTGGCCAAGAGCTCTCGTCGCCCGACGATGGTGTAAAAATCGCACTTTTTAATATAGGAAATCGACATTTGTGCAAAAAGGCGCAAAGATAAGAGCCAGGAGCAACGTGTTCCCAATGTCGGTGAGCCGTCATTTTGTAGGGTCGTTAGCTGTCGCACTTCCCTCGGCGGTGGCTGGTAGTAGTGCTACGTAGGTAGAGAGTCGGGGGACACTGCTGCGAGGGTGATGCTTAGATTACCGGGAGCCTGGGTTGAGTGCGATGACGACATGAATGAGTGAGTGGATGTAACCAAAATTTGCACTCGCGAGTACTCCGTACGGACGAGGAATAGCCCTGGAGGGCATGGTAGAACTGCTCCTAGGGCCCTGCTGGGCACCTGTACGGAGTTACTTGGCTACTGTTACTCGCTTCGCGGCTTACATGTGGCTTCTCAGCAAAATGCTATTAAAAGCGCGCCTCGTGCGTCCATCCGTAAGTACGTGATGACTGTTCCGTACGCTACTAGTAGGTACTACTGTCTGCGACATGCAGAAACCGGTACGAGTCACAGGGTTCGCTCGTCAGTGGGAGCCGTTTTATGTGAGAAAGACGATGGTGCCATGTGCAAGTCTGGGGGCCTTTGGAGGGGCTGAGAGGGGCGGAAGAAGTAGCAGTAGCAGCAGCAGCAGCAGCAGCAGCAGAGAGAGAGGGGGAGAGAAGAAGAAGAAAAAAAAGACCCCATGTCCGTATGACCCGCTGATCACCGCGACTGCTCGCTCAGCCGAGCCTTCTGTCCAGTTCTGTCTAGCAAGGCAGTGAGTGGTACCATACGGAGTAACCTACTATCTCTAGAGTAGGGAATGATCATGGCAGGTTTGCGTCAGAGCAGTGCTTAGTAGGGCGATTTTGGGGGTGCTGACGATCATGATGTCTGGTACGGATGGATTACTTGGTACATAGGACGCTTTGCTGATTCTCGTCACGATCGGGCACTGTGATTTTTTGGGAAGCAACGCTTCTGCAAATTTGTATTTATTTGTTGATTTTTTTTGGTCGTAGATGATTGCCCAACTGTGACTTTGCAAAGGCATGGAACCCCCTCGTGTGCGCTGGTTGGGCTAATAACTGATTCTGCGTGGGTGGTGTGAGAACCTGAAAGGGCGTGTGTCATCATTCATCCACGTTTGATTGGAGGTACCATAATGCGTACTCCGTACCAGAGGAAAGAAACAAGGTAGTGCCAGTATTGGCGTTTGTTGGGTGATGGCCAGCTTTCCCCCTCCTCTTCCATCCTTTACCATACCCACCCCCTCCTCCCCCTCCTACCCCTCCACTTCTGCCCACCCGACCACTTTAGTACAGTACAGAGTACAGGCTGAGCTGGTGGCTGCCCACCAATACGAAATACCAGCCCAGCCTGGCCAAGGACGGGCTGTGTACTAAAAGTCATAGGTAGCCCAAGGTCCCCAGAGAGCGGGCGGCTATTCTTCTTATTCGTCATTCTTCCATCAATTTCCTGCCTTGACACGAACCTCCTCTTTTTACTGGGTTTACCCGTTTGCAAAAAATTTAGAACAAGACTCTTCGCAACCTCGAGCCGTATCGCGCATACTCATCCTGTACTGAGTAATACAGTAATACACATAGTACACACTTACACGTAGAAACACCCTATATACGGAGCGAGTCAGTTTGCTATACGTTGGCGCCATGGGCGAAGTCTACCGGGAAAGCACCCGCCAATACCGCGAGGACGACTACGGCTCTGATGACGACCGCCATCGTACGACCACCATCCGTCGTTACAAAGTCGCTCCCAGTCGAACCACTGAAAGAGTACCTGATGTGGACGACTACCCCATCCGCGATCCCTCGTACGACCGCCCTCGGTCCGGCTTTGAGCCCCACGAGGAGCGGAGGACGGAGAGAACCATCTTCTATGACCGAGATGACGGCGCCTCGTCGAGCAAGGCAGATGACCGCAACAAGATTACCGTGTACGAAAAGAAGAATGGGGAGTTTGAGCTTGAAAAGAAGAAGAATAAACACCGCCACAACCACCACCATCATCATGACGACGAGATCAAAGTTGAAAGGAGGTCTGATGATTTCTACGAGGACTCCCATGGCCACGACGTGGAACGCTATCGCAAGGAGACGGAATACTACGCACCTCGCAGCCCACCCCCACCTCCGGTCATCATCCGCCAGCGACAAGAACCTCAGAAGATCTATGTTCAGGAGGCGGCCCCGCCTGCACCCATCATCGTCCCTCGCCAAGAGCCTGGAATAATAGTCCTGCGCGACAGGGATTACCGTGACCAAGAGTCTCAGTATCAAGTGGCCCGACGAGAGCCACGCCACCATCACCACCATCACCACAGCCACGGCGGAGATGATGAATCGTACTACTACCGTCGTGAGTTCCGAGAAGGTAGCGGATGGGGTAGAGAGCGTGAGAGGGAGTATGCCATGGAACGTCTCGATCGCCATCGCCGCCATCGTGACGAGTATCATAGCGACGATGACGAGTACGTTGTGCACCGCAAGATTGTGCGCCGCGATAGCAGTGGTGGTAGCCCCCATCATAAGCGTGAGCTTGCTGCGGGCGCCCTTGCTGGTGCCGGCCTCACGGCGCTCATGTCGGGCCGGAGGGACTCCAACGGCGGCTCGTCTAATCACCGAGGTCGAAAGGTTGCCACTGGCGGTGCGCTTGGTATGATCGGCACCGAAGCTTTGCGAAGGGCTCGCAGCGCGTATGGTGAACGCTACCATGAGGGTCGCGATGCTTCACCGGACGATCACTCTCGGCTAAAGAAGGGTCTTGGGATTGCCGCCGTCGCATTAGCAGCGGCTGGCGCAGCCAAATACTACCAGGCCAACAAGATCGAAAAGGAGGAGGCCAGTCGGGGTAGAAGCAGAGGTCGTCGTCGCTCGCACTCTTCCTCCGGAAGCGAGCCGGCATGGTCTCACTCCCGCTCCCGATCCCGTGGACGTACAAAGAGTCGACGCAGAAGCCTGTCTACTATCGCTAAAGCAGCGCTTGGCACCGCCGCCACGGCTGGCATCGTCAAGCATTACCGTTCCAAGTCCAGAGGTCGTTCTGGGTCCCGTTCCAAGTCGAGGAGCAAGTCTCGCCTCCGTCACGCCGCCGAGATTGGTGGTGCTGCCGCTGCCGCCGGCGTGGCAAGCAAGATTTATTCAAAGCGCAAGGAGAAGAAGGAGAAGGAGAGCCGTGAGCGGTCCAAGAGTCGGGAGCTAAGTGATGACGACAGATATAGCAGTCGACGTGGCTCGCCATCCCGGGATAGGAGTCGTAGCAGGAGCAGGTCTATGGCTAGGTCACAACGTGGCGACTCGGCCGCTGGCACAGACCTAGGCTTGATTGAGTACGGTGATGGACCGCTGGACCGGGATGGCAATCGTCGCCGCGAACAAGGCTACGAGTCGGAAGCCGAAGAGAGACGCAGGAGGAGGCAGAAGAGGAGGACCCGATCTGTCAGCACCGATGGTCAAGGGTCTTCCGAAGCGAGGAAGAGGAGCAAGAGCCGTCTTAGGGACATGGCTTCTGCTGGGGCCGCAGCGTTGGGAATCAAGGAATACAAGGAGAGGAAGGACCAGGAAAAGGAGCAGCAAAGGTCCGAGGAGCGCCGAGACCCAAGGTCCCGGGATCGATCCCGTGATCGGTCTCGCGATGATGATTTGAGGCGGGATCCCGACGCCAGTCGTCGTTCAAGCCGGGATGCTCCTCCCAGGTCCAAGAGCAAGAGAAGTGCGTCACTCTGTACTGTTCATAATAAGATGACAACCAACAATGCTAACAATGATGTGTAGGGGGTGCAGCGGATGATTACTTCAACCCTGGCCATGGACGCAACTCACCACCAATGGCTTCTGGCGGAGCCTACTACCCCCCGTACCCGTCCACGCCCGGGACCGATCAGCCGCCATACCCTCCGGGGCCCGGCTATGGAACATACCATCCTCAGGACTACACCGGCTATCCAATCCCTCAGCAGGGCCCTCCGCCCCCAGGGGCTAATATACCGAACCCAGGTTACAACGTGCCCCCTCCGGGTCCTCCGCCGGGCCCGCCCAACGGAGGCAACATTCCACCCGACCATGTGAGTGAAGAGCCCCAAAGAGGGAGAGCACAGGGTGCGTGGCATCGTACTTGAACGGTTCGCTTTGTCATCCAAGCATGAAGGATCGCTGACCATGACGCAGATGGCGTGAGGAATCGCGAGAGGCTGAGGTCAAAGTCGGTATCCTTTATACCTCTCTCACCGAAATCCTCCAAAACCATGGAGAGACATCGACAGGGGCATGCCGAGGACGAGGAGAAGAACCACGACGGCACTGGCGACGGGAATACTGGTCGCTCTGATGAGATTCCGACGCCTTCAACTTTGCAGCGTAGTGCTACTGAGCCCGTGCGCAGCTCGGTTGCCTCCCGGCGCCGTCGCTCAACCGACTCGGATGATTCGGATTCGGAAGTTGAACAGCTTCCTGATCGGTTCGATAAGCGTGGACGCGCCAAGGATTCTTCAGGCCGTCGACGGGACAAGTGGACGAGCCGTAGCGGAGACTTTGAGCGCCGCGCGCAAAAGCCAGGGGACACGAACGTACGCGGAGCGTGGCAGGTGGGCGGCTCGGACGAGCGTGCCGTCGAGGATATCGCCAAGGGCGTCACGCAGATGTTGGATGGTAAGGGTGGATGGTTGGGCTTGCTGGGGACGGTGCTGAACAGCGGCCTGTTGGAGGATGGTAAGGATGGAAAGAAGAGATGACGGCTTATCACGACTTATGATGTGTTTGACGATCTATTTCGACGATATTATGAGATGGATAGATATTTATGACTTATGATTCTATTAGACTTGTTGTTGTGCTCCGCTAGTTATGGACCGGTGATGGTATGGAAGCTTCTCTTGCTGCTACCGCCACCACGCCTCCCTAAATGTGCTGCCCCCCACCACTGCTGGAGGAGCCATTGGTTTGACCGTTGGTTTGGTCTATGGGCTGGACGTTGTTCTGGTCGTTGACGTCCACGTTTTGACCCATCGAGTCTGTCGACGTTGAGGTCTGCGTGGAATTTGATGTGTCCGACGGCGTCTCGGAGGTGTTATTTGACGTGTCGGAGGCGGTGACGCCGTTGACGCCGTTTTGGCTCGTGGATGATGATGAAGACATTGCTGGTGGTTGTCCCTCGGCAACTTCTTAAGAGTTGTGCATTTCCTGGCGTTTGAGTAGATGAGTATTTCTTATGGCACAATGGCTCGTTGGCATGCTGTAGCTTTTGCCTTGGTTTTGTCGAGATGTGTGCGAGGGGAGAGAGCCGTGTTCTTCTGAGCTTGTATTGAGGAGATGCTAAGACATATATATTTATACAGGTTTCTTTGGCTTGTTCTTTTTCTTCCTTTTGCTTCCTACGACGGAGGGAGGGGGGCGTTTGTCCTGTATTTGTTTTGGTGATGTGAAGCACGCATGGTTGGGGTGGGATCTGTGATGTGTGTGCGTGCGTGCGTGCGTGCGTGTGTGTACGTCTTTGAGTGGAAAGGGGGGGTTGCAGAGGCTTTTGTAGAGGTTGACCGTGGTGTGCGTACGCAGCTACATTCTTTGGTCTTGAGAGGGAATGCTCCTTGGTGAAAAACCGTTTGTTTGCTTTGGGGCTCTGTAGAACATGCTTCTCAGGTAACAAGCTGAAGGTCGCCTTACTCGGTTGCTTTACTCCGAGAGCGAGAGTGGTCTCTCTTTTTCCTTTTGTTGATGGGCGCGGAGTGAGTTGAGAGAGTAGCCTTTGATGGCGGTATTGATTGTGATTGTGGGAATAATTGTGTTGGGGGTTTGGAGAAGGGAGGAAAGGGGGCAACAGGGACTTGCATTGTGCTTGTCCATTTCGTACGCTTTTATCCTTTTTTGTGCATTCTGTTGGTAGTGATATAGACCGGGAAAGGACTCGCGGTACTGCTTAATGTACGACTGGGCTCACTAACTAGCTTGTTGATCGTATTGGAGTGCCGGAATAGTGGTCTATTTATCGAATGGAAACCCCTATTGTTGAACCAGAATGCAGAAGTATGTAGCACTTGTAGAGTATTCCCCTTCAGAGCCCTGCTACCCATTCGTTGGAAACTATATCACGTTCCTCATGCGCGTAAAAAAAACAACAACTACAACAAAGAATGACACTAAAGCCCGTCGGAGAGAAAAGGGGCAGGAGCCAAAGTAAGATATGTGAACTGGAAAAGTTTGCCCCTGATGGACTGTAGTGACGGAGCGTATCCGGCGGGAGCAAAAACATCTGCTGTTCACTCACGGGGGCTCTGTAAACGTCCGAAATAAACGGTATTACCTCGTAGATGGTTTGCCGGCTATTCTTCTCTGTCCTCTTCTCCTTATTTCGTAGATTGGAAGGACCTTTGGCTGTTGATGGTTCGACGGAAAAGTATTTGTGCGTGGGTGAGTGGTGATGAGGTGCATGGGTCTTGATATTCTTCTTCATATATATAGGGAGACATTGACTTGACTGGTCCAATAGATCATCATTCCTAAAGCTCATAACCTCATTTCTTTCCCTTTCTTCTTCTTTTTAAAAAAAGACAAACGACAGGGACTACGTCGAGAAAGCACATATGACTATTGTACTATTCGACGTTCCGACATCCATCACCACCGTCATAATTTACCGATCTTGGAGTATAGGGAAAAGTCTTTGGGATCTTGCTATGGGCATTGAATTACCCTCTCTGCAAGAAGAGCCCATCCACCCGTACACAACCTATTGACCCTACCCCCCCTCTTCTCAATTCGAAACTATCAGAAGCGCTATATAGAGCCACAGCTACAGGCTACTTACCAACAAAACACAGCCGAGTCAGAACCCCCCGTCCAACACCTCGAAAATGCTTGTCTGGAACGACCTGCCCCCAGAGCTCAAGCCCATGATCGCCTCGCACCTCGCCGACGACGGCTGCCCCTTCGCGCCCCTGGCCACCATCTCCCGGTCCTGGGCCGCCGCCGTCGAGCCGCGCAACTTCTCCCGCCTCCGGCTGACGCCCGCGCGCGTACCCCAGCTCGGGGGAGATGACGCGGCGGAACCGGGCAATAGTGCGGCACCTGTGGGTGTGCCTGGAGCTGGCGGGCTACGGGTGTCCGTGGTGCTTGCCGGTTTTACGGCACCGGCATGTGCTGGGTCAGGCGGACGAGGCGGTTATTGCTAAGGGACTGTGGAGTCTGTTTGATACGCTGAGCACGTGGGAGGAGCCGTTGGACGGTGGTAGTGGGGGCCGCGGCCTGACGCTTGATATCAGTGTTTATTCTCCTAGCGACTCGAGGCACTGGTTCAAGCACGCCTCCATCGCACCCGACGACCTCGACGGCTGGAACAGGACCAGGACGGGAATCGGATCCCCGCCTGCGGATCCCGCCGCGAAGAGACAGGTCCGGGATGCCATCGAGCAGGCGGCGCTGATAGCGGGCGACAGCGACGACGAGGACGACCGGGCGGAACGCCACAGGCACATCACGCACAGGCTGGGGTACGGCCTGCCGCAGACGGCCATCTGCCGCGTCTTTGACGCGATACGGGGCGGCAACATGTCCGGGGACGAGGTGGCGGCGCTTCTTGCGGAGGAGGAGCTGCGTCGGGACGATGCTGGTGACGGTGGCGGTGGCGGTGACGCCCCGGGGTGTGATAGCGACGGCGACAGTGGCGGCAGCGGTTGCGGGATATACAAGAACAGGGCGGAACGGGTGTTTCGCAACGTGGCTGCTAGGATGATGGGCTTGAGGTGGATCCAGAGGCGCGCGCACTAGAACGAGGACGTGGACTCGGAAGAAGAAGAGGGCGACGACGACGACGACGACGACGACGGAGACGGCGACAGCAGCGACCAGGACCACGTACACGAGGAAAGCGACGACGACGGCCTCGGTCGCCGGGAAGCTAAGGACTGCTGGTGGACCCGGCTTCCCGCCGCCCCGGCCGTCACACGCCTCACGCTCCGGCATCAGACGCGGCGGCGCTGGGGGCCGGGGGTGCTCACGGGCGTGGTGGCAAGCCTGCCGGGCTTGTGCTAGGTGGAGTACGAGCCGTGTGGCGGGAGTGGCACGAGGACAGGGACCAGGCGAGGACGGACGGAGGCGAGTTTCCCCTTTTCCCCCTTTTCTTTCATACTCGGCGGGATTCATTATCTGATCATATATGGTACATTATGGCTTTGTCTTCTTGTTTTCCAGTTCTGTACTTTTCGTTATCGAAACCGGCGTTTCCAGTGGGTTTGAAACTAACGTGTTGTTCAATGCAGGCTACATAACCCTCCTCCAACCCCCCGTAATCAAAACCCTATCCCGGCTGTCCCTCTTCGAAAACACCAACCGCGAGTGCCGCCCCGCGCGCAAATCCGGCCGCGCCCTGGCCGCCCAGGTCTTCGCCGACAGCTGCGCGTCCGAGGAGCTGGCGGTGTCGTTTGCCGTCGACGCGCGGGACGTGTTTCGCCTCGTCTCCGGAATGGCGAGCCCGGATAAGCTGGGGGGAGTCGGAGGCGTGGTGGCCGAAGTTGCGTTGTGTGGCGCTTACGTCGCCGGTGCTGGCGCCGGGCGGGTGGCAGGGGGATATTATGGACATGCTGGCGGGGGCGGCGGAGGCGGCGGGGCAGATGCCTCGCCTGAGGGTCATGGAGATTTGGAACGGCCGGCCGGACGTGGCGGCCGTGTTCCGGTACGAGGCTACTTCTCCTTCTCGCTCCGCGGACGGTGATGGGAAGGACGGCGACGAGCCGTCGCCGCCGGCTCTCCTGACGTGGAAGGCTATGTGGGACCTGGGGCTGCGCGAGGATGTGCTCGACGCGGGGCGCGGACGTCGCCTACGAGGTTGTATGAGGGGGGTTGTAGAAGGGGAGTTGTAGAAGGGGAGTTGTAGAATGGGGGTTTGTGGAAGAGGGGTTGCCTTTGTGTTGCGATAGTGCTGCTGGTGTGTGTCTGTGCCTTGGGAGTTGCGTTGCGGTGGTATCTTTTCGAGACGATGTTTTGCTTTCATCTGTATTTCATGCCGACCTGGTACCAGGTCCATTCTTTGTTCCTCATCCTCTTGCCGCATTTCCAAATTTGGGTACCGGCGTGACAATGTGGTCCTCTCAATTAGTTCATAAAAGTGAATGCCTCACGACCGGTGGGACAACATACTGCACTGCCAAGTCGACATTTGTCCGCTGAACTAGGCTGTGAAAGAAAGAAAAAAAAAAAAAAGGGGGTATGACCTGTCGAGATGAGAATACTAGCCCACAGCCTACATATTTGTCCTCGGTGCCTCTATACGTTGGGTTTACGAAAATCATCATCATATCATCCGTGGCCGGGCAAAGGTGATTTCGATGTGTGGTGCATATCTTGAGTATGCTTTCGATAACATAACCCCATGGGCGGGACTATAGTGCGGCGGATGTTGGTCCCTTTGTCACCAAACACGAGTCCTCCACTTCAACCTTTCTGCTCAAGACTTCAGAGATGTTTGATAGAGAATATGCTCGTTTATATATGATTTCATGTATACATCGTTCATCATGCACGCGTCCACCACCACCACTACCGTCACTGTCCCCTCCACAATCCCCCTGTTTCCCCACGAAACAAAAACGTCCCTTTGAACGGATTCATCGAGGGCAGCTAGTAATTTTTCCAGAGGCAAAAGGGGCATCAGAGGTCCACGGACCCCGGGCTTAGACGCAGTAACCGCCCTTGGTGAAGCACTGGAAGCCGCCGCAGCAGTCAGACTGGATGGCGCAGGGCTCGTAGTTGCCAGAGCACTAGAAGACGACGTGTCAGCATGGTTCGTTGCTCCTTTCTCTATACAAGAGTACCCGACTCCCTCTGTTGAGGGATGAAGGTAGGGGGGATAGGTACGTACGCGCTTCTCGAGGACGTCGGCCTCGGCGGCGGGGGCGGCGTTGGGGAGGGCGACGGCGGCGCCGATGAGGGCAAAAACGATGGCGTTGAAGAACTGCATGGTTGCTATTTGTGTTTTGTGGTTGTTTGTGGTTGTGTTTTGTGTGGTAGTGATGAAGAGGTGCAAGTTGGATGAGATGCTCAAGCTTTCAGATCAGTCCAGCTTCTTCGTGGATACGGCTGCCCTTTTTATACCTTGAGGAATGCCCGGACATGCACGCCGGCGCCGACGACCCGGAGCCCAGTTATGGTCCTCTCTCCACCCCCGTAAGCAACCCCCCCATGACCCGGTAGTTGATCCTACCACAGGACACTACATAGACAGACGTTCCCTCTCCCAGGATCCGGCTTATACCCATCTGTAAGCCCGTGGCGGCTTATGCGCTTGGAACGTCGTGATTCTTAGTCCTTACGTGCGTAGTGGTAGTGAGTATGGTGGTAGTCTTGCTCGTTCTCTGCCCAATTAAACGTCATGTCGTGGCTGGCGGGTTCATCCATCCTCCCCCTATCCTCCTGGGCGACTTTCACCGGCGTATGTACCATATGGTAATCCGTACTCCGTAGGTTACTACTAGTAGGGCATGTCTGAGAGGCACAGCAGCTCCTGCGCGCGCCAGACCAGGTCGATCCCGGACGTCACCAAATATGATTTTTGAGATGCCCAGAGGAAAAGAAACACACTTTGGTGATCAAGTTTCGCCTGCGTCATCGTCTTGTTGCGTGGAACAGGCGTGGTTTCCCGCAACTAGTAGCCTGACTATGCGGAGGAATAGGCCAAGGCATAGTTGCGGCACGTACGAGCTTTCCAGGCTCCAACCTACCAACCAACCAACCCAACCACCACTGCTACGCCGCTGAACAAAATAAAATAAAATACCGGAGACGCTAATCCTCTGTATACTCCGTACGGAGCGCAGCGGCGTCATGTTTTGGAAGGGGGAGTAGGCGTGGAGCCGGGAAATCCAAACCTGACCCCCTGGTATTTGTCAAAATCTCACTCCCGACGCAGGTACGTACAAATGTACGGAGTATGTATGGTACCATTGTACACATACACATACGGAGTACCATGCCATATCCATTTCTTTAGTACGGCTTACTACCGCGCTAAAAGTACCTGGCAAACGCCAATAATGGAAACTCCGCCGCATGTCTGGAGTCCTTGTCTGCCCACCGCCCGGGCGGCGGTGGGCCGATCCAGACCAGGCGGACGGTCGGGCATGGGGTAAAAACAGCAGTACTATACAATAAACCTCGACTCTTCAAGAGCAACAATACCTGCAATCAACAAATCCTCGGATGACATACGGAGTACCATGTAGTCTTACATTCCCCATACTACGGAGTATTCACATCCTCAAAATCATTGCCTGCCCTCCAAGTTTAGAATCATGCCACAAAAACAAAAACAAAAAGTCCCTTCATAAGCAAACCCGCAAAATAAGCAGTAGCGGAACCAGCCTCTCACCGCGATCCCTTGGCCTCACCCGAATTCGTAAAACAACCCAATCGCCAGGACTCCCCCAAGAATGTTTTTGTACTATGTATGGTGGGACGCAGGGGTCACCCTTGCTGCGAATCACCCACCAGGCACACGTGCAAACAAGGGGACCGATTCATGGCAAATGCACCACCCCGCAGTCTACCAGACGGTTAAATCTCGACCAAAGTTTGCTCAGAGCAGAACGTCGGAAGCGGCCGAAGTAGGTTTTATCAGCTGGTGGACTGGTAGCAGTAAGACAACCAGGCCTGTGTCCGAGGAGCGTCTGCGCCGAGAGCAACAGATCAATACGTTAGGAAAGGATGCTAGGGAATAGACTCAAAATTCACAAACGCCCCTCATTCGGCGCCGTTGAGATCCAAACAACATATTCCGCACAGCATCCCAAATCTCTCGACGCCCATCAAACCCGACAATACGCCGGCTCCTTGTCGCTGCTACAGAACCCCGGGCCTTTCTCTCGGGACCGGCGACCCAGCCCCGGCTTCCCTCTCCGCATCTTCTCCCTCACGCGGCCGACGGCAGCCAAGATCCTGCGCAAAAGCCGTCGCAGGACCGAGTCCCTCGGCGGCGCCCCGGGACCGCTGGCCGAAACGGGATCGAATATGGGGACAGGGCTGAGGGCGGTGGCGTAATTGACCTCCAGCGGCTCGTCGCCTGGCACGCCCACGACGGGCCCCTCAAAGAAGTCATCCGGGAGCGCGAACACGGGGTCGTGCTCCCTCATCACGCGCAAAGTGTGGCGCACCACGTCGTACCCGAAATTATGCTTCAAAACCTCTGCCGGGTTATCTATAAGAAAATCCAGATCTTAGTCCCAAAGGTTTATAGAGGATTTTACTACAAGGTTAGAGGAGAGGGGGGAGGGGGAGCAGGTGACGTACTGGGTATCTTGTCTTCCGGTAGGTATTTCGAAAGCTCTTCCCGGACGAGGTGGCATTGGTCCTGGCCGACATTGCTTAGTATCTGCACCACGCTGGCCCGATTGCGCCTGATGGCGTCGTACACGGCCAAACGCTCCTCAATGTCGCCCGCCGTAGCCATCGAGGCGCCGTGCAGCACCATGCCTAGCACGAGCCCGTCCTCGAGCCCCTGGGCACCTCCCTGGCCCTGGTGCGGCAGCATCGGATGCGCCGCGTCGCCGGCCAGAGCCATCTTGCCCCGGCGGTACGTGGAAAGCGGGTGGCGGTACAGCAGCGGCCACCTCTTGACCTCCGTCGCCTTGCTCATGACTTTGAGCAAGCGGGGGTCGAAATCGGCGTACTTGGCCAGAACCTGGTCAACGCCCACGCCCGCCTGCCAGTCTTCGTCATTCTGTCCCTTGTTCTCCTCCTCGAAGAACAACCCCACAAAGTTATGCATCCTGTCGTCGCGGCACGTGTAGGCCACGACACGGCGCTTCGTCTCGTTGTGCGGGAACAGGCGCGTCCAGCCGCTGGCGTCCTTGTTCCAGAACCGCGTTTCCGGGTCGGCCTCGAGGACGTGCGCCGGTACGAGGAACCGAAAGGCAAAGTTGGAATGCTCCGGCGGCACGGGCACGTTCTTACTTCCCGTAACGGTCTCCGAGGCGACCGAGTGCACGCCGTCGGCGCCGATGACCACGTCGCCCGTCACCGTTTCCCCGGAGGCGAGTGTGACGGAAGGGGCTTCGGGGTCGTAAGCCCGGACCATGGCCCCGAGGTGGATATTCACGGGCACGCCAACGCCGCCGGGGCTGGTGGCCATGGCCTTTAGGGCATTGTGCAGGTCCACGCGGTGAGCGTAGTATAGCTCCGCGCCGCCGATGCCGCTCGCCGCTCCATCGGTAAAGAGAGTGGCCACCGTAGTGTCCAGGGAAAAGGGGTTTTGGTAAGTAGCTCGCCGGGACCGGACAAAGCACCATAGCGCTGGATCTAGACCCCAAGCCGTCAGGAAGCGGGTGGCGTTGGGAGGCACGTTTATGGCGGCCCCAACCTCGTTATTCATGGTAGACTTCTCGTAGACATCGCATAGGTGGCCGGCCCTCCTGCAGGATATGGCGGCGGCGAGCCCGGCGACGCCACCGCCTACAATAATCACGTGCAGCATTGATGTAGGGTCTCCTTTACGAAGAATAGGAGTCGAAACGCCCGGTATGCCCTACAGCTCCTTGTATTCGCACAGAGTAAATAGTCAAGATACAGGGCCGCCAGGTGGTGTCTTGAACACAGCTGTGTTATACCAGACCGTAGAAGAGCAAAGTCTTTTGGTTCATACGGAGTACCTGGTCTTTATTTGAAATTTCCCGCGGAACAAAGGTATATCGGTGTGCTTTCCAACGGTTTGCGCAACGTATCCGAGCTCCTTTGTGGGGGTGTCGTTTCCGAGCTTGAAACATATTTCAGAGGGACAGCACCAGTTGCAGTGAGAGTGTTTTGGAAGCTTGGACCTAACATGGTGTTAGAGATAGATAAACCATTATGCGATCCTAACACGGTTGCTAATATCCTTTTCACCTACCTTCCTTGCGTCTTTAGGCAAGGCTACTACAGAGTGCCAGTGCACGCTCAACGGCTATCCTGTTTGCCAGATATACCTAGTCGAGTGACATCCTGACGCCTACTGGGACGAGGAAAGGATGTCGATACCACTTTTATCGGCACAGAGCCCTCCGCACCTGTCTCTGATAAAATCATCGGACAGTTTCTTACTCAGTCCTACCCGCGACATAACGTCGCATATTGAGACACGAGGACCAAGCGACCATTCTGCTCAGCCCTGGTAGCTTCGTAACTGATCGGACAATATCAAATAACCAACTATATTGCCGCTATCAGTTCTCATCAAGTATATGCAAGACATACATGCATACATACCGTTTGCCCCTTTAACTACAAACCACCTACTACCACGCGATCGGAAGCATGTGGTCATTAACTCCGACACCAATGACCAACATTTTCGTTGCTTTTGTTAGGACCTTTTTCTTGATGTCTCATGGATGCTATTGTCCGAACATGAGTTCCCGGCAAGTTCTTTCCCTCTGGTTCCAGAGAGATTCCAGAGCAAAGGTGTGGGTGAGACATGCAGCAGCGCCCTGCGTCTCTTGATAAACAAGCCCCTCAGCAGTCGTTCTGTGCACACACAAGCAACCACCTCGCGAAGCGATCGAAAATGAATGATGCAGGAGAGCCTTTGAAAGTCGAGACCGTTGTTATGGGCTCGCGTCAATATCGGAACGCCGAGACTCAAGGGAGTGGACGTGAAATTGATACATGTAGTCGGCGTTGGGGTCCTGGCGAGCATCTCATTGAGATTTTGTGTTTGTCTGTTTTCCATTGTGTTCTCGACCGACTCCTTTTCCTATCCCCAGTCGTTCGTTCCATCTCTGATATACCAAACAGCGATCGATGTCTCGGAGTTTTCGAACACGCACACCGCCAAAACTCGCCGTACTGCCCCTCTTGATCATATAATCCCCGCGTTTTAAAACATGGAAAGCATATCATCAGAAATCGGTACCGGCTCTCTGGGAAGCAGCCGTCATGACTTGCCCCCCGAGAGGGAGGACCGGCAGTGCGCATCATCGTTTGGGAGCGGCAGCCCCGAGGTTAGGGTAGTGACCAAACTATCCACCAAGACAGTGCTTGCCGTGGCCGCCGTGTGCGCCATCTATTTTGCACAACTTATCTCGCTCGTTGGTGCTGGTGCTGTATGTTTGTCGGTTCTCTTTTTCTCGTTCTTGCTCTTTCCGTGCTCTTGTTTGTGATGTTGCAGGACACATAGTAACTGGCTCGACCTTCTTCTCACAGCAAGGTCAAACAATAGCTGCACATTTCCATGACACGGCCAACGTCTCGTGGCTTTCCGCACCTATCACCATTCTTACGGTTGTCTTGGGGCCCATTGTGTCCCAGGCTGCCGACTACTGGGGTAGGAGATGGTTCCTCATCCTCCTCACCCTCATAGGTGCCGCCGGCTCCGTCACGGTGGCTCGCGCAAGCTCCATGGACATGGCCATCAGTGGCTTCTGCCTTATAGGCACGGCCTTTGGAGTGCAGCCCCTTCTGCACGCCGTCATTTCAGAGGTTCTGCCTCGCCGGTGGCGAGCCCATGGGCAGGCGGCCGTGATGGGATCCAATGGTCTGGGAAGCATAACCGCCCTCCTGGCTGGGGGAGCGCTGAACCGTACAAATGCCGCTGCGGGTAATGGTTTTCGTATCTATTTCTACATGGCTGCCGGGTGGTTCGTACTCGCTGCTGCACTCTGCCTGGCAGCGTACCGACCCCCTCCCACCTTTCACCAGCAGAAGTTCACTACTCACATGGAAAGATTAAGTCAACTAGACTGGATCGGATATCTGCTCATGGGTGGCGGGCTCGTCTTATTTTGCATCGGTCTCTCGTGGTCTAAATCTCCCTACCCGTGGTCCAACGCCCGCGTGTCCGCCACCTTTACCATTGGCCTGGCGCTGGGCCTCGGACTCGTCGTTTACGAGACACGGTATAAAAAGGATGGTATGTTCCATCACGGTCTCTTCGCAGGGGATCGTAACTTTTCGATTGCCCTATTCTGCGTGTTTGCAGAGGGTGTCGCATTTTTTGCTGCCAATACGTACTTTACCTTTCAAGTAATTATTCCCTCCTTTACTGTTGCAGCCATTCTGTCAATGATCATCGCTGATTCGATCAAATGATTAGGTCAATGAGCTATATGAAAAGGACGCACTTTTGGTCGGCGCTCGGTATAGCATCATGCTAATATGTTCCATGATAGGTGCTGGACTGACTGGTGTGTACTGTGCCATCAAGTGCAGAGTAAGATGGGTAACCGCCCTAGCCTTTGTGATATTCATTATCTTCTTCATAGGCATGGCCACGACAAACAGATACACAGATCAGCCCGTTTGGGGGTACCCGGTCTTGCTCGGGTTCGCCCTCGGCATGACGCTGACGACACTCGTCACCATAGCTCAACTGTCAACGCCACCACAGTTGATCTCCATTGCTAGTGGACTTACGATCAGCATCCGCTCACTGGGTGGCACAGTTGGCATCGCTGTCTACAATACCCTGTTCACAGATCAACTCCATAAATTGACCCCCAAGCTTACGCAAGTAGCATTAGAGCAGGGGCTTGGGAGAGATCATATCCGGAGATTTGTGTACGCGATCAAAGATCAGAATAAGACTGCACTCATGAACATACCCGGCATCACCGATGCCATGATGAGAGAGGGTCAGGTAGTCTTCAAAGACACGTATGTATTGGCATTTAGAAACGTCTGGGTTGCCGCGGGATGTTTCGTCGTTCTAGCGGCGGTGGCGTCAGTCTTTCTCCACGACAAGGAGACGGAATTTAACATGGAGATTGACGCACCTGTCGAGCATCCTACCACTGATAAGGGTTCCTTGAGCTGATTGAGGTTTCAGGATGGTGGTTGATGATGCAAGAACGTAATTTATGAATAAGGAAGAATGTATCCCATTGTATATATTTTTGCTCGACACCAAGCAGTCCTGTTGTATTTCGTTGGGAGTCATGCGTCATGAGGGCGTCAGACAGTTGCAGTGGGAAGTGGTTTCGTAAACAAGTCGTGTCCACGGTTCAACATCAACCATTGTGTTATTTGAGTCGCTTCAATGTATGGACGTACAGATCCATTATGGACTGTCCCCTTGTTGTGTAGACTGTCCCCTTGTTGTGTAGACTGTCCCCTTGTTGTGTAGACTGTCCCCTTGTTGTGTAGCAAAGTGACCTCTGCGTCCCAGCAAGATTGATGTTGGGGGATAGATGTCCGTTGCCCTTGCCATAAGTGAAGAAAACCATGAGATACAGGTGGGTCGGTCCCTTCTTTGGGAATACCACGCATGAGGTAGGAATAGATGAGAGAGGAAAGAATGCACTGAGGATTAGAAGGAACTAGCTATATCGAATAGAAAGTGAGACCTAGACACACCCGTCCACGCGTATCTTCTGCTCCGTACCGTTTAGTAGAAAGAAAAAGTCCTTAGCTACTCCGTACTTGGGATCCCAAAAGTTAACTGAACGACGTTGGGTAAACTTCCACTTTCTAAAGCCAAGGCAGGAAAACCCCGAGAAAAGATGATCTAAAATATCAACAGCATCCCATCCCCTATTCATGATGATAAACAGTAGCCCGAACACCATTTTAAAAGTTCCCGTCAATGTGAATCGGATCCGCGCTCGTGCGTATCAAGGGTAATCGGGATTCGGACTCGGACCTAAGAGATAGCACACGGTACGGAGTGCAGCGGGAGGACTGCGAGTGCGAGCGCACTGCCCGTCAACGTTATGGGCCATAGATTTCGCCGGTCCTCTCGGAGGGATTAAAACTTCTGCCCTAGCCAATAAGGACCATCGATTGCAACCCTTTTCGCCAAAAGTGACTGTTTCTCAACGGTGCAGGGCCCGGCTGCATAACGAGGATCAACCCACACAAGGTTCCTGGCACAACGTTTTGCTCGGGATACCATCTGCACCGAACTGCGATGGACTGCGTGAACCAAGGTTTAGGCTTTTGCGAATTCAACGGTCATGACACCAAGCTAGGGAGAATCTCTGTATATATATAATGGAAGGGAATCACATTCGTTGTACTATCATTTAAATAGCATCGCATCGAGCACAATCGTATATACATTTACAAACACCTACCCAAGTCACAGCAAGCATTCGGCACATCATGTCTAGCAAAGACATCGTCCTCATCACTGGCGCCAACACGGGACTTGGCTACGAGACTGTTCTTTCACTCCTCAAGTCCCCAAAACCGTACCACATCCTCCTCGGCAGCCGGTCTTTGGACAAGGGCCGGGTCGCCGCCGAGAAAGCCACTGCCGACGTCAGTGGTACTCCGAGCACAGTCGAGACTGTGCAAATCGATGTAACCGACGATGCCTCCATCCAGGCTCTGAAGGAGCATATCGAGACCAAATTCGCTAGACTGGATATTCTCATCAATAATGCAGGTATGGTTGCCTCGTGTCTTCTACCTTTGGGTTTGAAAGGGGATCATAAATCTATAGCTTGTCATATTGACTCGCCGCTATCTAGGAGCTTGCTTTGATTCGTTCTGGCCAAATGACGTCGGCCACTACCGAAGCATTTTCAATGATGCATACAATGTGAACGTCTCTGGCAGCCACATGGTCACACTCACACTCGCACCGCTCCTGATCGCCTCATCTTCGCCCCGTCTCATCTTCATATCGTCCGGCACTTCCAGCATGCAGGGTAGAATCGATCAGCACATTGAAGAGCAGTTCGAGGCCGGGTGGCCCAAGGGCAACGCCATGGTGCTCACCGGGTACGCCTGTTCCAAGGCTGCCGTCAACATGATGATGCTGACTTGGCGGGGGGCCCTGGCTAAGGACGGTGTCAAGACGTGGGCGGTTGAGCCCGGCTTTCTGGCGACGAACCTCGGAGGGAACCACGAGACTCTGGTCAATTTGGGCGCCGGGGACCCATCGCGCGGCGGTGATCTACTAAGGAAGATTGTTGAGGGTGAAAGAGACGCTGACCAGGGCAGGGTTGTTATGCAGGATGGCGTTGTGCAGCCTTGGTAGAACGCTTAGATTGTGCTGTTTTTACCTCTCTATCTGTTTCTCTATCGTCATCGTTCTATCGTTGGTGTCTTATGGTAGTGTAATTTCTGGACTTTCCCTCTCCTATCTACAGGTTTGAAGCTGCAAATTGATTTACTGCTTCGATAATATGCTGGTGCTGCAAATAAGAGCCAAGTGAGCCACAAAAGGGAATGATGTTGAACCTCGTCATATACTGAAAACCTTATGAATGGCTGTCTTCTTCCTAAGGAATCATACATTATATTCCTGAATATTGAATCAGGTCGGCTCACTGCATCGTTCTTGTATTATTTACCCGTTATGGCATGCTCTTACTTCTAGGAATAGACCCGTGGGACTTTTAGGAATCTTCTTGCCTTCGGCTATTAGGAATCTTCTTGCTTTCGGCTATTTCGTCCGCTCTTGCCCTGTTGCATATGGGCTATGAAACTGGAAGGGACCAGACAATCAAAAAGGAAGGAATGATTCTAATAGCCTGATAAATAGGAAAGAGTGGAAACCCATGATCTATTTCGTTATCGCTCGCCATTGCCCTCCTCTAATTGCTTACCCGCTCTGCACCCGACACCTTGAAGAGCGAAATTAAGTACCATGTTTTGATTGTTGAGCTTTACCTTTGAAAAGCCTGCAAACTTTATTTAATCATACAGTTGGAGTGTTGACATTAACAACGCCTTTTTCACTGCACAAAGCCAATATTTCCGCATTAATGAATCTATTGTTTTCAAGACTTGGTCATCCTTCTCGACTCCGAATATCGACACTTCAAACATGTACCTATCGTACACAGCCGCGCCATGGAAACAAAAAGGGAGAAAGAAGACAATAAAGAAAAACGGTTTATGTCCTTGAGGTTATCCAACAATGCTGAGTCGCTACCCTTCACTTCTGCGTAATGCTGCTCGTAATAGTGTCTCAGTTTTTCCACCATACATTGGGAGCCTCCCTTGCATTCGACCATAGGGCGGGTGTGCGCACGCGCATGCGTGTTCCTGATAGGAGCATCATTCGTGGGGCGACAAGTCTCGGATGGTCACCTGCCGATGCTGCCATCGCTGACCATGTTAGCATTTCGCTTGTGCTTCATCTTGTTCCCTCTATACATCTGTTTCTCTGTGGAGGAATAGAAATTAAGCTGCACTAGCTCGATATGGACCACACTACGACGATGTAAGCTCATGATTTTCAGCCCCAAGACGCACCCATAGCATATACGCAAATGAAAGGAGGACGGAGATTGGATGGAGTCAGCCACCAGTCAAATGTGTCGACCATCTCTAAGACTACCCATCTCGCTTCCACTCCTATCCGCGGCTGCTTGAGACAGTGATGGGAGGAAATGCAGGTCCATGTTTCTCGCATCGAACAAGACGGACGCATTCGGACAGCCTCCCGCGCTGCTACAGCGGTAGCCGACGGTTAGGAATGTTGGTGGTAGGAGATGTTGAGACTCCATGGGATACTCCGCAAGGGTTTACGACTACAGTTCTCGGGCTGTCAAATCATGGGCCTCGCCGTTGAACCATTTGGAATTGGAGACTTCTTCAACCCCCCTTCTCCAGCCCCTTGCCTGTGCTTAACTAGGTAAGTATCTTCCTGTAAATATGCCCCAAGGAACTCGCTTAACACTGGTATCGATTCTCAAAGGTCATCTATATCCATAAAAGTCTCACTATGTGAATGGTCCCAGAGTAAGTCGTCGTGAAACGACTTTGCCTCCTCGGTAAACCTTCTACATCCTGGGGGAGATGCCGTTGTTGGTGTTGAGTCGATCCACAGGATATCTCAAAAAACGATGGGGTATGTGGAAGTACCCTTCTTTGGCTTGAGAAGATGGACTCATAATTATCCCCTCAGGCCCTCTCCAAGATTCGTTTGGGGTGTCCACTCTTGATGACAAGCTCTTTGTTATACTCTCTTATTAAATTTCGTCGTCACTTATCTTTAACGAACCAAACCATAAACCACATGGGAAAACAAAGTCATGTATGTGGCAGATATCCACATCGTTGAGGGCAATTATGGGCTCGTCATCGCCGGCTTCGCCTTTACCATTTCCGCCGTTGTTGCTGTTATCCTCAGGCTTGTAACACGAGGATTCCTGGTTAGCAATATTGGCATAGACGACGGCTTCATCCTCGTGGCTGCTGTAAGTACATTTCACGGTTACAGTGTATAATGTATAGAAGAAAGCAGCGGCTAACTTTGCCATAGCTAGGCACAGTGGGATTCCTGGTCGCCATTTTCGAGCGTAGGGAGACCATGTCATACATACTTGCCGACAGGTTTGGCTGATTAAAATAGAAATTCGATACGGCCTCGGCTCCTATGTCGACTACTCAGTTCTCCCAAACTTCCTGCAATCCCTGCTCGCCACTGTTGTCGCCTACAGCATAACCCACCTGTCTTTCAAATTTTCCATCCTCTTCCAGTGTAAGCGCATCTTCACCGAGAGGCGAGCGCAGCGCCTTTTTCTCGGCCTCATCATTTGGCTATCAGTGTATGGCGCATTTTGCCTCGTATCTAGCCTCATCACCTGCTGGCCCATTGCCAAGTACTGGGACGACACGATACCGGGTGGTTGCATAGACCGCTCCATGCTGCACTATGCGTTTGCGGCCATCAATATCATGAACGACATCATGCTGCTGTTGGTGCCGCTACCGTTCTTGCGGCAGCTTCAGATCCCCCGGCGGTCAAAATTCGTCTTGATGGCAGTGTTTGCCTGTGGGGGGTTGTAAGTGAATCCTCTATTAACTCCATACCTACGGACTCTTTAGCTAACATAACAAGTGCTTGTGTTGTCGCAATCATCCGGTTGCATGCTTTATGGGTCAATAATTCGGCCCCCATCGATGAGCAGCCACGTCAGTATTCTGCTCCATCTGATGCCGCCCACGCACCTCTTTGCTGACCACCAAGGTAGTTAAAGGAGTAGACATAGCCATCTGGTCGGGTCTCGAAATTAACATCGCTATAATATGCGCCTGTGTACCAGCCCTCAAGCCGCTTTTCGTCAAGTTCTTCCCCCGCCTCATCACTTCCTTTTCCGACTCCGCAAAACGATCTCGCGAGGGGAAGAACCGGTCCATGTCGGGCAGTATACCACTTAAGAGCTTCGATGAACAGTACAAGTTTCGAACGTTTGTAGCTCGAGATTGCCATGGCCGCTCTCAAGGCCAGACCGAGCAGGAGTTTGAGACGAGACCGAGCTCGTCCACAACGTTCGAGGAGGAAGATTGCGAAAAGGGAGAAATCCGCTCCAACAGGAGCTCAGTATGTTGCTATATTGCTGGGCGAGTAGATGTATCAGACAACAATGACCAGAGAGGGATCGCATTATAATCCGTTAAGTATATGAGAGACACCAACTTCATCCCGTAAGTTGAGCCAGCATGCCCACTCCCTCTACGTTTTAACTTATTCTGACAACTATGCTCTGCGATGTGACTATAAAAGACAGCCTAAGCGAAATTGGTACCAAAGGTAATTTCCTTTGTAACTTCAAGATCTTGACGGAGCTTGTCCGTCTTGTTCACGATTCTGTCGTGCGCATCTTTACCTAGTACCAGTCGCAGCACCTTTCCCTTTAAGCTTCCGGCCTGTCCCTCTCCCGTGACGATCTCGATGATCCTGTCCACAGCCTTCTCCGGATCACCGGCCTGATTGCCGTCGGCACCGGCAAACTTCTGCAGCACCTCATCGACGGGCCCGTCCTTGTATGCGTCGGGCAGACGACCGCCGCCGCCCTGCTCGCTGGCGGCCAGGAAGTTTGTGCGGAAGGCTCCGGGCTCAACGATGAGCACGGAAATGCCGAAAGGTGCAACCTCCTTGGCCAAACCCTCGGTGTAGCCCTCGAGGCTGAACTTGCTGGCGGCGTAAAGGCTACAGCTAGCCATGGAGTCCTGGCCGGCGACGCTACTGACATTGACGATGGTGCCGGAGCCGCGGGAGCGCATGCCAGGGATGACGGCCTGGAGGATGTAGAGGGGGCCGAATACGTTGGTCTGGAACTGCTGGACAATTTCCTGTTCACTATTATCATGTCAGACGTGTCGTCGAATTTTCGCATAGTATTGCTGTGCTGGGTAAGAAGAGAAGGAGGAAAACTCACGTAAAAGCCTCCAAGGGGCCGAGAACAGAGTATCCGGCGTTGTTGACAAGGTAGTCTATGGACCCGAATATGGTCTCGGCCTGGGCCATCTTGGTGGCGATGCTGGCTTGACTTTCGGTGGCGTCAAGCTGGAATACTCTGCCCCCTACAGTCTCGATCTTGCGGACGGCGTCGGAAGACTTTTCGGGGTTGCGCATGGCGGCGATGACATTGTGGCCGGCTTTGGCGGCTTTGAGGGAGAGGGAGAGGCCGAGACCATTGGAGGCGCCGGTGATGAACCAAACTGGGGCCATGATGACTTGCAGATGAATTGATGCTGTTGATAGATAATGACAGGCTGCTTTATGTTGTTCTGGGCGTGAACTCCTCTTTACAAGGGGAGGTGATGATTTTACGTATTGGAGATGGTATCACGGTAAACACTCTGGAACGAATGGGCTTTGACTTGGCCACGGGGCAGATCCCCTTTTATATATGCTATAGTACGGAGATTGATGGAGATAATGGAATTTGACTATATTTATATGTATCTTTTCCACCTTACTGAGTAAACGTTGTGTAGTATCATGAACTCGGAGTTGTTGATCAAAATACAGGTTATACGGCATTGTGGTGACATCGGATTGGACCGACTGCTTAACGCCTATGGCTAAACGCCGAAGACCAGTGGCAGGCGGACAAAATATAGCTGCACTTATGCTCAGGCGCAACGTGAAGGCCTACGCCCTATATTTCTGTCCATGCTGAAAAATGTTGGTGGACAGCCCCGACACTTTTTAGGCGTTAAACCGGATCGGCGCTGCTGAAGGGGAGGGACCGGAGGAATGAACTGTAATTACGACGGCACCTGTCTTTGAAGCCTACGCTTCCCCCGCGTTCTGTAAAGTACGGGGCGCGAATGTATATAATTGGGGGATCCGGAGATGATGTACGTCTCGACAACGCATGTCACTGCTTGCAAAGAGTAGCTGTATACGGAGTTGAGTGCGTGTTGTTCGAAAAAAACACATGGTATCTTCGCCGTGGCAGCTTGTCCGCGGGAAACTTGGGGTTCCCCGTGGGGGCAAGTACCATGGCGATATGGTAGGATCGGCAATGGGATGTGGATGTTTTCCGGTTCTTCGGCCATTTGGGATTTTTTTTTTCTTTGACCATTTGGATGCAATATATGGATGTTTCCCGGTGGTACGAGGGCCAATGGATATACGGAGTAGATAGGCATGGAGTCACGATTCTATTTTTCCTGGTTTCCTATAGCGGAAAAAAGGTCGCGTTTGGCAGTTTGCCGTTTTGACGATTACTACATACTACTCCGCACCACTTCGTACCACTTCGTACTAACTGTCACGGTTATTGGTTAGCCACGATGCCTGTATTACTCCTTATGGTGCCCCGTACTCCGTACTGTGTAGTAATAACGCCCTCCGCTCGCTAAGGTGACCGTACCGGGGAAGCTCCACCGCCGGGCTTGAATCCTTCAACGCCAGAGTTGTTGAGAATGAAAAGGCTATAACATAAGACTTGAACTCGCTGACCAAATTGCTCAATTATTTCCTTTGAGGTTCTCGTCTTGTCCACAATATCAAAGAGCTTCATAGGTTTTCAGTCGTGGTGATACGCAATGGCTTCCAGTGACAGCATCGTCATCCTCGGGTAAGAAGCCTCGTCCCATCTCATCTTATCACACACCGCCGTACATTTGAGGATGGATCATCGGATCTGACTGTGTGTGCAAAACAGCGCCGGCATCATCGGCCTCGACGTGGCGTACGCCCTCGTCCAGCGCGGCCTGGCCCCCAACATCACCGTCGTGGCCGAGTACATGCCCGGAGACACGGCCGCCAACTACACATCACCATGGTAAGCACATAAACCCCCCCCCCCCCCCCCCCCCTTCTTATACAGCTACGAGAAACTCATATTAACGTCGGGGGTGGTGCAGGGCCGGATGCAACTTCTCGGCCATCTCCGGCACCGACGCCAACGCGCTGCGGTGGGACAAGATGGGGTACGCGCACCTGTCCCGGCTGGCGGCGACGCCGTCGTCCGCGGCCGAGTCGTTTGTCGAGAGCACGCCGTCGACGGAGTACTGGGACGACGCGGTGCCGCATGACAAGATTAGGCACATGTCGGAGTATCTCAAGGACGTAAGACCTCCCTCTACCTCTACCTAGAACGTCATACCCTTTCCATTCTCGTGAAGAGGAAAAAAGGGAGTCATTGAATGGATAAAAGTGGTAGGAAAGCAAGTCTGACGGGTGCAGTTCAAAATCATACCCGCCGGGGACCTGCCCCCGGGCATCAAGTTCGGCGTCACCTTCACCGCCATGACCATCAACGCCCCCAAGCACATCGAATTCCTCCGCGCCGCCCTCTCCGCGTCGGGCGTCCGCTTCGTCCGGCGCAAGCTGCCGAGCCTGGCCGCAGCCTACCTGAGCGACGACACCAGGGTCGTCTTCAACTGCGCCGGCATCGCGGCCGGGACGCTCGCCGGCGTGGAGGACGGGAAAGTTTTCCCGACGCGCGGGCAGATTGTGCTGGCTAGGGCTCCCGACGTGAGGGAGATTGTTATGCTGCATGGGAGGGAGCACGAGACGTATGTTATCCCTAGGCCGGGGTCGGGTGGGAATGTTGTGCTGGGGGGGTACATGCAAAAGGGGAACGGGTGCGTATTTCTCTCTCTCTATCACACACACACACACACTCTCTCTCTCTCTCTCTCTCTCTCTCTCTCACTTTGTCATTTCCTTTTCCTCTTCCCCTTTCTATTCGCGCTACATTATCTGTGAAGTTTGCCAGTGGCAGTACGAAGCTGACCGTCTACGCAGGGACTCGTCGACGTACGCGCACGAGACCGAGTCCATCCTCCAGCGGACGCGGGACCTCTCCCCGGCCCTGCGGGACAGCGAGCACGAGGTGCTGGCGGCCTTCTCCGGGCTCAGGCCCTCGCGCATCGGCGGCGCCCGCATCGAGAGGGCCGAGGTCGAGGTCGGCGGCCGGAGGAGGGTCGTGGTGCACAACTACGGCGCCGGGGGCACGGGGTTCCAGGCCGGGTGGGGGATGTCGGTTGATGCGGTCGGGGCGGTGGATGATATCCTCGAGGGCATCGGGGGGTCCAAGGCTAGGATGTGAACCGCCCTCGGTGTTCAAGGCAATGCGTTGAACGCAATCTTGGGAGCTGAAAGGCATTAGGACTCGTCTCCTGGGTTAGAAGCTGGGCATATGCGTATTGAATACATTTTATTTGGTTTGAACCCTGTCACACAATATTCTGCCGGCCATCACATTATACGCATATATCATATAGGGACGAGACCCGATCACAAACAACCCCCCCCCCCCCCCCCCCCCTCCCCGCCGAATCTTTCTCATAAGACTACACAGCCGCTTCTCCGTATACTGTTTGCCCCAGCCGACGACAACAATGGGCAGCTGAATCTTAGTCTTGGCATACGAAAAACCGACTCGTCTCGATTATCGCTTCGTCGTACCGGCCCACTCCCCGCAAAGTCCCGGCCTTCCGGCTCCGTTACCGGTCTAGCACTCCATCTACTACTTCGCTCTCCCCCTCCCCTCCCCACACACACAGACGCACACATAGGCGCGGAAACGCCTTCTCGTTACGTTTGTGCCACCACCACCTCCACTACGTTGGCCGAAACGAGGTAAATGGAATACCTATATAAAGAACGGTAGGAAGCAGGGTACCACAGCGTACAAACCCCTCCCTCATTTGATCCAACTCGGACTCAAATTGACTCTTGAAAAATCGTAGACCTTTGTCATAATTCATTTCTCATCTTCTGTTTGTTCTTGTGTGTGTGTAATTAACGTCTCTCGGCTGAACTTCGTCCACGATGCCGCGCTCAAACAGGTCGCTGTATCCGCCGCCCTCGGCCGACTTCGTCAAGTTCCCCTCGCGGCGGAGCGTGGTGCACAGCACCGAGGGCATCGTCTCGTGCACGCAGCCGCTGGCGGCCAAGTGCGGCCTCGAGATTCTGAGAGCCGGCGGTAATGCCGCGGTACGTTTTTCTCCTTCTTCTGTCTCGCACCGGGCCTTGAGCAATAGTTACCTGAAGTAAGAGAGATATGGGTGCTAATGAGACCGTTTAGGACGCTGCCGTTGCCGTTGGTGAGTCAATTGTGACCCAATATGACTGAAAGGGTAGAACAGCGACTGACGGAGTGGGCAAACGATAGCCGCCGGCCTCAACATGACGGAACCCTGCCAGACGGGCATAGGCGGCGACATGTTCATCCTGTACTGGGACAACGAGGCCAAGACCGTCCGCGCCATGAACGGCTCCGGCCGGTCCGGCGCCGCCTGCACCCTCGACCGCATCCGCGCCGACCTGGGTCTCGCGGACGACGGTGAGCCCGGCGAGATGCCCACCCGCAGCGTGCACGCCGCCACCGTCCCCGGCGCCGCGGCCGGCTGGGCCGACACCATCGACCGCTTCGGCAGCGGCAAGGTCACCTTGGGCCAGGTCCTGGAGCCGGCGGCGCAGCTCGGCGACCGGGGCTTCCCTGTGTCGGAGATTGCAGCTTACTACGTGAGTACATGCAGTCGGAATTCGTGAAGAGAAGGGAGGGGTGCTGACCGTGGTGTGCGCAGTGGGCCGCATCCGAGAACCTGATCCGCGAGGCGTCCCCCAACTTCGCCGAGATGCTGAAAAAGGATCCCTCCGCCCCCGACGGCGTGCGCGCCCCGCGGCCCGGGGACACCATGCGAAATCCCACCCTGGCCGAGACGTTCCGCACCCTCGGCCGTGAGGGGAAGAGGGGCTTCTACGCGGGCCGCGTGGCGGAGGAGATCATTAAGGTGGTCAGCGACCGCGGCGGGCACCTCACGCTCGACGACCTGCGGCACCACATGGACAACGGCGGCAGCGAGACGGTGGACCCCGTCTCCGTCAAGTTCGCGGGGCAGGGGCTGGGGCAAGAGAACGGCGTGGAGCTGTGGGAGCACCCGCCCAACGGGCAAGGCGTCGTGGCGCTCATGGCGCTGGGCATCATTCAGGAGCTTGAGAAGCAAGGCAAGATCCCGGCCTTCGGCGCCGCCGACTTCAACACCGCCGCGTACCTGCACGCCGTCGTCGAGGCGCTGCGGCTGGGCTTCGCCGACGCGAGCTGGTACGTGACGGACCCGGACTTCATGAAGGTCCGGGCCGAGCAGCTCCTGGACCCTGACTACCTCGCCGAGCGGGCCAGGCTCTTCGACCCGAACGCCATGGCGCCGGACCTCGAAGCCGGCAAACCCGACAAGACGAAGACGACTACGATGACGTCGCCGGCGCTGCAGAGCTCCGACACGGTCTACTTCGCGGTGAGCGACGCCGCGGGCAACGCCGCGTCCTTCATCATCTCCAACTACGGCGGCTTCGGCACGGCCATGATCCCGCGCGGGTGCGGCTTCACCCTGCAGAACCGGGGCGCCAACTTCTCCCTCGACGGGTCGCACCCGAACCGTCTGGCGCCGCGCAAGCGGCCCTACCACACCATCATCCCCGGCATGGCCACCAACCTGGCCGACGGGTCGCTGCACTCGGCGTTCGGCGTCATGGGCGGCTTCATGCAGCCCCAGGGCCACGTGCAGGTTCTCCTCGCCCAGCTGGTCGGCGGGCTGAACCCGCAGCAGGCCCTCGACGCGCCCAGGATCTGCCTCGGGCCGGGCATGCCCGGCGACGAGCACGACGACGGGAGGAAGGTCCTGGGCTGGACGGTCAACGTGGAGGAGGGCATGCCCGGGGAGACGGTCGAGGGGCTCAGGAGGCTGGGCCACAACGTCGTCGTCGTCAGGGATGTGAAGAGGAGCTTGTTCGGGCGGGGCCAGATCATCAGGTACACCGTCGACGACGTTGACGGCACCGGCATCTGGTCGGCGGGCAGCGATTTGCGAGGTGACGGGGCCGCGTACCCTCTGTAGAATATTCTTGCATGCCCCTTCTTTCTTGAAAAAAAAAACCCCATATATTCAGTGAAAAAGAGAAAATAAAAATATTCCCAAGCCTAGGGCATTTGCTTTCTTTTAGTACATAGGTATCAGATACAGGCTAACACCATCCCAATCATAATCCACATTGCTCTCTCGCTCTCTCTCTCTTTCTCCCAATCTATCTTACAATAGGTCTACTTCTTATTGACTCTTTCTGCGTCTCGCATAATCCATTTTTACGGCGACTTTTCACCCTTGCCCTCGCCCTCGCCCTCACCCTCGACGACGACGACCTTGTTCTCCTCAAACATCTTGGCCAGGTCGCCGTTCTGGTGCATGGACACCAGGATGTCGCAGCCGCCGACAAACTCCCCGTTGACGTAGAGCTGGGGGATGGTCGGCCAGTCGGCGTACTCCTTGATGCCGCTCCGCAGCTCCGGGTCCTCGAGCACGTTGAAGGCGGCGAAGCGGTTGGGGTCGACGCCCTGCAGGCCGAGGATCTGGATGACGGCGCGCGAGAAGCCGCACGCGGGCGTCTCGGGCGTGCCCTTCATGAAGAGCACCACGGGGGCGGACCCGACGGCCTTATCGATGGCGGACCGCGTCTCGGCGGAGAGGAGGCGGGTCTGCAGCGTCGTGAGGAACGGTTGAGGGCGGAAGGATGGGAGCGCGGCGGCGGCGACGCGGGGGGCACTGGTGGCGGCGGCGGCAGCTGGGCGGAGGGCCTGCCTGCGAAGACCCTGTCGTTCATGTTAGCACTAGGTAAGTCGTGTGAAGATATATGCCTGCTTCTTACCGAAGTTATTGTGCGTGCAAACATGTTGAACAGTTTGGTTGCGTCAAGTCGCAAAATGTTCCTGGGTACTGTAGTAGTGTACGGGTTTAAGATTCTTGGAGTAAAAAAAAATAAAAATGATGTGATGCAATATTACAATTCGGCCCAGGCCATTCCATTCGGCTGTCATCAGTGGCGGGGGAGTGGCCGGGCAGCTATCGGAGCTCGCTGACCAATCACCGGTTTGCTAAGGTAATGCTACTTCGATGTGAACTTACCCATCCCAAGAACAAATGTGAATTCAACACGACCCTTTCTTATAATTCCATCTTGCATCTGATTTAAATTGCTAAAAGTATCCCCGGATATTTTGTGACGTGACTCACTCTTGGCGGTATCTCCTGTTGTTTCTTTTGGCTTGCAAAAGTCAACCGCCACCCCCACCGTAGTAACAACATTTTCGACGCTCATCTCACGCAGTTCGACCTGTCTAATATAGTAACACAATGGCGCCCAATTCCGGTAATGGAATCGATGCGACCTACGAAGTCACGCAGCAGAATCCTACCGAAGCCGTGGCCCGCGCGCAAGACGACGGCAAGCATCACCTGCTGCTCGCCGCTTCGGGGTAACTAAACAGTAGCATCATCATGGGCGCATGTGACTAAGATTGATTGCCCAGGTCAGTCGCCACAATAAAGATTGTCCCCATCATCAAAGCCCTATCGTCTCGTAAAAACATATCGATCCGCCTCATCTTGACCCCGTCCGCATCCAAGTTCTTGGACGGACAGTCGGCGGAGCAGCCTTCTTTGGCGGACATTGCGCGCTTCCCCAACGTCCATGGCATATACAACGACTCTTCAGAATGGTCGCCGGCATGGACGCGGGGAGCACCCATTCTACACATTGAGCTAAGAAAATGGGCTCATCTCATGGTCATTGCCCCGTTGAGCGCCAATACGCTGGCAAAGGTGACGACGGGGTTGTGCGACTCGCTACTCACGTCTGTCTGGCGAGCATGGGATACTGCAGGGAATATCGACAACGCCAACGCACCGGGGAGACGGAAGCAAATCATCTGCTGCCCAGCAATGAACGTTTGTGTACGTAGACTCATATCATCCCTTTTCCCGACGATGCAGTGCGACTTTGATTGCTGACGATTGTGTAGATGTGGAGGCACCCCATCACACAAAAGCAGATCAAGACGCTCGAACAAGATTGGGGATTAGAAAACGATGGCTGGGTCGAGGTCCTCCGTCCCATAGAAAAGACACTCGCTTGCGGCGATGTTGGGGAGGGAGCCATGGTCAGCTTCGAACAGATTGTGGCTGCCATTGATGACAGGCTTGGTCTCGAATGTACGACAAGTGATTAAAATAGGTACCTATTGGTAAACAGGCCGCATTTCAAAAAGGAAATTCAAGATATTCTACTACTACTACTAGTATTACTTAGAGAGCACAAGACCCAATATCCTCCCGGTTATCAAAACGATGTCATCATACACGAGGACAGCTCCTTCCTAAGTACGCATGATTCCTAATTTATGACAATATCATCACAAATGGAAGGAGTTACCAAGGGAATGGAAATTGCTCTCCCGGCAGGAATAACTCAAGCCAGTAGCCACGGCTCCTCAAGGCATTTTTCTTCTTCTCGTATCTACCGTTTCTCTTCCAATAACATCCTACCGATTCCTGCTTGATCATGTGCCATTTTCTGGTCCTGCACCCAAGTATCATTTTTCTCTACTTCTCATCGCCTCAGCTTTCCTTCGCAAATGGCCCAGCAGCGGTCACAGCCAGGGGATGATTCAAATGTTGAACCCAACCTCCGCTCAAGACTGCGCTCCCAAATTCCCGCACCACGGCGCCGTGGAGGCAAAGGTCAAGATATTCGGGAACAACTCCTAGGTGTTTTCGACGTAGAAAAAGCACGTTCTAATATCACAGGTATGTCAGTTTAACTACTCGGAAGACTGGGTGGTTGGTTTACTAAATAAGCCCGCTAGAATTTCTCGTCACGGAGGCGTCAAAACTGTTCTCAGAGACAGAAGAATCTCTTACCAACAGCCGCACGAAGTTGGATAAAACCATTGCCGCATTTGGACGACGAGTAGATCACGAACTTTCACAAAACGACGAACTCTACTCCAACATTACGCATCCCTTGGCTGCGACAATTTGTCACGGCGATAAACTCCCTTCAGCTTCCATCGCCACCCATCTCGACAATTTTCGGGAAAGGCTGGCTCGGGCAAGCGAGAGACTTGATGAACTAGAGCAAGAATGGGATTCATGCGTCGAAAAAGAAAAGGCCGCTGTGAAGGACATGAAAGCTCCAGAGACGGATATATCTACATCGAATCACAGCGTCACCATGGAAGACTTTAAAAAGGAAGTTGGAGAGATTACCAAGGCCAAGTGCCGTGCTTTAGAGAAGATTGAAACGGTACATTCTTCAAACATTATTTGGCTTTCCTGGCTAACCAATTGTTCAGGAATACGTCAAGAACGTCAAAATCGAAACTAAAAAGCTGGCCAATTATTTAATGGAGGAATGAAATGCGAATATTTTCGAGCGATACGCGCGAGCTGAAGATTAGATTTTGGGAGTTAAATGCACAAGTCACAAATCATCGCCTCAAGGCCATCACCTTTTATACAATGGAAGTAGTGGATAAGGTGAAAACAGTTCTCTTAATCAAAAATGCTTATGTAGCGGCAGAGCGACTTGAGTGGCTCTGAAGCAACGCCTTGCGCCATACCGACCGACTTTTCCCCAATGCCTTGGACATCTCATTGCCAGGCGCAACCGACTATTAAAAAGAAATATGCCATCTATAGGAATCCTCTATTGCTCTTCTTGAACGACAACGCCCCAGGGGTGCTGGACGTTTCCGTACATGATATCCTTGAGACCGTTCTTGATCTTGGCGGTGTAAGGGCCCATCTTGCCGTCCTCGCCCATGGGAATATCAACGTCTTGGCCACGGTGGTGAATCTTGGAGACGGCACATACGAAATACTAAAGATTTATCAGTCAAAGCTTCTAGAAATCAAGGAGCCTTTTGCGTCAAACTTACAGCGGTGCCAGAAGAAAAGGCCTCGAGGATACGACCCTCGGAAGCAGCCTCCATAACCTCTGCAATGCCATACTTGCGCTCGGTAATGACAACATCATCAAGGTTCTCACGAGCATAGTCCAGGCAGCTGCGGCGCGTAACGCCGTCGAGGATAAGCTTGTCATCTAGCGGTGCCGTGATCAACTCCTTCTTGCCATCCTTGCGCTCCCATAGCAAGAAGAAGTTGCTAGCACCGGCCTCGGTGCACTCCTGGTTCTCGCCATACAGCCAAAGGATCTGGTGGTAACCACGGCGGCGGGCATCTTGGGTGGCCATGAGCGAGGGGCCGTAGTTTGCACCGACCTTTGCGTAGCCGAAGCCGCCAACCCAGGCGCGGACCATATCCTCGGGAGAGGTGTGCAGCTTCATACCACCGGGGGGAGCGTCGAGACGAGGCATGAAGCTAACGATGATGTAGAGCATAGCCTCTTTGGGAGCCTGAACACCGAGCTGGGACTGGGTACCGATCAGAGTGGGGCGGATGTAAAGGAAGCTACCGGCACGGTCCTTGGGTAACCATCGGGGGCCATCGATGGCAAGGAGGTCAAGCATGAGTTTCTCCAGCTCCGAGGCCTCGAAGACGGGAAGAGAAATGCGACCAGCAGAAAGCCTCATGCGCGCGCAGTTGCGGTCCGGTCGGAAAACGCGAAGCTTGCCGTCGTAGCCACGGTAGACCTTGAGACCCTCGAAGCACTCTGTAGCATAGTGCAAGACGGAGGCAGTGGGCATGATGGAGAAGGGACCATAGGGCTTGAGCTCTGGTGCCTCCCAGCCAGCGCCGGCCTTCCAGTTGCAGGTGATCATATGGTCGGTGCAGATGGTCTCGGAGCCGGCGTTGGCCTCGTCCTCGGTGGGCACAACGCGCAGGTTCTTGCTGCGGTTAACGACGAGCCTGGAAGCTTCGAGGGGGATCTCGACTTCGGTGACGGTGCCAGTGACATTGGGTTTGGTGACAGCAGCATCCTTGCGGTCAACAGCCGCGGCTGTCAGGTTGACATCTTGAGTCTGGATGGCGGCGGGAGCCATTGTGATTTGTTGAAGGATATGTGCTGGTCTCTACGTTTTCCTCGAATATTATTGTGTGGTGGTGGTGTAAAGGTAAGATAAGGTGAGACAAACTCGGGCACTACCAAGTTTTCAACAGCTGACAATGGAAAGACAGAGTATAAATGGGGGAAAGAAGAATTAGCTTATCGAAAGCACGGATAGACTTTTAAACCACTGGGCCTCTAAATGTTTGCTCTAAAACTTGTCACGCGGAAGGTGGTGGCGTGGGGGGGGGGTGGTCCAAACGTCAAAGTTTTTTGTGCTGGTGGTTAACTTTCATCTCACCCTTATTGGGAGTATACATGACAAACCCCTTGCTACTACTACTTTCCTCGGCACGCCAACATGACTATCTCGTCAGAGAAGACGCAATATTACACAAGGCTTCGGACGACTCGAACCAGTCATTATCAACCAGACGGGGTTTTACAGACAGAAGATCCACCCGGGAAGGGGGCAGGTGACGAGAAAGGTGAGAAAGGGGGAAGAAGGAAAAATAGATGGAATCGCTTTTTTGGACCGTTTCTGCCCGCTCCGGCGTTCGGGGGGGCGGGAGAGACCACAGCCCCTCTTACGTGGGTTAACTCATGGGGTTCCTTTTCTTGGACTACGGAGTATGGGTACCTATTGAGTAATTTCTCAATTGGTTTCACCATTGGACGATTGAGGGTTTGATATTTGCCTATCCGGATTTTCCTCCTCCTCCTCCTCATTGTCCATTGGTTTTGGGGCATATTAGGGCTTGGTCATTGAGCCGAACTTTGATGCTGAATCCCGGGAGGGCGGGATTTGTTCGAGTCAACCTGCGATAATGAGCCTCTGCTGGCTTGTGCCCCCACTGTTTTCCCGCCGAGCCATGGGAAAAGACGGGCGGAACGGAGCCGCCGGGCGACCCCACATTGTTCCTGTCCAGAAATTCTACCCTAGGTACAGTACGGAGTACGTGCGGGGGTGGTGGGAGTGGGAGTGGTGGTGGTACCACGCCGTGTAACATTGTGCCTGGGGAAATTGGGAAGACTCCATGATTCTTAGACGTCATCGTGAGTCTGCTGGGTGGGAGTACCCCAAAACGGACTTTGTCGGCATTTTTACGCTGCACCGTCTCTGCTCTCTGCCAAATGAACACAGGTATGTGTTGAACGGGCTTAAGAGGGTACGGGCTCGGTGTACCGTGTACGCGGCACGCACGCGGGAAAAAAAGACCCAGAGGGGCGGAATTTTGGAGGGGAGTGGAAAGGCGCACGTTGTTTTTGACCGCATGTCCCGCCTTTAACCGAATACCGAAGATAGGGACCGACCAACCCCCCCCCCCCCCAAAAAAAAAAAAAGTCTATGACCTGCGACTTGGTAGACGGAGAATACTAGTAGTAATTGGCGATTCAGCTGTAGGAATAATAATTACTATACCCATTGGATTGTACGGAGTGCTGGATGAAAATCGTGATCGTGATTTCCCCCACCTCATTGCATTACACCATCATGCGATAACACCATGCAATGTCACCGGAATCAACGCACATGGACAATTCGCCCCCCCCCTCCCCCCCTCCTTCTCTACATGCTTGGCTTTACCTCAAGGCGTGGTTGACAGGCGTGAATCCGTAGTACCGCTAACTTGTCGACACGTACGGAGTATCCCAGATGATTCATACGAGTACCACGGCTCCCATCGTGGGGTCATATGCCCAGCGCGCCCTTTTACAAAAAGAAGGAGAAAAAAAAAGAATTGCAAGCCTGGTAATAGCGATATCGGCTTCCACGTCATGACGCGTTGACACCTCCCGGACTGTGAACACGTAGTAGAACAGCAACTTGCAGGGAACAAATACATACAGCTCGCAGGGCTCGCAATTGGATATCGAGTCTACATGTCAGCCATCCCGACACAACAAACGGAACACACGTCCACCAAAAAAAAAAAAAAAAGGTCTTCTTCCTTAATTCCCCTGCGACCTTTGGTCCTCCTTTCTCCGCTGCTCCTCCTCTAGCACCTCGCGCTCCCGGGCGGCGGCCTCGACGCCGGCCTTGACGCCCTTGGCCCGCTGCCTGGCCTCGTACATGTCGCGGCTCCGCATGATGCGCTGGACGATCTGGCCGGCGTTGACGTCGGAGAAGGCGTGCTCGCCGATGCCGCGGTAGATGCCCATGGCCTTGGCCGCCTGGTAGGGGTCGTAGGTGAGCGGCATGAAGGACGTGGGGCCGTGGTAGACGGCCGACGGCGCGCCGAGCGGGAGCGAGCTGAGGTAGCTCCTGGTCGGCGAGAACGGGGCGCCGAAGACGACGGCGTGTATGTACTGCGCGGATGATTTGATTGTCAGCACATAATCTATTCCCCCCCCCCCCCCCCCACGCGTATAGTATAATCCGGGTTCATGGGGACCGGACCGAAACACGTACCTTGCACTGTAGCACGCATAACCCGCGCTCGAAAATGTTCATGATGGGGTAGTTCACCCCCTTCCACTCGTTGATGACTGCGTCCTCGTGCACGCCCACGACGACGTACGCCGGAGGGTAGTCTTTGCCCTGGGGGTGGTCCGCCTTGCGCTGCGCGACGGCCTCGTCGCCGAACCAGCCCTTCTCCCGGGCCAGCTTCTCCTCTTCGAGCATCACCTGGCGGAGGAACTCGATGTGTCCACTGGAAAACAAGTCGTACCCCCCGTCCACGTAGACGACGCGCTGGCCGGGCTGGGGCCCGGTGCCGTCGATAAACTTCCTAAAGGTACCCTCGGCCTCGAGCGCCTCGCCCGCGCCGGGCTCGACCGTCTTGGCCTGGTCGGGCCCGGACCAGAAGAGGACGTCGGCGCCGGGTGCTTTGCCCGTCTCGTCGGTGGCGTAGAGCTTCATGCGCTGCAGCATGGCCCTGCCGTCCTCCTCGCGCTCCTCGGCGGTGCCGCTGCCCTCCCTGCCCTCGAGGACGGCCTCGAGGGAGCGTATGAAGTGCGTCCTGGTGCAGAGGAGCATGCGCCCGACGAGGTCGGTGGTGGAGATGCTCGGGGTGCGCTTAACCACCTTGAACCTCCCGGCCGCCTTGACGAAGCGGTAGCAGTCGTTGCCGTCGCTGTCCGAGGTGATGTCGTCGCCGTGCACCACGTATTTGCAGCCGTACTGCGAGATGAAGTCGAGGGCGGTGACGTAGGGCGCGTGGGCGATGGACCGCGTCACCCAGCGGCAGGCATTCGTGGCAGCAACCCTATCGACCAACGTGTGTCAGCCAACATGGTGAGCACAACATTTTTAGAGAGAGAGAGAGAGAGAGAGATTCATACCGCTCATCGAGGTTCATGACGGTAGGTCCCTTGTTGGCGAGGATGGCCTCGTCCGAGTGCACGCCGGCGTACAGCTCATTGCCTAGCTGACGAGCTTGCACAATAGCTCCCGCGTGGCCTGCGACGCGTCAGTCAATCCTTTTTTCCTACTTCTTCTTCGCGCAATCGCAACGTCTTGGAGAAAAGAAGCTCACCATGATGAAAAAAGTCGAAGCATCCATCTACCCACAATCTGCCCTCGAGTAGCTCTGGCGCGGCAGTCTGCGACGAGTCGTTGGCAATGTCGGCGGGTGATGTCGACGCGGGGTTTCCTGGTAGCTGCCCCTCCTCCACCGAATTTAGTGCAGCAGAGTCGCCCATTTTCTCGTTTCGGTAACTGAGTTCCAACAGCTCTGGGGGGGAGAATGACAAGAGAGAGAGAGAGAGAGCGAGCGTTGGAAAATACAGGTTCCGTTCAAAAGCGTGTTGATTAGATTGATAATTGTTTGCTTGGTGCCCGTGTTCTTCTTTTTTCTTCTCTCTCGTTTAGCTCTGGTTCCATCCGGAATGCATGTTCATGGTCAAATCGTCCGGGTAGCAACCGGGTCCTTTTAAATATGGCTAAGCTTGCGCCTTGAATGGGCAATGAATGACATGGGCGCATGTTACCCCGTGTGTGCCCGTTTGGACAACGTACTGTCTGTACTCGTAGGACTCAAGCTTGCAGATTTCCAACCCAAACTTTTGCCACTGCGTCAAAATTGGTTAAAAAAACAATAGTGGCCACGCGTAATAAGTATCTGATCTGTTGTTGACTGAAAGTAATCTTGTTTGAGGAGGCAACAACCGTAATGATTGTAGCAGAGGAAAGTATTTTTGAGGCTCTGTGAGAAATCGTCACGGTCAAACACTTACATTGTCATGGTATGAGCACAAGTGAGGAGGTGATAGAAGGTATATTGACTGCTGTTGTCAACAAATATACCGCCAGTGTGATTGAAAGACATGCTCGCTGTGTAATAAATCTAGCCATAAAACCGACTTTATGTGGTCGAAAACCTCTTGCCAGCCATCTATCTGCAGGGTACTCACCAACCCCCGCGCTTCCTCCAAAAACCAGCCATGATTTGGACTACCGGTCGAGGCCACCATACCGACGGCAAGCAACCAGATGTGAATAGAATAGTCCATCTCGGATCCGGAACTGAAGAGCTGCAGCTGTTCCTTTAAATCGAAAGATATTGCGCTCATCATGTGCTCGTGTGAATAGTACGTTGGGCCCTGCAGGATGAACATGTATAGGATGGTGGCGTAACGTATGCATTCCGTCACCGGATCCGACTGCGCCAGAGGATCGTTGCCGTTGTTGCCATTGTCGCCGCCGGTGCCTGGTTTCGAGCTCAAGAGTCTGTGTATAACGAAGCTTGTTAGATCGTGGAGCCGCGTGGGTTCTAGAGGCGTCGTCTGTGCGCGCCGGAAAATGTTGCGCAGGCGCATCAAGACGTTTTTGACTTGCACATCTCCATTGAGAGCTCCTGCGAGGCCGCTGGCGGCAATAGCGAAATCGTCGTGGTGGGCGACGTTATCTAGCTGCCATTCAGGTATCGGAGGTATGCCGTCGCCGGTTCCCCAATCGTCTTGTGTTTGGAACTGAGGGTGACCCATAACCAGCATAGAGACCCTTGATAAACAACATTAAAACCCGCTGCGCGTGATGCCATGTGGAGGAGTTGATTGCGCTTACCAGCTGACCATTCTTGCCGTGAGTGGACTCGTTTGCCTCACCGAGTCGATGCCGCCTCTCATATCAACCAGCCTCTTCACCCCGTCCACATGCAGTTTAGCAGTTGCAAAATGGCCCTTTCCAAACTGCGCAATATTGAACGTCAGTACAGATTCATGGTCAACCTTCTGCATTATCGGAATTTGAAAACTCACCTCGATAGCAGCCAACGTGATGATGGAGTTCATTGTCCCGTCTTGTACGGCAAGGGACGGGTCCTCTATCTTTCTCCGTAGCAGAGCCACCGACTCGGCCATGAGGATATCCGAGGACCGAAACCCCCTCTGCGCCAGATACTCCTCATCCAGACATGCCGTTTGTAGCGATACGTGGAAAAGCGCCGGGTCGCCAAGGGCTAACGGCCACCATGACGTGAGGAAGGGGTTTGTGGTTGTGCCGAGGTCCAGAGGATAGTATTGAAATGCTATCTTGTTGAGAACTTATAACCAGGTGAGAATTTCGACTGGTATATCAACAGATGCAGTAAAAGCAAACAATATACATACAGGCGTGGACAAGACGTTGGACGTGTGCGGTTGGCAGCCTTGTGGGCGGACAAGAGTTGAAGGGGTCCACGGAGCCGAAGCTGTAGTAGGCTATAGGGCTACTACTATTACTACTGGCAGCAGCACTACTACTACTTAGACCATTACTGCTATCAGTAAAGTCTCCAGCGGGCCACGTTCCTGGTTCTGAACCACCTGCACCCATGCCCGGGGCAGCAGCCACTGGGGACGTCGTGGCTGTCAGTGGCTCGTTGGCGTAGTGGCAGAGGAGCTTGCGCTTGACACAGCGGCTGCAGCGCGGCGTACGGAGATCGCAGCCGAACTTGGACTTGGCGCACGCGGTGCACGACCGACGGAGGGTTGTGTGCATGGTTGGAATTTGTTGGTTCCTTTTTTGCCCTTCTTTCTTCTTTTTCTTCCCGGTGCGAGTGCCGAAGTGCAGGGTCATTCGAGAAGGGGGGCGAAGTGGGAGCACTGACGCCAGGCACTGGCGCAAGGGGAGAAAAAAAAGAAAAGAAGGGGTGTAAAGATGTTGAATGAGGAAGACCAATACGTTTGCTCGCTGTGCCAGGGACCTGCTTGATAATTGCCAACAGCTTGAGGTGCAACCACTTGAACCGTCCAACCAACGGGAACTACGGAGGTTACGGAATACAGAGGAGCCAGACGGAGCCACTGAGCCAGTACCTGAGTGCTTACTCAAATAGGACTAAACTCCACCGTTCCATCGGTTTTGTCTTGGCAACTGTTGCATCCGTTCGGAGTCTAAACCCTATCCGGTAACCACCCAATTGGCCCGTCTGCATAGGAAGAGAAGTAAGAGACCGAATACCAGACCGGCTTTCTCTGTAAGCTGCAAAAACAAAAGTCGTTCGATAATCTTGCAGGCAGGATGCGTCATATGAGGGAGAACGAGGAGTTGATTTGTAAATAAACTCCGTAATCCGTAGTCCACCATGCGGGAGCCTGCTCGCCCTGTAAAGATGGGGCGCTTATTCACTTATAAGACAAGCCTGCCCCCAACATCCGTAAAGGACTGGTCGAATTGTGTGTGATCAGTCACGGTCGTCATGTCTGTAGATGCAATGAACACGTCTCACGCTCCCGCAGAGTCCTCACAGCCATGGCATCTCCACGAGAAACATAACGCCCGTTCATGGGCTCTCGAGGCCCTTGCTGGCTATACCATATGGCAGTACACAATAACTTTCGTTCTTGGACTTGTCATTTTGGATCAGGGTAACCAACTCTCGAACCTGCTGTGACTTGATGATGGCTGACACTGAATGTAGTTTCGTACATCTTTTACAAAGGATCCATCGTTGGTCCTCGCCTCAAGCTACCGCTCGTCGGGGCCTTCGTCCAGGCGTTGCATCCCAAGTTCGATGGTTATCTAGCCCAATGGGCTGCTGGGCCGCTCAGCTGCATATCTGTCTTCCACAAGTATGTGTAGCCCGCAACCAGTGCACGTCACTGAGACCGCAAAGCTGACTTCGAATAGATTCATCGTCTTCGCGTCGGACCGGGAATTGGCGCATAAAGTCTTCAAGTCTCCAGCCTACGCCGAACCATGTATCGTGCCCATCGCAAAGGACATCCTCGGCCACAAGGCGTGGGTGTTTCTCCAGGGAAAGGACCACGCCGAGTACCGAAGGGGTCTGCTTCCCCTCTTCACCAACAAGGCCATGGAGTCGTACCTCCCCATCCAGGACAAAGTCTTTGACCAATATTTCGGAAAGTTTCTCGCCGCGAGTGAAGCCAACGGGGGCAAGCCGATGCCCTTCTTTGCCTTCTTTCGCGAGATTAACTGCGCGCTGTCGTGCCGCACCTTTTTCGGCGACTACATCTCCCAGGACGTGGTCAAGAGAATATCCGACGACTTCTATCTCGTCACCGAGGCGCTCGAGCTCGTCAATGTCCCGCTCTCCATGTATGTTCCCTATACCAAGACCTGGCTCGGCAAGCGCACCGCCGATGCCGTCCACCGCGAGTTTGCCAGGTGCGCCGCTGCCTGCAAGGCCAACATGGCGACGGGTGCCGAGCCCGCATGTATCGTGGACCAGTGGGTGTTGCATATGATGGAGTCGGAAAAGTATCGCCAAAAGGTTGCTGCTGGCGAGGGGGGTATCGAGAAGCCGACGAACCTGATCCGCGAGTTCACCAACGAGGAAATCTCCGAGACGCTCTTCACATTTCTATTCGCTTCTCAGGATGCCTCCAGCAGTGCGACAACGTGGCTATTTCAAACTCTTGCCCAGCGGCCAGACGTATTGGGCAGGTTGCGCGAGGAGAACCTCAGGTGCAGGGGTAATAAGCCTCTCGACCTAGAGACGTTGGCGAACCTCCCTTACACCAATGCTGTTATCAAGGAGATTCTCCGCCATCGGCCTCCCGTCATCTTCGTGCCGTATCTCGCCACAAAAAGCTTCCCCGTCACTCCCAATTACACCGTTCCCAAGGGAGCCATGATTCTCCCCTCGTGTTACCCGGCCCTACATGACCCCGAAGCATTCCCGAATCCGGATGTATTTGATCCGGAGCGCTGGATAACGGGAGACGCAGAGAGCAAGTCGAGGAATTGGTTGGTATTCGGGGCCGGCCCGCACGACTGCCTGGCTAAGCGCTGGGTGCCTCTATACATGGCTTCCATGATTGGCAAGGCGGCGATGGAACTCGACTGGACGCATCATGCGACGGATCGGTCGGAGGAAATACGTGTATTTGCGACGTTGTTTCCGATGGTAAGTGTTGAAGACACCTGTCCCATGTTTCGTACAACAAGCTAACCTGTGCAGGATGATTGTCCGCTGGTATTCACCAGACGAACTAAAAGCTGAAGGGGACAGGCCATATCATGGTCAGTTATGGATGCGTCTAGTCTTGGGATCAGCAACTGGTTGATCGTTGTGGACAGAACTGTATCGGCGTGCTGAAAAAGTTACTAATTTCCCGGATCTCGTATGCCATATGTTATCCAGGTAATGCTTTGATGCGAGGCAATATAGCAGGGAACACTAACTAGCCTGCTTTATATCAGTTATGGCTGATATGCAATATATTTAATTCAAAATATGGCAATTATTCTGCAGGTCTCGTGCTTCCAAATGACGGACTAGAATACTTGTAGTTCCATGCCACCGTTGTGCTGTCTGCCAGCCCGCTATCGTGATAATTGTCCAAAGCGCATGGCTGAGATGACTGCGCATCATTTGGACGCCGTCATCACACACGAACTGCCGTATCTAGTAGGTACCTGGTCAAAGGACACGTGGAGTAAATGCCCCGAGCTTGGTGCCTACTGGTCAAGGTACCTTGAGAGTAGGCACGTCGAGAGCAGCAGGTGCATGTAGCATGGCACCCGGGCCTCTTCCCTTGTTAAGGCTGGCTCTTTCCTTATAGACCCGCCGCCTTCCTGCTTGACAAAGCAGTTCCTTCCCATTACCGTAAGAGGCGCTGCATAGGCAAGAATGATGTCTTATTGAAGTAGGAGCTACCAAGCTAGCAACGTTGGGTAGGCATTCCGCCTAGCTGATCAAGGTAGCCGTCGTAGGATCCCAACAAGAGGCATACATTTGCAGGTAACCAATTTATGGCACCGCTGTGATAGGAAGTCAGATAAATTTGTTTTACTTGACCCTGGATTCTCCTGTCAACCAGCATTCCGTGCGGAAGGAACCCAAAGTGGTCTAAGCTGCGGACCTCCGCAGCGGCTCCGATGGCAATGCTCCACTTGGCCGCCTTGCATTGAATCGTTCAACGTCGGTACGGCGTGAATTGTGATTATAGTATCACCGCTCATGGTACATTCACACAGTTCACACTTCGGTTGTAGAGTATCATCCATATCTCCTCAACATGTCCAGCTACATGTCCCTATCCCGGCGCAGATCCTGTGTCAACTGCTCTAAGTCGAAACGGAGATGTGATCTTGGTACCCCTGCGTGCAACCGCTGCCGCACGAGACGGGTCACTTGCTCGTACCCTCCATTGCCTACTCTCGGTGGTCCCAATCAGCCCACCGGGGAAGCCGACGCCGCCCAAGTGTCATGCAACTCTCCGAATCAACATTCAGGGGTGGAAGCGTGTCATCGATTGGGTCAAGACGATACTTCGGGTGTTCTTGACGAATGCCTAGGCATGGACAGTATCACAGACCGGGTCTACTCCTTTCAGCCTTTGAACCCATTTTCACCCAATATCAGCGGTGGTGCAGTTGAAGAAGTAGACATGCCCTGTTATCTAGACTCAGTCTTCTCCATGCCTCCTATACCAGACTCAACCCAAACAAAGTGGCCTTTGGAACCCATTTCTAACACTGTTCCGAGCAGCTTGGTCCCTCCGCAGCAAGCTGCAGCATCAACAAGCATATTCATTCCACGCACCGAGTACGCGGTGCGTCTTCTGAACAAACAAGTGTCCGCTTTGGTTAAGGAGGGACAAAACATATTCATTCACCATACGCAGATCACCACGTCAGCTTTGCTACAGGAAGCGCTTGCGGCGAGTTCACTACACGTCTCGCAGAATACCAAAAATGAGGCTCTGGTGCGTGGTGAGGTTTCTAGAAGAGTATCAGAGTTGGTTCATCACATACGAACTGCAGGTGCATCGACGGACTTTGATCTACTGCCCTGCATCCAGGCTCTGAACGTGTATCAATGCATACGATTGTTCTCATCCAACAACAACATTTTTCAACAAGGCCAAGCCGAACGTGATGTTCACTTAGCACTGGCGCTTACATTTAGACTACGCGACCAACTGCAGCCGCTCGATGTTGCCGTCGGGTGGCCGGCGTGGATCCGACAAGAGACGACTCGACGGACGATACTATTTTCTGAGCTTGTAGACGGCTGCTACACGTTTCTTAAGACGGGTCACGATGACTCTGAACCGCGCATAGCACCGTTATCGTTCTACGCGCAGGCGGCCCTGTGGGAAGCGAGGTCCGCAGTAGAGTGGAGGGCCACGTGCACGCATTCGCCGAGTCTCCAAGTTACGGTCAACAGTATTGGTTCCGATCTCGCGGGCTGTAGGCCCCATGATCTGGACGATCTGGGAATCATAATCAAGGCGTTGAGTTTTGGTCTTGAGAGGCTAGAAGAGTGGACAAACGGAGATGTAGATGTATTGAAGCGAATAGGCCTTCGACCGGAATAAGGACAATGACTGCGCGCTACATGACGACTTGGTACATATGTGCCTTTACGGATAGCGCACTAAACAGAACAAGCGTCCAAGCCGTTGACCCCAATACGGAGGAAATTTCCATCACTTTCCAAGCGTTCCCGCAGGTGTTCCGCCCCGAGCTCCTCTACGTCCCAGGATGCACAAACGAACCTGCCATGCAGGAACTCGGCTTCTGGTGAAGCAGCCCAAACTGCAAAAGACGCTGGGAGAGTACCTAAGAGGCAAAAGGCTGTTAGTAAAACTCTAGCAACTTTCGGCGAGCCATGTTCATACTATTATCCCAGTGCAAGGATGTCTCGTTCAAGCCGAGCTTTTGTGCGCCCGGCGTGAGGATAGCCCCGGGGTGGAAGCTGATGATTTGCGTGTCCGAGACTGCAACCTCGCGAGCAACCTGCTGCATCAGAAGAGTACCAGCATTTTTGGTGAGACCATAATTAGGGGCACTGTCTGTGCTCTTCCAGTCATGTATAGCAGATGTGGACACGTTGCAGATATATCTCTATGGCGAATTAGCCAAGACTGATTTGGGATGAACGACCATGGGAAAGAATGGGTGGAAGTGGAATGTATGGTACTCCGTACCTTGGAGGTATCTGGCCTGGCATGGTTGTGGAATCGGTCGGTGAAGTGGTAGTTGGATCGCACATTGGCCTCCCAATCGGCCCAGCCCTGCTTCCAGCCAAGCTGCAGGAGCTTTCTGCGAGGACTAGGGGCAAGAGCATTCAAGACCAAGACGTCGACACGGATGCCGGCCGCTTCCAGATCATCCCAGAGGCTGTCGATGCTAGTCGGGTCCTTGACATCACATATCCTACCCTCAAAGATGGTGCCGCCGTGGTCGTCCTTTTGGAGAGACTCTGTTGCGTCTTGGATCCGGCCTTGGTGGCTGCCCGTGAGGATGACCTTTGCCGCTCCAGCTACGCCAAAGGACCTGGCGATTTCGAGGCCGATGCCACCGCTGGCACCGGTAACAAGGACGGTCTTGCCGGCCTGGGACAGCTCGGGCCGAGACGGGGAGATTGCTGCGTAGGCCTCTTTGTGGACTCTGGACGTGAGGTTAAAGCTGCGATAGCCAAGGATGGGATCGGATTCGATGCTCATGGTGAAGGCTAGAAAGGTTGATTGGCGAGGGCGGTTTGTTATGAGGAGGTGAGTGTGTTTAGTTTGGAGGCCGGGGGCAAGGGTTTATATAGTTGGGACATGCAGTTCAAGCTTGATTGTGGTACCTGATGCCATTTTTCAACGTTGTCTCCAAGCCACGGCAGCCGTAGCTTTGGCCTACAGATCTGCTGGGATCTATCTGGTTTGAATCAAAAGACTTGATTTCCAATCACGTCCGCGTGGAAGGTTACTATTTCTTCTACACAAGCGGACGTCCGCACGCTGGGGGAGTTGGATCCTAGGAAACCTGGCCGATGATTTTGCGGCACGCTGGTGAGGCTGCGGAGGTCCGCAGGCAGCGGTAATATGAAAGGGACGCATGCATGAAAAAGATCAACGTGTGCCAAAAGCAAATGGACAACTGCGAATGGCTACAACCCTTTGAACCGTCAAACTTTGCCGTACTTGGATGGCAGTGTCGATATTGGTAGTCCTGCGGGGGTCAAGCTCAGGAGGGGCGTTGCGCATATACGTGAAGCCCTCAATGTGTACTACAGAATATCCTACATGTAGCACTTCATCGTCATAGTATCCCTGAGGAACTACTGTTGAAAAAAAAGTGGCTTTGTGGAAGCGAAGCCAACGCTTGCTACGCGTGGTCATCCCACGGCATTGGCGCGAGCGCAACTGGATCACGAACGCCACTCGGGCTACATATCGGAAAGGGGCCACGGTCTTTTGTTTTACAAGGTTCGATTCAGCTTCTGCTGGCCGACTTTGTGAGTGATCTTCGTGTAGGTTGGGAGCCTGTAGTTGGTGATGTATTTCGTGAATGCAAAGCGCCCAAGGGCGTGAGACGGAAAAGGGGGGGTGCACTTGGAACGGGAATCGTGGCAGAGATGTAAATATTCACTATATACCATTCTAATAACACTACATTTCTCCCAACATATTTCTAAACCCTTTCCACGAATACACCATTCGTACACTGCGCTATAGGGAGGCGGCCCGATGATTTCACGCCACCGTCTGCATACCCACGGCCCGCGCACAAAGGGCTACATGATGAGGGTGCCGCCGTTGGTCTGGATAACCGAAGCGGTGACATTGCGGTCCCTGATGAGGTACAAGTAGCTCTCGGCCACGTCCTCCACGCACCCGACCCGTCCCGTGGCCGTCCTGTCGGCGAAGCTCTCCTTGACCTTGGCGCCCCTGCCGTCATCACCGCCCAGGTTCGCCTGCAGCGTGTCCCAAAGCTCCGTCTGGACGGAACCGGGCTCGACGACGTTTACGCGTATGGGAGCGAGCTCCTTGGCCAGGGACCTGCCCAGCCCCGCGGCGCCGCCGAAGTAGCCCGTCACGAGGCTCCAGCCGACGGTGGGACGGTGCATGCTTGACCCCGTGGTCATGGTGAAGGAGGATGCGGGTCCCGGGTTGAGGTTTGCGCGGAGGTGCTGGGCCACGACGAAGGGGGCGAAGAAGCGCAGCATGCCGGTCTGGATGACGTCGTGGAAGGAGAAGGACTCGAGGGTGCCCATGCGGGGTAAGTCGCCGGCCGTCATGACGACGTGGTCCAGCTTGTGCGCCCCCTCCGCGGTGGCGAGGGCGAAGAGCTGGGCTACCTGCGCGGTGAGCGTGGCCTGGTCGGCTAGGTCGCAGGGGTGACCCGCGATGCGATGCGCAGAGGCGGCGGCGGGGTGGGCAGCTTCCAGGCGGGACACGGCGGAGGAGACTTTGGCGGCGGAAGAGGAGGAAATGGTTACGTGCGCGCCCTGGGAGAGGAGCGCGCTGGCTACGCCGAAGCCGATGCCTGAGGTGCCGCCGATGACGAGGGCGCGGGTGCCTTCTAGCTTGGACATTGTGAGGAAGTTGAGTGTTTAGACTTGATATATATATATATGTGTGTGTGTGTGTGTGTGTAAAAGTGTGAAGGTATTGTTGGGTTGATTAGAGTATCGTGATGAGAGAGAGAGAGAGAGGGCCATTACTCATATATACACTCTTCCATCACCTCGAGCCGGACCATGGTCTTCCCACTCACGCCCGATATTCGAAGCGGTTATGTGATTGCCCTGCCTGTCCGCGTACTTGAGTTCCTCCGTGCTTGGAAACCTTTTCTGTTGCAACCCTGGCTAAGAGGGTCAGATCATCCACTCCATAATATGGTAAGCTGTGACCGTGAATTTCGAGTTTGTCATCCCGGTTCTTGGCCCCCCGTAAGAGCACTGGTTTCTCGATTGACGTCTTGATGAGATTCACGGTCACGACTGGACAGGGAGGGAAATATGCTTATTTTGTGATCACGTCTTATTTGCTCCGTTGTCTATTTGCCGTTTTTATAATGTACGAAGATGATAATGCAAGCCTTGATCACTTTATTCACGGTATGCAGTGCGGTGCAGGACCCCGGCCGGGTTATGGATTTGGTAAGCCCATGCGAGTGGCCCGGGTGGGTCTTGATTCGCTTGTATACGAGGGACATGGCTCTCGACATGCTTTTGGTCCAATGTACGAAGTACAGAGTAAATGCATGATATTTCTACACTCAGCATCTAATTCCCTAAGTCGCTTTTCTTTGCTAGTATGCAATTCAATTTATCAGGATCGCGCTTGTATATGTGGTGGTAGATTGACATCTCTGATCGCAGTACGGAATACATCCGTCATTATACACATGGATAATGCAACGCCGTGGTCAATCGTTGGAAAAAAAAAGGCAGTCGTCGATTGAGTCGGGTGTCATCACGCCAGCAGAGCCTCGTCCGTCTTCCACATGAGGGACACGACGGCCGACTGCGGCCCCAGGAAGACGACGTCCTTGACGATCTCGCGGAAGTCGGCGACGCTGCCGGAGAAGATGCCCGCGCGCGACGCCCGGGCCACGGCCCAGACCAGGCCGGCCGCGGAGCCGAGGTACTGGTCGTAGAGCAGGAAGTGCCTGCTGGCGTCGGCAATGGTGGTCGGGCCGTGGCCGTGGGGCGGGTCGGGCACGAAGACGTTGGTAAAAGTGAGCCGCTCGGCCACGGCGTCGTTGTTCCCGGGGAAGAGGTGCGGCGCCAGGCGGGCGACGAGAATGGCGGAGAGGGCGGCCCACTGGGTCATGGCGCCGACGGCGATGGCGAAGCCGTAGGCGCTCTGCAGGGCGTCGCGGTCGAAGCGGCGCCGGTCCTGGGCGGCGCCGGTCTGGCCGACGCTGAGGCGCTTGAAGACGCCGGCGAAGAGGGGGAGCAGCAGGGCCACGTAGAGCGGGACGAACTGCCAGACGACGATGAGCATCTGGTGGACGTCGCGCTCGAGGGGCAGCACCTGCAGGATCGAGGGCAGGATGTAGCCCAGGCCGAAGGCGGGGATGACGGTGAAGAGGCGCTCCGGGTTGCGCAGGGTGGCCGTCTGCGGCTTGGAGGAGCTGAGGACGAGGTCCAGGACGTAGAAGACGGGGACGACGACGGCGAAGCCCACGGCCTGCATGCCCATGCCCCAGAATATGGCACTAACATATAATCAGACGAGAGGACAAGAACAAGAACAAGTAGAGCAGGAAGAGAAATGGGAAGTTGGAGATGAGTATGATGTACAACTTACAAGCGTATCACGTTGCCGCGGTTCGTCTCACGCAGCCCCTGCACCAGAAACACAGTGATGATGGCAACGGCCTGCCCGCCAAACTGCAGGCCGTACAGGCTGTACTCGGGCCTCTCGAGCAGCAGCAGGGGCTCGAAGATGGCGATGATGACCTTGAGGAAGCCGTCGACGGGCGCGAGGCCGGTGAAGACGTCGCGCACCCGGTCGTCGGCCGGGTCCATGAGGGGCGCGATCATGTCGCCCCAGCCGACGCGGCCGAGCTGCAGGTGCAGGGCGTCGACGGCCAGGGCGAGGAGGCCGACGAGGAGGGCGACGGGGAGGAGGACGGGGCCGCCGCCCTGTGCAAGCTGCGCGCCGGCTTTGTCCGTGGCCATGTCTATACTTAGCAGGTTACGCGAATAAGGCGACGGTGCTATATGATGTTTTTGTGAGTTTTTCTTTTTTTTTTTCCCTTTTTCTCTTTTTTTGGTGAGGTTGGTGATGGGTGATGGACTTGGTTGGGGAAAGGTCAAGGAGGGATGTGGTGCTATCGCCGAGGTTGCGTACAAGCAGAGGCCCCACCGGCACGACTGACACATGTGTGGTTCGTGTCTGTAGAGGAAAGCCGGAGACGGAGAGATTTTGGGGTAGTAACACGCTATCCACGGCGTCCGCGGGTGCGACGCTTACACGACACCGTCTGTTTTCTACTACATGGATGCTTTGGACTTTGCACGCAGTAGCGGGCTGCGAGGAATGCAAGTAAACTTACCTTTTGGTCTTATATGTTGAATTTGTGAACCTTGTTGCTCAAACTTGTATCAACGGTCTTGATATATAGGTATTCCGAGAGTCCAAAGGATAGCGCTAGCAATAGCTATGATGATTTAAACACGCGGGTGGGAAGGTGCATTACCGGAATCATTGTGTAGCCATATCATTGCGGCCTATTGGGTATTCAAAAGTGAAGCTTATGAGTTCTACAAGAGAACGTTATACGGAGTAGTACTTGCGTATGTGTTGGAATAAATTCCGCCATAAAGTATTGACCCTCGCCATGTACCATATCGTATACCAAAAAAAAACAAAAAATAAAAAAAAGATGGAAGTCCGTGGGGGTTACCCCACCACCGAACTGTCAAAATAACTGCCGGAATCCCTCCCACCAAATACCCATGCGTCCCTGTCCGCCCTATTCTGTCCAAGATATTCCCAGAAACTGACATTTTCCAACACAACCTCGAACCGCCAACTTGCGTTCGCCATCCCTCCGAGCAGTTAGACACCAACTCTCCCCCTTTACACTCGAGCCATGCCCCCGTCACCATGGATCTGCCGAAGCTGCTTGCGGGCGCTGCGGCAGCCTCCGACTCGTCAATTCGTCCGCGCCCTCACCAATGGTTCGTTACCCTTCCCCCCTTCCCCCTTCCCCCCCCTCCGCCTCGAGGTAGCTACGGTAACTGACACGCAACCCAGACGCATCCTCCTCCTCCTCCGCCGTCCTCACGCCCGCCCTGCTGCACCGCGCCCGGGCACTAACCACCGAACATGACGACCTCCAGAAAGCCCTCAACTCCTCCTTCGACGCAGCCAAGGCCCGCCGCGCCGGCGAGCTGTCCCGCGTGGCCTCGGCCCTGCGCGCCTACACCAAGACCCACGCCTCCGTCGACGAGCTGTCCGCCATGCTGTCCACCGCCGACGACGACGACGCGGAGCTAGCATCCATCGCGCGCGAGGAGCTCGACGCCGAAAAGGCCAGGCTCGAGACCCTCGCCCGCTCCCTCGGCGCCAGCCTCACCCCGCGCGACCCCTTCGCCGACCTCCCCTGCATGCTCGAGTTCCGCCCCGGCCCGGGCGGCCTGGAGGGGCGGTACTTCGCCGACAGCCTGTTCCGCATGTACAAGGCGCTGTGCCTGAGGCGGGGGTACCGCGCCAGCGTCGTCAAGTACGAGATGGCCGAGGCCGCGGGCAGCGTGTCGTCCAGCGCGGGCGAGCAGCCGCTGCAGGAGGCCATCCTCGAGATCGGCGACCGCGGCGCCTACGACGTGTTCCGCTCCGAGGCCGGCATGCACCGCGTGCAGCGCATACCCAGCACCGAGAGTAAAGGGCGGGTGCACACCAGCGCCGTTGCCGTCTGGGTGCTACCCCTTTTCCCGGAAGGTGGTGGTGGTGAGGGGGGGGGAGGAGGAGGGGGAGGGGTGAATATCGACGACCCGGAGAGCGACTTCTACATTAACCCGCAAGAGGTCCGGCTCGAGACGATGCGCGCCCGCGGCGCCGGCGGCCAGCACGTCAACAAGACCGAGTCGGCCATCCGCCTTACCCATATCCCGACGGGGACCACCGTGTCCATGCAGGACCACCGCTCGCAGCAGCGCAACCGCGAGGAGGCGTGGAAGGTCCTCCGGTCGCGCATCGCCGACCAGCGGCGCGCCGAGCGCGAGGCCAAGTCGGCCCAGATGCGCAACTCCGTCCTCGCCCTGCACCAGATCACCCGCGGCGACAAGATCCGCACCTACAACTACAACCAGGACCGCTGCTCCGACCACCGCGCCGGCGTCGACGTGCACAACCTGCCCAACGTGCTCGAGGGCGGCGAGGTGCTTGATCGCATCATGGAGGCGGCCAAGGATGCGCTGGTTACCAAGGATATCGAGGCCGTGGTCGCGGAGGAGGAGGCCAAGGCTCGTGCTGCTGCCGCCGCTGCTGCTGGTAAGAAATAGATGTATATATATCCGATGCTTTTCGGCCGTTGGGGTTTAAAAGCATACATGTATCAATGACTGTATAACGCTATGTATCATAGACAAATGCCACAGGTATCCGTTACCATGAAACACGATGCCCAACATGTCAAATCCTTAGTTGCCCAGGAAAAAGAAAGAATTTCATTACATCATTGTTGCCATGACAAGCAACACCCACAACTCCGAAAACATCCCTGGGGGAATACCGTGAAAGAAGAAGAAAAAACGAAACGCCGCAAAGGTCGAAATTGCCTTGATGAAAGAAAAGCAAATGGAAGAATAGGAGTGAACATGAAACCCATCGCTGACAAAATCACATCAGTCCGCCCAGGACAACCTTGCCGATGCTGGCGACCTCGGTCTTGACGCTGGCCCGGCTCGTGTCCTCAAACTCCTTGACGATGCCCTGCACCAGGATCTTGCGCACCTTGGCGTCGGCCTTGGTGAAGATGTCGGCCATGGCGGGGGAGCACTCGCGCGGCGTGGGCACGAGCTGCAGGAACCGGGAGTAGACGTCGATGAGCACGTCGCACAGCGTCGCGAAGGTCTCGAAGTAGTCGGGCTCGAAGGGCAGGGACGGCGTCAGGAGGAAGTGGTACTCCTCGCCGGGGAGGAGGTCCGACTCCGAGGCGGCAAAGTTCATGACGGACGGGGCTTTGGAGGCGGCGACCCCGCCCGAGGCACCCATGCCGCCGGGCATCGGCGCCGTCGCTGCCAGCTCGTCGATTGTGGTCTCCGCCGCCGACGTCGACCGTCGCGATTTACCCCCGGGCCGGCGGAACATGTTGGGCAGGCGTGCTCGGCTGAGAGAGGCGGAAGAATCGTTTCGGAGCTGCTGGAAGGATTCAAACTCGGATAGCAACGTTGAGAGGTTCCGCAGGAACTCGAGCGTCGTCGACGCATACAGTTCGAGGATGACGGGGAGGGAGAGGCCGAGGAGGAGGTAATTTGTGGCTTTGCGCGAGAGCTTGCGCGGGTCGAAGCACGGCATGCGCTGTAGGTCAGGCTTGTCGAAGAGATATGTGTTGAACCAGTAGACGCGCCCTTCATGTCTGTTTCCAAAGTTAGCATGTCCACCCTTTCTACTCTTTCTCTACCCCTTCCCCCTTCCCCCTTCCCCCCTCGGTGTCATGTCAACTCACGTCTTGCGCAGGTACTCGAGGACCGACATGCGCTTGTTGGCCAGGTCCACCATCTGCTGGTGCACGACGGTGATGTCGTTGGGCTGCCAGAAGCTGCCCCCGTTGGATCCCTGTATGGGAGTTGGCGGGGGCGGCATCTGGGCCAGGGAGGACGTGGTGGTCTGTCGGCTGAGCATTCGGCTTATGCTCTCCGGGCTGGTCGGGCTCTTGAGAATGTCCGGGTCGCGGTCGCGCGGTGCAGTGATCTTGGCGGCGGCGGAGAGGGCGTAATCGGGAAGGGCCGGGGGCGCGGTGGCGTCGGTGACGACGTTCGCGCCGCCGCCCTGGTGGTGGTGGTGGTTCGCGGTGAGGGCGTTGAGGGTTGAGCCGGAGCTACCGCGGCGGCGAGTGGTTGTAAAGGAGGCCGCCTTGCGGGTGAAGGAGGGCTTGCGCTCCTTGGACGTGGAATGCGCGTCGGCGATGGCGTTTGTGCTACTCGGCCCCGTGGAGGAGGAGGAGCCGAGGACGCTCGAAGCAGACTGCGATTGTACAAGAGGTGGAGGCGGAGGAGGTTGTGCAGGTGGATGAAGCGGTGGCCCATCTCTCGTGCCCGGCCGTGAGGAGGAAGAAAAGGAAAAGTTCTCGAGCTGGGCTCGATGATGCATGACAGGCGCGGGTTCGACGGCGATGAGCGGGGGGTGGGAGGGGGGGGGGGTTGGCTAGCTGGCTGGTTGGTAATAAAGTCGGGAGTGGCGTGTCGTGGATCGATCTGGGGGGATCCCGGCCAGGGGTCCGGTGTGTTATGCGTGTGCCTCGTGTGCCTCGTGTGCGTTTGTGTACGTGCGCGCGCGTGTATTTGTGTATGTGCGTCCGTTTTTTTTTGCGCTTGGCAAGGCCGAGGCGTATGTTGGGGGATCAAGGAGAATGAGAACCCAATGGGATGGAGGCGAAAAGAGAAAAAAGCGTCCGACCGTTGGTTTGGATTCGTCGATTTGGAAATTGTGCTCCGTTGGTGGTGTGAAGCCGACAACGAACAGGCACCTCTAAACGGCTGGAAGTGAAATGAGGCCGAGGGCGATTGGGAGGTAGACCAATGCGATGGAGGAAAGATGCAACATCAATGGCTTCCCATCGGATCGCGAATAGCATCAACCTAGAAGATACCGTAGGTTCATTCGCTCTCCCTAAGATGGAACCGTTGGGTTACTGGAGACTCACCCGCTGTCTACGGAGGAGTACCCGTTCCACCGTTGTCTACCCGCCTACTGCCCCATTCCAACCCCCGTGGCCCCCAGTCTAGGGCCCTAGAGACCAAAGGTAGCACTCCGTAAGTAGCACTAGCCCAGGCCAGGCCAGCAGCGTTAAGCACGAGTCGGTGTGGGACGTCAGAACGGCAAACCCCCCTGAAACCCTTTGATTTGTGGCTTGCGCTACGGAGTACGGAGTACAGCACGGAGTACAGAGTAGCATCGCCAATCAGAATTCGAAATTCACCGGTTTCTTAAGCAGGCCGGGCACAAACCGTTGACTTTCAAGCCACAAGCTCGTCTTGCCAAAATATCCATGTTTACCCTGAAGTGTTGATGGATTTGATAAACTCCATCAACAGTGATGGCTCGGAGTTGATAAATGTCTACCTTTGAATGAGACATAATCTAGTGATAACATACTTATATGTGCCCAGGATTATAAGCTGTCCTCAGGATTATAAGCTGTTCTCGGCATTTTGGTTCCAATGAGGAGGTAGCACGCTCCTTCCTTTTACAAAGGTTATGGATTATTTCGTCATGCTTTTATCACATTATACGAGCTTCAACAACTTCCCAACTTGGTACGAACAATCTTGGAACCATCCCCAAGAACCCTCAGTGTACATGTGTACACAACAGCATTCTCCGCATGTGGTGCACCATTTGTCCTTTATAATTTCCCACCGCAGCCTCTCCATGAAGTTTCAGGTCAGTAGTTGTGCTCAAAACAGGTCCAGCCTCGCTTCTGCACTCTCGCTTGTACACCCCGTCTAAAATACTGTAGGCCCAAAGAACGACTGCTGTTCATCTCATGCTTCAAATATGATGCATCACGGCGTTGGCTTCAAGGCCTTGAGGTCTTTGACCCTTGGTTACTCTGCAGCCTGGTAAGCTCGGCGGCATTGCTGTATTTGGCTCGTTGCCTACAGCTCAGTATACATCGGCTATAAAGGTCCTGTTCAACATGCTCTACGACACCATGTCCACGTTGCTGTTTTGCAAGCACACCGCTAATCCAAAAACAATTCATCATGACTGGTTCATCTATGGAAGATGAGTGCCGGCTGAACACGACGGAACGTCTCCTCAACACAGCCATCAGTATACTCGGCGAGGTCAAGGGTGCACATCAGGAACACAGCTGGGATCCACCGACCTTTTATCGTGACGGTCGTCATTGGCATAATTGCCCTCTTCTTCGCGGGACTCACCATAGTGCAGGGCCTGATGGCCGCGGGACCAGGTGGACATAGGTGTGGTCGCTATGCGTTGGGTCCATGGGCATCCCTCACTCAGCGAAGGTTTAACTGGGGCGAGCTTCGCTACGGAAATACAGCGTTCACTCCTACCATATCTCGTGTCTCAATAGGCGCCGATGTCTGGCCTGACCTGTACACGGGCGAGAGACTAACAGAGCTCTGTCAGACCGACAGAGGCAAGCAAGGAGGCCGTAAAGATATCTCAGAATATTTTCCTGCCACCTGGCTCGCACTCCTAACACTCGTCGACGCCGACGATATGCGGCTCTGGGACCAGAAAGCTACTGGTGCTGACTATATGCCGACAAATCTCGCCGCCGCACCAGCATTTTCTACCATGTTGAAGTTTGTGGCTCTGGCCTGCCTGGCTGACTACCCCGACCAGCCAAAGCTTCGCCTTGATGCCGAGACTAACTTGCCATCGGTTCAATCAGCCCAAGTTTAAGCTGGCATTTAGGATCCATCCAGTGTTGGAAACCTCTGGGTTTTTTTGAGATCTACCACACGGGCGTGGACGTTTGGAAACAAATGAAATCGGTGCCGGCAGTTAGTGCTCATCATCAGATCAAGTTGACATTGCTATATGCGGGCGGCTACTTGGCTCCAAGGTACCGAGTCCAGGTGATTGATTTCAATACGCTGTTGTCAACCCCTTTAATCGCAAAGCAGATGAAACCCTGTAGGTTATTTGCAAACCACCTCTATGAGTACAGTTGCGAAGAGGAGGGAAATAAGACTTGCTGCGGAATGTCAGGACTCGAGACACCCAGGTGGTGCCATGGGCGCTCACAGGTCGAGTTCTGCGCCTACTTCCTCCGGTATTCGCCTGCAATGCTCATGTCGGCTGCTTACAGCCGCTTCCCCCTTATTGCCTTTCCCAATAAAGCCCTATCAATTAGGCGGAGAGTTTTGCAGTTACTGCCATTGTGTCGATTGTGGTGCCTGGACGATGAAAGCCTGCAAACTCTCCAGGATAAAGGGAAGACGGCAGTGCCACAGAAAGCCTGGAAACTCATCATCGATGATGTGGAGGGGTGGGAACCACAGTACCTAGGAGTGCAAGGAATGCGAGCAAGAGACTTGACCATGGGCAGACAGTGGTTGATCTGCAGGGAGTTCTGCAAGTATCCTCGAGACGAATCTGGACTGTATTGGCTCTGGCACAAGGAAGATCACATATCCATGCAGGACCGACTGCACAAGGCAATGATGGAAGTGGACGACTGGATCGATCGCTTCGTCCCCGAGACCGTGTTTCGATGTAGAGCCTTGTCCCTTAGTATGTCTGCGGCGTGGTGTCAAAGCATTTGTGATAATATTAACGAGAACAGGAGGTTGTTCCCCATGGAGGGCCTGCCTAATGGATCACACCATGCCTCGCGTAAAATTTTGCGTTATCATTTGCGTCCTGGTCCACTTGATGCCTTGGATTCTCAGCCGACTTATTGTGATTTGGAATTCATCTCGCCCATCATAGGACATCAGGTCTGTGATATCCTGAGGGACGTTGGAATCCTGACGGGCGAAGAGCGTGGTTTCGATCCAGAAGAGCGAGCCAGGTTGGAAAAGGAACTGTTGCCCCCGGAAAGATTTACTGAAATAACTGACGCTTATGGCTCGTTGAGGTAGAGTGCAAAGGAGCTGGCCAAACTGTTTCGGATGTGGGGGCTGGAGAAGAAAAAGTGTGCTTCTTCAGCAGAGGTAAAGACGAAATTCAAAATGCCGAGGTCGACCCAGCATCCTCTGGACGACTTGCTCATCTACAGGACGTTACTCTACGCGGTGCTGCTCGAGTTGGCGACGGACGTGAGCAAGGTCCGAGAGAATGACGACTGCGACCGCATCATCCCGATGCTCTAGAAGAGGCGGAGGGGTACAGCCGAGCACAGCTGTGCGTGTGTGAAGGACCGATGCAGTTCAACGTGCATTGACCTATGGCGGCTCTGGCTTTAACGAACCCAAGGGAAGAAACGATGATTTGTGTAACGGAGGCTTGGTGCCGAATCTCGCATTGTGCAGGAGGGGGGGGGGGGGGGCCGGGGGGCGGAAAGAAAAGAAGGATACATACCTGGAGGGCCTACCTAGAGGCTAGCACTGGTGATGCCGAGTGCGAGTCTGCGAGAGAGAGAGAGAGTCGGCGCTTCTTGGTCTTGGTTCCCCCGACGGGAAATATTTGTTATGGACCAAGAGGGAGACGGAGTAACGACGAATGCCATGTCGGAGCCCGCGGGTCGATTTGGTAGATCGGATCACCTTCTAAAGTAGGTAGTCTACGTCTTATTTTGACCAATAGTGAGAGGGATAGAGGCGAGGCCCACAGAGGTAGGGTGTGTACTTCGTACAAGCAAAGAAGTTGACGTTTTTTGCCAGGGGTGGGCACGGGGCACGGGAGAGAGAGGGAGAGAGAAAGAGAGGGTCATGGGACTGGGGGAATTACGAATTGTATGTATGAAGTGATGGATTTGGAATACGTGCGAATCACAGGGTCGGTGCTGGTAACATATGGAAAGCAAGCTTTGCAGTGACATGACATGTCAGTCTGTGATTATGGAGGTACAAATAATGCCGGTAGATGGATGGATGGATGGGCGGATAGGCAAATGGATGGATGGATCCGCCTTGAATGGTTCGCCGAGGCATGATGTTGGGAAGGGCTAGGAGGGACTCCACCGCTGCCGGGTACCGGGGATTTAATGCCAGCTAGATGGAGATGGATGGACCCTAGGCCGAAACGACTGCTCGTGCGAGAGCGAGTGCGAAGCTTTAGCGTGCCAAATCTTCGATCTAGTGCGCATCGTATGCAGGGCGAATAGCAGAGATGCGTTTGCCTTTGAAGTTTGAACCCAACAGGGCTGTTGTCCATCTGTCTGTCTGTCTTGTCTGGTGGCGGAAAAAAAAGTCATGATGGCATACGTCGATTTTGCACCTCGGCTCGTGAAATTTGTCAAGGGAATGATTGTCTTTTCTTCCGAGTCTGCGAACTGATATATGGATATATATGTATATATATCCTCCTCGTCGACGTGATTCACGTTGTTTCTTGGTTCCCAGAATCACCAGCAAGATACTTTGTACACCGACAGAGGAGACTCGACAGCCTCGACACTCGCATTTTCCGCATCACCTTTCCGTCAAACCACTCTTCTACTTCTCCTTGCAGAAGCGCAAACTTGGTCTAACATCAGTAATGACCTCGTCAACCTTCAAAGTCGTCGTCGTGGGCGGCGGCCCCGTGGGCCTCGTCGCCGCGCACGCCCTGTCCCGCGCGGGCATCGACTTCGTCCTGCTCGAGCGCCGCCCCCGCGTGGTCGAGGACGTGGGCGCCAGCGTCGTCCTGCAGGCCATGGGGCTCCGGGCCATGGGGCAGCTGGGCCTGCTGGAAGCCATCGGGGCCGCGGGGACGACGCTGCGCCGGTTCGACAGGGTGGATCACCGCGGGAGGGATATGGGGGACATGAAGTGGTTTGAGCTTTCTGCCGAGAGGTGTGTTTTTTTCCCCTTGTTGTTATTATTGGTGTTGTTATTATCATTATTGTTGTTGTTGTTGTTGTTGTTGTTGTTGTTGTTGTTGTTGTTGTTGTTGTTGTTGTTGTTGTTGTTGTTGTTGTTGTTGTTGTTGTTGTTGTTGTTGTTGTTGTTGTTGTTGTTGTTGTTGTTGTTGTTGTTGTTGTTGTTGTTGTTGTTGTTGTTGTTGTTGTTCTTACTGACTAGGTGCAGCTGCGGAACATACCCCCTCGTAGTAGGCAGATACGACCTCACAAAGCTCCTATACGAATCCCTACCCGAAGACGCGAGGGCCAAGATCCTCACCAACAAGCAAGTCAAAACTGTATCTACCACCACGGCCGAGGACGGCGAGGGTGAAGGCGTGACCGTGCACTGCGCCGACGGCACCGTGCACACAGGCTCCGTCGTCGTCGGCGCCGACGGCGCGCACAGCGTCGTGCGCGGCGAAATGCGCAGGCTCGCCCTCGCGGCCGGCGCGGCCGAGGACGAGGTCAACGCCGAGAAGCCGTACCTCACGACGTACCGCTGCCTGTGGCTGCGCTGCCCGACCTCGCTGGCGGACGACCTCGCCGCGGGCAACACGTGCGAGAGCCACGGCGCGGGGTGCACGAGCCAGCTCTTTGCGGGCGAGGAGACGACTATCGCCGGCATCTACGAGCGCATGGGCGCGCCGACGAGGGACAGGGTGAGATACGGCGAGGCGGATAAGGAGGACATGGTGCGGCGGTGGGGCGACGTGCCGCTGAGTCCGGGGGGCAAGCTCACCCTGCGGAAGGCGTTTGAGGGCTCCACGCAGTCGGCGCTGGTGAGCCTCGAGGAAGGGGTCGTGGAGAGGTGGAGCTGGGAGGGGAGGGTGGTGCTCGCGGGCGATGCGGCGCACAAGTATACGCCTAGCACGGGCGCGGGGTGCAACACTGGTATTGTTGACGTTGTCGTTTTGGTTAATAAGCTGAGGCGCGCACTCCTCGATGCCGGCGAGAAAGAAGGGGAATCCGGCCGCTCGGTTGGTATGCCGGACCGCAGCGCGTTGGCCCATGCCTTCGAAGAGTACCAGCTCGCCCGCCGCCAGACCGTCGTAAACGAGTGCGCCAGCTCCGGCAACGCCACGGCCATGGCCTCGTGGGCCACGGCCGTCCTCGGCGTCCTCGACCGCTGGGTCATGGGCAGCCACCGCGTGCAGCGGTACTTCTCGGCCAAGACCAAGGCTTACATAGCCCGCACCCCTGTCTTTGACTTCATCGAGGCCGAGGAGGCGTTTGAGGGCAGCGTGCCGTGGGAGGTGAGGATGCCGGGGGCGACGGCCTTGCCTGGTACTGCTGTGGCTGCTGCTTGATGATGATGATGATGATGTATGCTTTTGCTTGAGTGTTTGAGGGGTCTTCCCCCCCTCTTTGTTTTCTTCTTCTTCTTCTTCTCTTCTTCTTTTCTTATTGTCTACTTATTTTAGCGTGTATTTGTTGCCTGCATCCATCAGGAGGGGAGGGGGGCTTTCTGATTTTGGTTTAATAGTTAATATTGCCATGCACGCTTGTGTACTTGGAATATGCTGGGGGATATAGAATCATGTAATCCGTTATCATTATCTTCACTGCTTCACGCATGAGTGTCATACAGTGCCTTTAATCTGCTGGTTTAAGTGTAACTTAGAGGTCCAGCATTGGTATTGCATAGTATTCGTATAGAGGTATTGTACTCTGCCTACTCGCTCTCCAACCCCTTGAGGATGTCGTCCGCCGCCTTCTCTGCGGCCATGTACGTCGACACGGCCGTAAACGTCCCCGGGATCCTCGGATACACCGACGCGTCCACCACCCTCAGCCCCTTGACTCCCCTCACACGGAACTTGGAGTCCAGCACCGCCATCGGGTCGTCGTCGGCGCCGATGGGGCACGTGGAGCTCGCGTGGTGGCCCCACGCCGTGTCCCGGATGTAGTCGTGCACGTCCTCGTCTGACGTAACGTCCTTGCCGGGGAGCTCCTCCTCGATGGGCACGAGCTGGCGCTTGAACGCATCGCGGGCCAGGTCGATGGCTTCGGAGATGGCCGTCAGGTCGGCGCCGGCGTCGCCGGATCCCGTGTCGAAGTAGTTGTACACAATGTGCGGCACGTCCAGGGGATCCGCGGACCGCAGCGTCACGGTGCCGGCCGTGTTGCGCGGCTGGCCCTTGAGGATGGCCCACGTGAACCAGTCGTGCTCGATGCTGACGTTGACGCTGTACTGGGGGAAATAGCCCCTGAAGTTGATGGGTCCGCCGAAGATGAAGGCGTCGTAGTCACCGGATGCGCTCGCGGATGAACGCTGCAGCATTGTTACGCCCAAGCCCGCCGAAACATATGTCCCGCGATCGCCGAGCACGGGGTTCTGCCACTTGTCCAGACACGGGTCGTCCTGCCCGTAAAAGCCAAAGGTGCAGCCGTCGAGGGCGGCAAAGGGCTTGGGCGTGCGGCCTTGGACAGCTACCTCGTAGTGATCCTGCAAGTTGGTGCCGACGCCAGGGAGATCGGCCACGACGGGGATGTCAAACTTCTCGAGCTCGTCCGCGGGGCCGACGCCGCTGAGCTTGAGGATCTGGGGCGAGTTGTAGGTTCCGCCCGAGACGATGACTTCGCGGGATGCACTGGCTGAGCCGGGCTCTCCGGGACCGGCGCCCTTGGACAGCGGACTGGCCGAGTAGAGGTACGCGCCGTCGAGGAACTCCACGCCGGTGGCGCGCGGCACGTCCCCAGATTCATCGAAGACGACCTTGGTGACATGGCAGTGCGTGCGCACGTCCAGAGGATACTTTTTGCTGCCGTCGTCGTTCTCGGCGTCGCGCACGGCGACGATGAGCTCACGCGGTCCGATGCGCGCGCCGCCATCGCTGGAGATGGGGATCTGGTAGTAACCCGGCTTCGTATCGCGCAACTCGCTGTCGGCGTTGGCGTCTGCGGCAAGCAAGGTGGCGAGGTTGAAGATATTGTCGGTGAGGTTGCCGAGGCCAAAGGCGCCTCCAAGGAAGAGGCTTAGAAGCTGGGGATCCTTGAGCGGGATGGACAGGGGAGCTGTTTCCGTCGACAGCCAGCCGTCGTAGCCGTGGCCCTTGGGGTTCAAGGGACCGTACTTGTTGTTTTCGAGTTGGACAAAGTACTTGCGCATGTTATCCGCCGACCAGGAGCTGTCGCCTGTCAGACGAGCGATGTACTCGAAGTCGGAGCGATAGGGGTATATAGCTATCAGGGCGTTGTGCGCTGTGCAGCCGCCGAGGGTGCCAGCTCGGGGATACAGCGTGCCCTTCATCTTGGATCCCTCGGGCGGGTCCAGGCCGGTGTATTCCTCGCCCGAGGGCGTCTCGTACGTCGTCTTGTAGTCGCGCGCCTGCCTCTCCTCGTCTGCGTAGTGGCGGACAAAGAAGTCCCAAGACATATTGGGATCCTCGGACGACAGGGCCGAGTAGGACGGCACGGTATAGTTGTTGTTGAGCCCTTGGTCGTCGCCGGCTTCGAGAAGGAGGGTTTTGTGACCGGCCAGGGCGAGGCGGGCAGCCAGGGGTCCGCCGCCGGCCCCGGAGCCGACGACTATATACTCGTAGCCGGTGAGCTCGACGGCTCTTGCCGCTGGGCTGATGGCCGCGAGGGCAGTGAAGAGAGAGTAGAACTTCATGACTGTGTGTTTGAGGATCATAGTAGCCTCTGTCCGGTTGACGGCAGGGGGGAGAAACTTGCTGGCTTATATATACCATGATGTACTCCGTATGTAGGCTATCTGCTGCCGAGTAGCCACCAAAGGGCTTCCGTCGGTGCAGATACCGTTCCTGTCGCGCCAAGTATTAGTGTACGGAGTACCCCCTGCATCAGATGACACTGGCATATACCGGCACGAAGCCGTTTCTCTGCTCCAGCATTGCGTTTTCCTCTTCTCAATATGTAATGAGGAGAAGTCCCCATCAACTAATCTTATTCACACAACTCTTATTGGCTTTGAGATGGGCCCCTCCTCGTATCCTGTCATGACAAGGTAGTATTCACCTGCCCTACCACCCACAACCGTTTCTCCCGGTGTGACCCTGGGTCAGGTTCGCGCTTGGGGGTTGGAGGAGAAATGCCCCCCCGGATTCAGTCCATCAATCCCAGCTTCGCGGGGTGAGTGGGGCAAGCCACAAACAATAATATCGTGGCGACAGGGGTCTAAACGTAACCCAATGTGCCGGATCCCTTCACATCCGGGGGACTTTGTCTCCATTTTGCTTTCCCCCGAGAAAGGCAGGTTTGCCGATCTGGATACCGTTCTGAGCTGTAGTTTATTGGCGTAGCGGTGCGTCTTCATAGCCTAGAAAAACCTTTGTTTCTTGCCTTCCCTTGGTCCGCGTCGTTGGTAGCCGGATATGTGAGTGTCAATCCTGCTTTCGGTTTGTCCTCGTTGGTGGCGTTGATGACGGTTTTCATGGGAAAGCTTGTCGCGATTTAAGATGAGATGGTCATTTTCGACCCGCTGCCAACTCCTTTCTAGTATGGCTAGTGGGAGAAGGGATCGGCTAATGATCCTTCATGCCATTACGGAGTAGGTAATCGGGACTACCGCCTTATTCATCCTTTCCTCGGCTTAGAAGGCTTATATGACTTGATATCTGGGATGAATGGCTTTGCTTGATCAACTGCTACCTTGGTAGTTCCCTTCGATTCGCGCTTGAGTTGTAGTGTGTATCTGATCCGCAGCGGAGGGAAGTTGATTTCTTTTTAATGGGAGCTCGATATTAGATGGCCGTATCCCATGACCTAGTCGTCTAATGCTTCTTAGGTTAGGTAAAACCCACGTATGTCACAATGCCTATGCGGCTCGGATGCTAGCCAACTTGAGCACACTGGCTGCGACAAGCACTCCTGGGAGTGAATGCTCGGTAGAAACTGGAAAGTCTTCGGCCCAGCAAGGGCATGAGTAAGTATGAGTACACGTTCTGTAGTTCAAGTCTCTGATTTCTTCACCCGGACACACGTGGTAACTATTGTGCAAGAAGTGCTGGTTGGATCCGAGGCGTGGGTTTTTGTTACTTTGCCAGATATCAAGTGCCGTTCTTCTTTCTAGTTTTCTAGTTTCTGGCAAACCCACTTAGAACAACACATTAGCGGAGCTGAAAAGCTCATCAGCGGAACTTCTCTCCGCGAACCCCACGATGAGCGCCCCTAGGGAAATGTTTCCTGGGGTCTTGGACTGGGGATGCGCAATAGTATTGAATATGCGGTCAGGGGCATGGTATAGTGTCTTCGATTCTACTTGCGAGTCATGCGGTTTAGTAATGTCTCTATGGTGTAGCGTGGACATGACGCATCCCTTGCCATAAGCCACGAGTACCACCAAGACACTAGTCCATAGATATCATCCCGAGTATCGGACGCGTCGAATAACATTGGTAGTGGCAGTTTTGATGGACAGGGATGCTTGGTTGTTGCAGTGATGGGCATGGTCCTGTACGTCATATGCTGACTCCAGGGTGAACTGGCCATGATCATGAGTGTTAATTTTTGGCCGGGACTTCTAAGTTTTCTATCAGGGCAATATCGGGTTTGGCGCACACCGGGGGCGGATCTGATAAGACAATCCCAAGGACCTGGGTCCGAACCGAGCAGTCGGAGTCCAGACCTCTCGGCCGATACCGTCATTCTATCTTCGAGAGGCTGCCGGGTTTGTGCAATTTTTCTCAAGAAGGGAATAGATAATTGGCTGCAGGGTCTGGGACAGTACAGCAGGGCCGAAATTCAATGGCAGAAATTAGCCCGGTCCTTGGAGAAAAATGCTCCCATGTACTCCGTACGCCCCGTGAGGTATCCGATCCTTGTGCCGAGTAGTGGTGGGTGTCCTTCAACCCTTTGGTGGCTTTTGTGGGATTGTTACGCCTGCCTATGCCGTATTGTTGATGATTTTAGAAAGACGTGGGTATGGTGTATCCTGACGACTGGTTGATAGCTTGTGCGGGGTCCGCGAGCCAGTTTTCTCATTCCCTACACGTCTTATTCTTCACATTGCCTTGCAATAGGCCAATGTTTTTTCTCTCTCGAAATTGGCGAGGTATAGAGAAACGCAAACATGGCTGAACACCGACACTATGCGACGCCTGATCCTCAATGGGTAGACGTAAGTATCAGCCTTACTAGCAGACGGACCGTGAACTTGGACAATACCTAAAATCATCGTCAGTTCCCCAACAACCTCCCCGAGGGAACGCGTATTTGCGGCACCACCAAAACTCGGAACCCAGTTGTGCCCCAGCCGGGCCTCGATATAAACGAGTTCGACGTCAAAGTCCGCGACGGCGCACCCATCGCTATCCGGTCCTACAGGAAGACCGACGCCCAAACATCTGGCCCTCTGCTGCTGTACATGCACGGCGGCGGATACGTGACAGGCAGCCTGGATACCGACGACTCGATATGCCGTGCCATAGCTTCGGAGACGGATCTTGTGGTGGTCAACGTGGACTACCGGCTTGCACCCGAGCACAAGTTTCCTGTCGGGTTCGAGGACTGCTTCGACATTGTCCGCTGGGTACGTTTTGATGCCCAACCCCGGGTTCCCTCGCCTGTGATCAGCGAATTGACTAAAGAGATATATGGCTTTTGACAGGCAACCACACCGGCGGCGCAGAAACGGCTTGGCGCAGACCTGTCCAAAGGATTCATCCTTGGTGGCACTTCCGCGGGAGCCAACTTCACGGCGGGCATATCCCACCTCGCCCGCGAGGAAAACCTACCGCACAAAATAACAGGTCTTGTCTTTCTTGCGGGCAGCTTCTGCCATCCCGACGCGAGAGGGAAGTACAAAGACCGTATCCTGAGCGTAGACGAGATCAATGACGCCCCGGGCCTGACGAGGAAGTCGATAAACTATTTTGCAGGCAAGTTGCGCCAATGTGCGATTGCAACTGTGAGATATGCATAGCTGACAGGGAAAGCAGAGAAATACGGTGCTCCGCCTGAGGACAAGAGACTGTCCCCGCTGTTGTTCGAGTCCCACAAGGGCATTGCGGACAAAGCATACTTTGCCGTCTGTGGCTGGGATCCAAGGAGGGACGAGGCGATACTACTCGACGAGCTGCTGAAGGAGGCTGGTCTATTGACCAGATCGGACATGTACGCGGGGAAACCGCATGGCTTCTGGGGAAGCTGTCCTGATCTGCCAGACTCGAAGAAGTGGCTTGAGCAGCTGCTTGATGCGCTGCGGTGGATGTCAGAGTGATGCGTGCGACGACTCCAGCTCCCGGCGCTTAAACGAGGAAGACGGGAAAGGCATAACCTACCCACGTGTTATGTGTTTGCAATTCACGGCGGCGGCATTGGTGGTTGTGGTTAGGTATATGGCAGCCAAAATAGAGGCGACGATATTGAGAAAAGCTGCGTGATGGGTTTGCGAATGCAGCATGTAGAAGCTCAAGCGTGCCTTCCAACGTTGCTCAGGCTCTTAGGGAACACCTAATCATCTCGTGAAGTAACGATGACAACCAATTGGGAAATGGTTACTATACAATTACTGGTATTGCTACAAGTGACTTTTTAAGCGAGTCTCCTGCATTGCTGACCGTGGCTCTTTCCTCGTGGAAGTAGAAAGAGGCAAGAAGAGGTAGGAGCCGGAACAGCCCTCGCAACAGCCCTTGCAGTAGTCGCCGCAATCCACCAAGGCAGCCTCTCACAGTGCGTGTCCTCTTCTCAACACTTTTTCGCCGGATGATTCAACCTCTTAAAGAGAACATGTAGTAGAGTAACCAGCTTCGCGGATATGTTGGCTACAACAGAGGACGTTGGTAACGGAAATAATTTAATGTCATGTACAATTGATTTCATGTGAGAATAAAATAATGTACGTGATTTCCTGCTATATACTACCCCAAAAAGTAATTCGTCAAGCCATCGGAAAATATGCCTACTCAGACCTCCTCAGGACTATACGCCATCCACTCGTGAATTGCCACACCCCCAAACTGCCCCGATCCTCCCGAAGCCTGCAGCACAATCCTCAGCCCCGTCGTCTCTACGGTCTCGAAGCTGACCTCGGCCGGGTCCCGGCTGGGCTCAGTCGGATACTCGCCCGACGCAGCCACCTCGGTCCAGGAACCTCCAGAAGCTAGATACTCTGCCTTCCACGACGCGGGTGGCGGAACGCCGACGTTGGATCCGGCGGGCTGGTCGGCGAAGAAAGCGACAGCAACACCGTTGAGCTGCACGGCCGTATCCCAAGTATACGTCAAAACACTCTCGGCAGGCGACTGCTCACCGTTGTACGAGGACCAGTAGTCCGGTGGCAATGGGTTCTCCCTAATAATTTCATCGGAGAGCGCCTTGATCCAGTACTGAATAGGGGTGCCGTTCTCTGACGTGGCCGTAGCCGAGGGCGCGACGTTGCGGCTCGGCGGGCGTGGCGCGGTGAGGGATTCCCGCCAGGTCTGCTTCACCTTGATAATGGCAGGGGGCGAGGAGCTGTCGTCCCACTCCATCTTATCGAACGCTACGCTGCGGCGAAAGTGGCCGCCCTCGTCGGCGTCGGCGGTATGGTACACCAGGAACCAATCCTCGCCTATGCTGTACGTGCCTGGGTGGGATGTGGTGGAGGACACGACATCGAGGATGACGTCCTGGAAGGTCCAGGGACCGAGGGGGTCGGAAGCCGTGCCGTAGGCGATGCAGGCGTGGTAACTCGTGGGCGAGCAGGGCGAGTCCGGGCCGGCGTTGTTGGCCGCGAAGAGCATGTAGTATGTCTCACCGCGCTTAGTGAGCCAGGGTGCCTCGAAGTAGCCTGTGAGGCTGTCGACAGAGACGATTTCGCCGACGATGGTGGTCATGTCTGAGTCGAGTTCGACGCCGCGCAGCTGGTTGAAAGATCCCCAGTAAACGAATACCTTGCCGTCATCGTCGACCATGACGGTAGGGTCATTGTTGTGGATATTGTTACCAGGTGCGGGGATGGTCTGAGAGATGATGGGACCGTCGGGATGAGCATCTGTAAACGGCCCAGTTGGGCTATCCGACACTGCGACGCCGATGGAGAAGGGGTCCTCGGCACCACCTTGCTCCTGAGCAGAGGCGTACAGATAGAACTTGCCGTCGGCGCCTTGGACGATCTGGCTGGCATACGCGCCTCCGGTTTGCGCCCATGCGAATACACTCTGGGGCTCGGCTACATCCTGATGCAGCGTCCAGGAGCTGCCCGCGGGGTCGGGGTTGGTGGCCTCGAACAACATCCACTCGTTCATTACAAAGGCGTTGGTGGTGGGATCCGCCTCATCCTTGCCGGCGAGGATGTAGACAGTGTCATTGACGGCAAAGGGCGCTGGGTCAGCTGAGTAGACGCTGCCATCTCCCAGGATGGGGTTTCCGGGGGAGTCAAAAGTGGTCTCCTGCCGCTTGACGAGGACGCGGGCTGAGGCAAGGGACGATACTGCCAGGGCAGCAAAGGCCTTGGTCGACATGGCGGATTTCACCATACTGAATATGGGAGAATGAGACGGCGTTGAACTGTTTCTTCACCAACATTGAGAAAATGGAATAAGGTTCGTCTACAGTCCTATTTAACAACACAAACCCGCCTCTTCGGTTCCGCTATGCATCCCAGCCTCATGAACCCATGTAGTGGTTTCAAGCGTTTCACGTTTGGAAATATTTCGCTCGAATCATTTCGCCGCAGCAATATAGCTGACGTTGAAGCTTTGCCGAGTACGGGAGACGGGGTCACGGAGTGAAGATACCCCTGTCACTCAGTGTCGCAGCCGGACGGTCTCGTAAAAAAACTACCGGCGGAGCAACCATTGTCAACCGTTACGCGCACCAATCAGATGATGGCCACTTGCTTTGTTTCGGAAACATTGGCTCAATAATCTAGGACCCCCGTATCGCATCTGGCGGCATGGCTCCTTCTAGTATGCACGTAAACTGCACTACATGTGCTCCGTACTGACGATGGAGAAATACGACAGCCTTGGAGAAAGTGAGCTTCCTTTCTGGGACCTCGGATCGTCTCGCCACGAAAGGCAAATATCACATTAGTCACTGGGCCGCTTGGATAAACAAACGTACCTGCACGCTTCGGCACTACCTAGTCTGAAGGAGGATGCGAAAGAAAGGATAGCTACCCCGTGGCAAACAACGACATGAATAAGAGGGACACCATGGGCTCAACCAATGCATATCCGAGCGGTCAACCATCTTTGCATCCAACATGATGACCCTAAAGAGCTTCGTGGGCAAAGCCGCAGCCTTGGCTTCCTTGCTGCCGCACTTGGCCCACGCCCAAGACGATCTCGGCATCGCCAATGGCTACATCGACATTGAGACGCCTGGTTTCACCGCCAAGATCGTCCGCGACGCGCAAGTCCTGGTCTCGCTCACCCCCTCGGGCGACACCTTCGACTTCCTCCCCTACGATCTCATCGACCTCCGAGCCCGAAACGGCCAGTACCACTGGGGCGACATCACCTTTCGCTACCGAGATGCCGACAGTGGCGGCTCCTGGACCGATGCAGACTCCAGCTCGAGCCGCCAGGCCGTCGAGGCCCTCGCCGCAGAAGGCGACGTTCTGGCTTCAGCCGACCTATCAGCCACCCTCCCTGATGGACCCCTCTCCGTGACCCGCCAATGGCTCAACGTCGACGGTGACCTCGGCCTCCGCTTCACGCTGGAAAATACCGGCTCTGGCGCGATGGAGATTGGGAGCCTGGGCTTCCCGGCCGAGTTCAACAGCATCTTCACCGGGCGCACGGCCGTCGACATGCACAACCTGTGCTCCCTGTCGGACCCCTACGTCGGCATGGACGCCGGGCAGATCCGCGTCGCACCCGTCAAGGGCACCGGCACTGCCCTAGTTGTGACTCCCCTCAACGGCACCTCTTCGCCCCTCGAGGCCTACCGCAACCTTGACGAGCCGCAGGTAGAGGGTATAAACCACGGCTCGCAGACCTTTGAGGGATTCTACGAGTGGCAGACACTGAGTCTAGCATGGGCTGAGGAGGACTGGACATCCGCTGAGCCTTGGAACACTCCTACGTCCCGGACCCTCGAAGCCGGAGAGAGTCTGCAAGTGGGCGTCAGATTCTCCGCCGCGGCGGGTCTCCGCGCTCTAGATGAAACGGTCAGGGGTACGGGAACCCCAGTTGCCATCAGTGCACCCGGCTACATCCTTCCCCGGGACCAGCCTGCCAAGCTCCTCCTGCAAAGCGATTCGGCGGTAGCGTCCATCACATCTTCGCCCGAAGGGGCGTTGCAGGCGGAAGAAGGGTCTGAAGCTGGGCTGTATACTGTCACTCCATCTACCTCTGCCTGGGGTCGGGTGTGTCTGACCGTCGAGTACGAGGGCGGCAAGGTGCAGACGATTCACTACTACGTCACCAAAGCCACGTCCGATGCCTTGGCAGACCTCGGAAGCTTCCTAACCACCGAGGCATGGTTCACGGCCGAAGATGATCCGTTTGGCAGGTCTCCCTCGGTGATGACGTACGACTATGGAAAAGGCAGCATCGCCGACCAGGACGGCCGTGTCTGGATTGCCGGTCTCAGCGATGAAGGTGGCACTGGCGCATACGTCGCTGCCATGGTCAAGCAGGCAATCCAGCCCAACGCCGAAGAGGTGACCAAGCTCGAGCAGTTTGTCGACTCTGTCATCTGGGGCAATATCCAGAACGAAGACTACGGCGTGAAGAAGTCCCTCTTCTTCTACGACCCTTCCGCTGCGCCTGGGTACACTTACGATGAAAGCATCAACTGGGGTAGCTGGACGTCGTGGAATCAGCAGGCTTCGAGCACGGTCGACCGGGCGTATAACTACGTTCATGTCGCGGCGGCGTACTGGTCCCTCTACCGAGTTGCCAGGGCGTACCCCGATGCCGTCACCAGGGAGTGGGGCTGGTACCTCGACCAAGCGCAGCAGACGATTCTGCGCATCACTGGCGGCGACGTGTCCTACTCGGACGTCGGCCTCATGGGAGAAACGGTTTTCGGAGAGATTCTCAAGGACCTCGAGCGCGAGGGGCTAACGGAGAAGGCGACGGCAGTAGAGGATGCCATGAGGGAGCGCGCCGAGCTCTGGGATTCACAGGAGATTCCCTACGGCAGCGAGATGGCCTGGGACTCTACGGGCCAAGAAGGGGTTTTCTACTGGACAAGGCAAGTTCCCCCAGTCGGGCCAAGTTCTTAACAGAGAAAAGAAACTAATACGAATTCCCACACAGACACTTTGGCATGACCGAGTCGGCCACCAAGACCATCAACAGTGTTCTCGGATATACTCCCAACGTTCCCCACTGGGGCTACAATGGCAACTCCCGACGATACTGGGATTTCATGTAAGTGACCACCACACACACCATATATACAAGAGTCTTGCTGAGCGAGTACATAGATACGGCGGCAAGCTCCAGAGAATCGAGCGCCAGATCCACCACTACGGCTCCGGCCTCAACTCCCAAGTCCTTCTCGGCGCCTTCCGCGACGACCCGACCGACAGCTACCTCCTCCGGGTGGGCTACGCCGGTTCCACGGGTCCCCTTTCCAACATCAACCAGGACGGCTTCCCCAGCGCGGCTTTCCACTCGCGGCCCGAGACGCTGGCGTGGGACGGCATCACGGGCGATTACGGGGGCGGCTTCCTCGGAATGGCGCTCAACTCCGGGACCTACGTCGCCGAAGACTCTAACCTAGGCCTCGTGGCTTACGGTGGCATCCTTTCTACGGAGGGAGGCAAGAGCACGGTGCAGGTCAAGGATGCGGTGCGGAGGCGGTTCTTCATCGGCCCGCTGAGCTTGTTAGTTTCCATTGACGCAGGCGTGATTGAGCAGCTCAGCTTCGATGATGCGGGGAGCGTGTCATTCACAATTGCGCAGCAGGATGGAGGCCTGAATGCGACGCAGGCGGCTGTCTGGGTCGAGTCTACGGGAGGAGATACCTGGACGGTTGGCGCCGGCGAGGAGGGGAGAGGAGGCTGGGTTGTACCTCTGTCTGGCCCTACGACTGTTGATATTTCCAGGAACTAAGAATAACGGCAGTGGTGATTCGTAACTAGCATACGATCCGCACTACATATTGCCTCACATAGGTCTATACAAGTATTCAACCACAAAATCATCACTAGTGAGTGATATGCAGTACATGAGGAGCAGCCTAGAGGCATGCGTCGATTTATACGTGTCATCGCACGTCGCCTTTGTTTTCCACAAGATCCTCATTCACACTTACCCGTCGTAGCCAACGCCGAGTGAAGTTGGACAATTGAATGAAGGCGTATATACCCAGGAGGAAAATATGGAGGCTTGTCGGTGGTTATTGATGTACAAGGCTGACTCCTTTAGACGGGGTGTTACGTTGAAAGCATCCGAAAATCCCCCCACCATGGCAAAGGCGAACTCGCCTGCATATCCAATTCTTGGGCGGGTTCGGATGGTTTAGCAGCGTGCAGAGCATACAAATTCGACGAAACTAGGCTTCGCCACACGCTTACACGCACACCGCGATCGATGCAGATTATTATGCTGCTATTTATTGCCGTTTTTTAATCACATTATCTGGACCTACAAAAGAGACCCCAGGTTCCTGATACAAGAGGAGAGGGTAAAATTACAAGTTCCAACCCAGCTCTCTTCTCTCGTTTATATCAATCCAACACTAGTTACTACCATATAGAACAGTGCATCTATCCCTATCTGAAGAAGAGAAAACATGTCGACGAACAAGATGAACCTCCAGTCCATAAAGCACGACGTGAGGCTCTTCACCAAGACGCCCGAGGACATCGAGAGCATATGGCGGATGTGGCAGGCCGTCTTCCCCGAGTGGCCCATCGCGTTGGAGCGGCTGCAGAAGATCCTGTTCGTGCTCCCGGGCCATCATTATCTGCATGACAAGGGCTTCTGCCTGTCCTTCCTGGAGGGCGGGGTCGAGGGGAAGATTGCGGCCGTGGGCGTGGTGCCGGAGTATAGGGGCAACGGGCTCGGGACGGATCTGTTGGCAAGGGCGATTCTCGGGCTGAAGGATGCTGCTCGTGGCGATGGTGGTGCCGAGGGGGGAGGGTTGCGGTCGGTGGAGGTTGGGTCGTCGACGCCGCGGTTCTGGCCGCAGATGCCCAAGGCGTTTTCGCAGCAGGCAAGGGATTTCTTTGTGCACAGAGGTATTAATCACACTACTTTCTCCCTCTCCGTTTTGACATCCCTTATTTTCCTGTGCTGATATTTGGCAGGTTTCGAAGCCTCAGGGTCCGGGGTGCGTGATCTTTACAAAGACATTACCGGCGCCGTTGCCTCCCCGGACGTGCTCGAGCGGGTCTCGAAGCAGAAGATCAAATTCTCGCCTTGGTCGCCGGAGCTATACGAGGAGTGCATGGCCAAGCAAAGAGCGCAGTTTGTACGTGCCGCCTCCCCCCCCCCCCCCGGATGAATACCAAGCGTGCTTAGATACTAACAGGGCCAACAGAGCTGGTCACAAGCGTACGAGTTCCTCGCGGCATACGACCAGTTCGACCAGGTCATGGTCGCCACGGACCCCGACACTGGGGAACAGATCGGGTGGACGCTCATGTGCGAGCCGTCGGCCACGCTGTGCGACGCCTTTTCCTTTATGCCCCTAGTGCCCTCGCGCGAGGATAAGACGGGTCTGATTGCGGCCGTGGGCGTCGACGAGAAGGCGCGCGGTCGCGGGGTCGGGCTGGCGCTGGTGGTCGAGGCGATGGAGAGCCTGAAGAGGAGGGGCGTCGAGGGCGTCTTGGTGGACTCGGTGGACATTGTCGGGTTCTACGAGCGGCTGGGGCTGGAGACGATGTGGGAGTATGAGAAGTTTGTGTGGCGGGGGGATTTGTAAATAGCCTCCGAGTCGAATCCCATCTTGACATTATAGCTGCTCTCTATTCTAACATATAGTAATCTACCTGTATGAGAATTAAGCGTGAAGAAAAGGATAGGCCGAGGGAAAGGGAAACTACATCTAGGGGGGGGGGGGGGGGGGTTGTATATAAGTGGTTGTACATCTAGGTGGTTGAGATTTACAGGTTCGACGTCGGCACGCCCTTCTTGGCCCTGAGTATAGACTGCTGCGTATTCGACGCCACCAAATTCCCCGCCTCGTCCCACAGCCTCGCCTCGGAGTAGCTGCGGCCGGCGCCGGCGCGCGAGGTGACGCGCTCGCGGAGCATCCAGGCGTGCAGGTCGACGTCGGGGACGAAGACGCGCAGGGCGAAGTCGAGCGTGGAGCAGGCGGCCACGTCGTCGAACCACATGCGGTTGTGCGACAGCGGGAGGAAGGAGAGGGCGCCGTCCATGAGGAAGGCCAGGGCGGCCAGGTGCTCGTTTCTCGAGGACAGCGGCGGCGGTTTGCTCGTGGCGTCGGCTGCCCTCTGCCATTCCGCCGACGTTTTGCTGGTGATGGGGAGGGCGTCCTGCGTCGTGGGCTGCGCCTTGAGCACGCCGGCCAGGTTCTGGGCCGAGACGCCGTTGGGGCAGTACCTCGTCTCGAAGAGGCGGCCCAGCGGCGCAAAGGTCTCGGTGAAGACGTCGGTCTGCGCGGCCGTGGCGAGGCCCTGGTCACGCAGCTGCCGTACCCGGTCCCCGGGCGTAAGGCAGTCGAGGGGCTTCGGGTAAGCCGCTGAGGGCGGGGCAGAGTACTCTAGGGACGAGGGCTCGTCGGCGTGGAAGTCGGCCACGAGCTCCATGCACACGCGCTCCTCGCCGCTTTCCAGACGCTGCGAGACCTGCACCCTGCGCGTGGCGAACGTCCGCGTGTTCCGCGTCTCGGTGACGGCGCAGTAGAGCTTGCGGTCGATGGACGCCGGGCCCAGGAAGTGGCCGACGACGGAATAGAGGGATAGTGCCGAGCCCGCGGGGAGGGTGAGGCAGGCGGCGTGGACGGCGACGGCGGCGGCGCAGCCTCCGTAGGCGATGGGGAGGGAGTTGCCGACGCGGATGGGCAGGGCGGTGGACACGAAGCGGCCGGGCGCCAGCTGCTCGACGCCGATCTGCTCGGCCAGAGACGGGGGCATGTTTAGTCTCTTTCTTTCTTTCTTTCCTTGTTTCCTTCGTTGTCTGTTTTTTTCTTCTTTCTTTGTCTCTTCTTTTCCTTTGGTCTAAGGCCTTGGGGTTGTACTGGGTATCAGGGTGAGAGACTCATAAAGTATGATGAAAAGGGAAGAGGGCTTGAGGCTTACATGCTATGTTCTAAATGATTTGTGGGGAAGAGCGGCAGCCTCGGTAAAGGGGACTCATGGCAACGCCGGACGGAGTACGGAGTCCTACTCATTACGGCGTACCGATTATATGTCTATGGTAGGTAGTGTCAGAAAAGAGCGGCCACTTTTGTCTAGGAGTAAGCACTGAACTAGTGTCGTAGTTTCATGGCACCCAGGTCTGTCCCCTCGGCATCTTCCATTCTTGGCTGATCTCCTAACCTAGACATGAATCTATTATCATGCTGAGTATGGCAACTCATGTTTGAATTGCAATTCAGTTTGCAGTAACTAAATAAATATATATGTGTATATATACGTATGTCGAAGACGGAAGGAGACGCGGTTTGAACAACACCTCCATCAGCTCTGTAGGATATGTGTGAAATAGGCTGTTCACAAACAAATCGTTTCCGATGATACACAATGATCTATGCATGACCGCCAAATCCTCATCTTGAGTGACGACAATTCATAATAGCTGCGATATTCAAATATCGTACTCTATTATGCCCCGTGTAAAAGTATCAAACCGATATTTCGCGTTTATCCACCACTTACATTACTTCACACTTTTCCTCCCCCCGGCTCCCTCACCAGAATACCCTCCACGTACGCATCATCCCCCGGCAGCGGTACCTCCTCCCTCAGCCCGAACCCGCACCGGACGTAGAACGGCGCGGCGCGCATGTTGGCCTCGACGAAGACGGCGTCCCCTCCCGCGTCGGCCACGTCGCACGCCCGCCGCAGCAGCAGCCGCCCGACGCCGCGGCCCTGGTACACGTGGTCGACGCCGAAGAGCTGCAGGACGAGGTGCCGCCTGCCGCGCATGAGCCGGGCCCGGTGCTCGAGCATGGGCGCCATGGTGGCCATGAACAGGTCCGGGTCATGGTCCGGTGTCCACCCGTGCGCCGTCCAGAAGTCCTCCGCGCCGTTGTCGTCCGGTTCACCGCTGCACCGCTGCAGGCACAGCACGCCGATAACATGTTTCCCTTGAGGGCCCTCGTCCACGGCGGTGATGACCCGGAAGGAAGGGTCCTTCTTGCCGGCGGCGAAGACTTTTTGCCACCAGGCGCGGATGGCCGGCGTGTCGGGGAAGAGCTTTCGGAAGTGCGCGTTGGTGGGGTGGAAGGCCCGGGGCACGATGGTGCTGAGCGAGGCGAGGTCCTGCTCCTCGGCTTCCGAGATGGTGATTTTTGCCATGGTGGGATGCTGTATTGTATGTACGCTTTTAGGTCTGTAGCATGACTTGGTTTGGTAGCTGGGTGTGTGGTGATTGGTGATGCGGGGAAGATGCCTGCTGCTATCTATTTTGAGCAATCTCCGAGGCCACAATGTTAACATCATGTGTATTTCGTCCGCCATGACAGATCGCCGACTCAAGTAATCAATTTGCGGGGAAGTGATTCATTCTTTTGCTCCAATTCTCTATCCATTTACTGCTTCGAATTATCATACTCGACGGAATACCCCTTTCACCCAAAACCATGCTGGCCGAGAAACACATCATATGCATTTTCAATTGGATATGGTAGGAGCAGGGCCAGAATTTGAGATCGAGTTGGCTTGATGAGTCCTGCTTAGGCTTCCGTACGGATTCGAGACTGAAGGTTGGAGACGGTGGGTCAGTTGATCCTCTGGGGCCTGATCCTGTACTCCGTATAGGAAAACCCTCCGAAGACATGGGAGAAACCGTGGCGGCCGCATAAACTCCAAACTTTCAGGCTTCTCATCATGAACCCGAACTCCATCTTATAAGGCATAGTTAGTTGGTAGTCTGCAGATACGTGCACAATAGGTGCTGCTGCGTGGGAGCAGCCATGGCATAAATAGGGGAGGAAGTTGGGATGCAAGGTCGATACCCGATGACCATCTTTGTCAATCTATCCAGTATATACTGAGAAAGTAATACAAACAGCTTTTTTATCTGCATAGAGGCATGGGGTAGTATATGTCTGGGAACCCTGATGGGTTGACCCTCAACCCGCATCCAAAGTTGCCCGAGGGGGCGGTTATTATTAGTTGGCTGGCAGATAGTTGTATTGTACGAGTGGAGCCAGCAAAGCATATATTCCCTGATACATAGATAGTATATATATATATAATTTCCGGGAGTATCTCTTGGGTCGAGGCTTTCTATTCTAACGTTTAGGCGGAGCGACTGTAAGAATAATGAATGGTATACCTGGACGAGCTGATCCGCGCGGTAGGGGAGTATTCCGGGAGATGATGTGAACCTAGGCTCTCCGTGATGTATCCCGGGTCCCTCCATGCCACTATTTCTACATCAGCTGCGCATCACCTAGACGCTGACATGCCATCTTGCACAACCCTAGCCCCATACTTTGCGTACTGCATAGTAGTTGATCACCTAGATATGACGTATTTGCAAAAAGCCGCACAATATGTCGAGTATCGAAAAGGACATCCGATTTACTCGTCATTTCAGCGTAGCCTTTATAGAAGTATTGGTTTGTTTGATATCCTTTCTCCATGTCTTTCGACTTGGCTCCTCTGACCATTCTGTACAGCTAGCTATCAAATACTCACTGCTTGCTTAAGAACTCTTTGCCCACTCCTCAAAGAGCGGCTGCAGACGGTTCCCCTCCTGGTCCGCAAGCTCGGAAAAGGTCAGGCGCGAGCCGATGGGGTGGTATGGAGTCGGGCTAGGACGGGGATCATCTGTTAGTGCTGTGCTACACATCGTGACTTAGCCATCGTGTGCGTTTACTTACCCGTACTCGGGCACGAATGTGATGGGCTCGGACTTGTCAAACTGGGCGATGATTGCTTTCCAAATCTTCTCAAAGTAACGGCGCTCGGCTTCGAAGACGGGATTGGTCGGGTCGGGGCACTGGGATGCCTGCGTCGTTCCCATCCGCGCGTGAATATGGTGGACCTAGGTGACATGGTCAGCTTTGATCCCCTTTTTTTTATACCCATCTTCTGTGTATCCAGAGCTGCTACTGACATGAGGGATAATCTTGGCGACGGTCTGCTCGTCATCGGGGCCGCAGTCGAGCAGCCTCTCCGCCACGACGACATGGTGCGAAAAGTCCGCAGTGATACGCAGGCTATTTCTGGTCAGCGCTCTCATTCTGCAAGCATGGGTAGACGGAAAAGTCTTACTCGGGAACCTTGGCCAGGATCTGGGCGGTGCTGTTGTGCGTGAAGAGGGAGCGGTTCCTGTGCGTCTCGTGGCAGACTTTGCCCTGCAAACCTTCCTCGGTATCAACGACGAGGGTACCTTTGTAGAATTCGACAGAGGTTTCGATGGGCCACCCATCACTTTTCACCCGTTAGTATCGAGAGCAACTGATGTTATATCCAAAGGGGGGTGATGGGTATTTTTTACTCTCCCGACTGCGCATTGATCTTCCTGGGCTTGAGAAGCTTGGCCTTTTGGAGTTGTTGGCGATATCGCTTCAGGTGGTGCTCCGGCTTGAGACCCGCGGGTTTTACGCCGACATATCCAGCCCATTCCGAGTGTATCCTTTATTTTTCATGAGAGACTTTCCTCGCTCAATGAGCAGGTTGTTGACTTACAGCACGGTGCATTCGAGGCTGTGCTTGTCCAGGATGGAACGCAAGAGCGGGAGCTCTGTTCGGTTAGTTATGTCAATCTCGACGCCGACTATTGATTGTCAGAATGATTTATGCAGCATATAAATCAAGATTCATACTGTAGCCTTGGGCCTTGAGGGAGGGGAACCACTTGTCCCAGTCCTGGTAGTTGTCCCCAGGATCTACACCCCAAACCGTACGATAGCGAAGCACAGACATGGAGGCTAGAGGGGAAAAAAAAGAAATAATAACAAAGATAGAGATAGAAAAAGGTATATAGTCGAGGTCAAGACGAATGAATCCGGAACTCACTCAAGAGAATCTAATCTTGAGAGAAAGTTGCCTTTTTCTACTCTTTTCCAACTCTTCCAACGGCATCTTGAAGTTTGCCAAGTCGGGAACTACCCCACGAAGGTCTCCCACCAACACGGAGTACAGCGGGGATGGTCTAGTGTTTCTCTCCAGGCTTCTCAATATTACCATTTGTGGTATTTTCCCACGGTTTCTTATTTTCCTTGTCCATCGCCGCCCCAAGCTTCCCCATCTGTCCAGGCACATCTAAATGCGGCAACTTTCCCCGCTCACGATTCGTTCTGCGGACGAAACCTCCAGCCTTGGACAAACCTCCGTTGGTGAACCACTGTATATCTTGGCGTGCCTCGTTCTTTTTCCCCGCAAACTATGTGACGTGGGTTGATGTGATGATATGCGGGAGAAGAGGGGGAGAGAGGGGGAGGGAAAAGTGATATAAGTTGCCTCTGGACCGCGGCTTTGTGTATTTTCGTAATGCGTCTTGGGTAGCATGAGAATATTCAATTATTGTTAGCATCAAATTCTACGATATGGCTCCCCAATCGATGAAGGCTCTCAACTATGCCGGACCGTACAAGGTCCGCATTGAAGACATTGAGGCACCCAAGCTGGAGCACCCGGACGACGTCATTGTCAGGGTCACCACCGTAAGTTGAGTTGCCATTTGCGACATTGCTGGGACGTATTGCTCACTTTATCAGGCGGCCATCTGCGGATCAGACTTGCAGTAAGTAATGGGCATTGCACGCCAACGAATGCACGCTGATGATGTTCTCAGCATGTACGAGGGCAGGACAGCAGCCGAGCCTGGCATCACCTTTGGTACGTATCTTTGAGGAATGGGGAAGAGTGTGTTGCTGAACATGGCGGTTAGGTCATGAAAACATGGGCATTGTCGAGGAAGTGGGTGCAGGCGTGTCGCTGTTGAAGAAGGGTGATCGGGTGGTGATGCCGTTCAACGTGGCCGACGGCCGTTGCCGCAATTGCGAGGAGGGCCGGACCGCCTTTTGCACCGGCGTCAACCCAGGATTCGCCGGAGGTGCTTACGGTGTGTATTTGAACCCTCCCCCTACGTACTCCGGTGTACTTCGTACTGCAAGTTCGCTTTTGCTAACGAATCTAGGCTACGTGGCCATGGGCCCGTACAGAGGAGGTAATCAACCATGTTTTGTTCCAATTAGGGAAGGAAAAGCCAGTATTGACGCAAAGTAGGCCAGGCACAGTACCTCAGAGTCCCGTACGCAGACTTTAATGCGTTGAAGCTGCCGCCCGGAAAGGAGCACGAATCCGACTTTATCCTTCTCGCCGACATCTTCCCCACGGGTAAGTTACCACGTTGCCTTGAACTATGCCCCTTTCTTTCTTTAATCTGTGGCTGATGATAATGAGAGCATAGGCTGGCACGGTGTCGAGATTTCCGGTTTCCAGGCCGGCGAGACCATCGCCATATTCGGCGCCGGACCCGTCGGGCTGATGGCCGCCTACTCCGGCGTCCTGAGGGGCGCGTCGCGCGTCTACGTGGTGGACCGCGTGCCGGAGCGGCTCAAGGCGGCCGAGAGCATTGGCTGCGTCCCCATCGACTTCAGCAAGGGCGACCCCGTCGACCAGATCATCAAGCACAACGGCGACATGGTGGATCGGTCGGTCGACGCCGTGGGCTACCAGGCCGTGGACAAGAGCGGCTCCTCCGAGGTGCCCAACATTATTATCGAGAACATGATTCGCGTCACCAGGGCTTGCGGTGGTCTGGGCATCCCGGGCCTATACGTCCCGAGGTATGTCACTATGTTTTCTGTGTTTGATCGGGTGCTAAATAAAGTTGTAGCGACCCTGGTGCCCCCGACAGCGCCGCCGCCAAAGGCATGATCAGCCTGAGCTTTGGAAAGCTTTTCGAAAAGGTGAGCCCCCTCCCTGAAATAACAGAACACAGATAAGGTACTTTCGTAGTCTTGGTGCTGACGGAACTCCGTAGGGCCTGTCACTCGGCACCGGCCAGTGCAACGTCAAGGCGTACAACCGCTATCTCCGGGACCTCATCATCTCGGGGCGGGCCAAACCGAGCTTCGTCGTCTCCCACGAGATCACCCTCGACGACGCCGTGGTCGCGTACGAAAAGTTTGATAAGAGGGAGGACGGGTACACCAAAGTCATTATTCACCCGAACGGCGCGCTGTAAAGGGTTGACGGAGCTAGTAAGCATGGTAGTAAATAAAGTATATTTACCAGTTTATATCACTACCGTTTTTCCTCTGATGGACCCGTATTTGAGTGCACCTAGCTGTGCAACATACAACACGAATCATCATGATACGTTGAATATGAATCTTTCTCTATATCTATTACTTGAAAGCGCACTCTGCATCAGGTAGTATTCGTTGATATGTTTTGGTAGAGACAAACGGATTTCTCCAGGGTGTGGTGCCAATACGGTAGTACATTAACACAAAAGGCAGACGACTTGGCCATGGACTAGAATAAGCACTCCATAGCAGGACTTACAACCCCTGAACTATCATCTTCGTTTGCATCTTGTATACTCTGTACATGTTTATTAATTAACGTTAGCCAACATGCGAGATGGTCAGCGCAGAAGAAAATGGAAAAGCCACTCTCTCTCTCTCTCTCTCCCTCTCTCTTTCTTTCTTTCTTTTAGAAATGGACACTTTGCTCATGGTATGATAGCAATTATCCATATCTGGACAGTTGGCGGTCTCTCCGTAGTCGCTTCCATTTTCTGCCGTTGCCTTGTTACTTGCCAGGGGCAGTATCGGTGGCAGGGCGTTGCCCTTGACATATCCATGAATACCCATAGTCGGGGCTGCCTTTTTTTCTACGTGCAAGTTCAACCCACAGCGGGCAATATGCCTTTGTCGACGGGCAGGAGCGTTGTCGGATGCAACATGCCAGCTTGGCTTCATCAAGTCATGGGGGTTCGGCCCTGACTTCTTTTTCTTCTACTAGAGTCTTTTACTAGATACTTCTAAAAGAGGTTTCTACCAGAGATATTGGTTGGTTAGACACCCGCCCATCTTCCATCACTTATGCAATTATCATCAAAGGCATCACTGACCTCAAGGCCCAACAACCATGCTCGCCCGCCGCGGACTCCAGAGCGGGACAGAAGTTTACGACCGCAAAATCAAGACAGTGGAAGAACTATGCCATGCCATTAGAGACGGCTGCGCATTCATTGCCCTGGATATGGAGTGTGCGGCGATACCAAGTAAAATGGATCCGCGTAAAAAGCATCTAACACTATACCAAGCCGACCTCGCATTCCTGGATACTAATAGCGACGCCCTGAAGAGGGACGAGGAATTATCGAACTCGAAAGAACTGCATATTGCAGATTTCTATACCGAAAACAATGTCCGGTCCCTGACTCTCGATGTTGGTCTGGATAATGAGACGCAGACCCGTATTCTCGATTATCAGGGTCGCCTGCCTACTCGCCGTGCTGATCGCTTCGGCGAAGAGCGCAGTGTTTCCAGAAAGACGCTCGACCACGTCATGGTTGACTTCATTGAGAGCTGTAATCCTAGCAAGAAGAAGCTGATATTGGTCGGGTTTGGACTGGCAGCCGAGTGGGGACGACTCTTCACACACTGCTTCCGAGCACTGGCCTGCTTCTCATCCTGGATGGATCTTCGTGATATCGCGAGAGGTATCGCCCCAACTGGTATTATTCAAGGGCAGATTTCTTTACTCCTACTTTGTGGATATCGTTGGAAAGATGTCAAGCAGGGCAACCATGAAAATACTGGTATTGGCAATGGTACGCCTGTCAACGTTGGGAATGATGCCGTGTCAACTTTGGCATTGATGTGCTCCCTGTTGGACCCCGGCATACAGGAGAAACTCAAAGCCCGTCAGGAGTGCAATGAAATCGCAGGACCCAAGAACAAATACACACATGTATCTTCAATACGCCATTCTTTCGTTACTGCGGCAATCGAATCCAAGAGCGACTCCCTCCCAGCAATGCTCAGCTCCGAGGCCAAGTTGGCTCGTTATTTCTACAACTTTAGTCCCAGAGCTGTTGGCTTCTTATCCCACAGCATAGCTTACATGACATTCAGGAGCAGACAACAACTGTCCGTCTTTATAGAGTCTGCCAATGGCTTGCTGTTACCAACAGGCGAGACGCTATTGGCTAGACCTCTCGAGGATTTGCCGATGTGGAAAAGCATGGACGAAGAAAGGAACGACAAGGACACCAAGATAGAAGAACAGGAGGGGCAGATAGTTTACGAAAATCGCTTGAACGGGGGATATACTGCTGACGAGTTGGCCGCTGCGTCGCGTTGGCCGGGCTGCTTGTGGTCCCCTGCTTTTTACTTCGCCAGAGCACGGGACAGGGCACGGGGAGGACAACATCAATGATGCTGCTGTGTCGTGAGAAAGGCCATGGTACCGATTACGACTTGACGGTGCGTATGATTTTTTGACTGGTAGCGGAACTGAGCTTTTCGTGCCAGGGAGAGATTACGATGGCGTATTATCAGGCCCTAACATCCATGTAGTAAATCCTCCTCGACTACGAATTAATGCCAGTACAGAGTACCCCGCCCGCATTTTGGAGAGACAAAAATAAAGCATGGATAGAAGATATCTTATTTCACTGGGGAAAAAAAAAGAACCGTAGTAGCGTTAGTTCGTGTTCTAAAATGAGAAACATTTCTTAGCTTGGTCGCCACAGGGAATCTTACCGGCAGTTCGGCAGTCCAATGATCCATACTAATATGCAAAGCGCGGAGAATTAGTATACAGGTCGGCAATAGTTGTGCTAGTACTCCGTAGGAAGTTACAGTAAGTACTATTAGGAAAGTCGAGGAAAAAGAAACTCGAGTTTGCTTGCTGACGTTTGTGAGCTAGATCTTGTCTCCATGGCTGAGGGTAAAAAGTTTATGTTCAACTTAATTTTTTTTTGACCACGGGACGTTGGCAGGGGAGGCCATGTCTCGACATTTCCCCAGAGGTCAGTGTACGAGGTTTTCTCTCTTCCTTTTCATCAATGCACCAAGATGAGAGAGACAAGCTTTTGCTCGCAATGGGCCGAAGACGCTGGCTCGAGCTTTGCGTCCAATGATGAGATGATGTTTATTGGGCATGAGTCCGAAAGATGGCAGTACTATGTAGGCGGGTGGCAGGGTCGAAAATTGGAGAGCAAATCCCATTCCCCCAAGCTTTGCCTTGCCCTAAAAAGGGCCACTAAGCTTAGCCACGATACGAGAGTTTGTCAGGGGTGGAGCGTAGGGATAGGCTGCTTGTAGGGCTGGGCTGGGCTGGCACGCACGCCTGGGCAGGCTGGGCGGGCTGGGCTAGACCGTACCCACGTGTAAGCCCGACGTACACGTAGCTAACGAAAAACGCTGCTAGGACGCGAGTTGGATCGTCGAGTACTACTCGTTGCAAGATGAAGACTATTAAGTGGCAGAGTCGATTTTAGCAGGGGGGAGGAGGGAGCCGACTTGCCGTGGGAGAAACTATTGGCTGTGACGGATTCTAATCATGGGCGGGGGTGAGCTGGGAATGCTGGGAAGCGGAGGTTGTTAACGCGACCCTTATCAGCGATCCGACCCACGATGCTGGTTTGTTCGGAGGGAGCAAGGCAACCATAAACGGAGGAGCTCGCTCTGTTGTCCACGAGAATAAAAAGGCGAGCCAGAGACGACCAATCGCGCCAAGCTCTCTCGCGAGGAGCTGACTACAACACGACCCGACTCTGAACCTTTTGCGTCTGCGTATGCGCTACATGATATCGAGGACCGACCAAGACGTTTATTTGTCCGTGTGTCCTTGATTCATCACCGGCCGAGCTGCTATCCTTGTTCTTACCGCCGCCATGGAGGAGACCAGGAGCAACAACGATGCTGCCGACAGGAGGACGAGCACCGCAGCGGCTCCTCTGGGGTACAGGCTTCAGTCTGCGCGGACGACGCTGCGCTACGCCAGTGCAAAGCTCAACCTGGCCGGTAACCCTCTGGCACAGCAGAGCGATGAGGAGCAGGAGGGGGAACACCTGATGGGAACCGGGAACCAACACAGCGGACCAAGCTCGCCGCAGAACTCGCACCACCCGACATCGGCGAAGAAGGAGAAGAAAGAACGGCCGCTGTCGGTCTATCCCGAGCAACCGGAAGAGCGACCCTTAAGGTTTACCAAGGTATGTATTCATGCCCGGCCTGTCGTAGTCTACGGCGGCCTTGTTATATACAAAGGGAGGACCCCTTACTGACGTGATTGGAATTATAGCGGCATTCGGCTTCGACATCAGAGGTAAGATTCAAGGTGGAAGAATCATTGTTCTCTTACGTCCCTGCTGACATTTGGAATTTAGTTGTTTTATGACCTCTGGTTCGTCGCCAACCTGACAGTTTTTGCGACAGTACATCCCATTACCGACCGTTCCAACCTCTACTCCTTCATCGGCTACTTTGTGTAAGCACCCACGTGTTCTTCATCGACATGGCCGGAATCGACGTGTTTCTTGCCTGTAATGCATGGCCAAGGCTGACACACACAGACTGCTTTGGATCACATGGCTCATCACCACCGTCTTTGATGCCCGGTTCGGCCAAGATGGTGTTCTGGAGCGAGTTGCGCGTGCATGCCACCTCGGCGTCATGCTAGGCTTCTCGGTAGTTGCCGTCGTTTTCAACGAACCGGAGTTGATCCGACCCATCTTCAAAGCCACCTGTAAGCTCGGAGCACACCAAGCACATCAAGCACGGAATAAGGGGAGCTCATGCTAACCAATGGCGCAGGCCTCTTCCTCATGTTTTCAAGACTCGTCCTTGCCGCTCAATATGGCCTCGTCGTGTTTCACGTCCGCAAGTTTCGGCATGGCAGGAATGTCATCGCCTACGCCATCCTGCTGCACCTTGTTCCGGCCATTTTGTATCTGGTCCTGGCTATTGTAATGGCGAGCCACCGGGACAGGTCCTTGGTGACGGCGTGGTATGTTATTGGCGTCGGCGAGATGATTGCTGTCCTCGTTCACGCGACTATTTCCAAGACTCTGAGTTTTTCGGGAACGCACTTTAACGAGAGACTCAACCTTCTCACTCTCATCATCCTGGGCGAAGGTAGGAACACATGGATGCTGCCACATCGTATTGGCCTTTGCGCTAACGATGATTCTCAGGTGTCATCATCCTCTCCAAGAATGTGACTAAGATCGTCGAGTACACATATGTCAAGGGCGAACTGCACGAATGGTCTCCTGCTCTTATTGGCATCATCGTCTGCTCTGCCGCCATCTTGTACATCACCTTCCAGCTGTACTTTGACTGGATGCACCACCACAACCACATGAACGTCATAAAGCAAGCGGTTTGGACGGCCATCCATCTCCCCTTCCACGTCGCACTCGTACTTCTTTCCGAGGGCAGCAGCCAATGGGGCCTTTGGTGGCGTGCCATGGAGGCGTTCAAGTCTGCGGAAAAATACGTCAGGGCCGCCACGGAGGAAGCCATCGAGGATACCGGCGAAACTAGTGCGGTTGTCGAAGCCATGGACAAGGTCGTGCGCAAGATGTTTAAGCAGTACGGTGCAGACACGGATGAAGGCAGCGAGAACATTGAAAGTCTTGACGAAGCTCTAGATCTGATCAAGTCTCTCCCCGACAGCTTTTGGACCGACGATGATCCTAGTGATTCTTTGATGGGCAAATGGATTCGTGGTTACGGGACTGCTACCACGACTGTCATCAACTCGATAAGCGATGCGTTTGGTCTGCACTACGAGACTAAGGACGAGGGAGGGGAAGGGCAATCGACGTCCATTATTGAAGCGGAATTGGCGGCTATCAAAGAAACGACCAACAGGCTCATCCTAGTGGTAAGTGGCAGTTTTATCTGGGTCTTAATTTCTCGACCAATCGTGCTGATCATTGATATGCATAGTTCATCTATATGTTTTTGGCTGCCGGCGGTGTACTGACGATCCTTATGGTGATGCACCTCTTGTCGAAGCGACGAGGATGGTCCGCGTTCAACATCTTCCGGACGGTTCTTGTCAAGATTATCGGGTTGGCTCTGGCTTTTATCCCCCTGATTGCCGTGAACCGAAACCTGGTGGAGAGGTATTTGGAGACTCCTTGGCAACTGCCGACGATTGCGATTTGCTTCTTCTTTGTCCTCGTCCTCACGCATCTGCCGCATCCGCCCCGCATAGTCTTCAGGCACGAGGAGCCCGTCGACACGGAAAAGGGACATGCGCAGTCCGGCGGACGCGATGCCGTCGTGACCGGCGCAGACGCAGACACCGAGTACAGGCCGGCGCCTCCGGACGAGGAAAGCAGAGAGCCGGCCCCGCTGACCCGGGCTCAGACCATGAGGCGGGGACTGACGGTCATGGGGCGCGCGGCCAGGAACATTCGGATCGAGCCGGGGCGGTACGAGCCTGTTACGGAAGAGCACCCGGACAGCGACGAGAACGAGCCGAGGGGCACCAACGGTGGGCCGGGTTTCCTCATTAACGGACGTACACTGTACAGTGTATGAGGCGAAGGGCATGGGTTTTATCACGTTAGCGTAGCGAATCGAATAATTCAACACTTGAAGTCCAGCGTTTCCATATTATCCCATGCTAAAGGATCCAGATATCCTATATGGAGTGCCCGAACAATAATCGCATCTGCGTACATATCAGACGATGGCACGTTACAAGTCTCAAGTAGAAGAGTGACGTCAATGGTCACGGGCGACGAATTAGGATTCCTTAAGTTAAAACCGCTGAGTACCGCTTGTAAATGCAAGCCGGGGTAGCGCATGACGGTATTTCGCTCTTCGTTGCAGATTGATTTTCCTTTTCCACAGCAGAAATTAGCTTCGTAGATCGTGGGCGTGACGGCAGATGAGCGGGCGGGTACGACGACGTCTTTTGCGAGCGCTAAGCTTTAGGCGCATCATGCATGTGAGTACTTAGTACTGGTAGTACGTAGCACTCGGCACTCAGCGCATCGTTTTGGTTGGGGAGGGGGATTTCCACATCTTTCAGAGGTAACGGCCACGGGTCGGTGGCCAACAAGTGCACATCTCCAGTGCTACGTGATACGAGTGGTATGCCTAACATGATATTGGCTGGGAAGCATAGTAGGCGACACCCCTGGTCAGCTTGCTGTTTGGTCCGGAGTACGGAGTATATGCCTCATCATCTCGATGCTACAGGTCTAAAGTCCGCTAAAAGGAGAGGTTTGAAGAAATTGTGAGTACTTCCATGTCTTTTGCTGGGACGTGGGAAAACATCGCTTTCTCACTCAGTTTTCAGTGACATTTGTAAGTTACAGCTGTGAGACAGTCCCGACGTTTCTTCGCAGACGGGCAGGCAGGTACTCCAAGGACTGGCCAAAATGACAGTATCATCACAGATGGAAAGAGTACTCAGAAGTGTTTAGGAACCCCATTTGATGTGCAAGACATCTTGAGTAGATAGCTGGCAGTCTAACTGACTCTTACTACGACGGGCAAAACATCGTTCTGCGCACGAGACAAAGTATGATGAGCGAATCAAGGGCGGTGAGTGGCACGTCGCACACGCACACACCTCGAGGATAACGATAATGCAAGCCCAAAGATGAAGTCCGTGACTTTACTCGTGAAAAGACCGCTAGCTTCAGCAAGAGGGGGTGGGCAATGGCAAAGCCGGCAACTCAGGTTACGCTCGAGGATCGCGCTTGGCGTCATTGAGGACCCCTGCGCCGTGTCACTAGTGGCTGCGGCGAAATTCCAGGCTCGCTAGCAGTACGGAGTAGTACTTACTCAAGTTACCACTACCATACCGCACTTGCTTTGCGTGGATGCGCAGCAGTGCGGCCTACAGCGTGTGTGGACGCCCCAATCAGATCCCACTTTCAGCCGAGCACGACGTGGAAATCATCGGTGCACTTACGTCGTTGGCTCAATATGCGGCAGACAGAGTACGAGACACCCTGACTTTCTCGCAAAAGCCGATGAGAGACGTCGTTCTAGATGAAGATTTTACTCTCTGCCATGTCTGCTAGTTTGCTAGTTCATAAAGACCCTTCTCCACCCCCACGATGTTCTCTACTTTTCTGGTCGCTGCTTCTTTCGTGTCTTGTTCATGAATTGCCGATAACGTACCAATACGATTGGTACGAATCAAATATCCTTTCCGCCAGTCAAGTTGGCGTGGTGAACACTGTACGCTCCTGCCCTCCTATAACCGAATACCTGGGCGGGTTTACGTAGTTATCGTGCCTGAGGGAGACCCTGCATCAAACCACAATACGAATTACGCATCACACGACTATTACCACATATCTTTGCAGCAATGCGGAATATATCTTTTTCGGAGCCGTACTGGCAGCCAGAGGGGCCGTCGCTGGAGCTCCAGAGGAGCAGCGTGGCAGGGCCCTTTAGGTTTATGAATCCCACCACGGCCCTGTACAACATCAAGGACAACCCCAGGCGCGGCAGGCGAAACAACAGCATACCCGACATCACCGACGTCGAGAAGCAGGAGCAGGGAAAGGTGCGCTGGAACGCGCGCGATTATCGCAAAGGTTAGTCCATGGATGTGTGGCTTGGGTGCTGAACGTGGTGGCAGGCGAGGAAATTATGCAAGAGTATAGAGACAAGTCAGGAGATGGCTGCTGCTGCTGCTGCTGCTGCTTTACGAGGCCGGCTGAGTATTGTGATTACCGCTCGTGATTCTGCTTGCTGACATTTGCTTGATGTTAGGCCGGCATGTTCTTGTCCTACCACGGAATGCACCCTTGGCTTCCAGGATTGAGGACAGTAGCAGCCCCCGTAGAGTACTGATAGGTATCGAGCGCATGTTTACCATGTTTCCCTACTGGGACGTATCGTGGCTCATAGGCGTCTGCTTCACCGTCGGGTGCCTCATCTTCGTCGCCTGCGGACTCTTCTACTGGCTCCCCATCGCGTTCCCCCAGACTGCGTTCGCCGGTTCTAAGCTGGCCGGCGGCATCACTTCCCTGGTGGGCGCGACGCTCTTCCAGGTCGGCGCCGTACTACTCTTCCTCGAATCTTACAACGACCGCGCCGAGACAAAGTTTGGAGGCGCCATGGAGCATCTTTTCGTGGACCACCTGAGGATCGCCCGACGAAGCAGGAGGCACCGGCCCAAGCACATGGATATGCAGACCCACGAGCAGATGCAGCAGTCTGCCTCCAACGAGTCCAGCTCGACCTCGGGGCAAGACGTTTCTCTCCAAGCCACAAGCACACCTGATTCCCGCGAGAAAGATGGAGACGACGACAACCCGTTCGCCGAGAGGGAATGGCGGTGGTGGCCGTCATGGCACGATGTGAAGACGCACTACATCTTCGAGATTGGGTTCCTCGCTTCGTTTTCCATGTCCGTGGGCGCCACCATCTTCTACGTTTGCGGCATCATGGCCATGCCCCAGATCCTCGACTCGCTGAGCGTCGGCGCCAAGCAGGGCGTGTACTTCTTCACCTACCTTTTCGGCGGCGTGCTCTTCATGATCTCCGCCGTCCTGTACATCCTCGAGACGCAACCTAACTGGTACACGCCTCAGCCGTACAAGATCGGCTGGCACGTGGGGGTCTTCAATCTGATCGGGGGCACGGGTTGGACGCTGGCCGCGTCGTTTGGGTATTGCAGTATTAACACCGAGTGGTGCGAGTACCAGGGGCAGCTCACGTTGATATGGGCATCCTGCGCCTTTGCCTTTGGCAGCGCTCTCCAGTGGTATGAGTCGTTGGACAAGTACGTAGTAGTGATTGAAGATTAACGGACAGAGATATGGTCCTCATTACGCGTAGAGAACAGTTCAAGAAAGCGGATGTAATTCGTATGTACTTGTTTAAGGAATATCAAAATACGCTATATGTTCAAAAGAAGATTCAATGCAAGCCTGGTGTTTACATGTTTTTTTTCACATGCGAGGCTTTTGAAAGATGCCATCTAGCACGAAAAGACGGCCGGGCCAGGGATGGTGTACTCGGAGGCTACAAAATCATTAGTCTTCTGGTTCTTGTATACTCCGTATGGATTGAGTAGCGGTGGCAGCATACCTTTGTAAGCATCGTAGACGACGCCGGGGTCGGACTCGGAGTAGGCGCCGGGGAAGCTGACGAGGCCGGAGGGCGAGGTGCTGCCGCCGCCGGTGACCTTGAGCTGGTGGCAGCCGGGGTAGAACTGGGCGCCGGGGTACTGGTAGGCAGCGTGGAGGGCGATGGTCTCGTGGCGGACGAGGTAATAGCCGGGCTCGATGCAGGCGGGGATGGTGTAGGTGACGTCCTCGCCGTTGATGATGGCGTCCTTTCATGGAGATTAGTACGAATTACGGAGGACATGTGCAAATATTACTCTTAGGGGGTGGTGTGTGACTTACGGAAGCCCAGTTGTCCGAGGAGCCCTCGCGGCCGGCGTGCTGGACCTTGAACCAGACGGCGTCGTTGCCGGGCTCGTAGTCCTGGCAGCCAGCCTCGGGGCACCTGGCCATGTAGGTGAGGATGGGGCCCATGTGTGACTCGGGCCAGAGGGTCCAGGAGAGGGTGACCTCGGAGCCGGCGGCGGCCTCGGCGTGGAGGGGGGCGGGCGAGCTGCCGGGGGTGCCGCCGGCGGTGTAGCCGTTGCACTGGACGTCGATGATGGAGAGGTCCTCGACGGGGCCGTTTCCGGGGATAGCGCGGGAGATACGCTCGGGCTTGGGGTTCGTGTAGGGGTCGGTGTTGGGGTTGTAGAATTCGTACGTCTTGCCGCCGATGACGGCGCTCTCGACGTAGCCGTGGGCGGCGGCCAAGGAGGCCGTGGAGAGGATGGTGTAGAGGTAACGCATTTTGTAATACGCAGTGCTACTGAGAAGGGATACAAGAGTGAGTTGTCGGGTTTGATGTTTATGCTTCTAGAATGTTGGTCTTGATGAGCTCTCGATCTATCCGTTTCCCATCCTTCTGGCAAGGCATAGTCGCCCCTTCTTATACCCCAAACATATTCACGCCGACCCCCCGTAGGTGGAGAGGGAGAGAAAGGATGCCCGCCTGGATGATTTTTTAAACAAAACATTATCCTGGATTGGTCGTCTCAGGTGCTCCGTAGAGACCCCTTCTGCGTTTCATGCCGGATGTGGAAACCAGTCGTCCCTGGCGAGGATGGTCATTGGTGGAAAGCCCGTCGTGGCCCGGGATGCAACCCTCCCCCCTGGACAAGGACGGAACGTCGCTCAAAACGGTTTGCTTCCAAAAAGAGAAGGGGTTGCCAAAACGTATTGTTGCAACTCCTTTTATGTACTGCATGCACTTCATCCTCACATGATATTGGCCAAGAACTCGCTTATTGGTAGCCCTTCATGCGATCCAATATATCGGTGGGTATGCGTTTGACCGTCGAGAAAAAAGGGTTAATGACTTGGCACGAGTTGCATGCTTACTTGAGAGACAAGCGGGCGGACAAGTGGTAAGTGGTGGAAACAAAATGTGCGGCCGGTACATAACGCTTTCTATGGGTGTTTTCCAATCCAAAATTGTGGTTGCGGCGCGAGGCAAAGAAGGATTTTCTTCGCCATCTCGATAACCCTGGCATGAGCCAGGGGTGGGATACTTGCCAAGGACATTATCCACCAAAGGATAATATCGAGTAAGCGATGAACCCGGACAATTATTCGCTACACGTGTCACCGTAGTCTGTAACTGAAAAACCGTCCGGGCATCTTTCTGATTCTCTTATGAAATGCTAACTATATTTCACCTCGCCAATATGCTGTTATTTGTTGACCACCCCGAACCGCAACCTATGTATGGAGTAAATATCTCTAGTCATATACCTAAAGTAAATAGTAAATCAAGCTAAAATATATTAAACGTCAACTCGACTACCCGATATTGTTTTCCTTCGTGGAAGTAAAACCACATCTACGATTTATACCATACGTAGGTAGGGTACATTTGCAAGTAATAATCTTTGCAGTATTAATTTCTATGTATCCAGGTTTCATTGTCACTCTCCTAGCGTGTCGACCGCAATATATATTAAATATTAGACGTTATTACTGACATAAATATCACAAGCCATGTGTAGTAGGTAGAAAATCAAAGGGTTCAGCTAGAATATTCTATAGACCCAAATGCATCCTTTCGAAACTAACTTCCTACTTATTCAGTGACTTTTCCCTGGGCAAAATTACTTCGCAGTCGCTCTCATCGCCATCATCCTCATCTTCGTCGTTTGACCGCACATCTACCACGATTGATTCGATCCCCATCTCATCAGCTGTGACATTGTCTTCGTCAAGCTCCTCGAAAACAATCTCCTCCTTCTTTTCGTCACCGCTCGCTTCCTCGGCTCCTCTGCCTGATCCGACGCCATATGTCGCCCCGTCCCGGTAGGGTTGATGGCTGCTCAAGGCAGTCTTCTTGTATCTGATTTGTCGCAATCGATAGGCCCATACCAGCGGCGTCTGTTGCACATAGCTATTGACAGTCTCCTCCTCCTTTGAACCGTCGATGGAAGATCCGACGCCGACGGGCACTCCAGCGAGTGCCGTTACGTCCGCGCTCGCAGACGCGTTGCCTTTGCGACCCTTGCTCATGGACTCCGTCACGGTAGCTCCGTAGGCGATTTTGACGCTGGTAATCATGTACAGCGGCTTCGCTCTCCACTGACGAGCAATGTGCTGTTGAACCTGTTCCGCGGCGATGCTCTTGGCGACGTAGTCGTCATCCGGCTTGAAGGATCGAGTCTCTAGCTTATCGCACTTGAGAGTGCGCTCCTTGTTCGAATTCCTGCTCCCAGAAACGTCCACACCTACGCACTCAAGGAACTTGATCCACAGGCCCACCCCCTGCGCCGTTTTGCCCCGGCCGACATGGTCAAAGTTCATCTGCAGCTGCAAATCGATATTTTCCGAGGGTATCGCTATGGGATATCCATTGATGCATTCCTCGGCGTCTAGGGGATCGGTGATGATGTTGCCAAGAGCTATCTGCTTGTCTGAAGAGACCCCGCATGGGGTGAGGAACCAAGTAGGCATCGTTGGATGTCGTGTGAATGTTTTGTGGTCGTTGGTACGGGGTAAAATTAGGCAAAGAGTACCAGCAGCTTGGATACAAATCGAGAGGAATAGGATAACGAGACGTATGATGCAGAGAAAAAGGTGCAAGGATGAGACAGCTTACTTTAACCAGATGCCCTACTTCTAGCCGCCCTGTCGGTACACTCCGCATCTAGGAATAGCCTCAAAAATCAGCATCTCAACGCGCGTATTTCGCCTTGTCGTAATTCGCCAAGCATTTCCCCGCTCCGTCAGCTGAAGCTAAAGGGCGGCGCTTCTACCACGAATCACAAGCACGCACATAATTCAGCCGCACCAATTTACATAATTCCAATGCGGCGCGTAGCTGTAATCATGTCCTTTCAAACCACGTCTATACTTGAAGGGGGAGATAATATGCAAAGAAGTCGTCGTCACGATCCTGGTTTCTTTTACTACCTTTGTTGTGAATGTAAAAGCTCACAGCGGTCTTTGGGCTTGACTAAATAAGCGACTATAGACATGGCGCCAACTGACTTTGAGCATACGGTTATCTGGCTAGACCGTTTTCTCAACTTTAGGTATCCTCTGGAAGGATATGCGGACCACCGAGAAAAAGTCAAGGTAGCTATTCTGGATACGGGAATCGACCTTTGCATGTTTAAGGACTCGCCCTTTCTGGAGAGAATCAAAGAAAGGAAATCGTTTCTGAGCGACGCCGAACAACCAAAACAAGAGGGGACCTGCAATGGTAGCGATTCTACGTCAGCTAAAGCGTCAGTCCACGATGAGACGCCTGAGCGCCACGGAAGCTACATAGCGAAGCTGATTTTGAGCTATGCGCCCTGGGCAGACATATATGTTGCTCGTGTCGTGAAGGATCACAAGACCTCCATGGACCCAAACTGCTTTGCCAAGGTAAAAGAAACCCTAGCTGAGAAGTACTTGTGTGTGTGAAGTTGTCGATATCTAAAACCGATTCTTAGGCCATTGAGCATGCAGTCGCCGACTGGAAAGTTCACATCATCTCCATATCCTCTGGGTTCGGAACGTCCTATGAGTGCATCGAAAAAGCCATTCATTTCGCATACGAGCAAGGGGTCGCCGTGTTAGCAGCCGCCTCCAATGATGGCGCGAACCGGGCAATGGCGGACCAGGTCCCGTTTCCAGCACGGATGAGCGAGGTGATTTGCATCAACTCATCTGACGGGTACGGTAACCCTTCAGCTTTCAATCCCCCGGCGGTCGATGGAACATTTAACTTTATGACATTGGGTGAAAGTGTACCGATACCACCGGAACCCGATGGTCATCAGGGGGGTGAGGCCCATGGGGAGAACGTGCACAGAGAAACAGGGACTTCGTTTGCGACGCCGATAGCTGCATCAATAGCCGCCTGTTTCATGGAGTTTCTACTCCAGAATCTTCTCCGGAAAGATAAGCAAGTGCCCAAAGAGTTGCATCCGAGGGATGTTGTTACCAGGCTCTTCGCTGGCATGAGCTCCTCTCACAACAATTTCAGATACCTCAGGCCTTGGGATTTGATAAACTGCAAGCCGGAATCAGAGAACCACAAGTGCAGCAAGACGTGTCGCATACGCGCAGCAGATAAGATCAAAGCGTATTTGAAGGGCCCAGTTCCGGCGCCCGAAGTCAAAATGCCGGATCTACCTCATGTTCCCGACGCCGAGTTTGATGCAGAGCTTCAAAGAATCAGCAAAGGCCAGTGTCTCGAGAATACTCGTGTCGAGGTATTGAAAAGTATCCGGAGATGGATCAAGAGCTCACCAAGACAAGTGGTCGTTGGATTGCTAGTAGGAAGGGCAGGAAGCGGAAAGTCGGCCATTGCCCGAACTGTTGCCCAGGAACTATCATCCGATCAATGCCTTGGGGCCAGCTTCTTTTTCACCAGGAGTCAAACCAAGTACGGAGATGCCTTTGATTTTGTCAGCAGCGTTGCATATCAACTTGCCAAACACCGACCTCGCCTCGCAGCCTTGGTCCGAAATGCTATTGAAAACGACCCTGACTTGAGAGAGAGCAGCAAATCCAGCAGGGTTCAATGGCAAAAACTGGTTGTGATACCTCTCATGTCGGTAGACACGACTACAGTTATCCTCATTGACGGATTGGACGAAGCAAAGCAGCCCTCTGAAATTTTGAGTTTGCTGCAACAGTTGGAATCGATCAAGGCCCCAGTAACTGTTTTCGTCACAAGCAGACGCGAGATTGGAATCGACAACGTTGTACATAATTGGCAGCGTGAGCCTCGTGAATTCGACTTGGACTCAGAGTTCATGTTTAGCGATACCCACCGAGACATCACGCATTTTGTAGAACAGGATCTAGGGTTTATGAACAAATCAGGACCTCTGACCTCTTTGTCCGTTGAGAAAGGCGATTTTCGGGCACTTGCTGATAAAGCAAATGGACTGTTTGTTTATGCCGCACTCGCCTGCCGCTACATCAGAGGGAGTGGCAACCAATCAACAACCCCAAAACAACGCTTGAAGCAAGTCATCGACGCTCATCACTTCAAAGATCTCGATGCTCTGTACGGTGGGATATTATCAGAGGCCACAGCTGGCCCCGACGAGCAAGAGGTTGACAGACAGCTTCGTCACATCCTTGGGCTAGTCTTGACATTGCGCACCCCACTGCCAGAGTCTGTTTTCCACCTGTTCTGCCCGGAAGACATGAACGCTGAGTTGGTATCATACCGGCTCAATTCTCTGCATTCTGTTTTGGTCATAAGAAATGATCCTAACCAACCAGTACAAGTGTTCCATGAATCATTTCGGTCCTTTCTGGTAGAGAATTTCGGAGTTGATTTGAAGCGTGCACACCGGAATATTTTCAGTCGTTGCATGAAAATCATGCCCAAGACTTTGCAGATGGATATATGCAGCATTGGCAACATGGGAGTCGATATCAAGGCAATCCCTTCCACAGCAATTGATAATTGCCTTCCGCTGCAGGTCAAGTATGCATGCGAGTACTGGCTTGATCATCTCGAGGACCTTGATCAGGCGGATTGCGAAGCGGCTCCTCTAGTCGACGACGGCACTGTCCACACGTTCCTCAAGAAATTATTCCTCCACTGGCTCGAGGCACTTTGTCTCATGGAGAAGATACACGTTGCCATTTTCTCCACGAGGAGGCTGCGTCGAATGGTGTCAGTAAGTAGTCGCCAAACAAAAGCTGCATGTGTATATGAAGAACTTGGACGGTTGCTAATGTACACTGCCTAGGGAAAAGACGAAGCACTACAGTTAAGTCGATTCGTTCGGGATGCGCAGCACTTCGTGCAGCATAACAACTGGGTGCTGCAACACCGTCCTTTGCAATTGTACAGTTCAGCTTTGATATTCAGCCCTACTCATAGCATTGTGAGAATGCAGTTCGAGCACATGATGCCTGAATGTATCCTAGGGCAGCCAGCAATGGATAATGACTGGCCCTGTTTCCAGACTCTAGAGAGTCGCAAACCTATGAGGCACGTGCTTTTTGCCCCAAACTCAATGATGCTTGCCACCTTGGGATCTGGAATCGTGTCTATCTGGGATGCAGAAACAGGACGGTGTATCTATGAACTACAGCATGAAGCTGTAGCGCGCGCAGCCTTTTCAAGTAACTCAGAAATACTTGCAACCGGAAACGCAACAGCCAGGATATATGACCCAGACTCAGGGAGGCGCCTGGGTACACTTGGTAGCTATTCCGTCAACGTCTGGGACCTGAAGACTGGTGCTAGTATCAAGACATTGGCTTCCGGGAAAGAATCCATTGCCGGCCTCGCATTTTCGGAAAACTCGAGATGGCTTGCTTTCGCCTCTCAAGATGGTATTATCAGTATTTACGGCTTGAACTCCAAACAGTGTGCATTCAACGTGGGTACTGTTAATGTCGGCTATGGAGGAATATCTGATATCTCTCTTGTTTTTTCCCAAGACTCTACACGCCTTGTCTCAGCTTTAGGCCCTCAAGGTCTGAAGACCTGGAAAATAGATACTGGGAACTGGGAGCTGAGTGGTGACGACACGATCAAAGCTAGGAATATCCGGTCAACTTTTATCTCGTCTGACGGGAAGATAGTTGCGTTGCTTTATACATACTCAGAACTGGAGCTGAGGGATATTTCAAGTGGAGCATGTTTGGGGTCTCTCAACCATAACGGCGACAGGGTCGACTGTGTAGCATTTTCTTCCAACAACCTAGTCGCCTACGCAACTAGTGATGCATTCCGCAGTCGTTATTCCATACATGTCTGGTCCTTGGCCACGAAATCAACATTGTGGAAGTTGAAACCCCGAAAGTCTCTGCAACAAATGCTGTTTTCTCCGGATGCAAAATGGCTGGCATCAACTAAGTGCCGCTCGGAGGTCCAAGTGTGGGACATGGGAACGGGCAAGTGCTTTGGGCAACTTGAGTGTCGTAATAAAGACATACTATCTATGTCGTTTTCACACGACTGCGGCATCCTCGCATTGGCCTCGGATGATCGAGCTCTTAGGCTTTGGGACTTTATATCTGAGAAACCTGCCGGCATCGATTCAAGCTCTTCACTGACAACTTATTTATCTCGCGCTGTATCTTCGGTAACAAGGCTCATGGCAAGCGAGGATAAGGAAACGGGCAAGCGAGCAGACTATCATACCAAGTCACATTCGAATTCTATCACGTCACTAAAAATGACCGATGACGGAAACGTCCTGGTCTCCTCGTCGACTGACGGGATAGTTTACTTTTTTTGCGTATCGGATAATGAGTGCTTCCGGACACTTGAGCCTACTATGTTATACTCTGAGACGATATTCTCACCCCAAAACCGGACATTAGCATGGCAAGCAGACGAATGGGACATCAATGTCGAGAGCATTATAAAAACAAGGAGTAGCGCGAAGCCGCTAAAAATGATATGCTCTATCTCCCCACTGGCACTTTCACCTGACGGCAGCCTCCTTGCATTCACGAAGATGTATAAAACTATCGTCATATGGAACATAAAGAAGAATACAGTAATAACATGTGATGTCCCGCGCAAGGATGTCACACATGTTGTCTTCTCGTATGACAACTTACATGCAGCTGGAGCTAAAGGTCGAAAGATCTATATTATAGATGCTGTCGCTGGTAAGGCGCGGAAAATCTTCGTACTCGACTCACGCGCAGGTGAGATCCTCTCACTAGCATACACGCAAGATTCCAGACGACTGGCATCGTTGTCGAATAACGGAGATGTCCAGATATGGGATGTCGCTAGAAACTATTGCGTGTATAAAGTGAACTTCGGGGCGGAACTAAGGGGACCAGTATTATTCGATGTCCAAGGCCGATATCTACTTACTGATATAGGGAGCTTCATTCTTCCAGAAGCGGCCCCGGCATCCCTGGACGCATTAAGCAACAAGACACTAACACGCGACAGTGGCTTTGGAATAAGCCTAGACAATTGCTGGATAACGAGAAACTCGGAAGATTGGCTATGGTTGCCGGAAGAATACCGCCCTACTCGCTCTACTACACGAAGTACTAAGGCAGAGTATAAAGAAGACGACGGAAGTAACCTTAAGATTATTAACTATATAGGAATAGGGTGTACGTCGGGAAGAGTCTTATTATTTAAATTCGAGGGTAACTAATAAGATACTTATTTGCTTATAAAATTCTATTATTAATATATATAATAATAACTAAAAAGTTCGTAAAATTATATATAAATAGTTTAGGCTATATTATATATATATAAATTAAATATAAGTAAAAAAAGGTTAAAAGCGAAATTAAATAATAATATTTATAATTTATTTATTAAAATTTATAATACTTATATATAACGGTCGTGGTCTCAGGCTAACTACTATAGGGTAGGTAGGATAAGATTAGGGTTAAGTTAGGGTATATTAAGTTATCTAAAGCTTATCGCTAGTTGGTTTTCTATTTAGTTATAAGGAAGAAAGGAAAGGTAGAAGAAAATACTTAAGAAATAAGGGAAAAAGGAAAGAAAAGAAAATAAATAAATAAAAGAAAAGAGAAAGAGATAGAAAAAGAAAAGGAGAAGAAAAGAAATCCCTTAAGTTACCGGTAAAAAAGTCCCTTATAGGTAGGATTTACCTATATTCTAGCTATAGATATAGCCGGTTAGGGTTAAGTTAGGGTATATTAAGTTATCTAAAGCTTATCGCTAGTTGGTTTTCTATTTAATTATAAGGAAAAAAAATAAAAAAAAATAAAAAGAAAATACTTTAAGAAATAAAGAAAAGGAAAGTAAAAGAAAAGAAATAATAAGAGAAAAAGAAAAGGGAAAAGATAAAGGAAAAGAAAAAGAAAAGAATAAAGAAAAAGAAAAGAAATCCCTTAAGCTATAAGTACTAAAGTTCTTATGCGTACGGGCTTACCTATATTCTAGCTATAGATATAGCCGATCCGGCTCTAGTCCTTAGTAGGGCTAGGGAGATCGACGTATCTAGCTAGCTAGCCGCAGTCGGTCCGATCGAGGCCTGGATAGCCTTATAGGCTTCCGCCGTCTCTTTATCCATAAGGCCGCCTGCCGAGATGACGATGGGGTAGAAAGACGATCCGAGGGCGCTATACTTAAGTTTTTTAGCTTGTGTAGCCTCTCGGAGGGTCTTGTATGGGTTGTCTTTGGCCTCGGCCTTGTTGATGGCTACGATTTGGATATCGTAGTAGCTCGGCCTGTTGCCCGAGGCGATCGAGAAGTCGGCCCTAAGGCTATTCGTAAGGGATACCTTAGGCTCTTTCTTAACCTCTAGGGTCGGGTTAGAGCCGGTAGCTCGTACGAAGGCCCTGTTGACCTGGTCGTGCCTAATGATCTAGCGCCTGTTCGCGCCGCGGCAGACGTCTTCGTGGCCTAGGCTGACCCTAGCACCGCAGGTATTATAAGGTAAGTCTAGGGGCTTTATAGGGACTAGCAGCCTGGCCCTAATTGCCTCGGTGATCTCGTTGTCCGCGATTATAAGCTGTTTTTGCGTAGGCAGGACGTCGAGCTACTTACGGCCCAGGTAGGCGGCGTTCTCTAGCCGGCTAGCTTGCTAGTTAGGGTCTAGAGTAGCCAGGACCCTTTCTAGCCTCTCTTTCGTAGCCAGCTTCGTTACCTCTCTAGCTAGGGCTATAGGGCTGGTCTGGCTAGGAGGTAGCTTGACCCCTATAGCTTCTAAGGTAGGTCTGGCGGCTTCCTTGGCTACTGTGTAGAGGCCGCGGGCTAGCTCTTTGTGAGCTGGTAATCCTAGGCCGCCTTCTCTTGCGGGGAGGGCTATGAGGTCTAGGTTAACCTTAGGGCTTTCCTTTAGGCCTCTGGAGACTAGGGTTATTATTGCCTCGACGATGAGCTTGTCGGCTGATTCCTAGAGGTCCAGGAGGCATGCGGGGTTGAGCTGACGGAGGAGGTGGCGGAGGAGGAGTTAGACGCTGCCCCTGAGGAGGATTAGGGTATACTGCTTAGGTAAGCTCTCTATGGCCTTGATAGCTTCCTTGAGCTCCGAGACCTTTGCCGCTAGGAAGGCTCTCTTCTTGGCTAGAGGGCCTATGAAGGTCCCTAAGGCCTCGAGGCCCTTGTGTCGGAGGTCTCGGGTGGTAGTCTCCCTCGTCTTCTTGAGGTTTAAGGTAAAGGGGGATTTCGAAAAGGTCTTTCTTATGGCTGGGAGGCTTGGCTGGGCCTTAGATAGGACGAAGAGGTCGTCTAGGTAGGCTATAATTATCGCCTTAGGTAGTCGCCTTATGAGGTCCTCGAGGGTGGGTCGGAAGGCGAGGGAAAATAAGAAGGTTGCTAAGGGGTCTCCCTGGCGGACTCCTGACGCCGAGGCTATGGCGGTCCTGTCTTTTACTATGAGGAGAGACGGTTTGTTATAGGCCTAGGCTGCTGCCTTGTAGAAGCTGGGGGCGTAGGTGGCCGTGGCGGCCGCTATGGCTGTTCGGTTGTGGGCGTTGAAGGCGTTATAGAGGTCGACGGAGGCTATGTTCGTATAGCCTGCTTTAAGGTTCGAGATAGCTTTTTCGAGGAGGAAGATGGCCGGCTCGACGCCTCCGGGGCTGCCGACGCCTAGCTGGTTAGGTAGTAGTATTCCGGCTTTATAGTTCGTGATAAGGATAGCTTTTGTGGCTACTTTATATACGATATCCCCTATTACTATGGGCCTTACCCCTCTGTCGGACTTTTTAAAGCCTATGAGCCTGGAGGCATAGAGGAGGTTAGCTCCGGGGGCGGTGCCTTGGCGGATCATATCTGCTAGGAGCCTTAGGAAGTCGACGACGGGGCTGTCCTTGGCTGTAGCTAGGTCTAGGAGGGGCCTGGTCCAGCCGCTGAGGCCCGGGGCCTTTTCCTTATTAATGGAGGCTATGGCTTGGAGGGTCGCCTCTTTCTAGATCTGCTGGCCGGGTCTCGGGCTGGTCTTGTTTCCGAAGGGGTTTTTTGGGCCTAAGGGGTGTTTAGACCTTAGGGAGGCTAGGGTCTCGGGGGTGGCGGCGGCAATAGGGGTCTGGTCGGTTAGGGCTTTCGAGGCCCTTCCGATATACCCCTTTTCCAGTAGCCTCCTTGCCTGGTTGGCTGGGTCGTTGATCCTGGTGCTGGGGCCTGGGTCCTGATCGTTACCTTCTATGGGGGGGTATATAGAAGGGAACGCCCGTAAGGTGGCCGCGAGCTGGCCTTTCTTTAAGCCTAGGGCTATGACCCGAGGTAGGAGGAGGAAGTCTAGCAGGGCTTTTTCCGTAGGGCGTTGGCTGAAGCTATTGGCTAGCCTTATAGCTGCCGTCTGGAATAAGGCCGCCTGCCGGGCGTGGAGCCGCTGGTCCGGAACCTTTACCTTGGAGTAGGTAAGGAGTTTCTGGACTGGATCTCTCGCGAGGATCGGGGCTAGGAGGTCGGCGTGGCCTTTCTCCAGCTCCGTAGCTGACGGGCTGGGGGGAGTAGTAGGTCTGGAGGGCTCGAAGCGCCTGGGGGGGCTGGGACTTTCAAAGGGGTCTAATAAGAGTGACCCGGCCCTGGGGGCCCTAGCAGGTCTGGGACTTTCAAAGGGGTTTGATGAGAGTGACCCGGCCCTGGGGGCCCTAGCAGGTCTGGGACTTTCAAAGGGGTCTGATGAGAGTGACCCGGCCCTGGGGGCCCCAGCAGGTCTAGGACTTTCAAAGGGGTCTGATGAGAGTGACCCGGCCCTGGGGGCCCCAGCAGGTCTGGGACTTTCAAAGGGGTCTGATGAGAGTGACCCGGCCCTGGGGGCCCCAGCAGGTCTGGGAGTTTTAGAGGGGTCTGACGAGAGCGACCCGGCCCTAGGGGCTCCGGCAGGTCTAGGGCTTTGGAAAGGATCTGACGAGGCAAAAGGGTCAGGGGAGGCCGATCCGGCCGTAGGGGCTGCTTTTGCGTCTAGGCTCCTTACGGGGCTAAGGCTTTGGATAGGGTCTGACGGGGTAGAGGGGTTAGAGGAGACTATCCAGGCTCTAGGGCTCGGGGTCTCCTCGACTCTCGAGGGGCTAGGGGACTGCGGCGGGCTATAGGTACGATGATTTTTCTTATGGCGTTAACGGGGTAGGGAGGGTGTCGCTACAGGCCTTTTGCAGGTCCCTAGGGCGGTGATCTTAGGGGCCTGTGGGTAGGCAGGTCCGGCCGGGGCTGCTATAGAGAACCTGGTTGTAGCCGTACGGGGTAGAGTCGAGGTTTTCGAAGCCCCCTTGATGCCGTATATCTTGGCCATGTGGCACTTGACGCCGAGTTCGCCTTTGTAGGCTGTACGGCATTTAGGGCAACTAGTTAGACCTAGGGGTTGGAGGACTAGGTCTAAGTAAGGCTCGGTAGGGTATTTTTTCCGGATATAGTCGAGGATATCCTTATAACTCCCGTAATAGGTTAGGCAAGGGAAGCTTAGGTTATCTATAGCTATAGGGTAGGCTACCTTATATAAGAATAAAAGGTAGAAAATAAAGAGGTAAAGATAAAAGAATAAAGAATAAGAGGTAAAGAATAAAAAGGTAAGAGGTAAGAGGTAAGAGGTAAGAGGTAAGAGGTAAGAGGTAAGAGGTAAGAGGTAAGAGGTAAGAGGTAAGAGGTAAGAGGTAAAGAGATAAAGAGGTAAGGAATAAGAGGTAAGAGGTAAGGAAAAATAACTTTATATATCGGTCTATATATATTCGAAGACCGTACGACTTAATATTAACCGTATAGACCTAAACTTGACCGTATAATTAAAGGTTAACCGTATAGTGACTTGAACTTAATTGTACGACCTAAACCTAACCGTACGACTTAATATTAACCGTATAGTGACCTAAACTTAACTGTACGACCTGAACCTAACCGTACGACTTAACATTAACCGTATAACCTAATATTAACCGTATAGTGACCGTATAGTGACCTTATACCTAACCCTATACCTGACCCTATACCTGACCCTATACCTAATATTAATTATATAGTAACCTAACCCTACCCTATACCTAACCGTAATCTATAAGGTTAAGGTATAATAGTAGATTTGAAATAGACCTTTTTTAACTTTATATAAGAAGGTAGTTAAAAAAGGTCTATTTCAAATCTATTAGTAGAGTATAGCTAAGGTAAGTAGTACGGCTAACCTAACCTAAAGTTAACCTAAAGTTGACCCAAAGTTGACCCTAACCTAGACCCAAAGTTGACCCAAAGTTGACCCAAAGTTGACCCTAACCTAGACCTAAAGTTGACCTAAAGTTGACCTAAAGTTGACCCTAACCTAGACCCGACCCTAACCTAGACCCGAACCGACCCAATACCCGACCCTAACCTAGACTTGACCCTAACCTAGACTTGACCCTAACCTAGACCTAAATCCAGACCCGACCTAATACCTAGATTAAAAATTCATGAATTTTTATATAATATATCGAAATCTTCTATAGGAAAATTAACCTAATACCTGACCTAATACCTGACCTAATACCTAGATTGAAATTTATGAATATTGACCCTAACCTAATACCTAGATTGAAATTTATGAATATTGACCTAATACCCGACCTAATACCTAGATTAAAATTCATGAATTTTTATATAATATATAGAAATCTTCTATAGGAAAATTAACCTAATACCTGACCTAATACCTAGATTGAAATTTATGAATATTGACCCTATACCTGACCTAATACCTAGATTGAAATTCATAAATATTAACCTAATACCTGACCTTATACCTGACCTAATACCTAGATTAAAATTCATAAATTTTCATATAATATATGGAAATCTTCTATAGGAAAATTAACCTAATACCTAACCTAACCCTAAACCTGTAACCCTAAGTATCTCTAGGCCCGTAGGGCCTATAATAACCCGAAAACTCGGGTAACCCTAAAGTTAGGTAACCCTAAGTATCTCTAGGCCCGTAGGGCCTATAATAACCCTAAAGTTAGGTAACCCTAAAGTCAGGTAACCCTAAAGTCAGGTAACCCTAAAGTCAGGTAACCCTAAAGTCAGGTAATATTATTCCAGGGTTATTCCAGGGTTAGGGTTAAGTTAGGGTATATTAAGTTATCTAAAGCTTATCGCTAGTTGGTTTTCTATTTAATTATAAGGAAAGGGAAAGGTAAAAAGAAAATACTTAAGAGATAAAGAGATAAGAAGAAGGAGAGAAAAGAAAATAGATAGGTAAGGGAAAATAGAGAAAGAAAACATAAAGGAAAAGAAAAAGAAAAGAATAAAGAAAAATGGAGAAATCCCTTAGGTTATCGGTAGAGGGGTCCCTTATAGGTAGGGTTTACCTATATTCTAGCTATAGATATAGCCGATCCGGCTCTAGTCCTTAGTAGGGCTAGGGAGATCGACGTATCTAGCCAGCCGGCCGCAGTCGGTCCGATCGAGGCCTGGATAGCCTTATAGGCTTCTGCCGTCTCTTTATCCATAAGGCCGCCTGCCGAGATAACGATAGGGTAGAAAGACGATCCGAGGGCGCTATACTTGAGTTTTTAGCTTGTGCAGCCTCTCGGAGGGTCTTGTATGGGTCGTCTTTAGCCTCAGCCTTGTTAATGGCTACGATTTGGATGTCGTAGTAGCTGGGCTTGTTTCCCGAGGCTATCGAGAAGTCGGCCCTGAGGCTGTTCGTAACGGATACCCTTGGCTCTTTCTCGACTTCTAGGGTCGGGTTAGAGCCGGCAGCTCGTACGAAAGCCCTATTAACCTGGTCGTGCCTGATGATCCAGCGCCTATTAGCGCCGCGGCAGACGTCCTCGTGGCCTAGGTTGACCTTGGCTCCGCAGGCGTTGCAAGGCAGGTCTAGGGGCTTGATAGGGACTAGCAGCCTGGCCCTAATAGCCTCGGTGATCTCGTTGTCCGCGATTATAAGCTGTTTTTGCGTAGGCAGGACGTCGAGCCACTTGCGGCCGAGGTAGGCGGCGTTTTCTAGCCGGCTGGCTTGCTGGGCGGGGTCTAGAGTAGCCAGGACCCTTTCCAGCCTCTCCTTCGTGGCCAGCTTCGTGACCTCTCTAGCTAGGGCGACAGGGGCAGTCTGGCTAGAGCGCAGCTTGACCCCTATAGCTTCTAAGGCAGGTCTGGCTACTTCCCTGGCTGCTTGGTAGAGGCCGTGGGCGAGCTCTTTGTGGGCCGGCAGGCCGAGGCCGCCTTCCTTGACAGGGAGGGCTATAAGGTCTTGGTTAACCTTGGCCGTATGACCTTTCGGGCCCCTAGAGGCGAGGGTTATGACCGCCTCGACGATAAGCTTGTCGGCAGACTCCCAGAGGTCTAAGAGGCATGCGGGGTTGAGCTGGCGGAGGAGGTGGCGGAGGAGGAGTTGGACGCTGCCCCTGAGGAGGATCAGGGTATACTGCTTCGGCAGGCCTTCTATGGCTTTTATAGCCTGCCTCAGCTCGGCGACCTTGGCCTCTAGGAAGGACCTCTTTTTGGCTATGGGGCCTATGTAGGTCCCAAGGGCAGCCAGGCCCTCGCGACGGAGGTCCTGGGTGGCCGTCTCCTTCGTTTTCCTAAGGTTTAGGGTGAACGGGGAGTCCGAGAAGGTCCTCTTTATGGCCGGGAGGCTGGGCTGGTCCTTTGACAGGACGAACAGGTCGTCTAGGTAGGTTATGACCGTTGCCTTAGGTAGCCGCCTTATCAGGTCCTCGACGGTAGGACGGAAGGCCAGAGAGAATAGGAAGGCAGCCAGGGGGTCTCCTTGGCGGACCCCTGATGCCGAGGCTATGGCAGTCCCGTCTTCCGTTATGAGGAGGGACGGCTTATTATAGGCCCAGGCTGCTGCCTTGTAGAAGGTAGGGGCGTAGGTGGCCGTGGCAGCTGCTATGGCGGTCCGGCTGTGGGCGTTGAAGGCGTTATAGAGGTCTACGGAGGCTATGTTCGTATAGCCTGCCTCGGGGTTCGAGATGGCCTCTTCGAGAAGGAAGATGGCCGGTTCGACGCCGCCGGGGCTGCCTACACCTAGCTGGTTAGGTAGCAGCATTCCGGCCTTGTAGTTCGTGATAAGGATAGCTTTGGTGGCCACCCTATATACGATATCCCCTATGGCTATAGGTCTTACGCCTCCGTCGGGCTTTTCGAGGCCTATGAGCCTAGAGGCACAAAGGAGGTCGGCGCCGGGGGCGGTGCCCTGGCGGATCATGTCGGCTAGCAGTCTAAGGAAGCTGATGACGGGGCTATCCTTGGCTATGGCTAGGTCTAGTAGGGGCCTCGTCCAGCCGCTTAGGCCCGGGGCCTTTTCCTTGTTGATCGAAGCTATGGCCTGGAGGATAGCTTCGTTCTGAACAGGTTGTCCGGGTCTGGGGCTGGTCTTGCCCCCGAAGGGATTCCTAGGGCCTAGAGGGTGTTTGGACCTCAAGGTAGCTAGGGTGTCGGGGCTGGTGGCGGCTATGGGGGTTTGGTCGATCAGGGCTTTCGAGGCTCTTCCGACGTACCCTTTTTCCAGTAGCCTCTTTGCCTGGCTAGCCGGGTCGTTGACCCTGGCGCTAGACCCTGGGTCCTGACCGTCGTCTTCTATAGAGGGGTATATAGAAGGGAACGCCCGTAAGGTAGCGGCTAGTTGACCTTTCTTCAGGCCTAGGGCTAGGACCCTAGGTAAGAGTAGGAAGTCTAGCAGGGCTTTTTCCGTGGGGCGTTGGCTGAAGCTGTTGGCCAGCCTTATGGCTGCCGTCTGGAATAGGGCGGCCTGGCGGGCGTGGAGGCGCTGATCCGGGACCTTGACCTTTGAGTAGGCCAGTAGCTTCTGGACGGGGTCCCTTGTGAGGATAGGGGCTAGGAGGCTGGCGTGGCTTGCCTCTAGCTCGGCGGCCGACGGGCTGAGGGGGGTGATGGGCCTAGAGGGTTCGAAGCGCCTAGGGCTAGGGCTGCTAGGGGGAACCGTAGGCGCCGTTTCTGTCCTTGAGGTCCTGGGAGGGCTAGGACTTTCGAAGGGGTCTGACGAGAGTGACCCAGCTCTAGGGGCTGCCTCTGTGCCTAGGGCCCTGGGAGGGCTGGGAGAGGCAAAAGGGTCAGAGGAGACCGATCCGGCTGTAGGGGCTCCGGCAGGTCTAGGGCTGGGGGTGCTAGGGGGAACCGTCGGCGCCGTTTCTGTCCTTGAGGTCCTGGGAGGGCTAGGACTTTCGAAGGGGTCTGACGAGAGTGGCCCAGCTCTAGGGGCTGCCTTTGTGCCTAGGGCCCTGGGAGGGCTGGGAGAGGCAAAAGGGTCAGAGGAGACCGATCCGGCCGTAGGGGCTCCGGCAGGTCTAGGGCTGGGGGTGCTAGGGCTAGGGGCTCTAGGGTTCGGGGTCTCCTCGACTCTCGAGGGGCTGGGGGATTGCGGCGGGCTATAGGTACGATGATTTTTCCTATGGCGTTGACGGGGTGGGGAGGGTGTTGCCGCAGGCCTCTTGCAGGTCCCTAGGGCGGTGATCTTAGGGGCTCGCGGGTAGGCAGGTCCGGCCGGGGCTGCTATAGAGAACCTGCTTGCCGTACGAGGTAGCGTCGAGGTATTCGAAGCCCCCTTAAGGCCGTGTATCTTGGCCATATGGCACCTGACGCCGTGTTCGCCTCTACAGGCTGTACGGCATTCAGGGCAGCTAATTAGACCTAGGGGTTGGAGGACTAGGTCTGAATAGGGCTCGGTAGGGTGGTTTTTCCGGATATGGTCTAGGATATCTTTGTATCCCCCGCGACAAGTTGGGCAAGGGAAGCTAGGGTTATCCGTAGCCATAGGGTAGGCTAGGTAGACTAGGCCTATAGGGTAGGCTACCTTATATAAACGGAAAAGATAATAAGGTAAAAAGGTAAAGAGGTAAAAAGGTAAAGAGGTAAAGAGGTAAAGAGGTAAGAAATAAAAGATAAAAGGAAAAGAATAGAAAAAGAAGTAAAAACGTCGGTCTATATATATTCGAAGATATTATAACCTAAACTTGACCGTACGACTTAGGTTGACCTTATAGTGACCTGAACTTGACCGTATGACCTAACGTTGACTTTATAGTGACCTGAACTTGACCATATGACCTAACGTTGACTTTATAGTGACCTGAACTTGACGTTATGACCCTATAGTGACCCAATACCTGACCTAACATTGACCGTATAGTGACCCTATACCTGACCGTATAGTGACCCAATACCTGACCCAATACCTGACCGTATAGTGACCCAATACCTGACCCTATACCTGACCCAATACCTGACCGTATAGTGACCCAATACCTGACCCAATACCTGACCCAATACCTGACCCAATACCTGACCCAATACCTGACCTTAGTCTAGGGTTAGGTATAATGCTGTATTTGAAATGGGCCTTTTTCAACTACATCTAAAGGGATATATCAGCCGTACTATAATATATTATAAGAGATTTGAAATGGGCCTTTTTCAAATCTACTACTATAGAGTATAGTAAAGGTACGTACTATAGCTTATACCTACCCTATAGTGACCTAATACCTGACTTAATACCTAACCTTAGTCTATAAGGTTAGGTATAATGCTGTATTTGAAATAGGTCTTTTTCAACTGCATTTAAAAGGAAATATTAGCCGCACTATAGATGTATTATAAGAGATTGAAATGGGTCTATTTCAAATGTGCTACTAGAAGCGCACTATAATACATAAGAGATTTGAAATGGGTCTTTTTCAACTGTATCTAGGAGGGATATATTAGCCGCACTATAATATATAAGAGATTTGAAATGGGTCTATTTCAAATGTGCTACTAGATATTAGCCGCACTACAATCTCTTAGCCGCTACAATGTATAAGAGATTTGAAATGGGTCATTTTCAAATATGCTACTAGAGATAAGAGATTGAAATGGGTCTATTTCAAATGTGCTACTAGTCTCGCCAAGGTACGGCACCTACTAACCTACCTAACCTACCTAGCCTACCCTATACCCTATACCTACCCTATACCTACCCTATACCCGACCTAGACCCGACCCTAACCTAGACCCGACCCTAACCTAGACCCGACCCTAACCTAGCCTACCCTAACCTAGACTTAACCCTAACCTAGACTTGACCCTAACCTAGACTTGACCCTAACCTAGACCCAATACCTGACCTAATACCTAGATTGAAATTCATGAATTTTCATATAATATATGGAAATCTTCTATAGGAAAATCAACCTAATACCTAACTCAACCCTAAACCTGTAACCCTAAGTATCTCTAGGCCCGTAGGGCCTATAATAACCCTAAACCCATAACCCTAAGTATCTCTAGGCCCGTAGGGCCTATAATAACCCTAAAGTTAGGTAACCCTAAAGTCAGGTAACCCTAAAGTCAGGTAACCCTAAAGTCAGGTAACCCTAAAGTCAGGTAATATTAT